>JBAIAA010000161.1:0-1200000 GCA_037893245.1 Crossaster papposus | reverse complement strand
GTGGACTTTGATATAATTAGCCAATTCAAATCATGATTAAGACGATTGCAAAACTGGGCGTCTTGGAAAAGCCAACACACTTGAGACCAAATGAATTTTTTGATGTACATGTACTTAGTATAGAAACTAGTTTTTCTCCAAAGCATTTAGACAACATTGCTTGATTATGTTTACTCAACAAGATTCCTGTAAATAAGAATTCATGCAAAATGTACCATCGTCACTAAACTGTGGTAGAGACATATACTCTGTGTTGTAACTTGTTTTTTTTGCAACTATTTGTTTATACTTACCGTATTTTTAATTAAGGAGCAAAAAAATGATTTAGTTTAAACTGAAGATGGGGTTTTGCTTTGCGTGCTTTAGAATAGAAATGCAAATTTTGATTGGCACACTTTGAATGTAAATACAAAGGCTTTGTTATGAAGTTTATATTAAAAAGAAGAAGTTATAAATACAAAAGGATTTAAGCTTTTTGAGCAATCTAATCTGGTATGGTTTATATTTAACACTAATTACCTTCACAAATCTATCAAAATCTATCTGGCTTGACTAAATTTTGATGGATTATGATGGACTTAGGCCAGGAAGCCTGAACCACTGCTGTGAGAATATGAATGATTTTGTCCATAACGTAGTACTGCTGTTGTTATATAAGTCACATGAAAGTCCATCAAAATCAACCATCACTTCAGTGGTGGTTATGTTGTGTATAAGAAGCAGAGTAAGTGATGGATTTTGATGGACATGGTCCTTTCCTAGGGAGTTAGGGTTAATGTATGTTTTTAATTTTATTTTAAGTCTTATTCAAGTAAGTTGAACGAAATTGTTTACATCAAACAAATTAATGCTTTATTTTATTGGGAAATTAATCGTTCATTCTTGTGATTATTGTTTGGTCTGATATTTTTAATCTGTTGCCAACAAATGCTGGAAAACATTTTACCTTAGGAAAAACATTGTATAGATAGAAAGGCAACTTAAGTTTGTTATTCTAATTTTTATCCCCATCTTTGTGATAAATAGTTGCTTTCCTAAATTAAAGCTCAGTCTCAGTGCAACCAATGTCACAAATTTAATTTGTTTTTATTTTTTATTTTTGTGCGTGAATGTGTATTTTAGTTATCTTACATGATGTGACAGAAAGGTGTACCAACCGTTTCAGAATGTCGCTTACACGCTAATATTTTGGATGTTTGTGAGCGAGAAAATCAAACATTCTTCAGAAATGTGAAAAGTAAAGGTTGCCGTATAATTCTGCATTTGTCAAAGATTTTTAAATTGCAGGAAAATAAACAGCTTTTCTGTTCTAGTATATTTTAATCTTGTCAGTATCACGCAGACATTTGAACAATCCTTTCCTACATACATTTAGTGCAGGGTTACAATTCTTCAGATACATTTGCATTAAATTCATACTTCCGCATCAATATAACAGCGAATAGAACTAACAAATGGTGAATCTTTGGAACCAGAAACTGTGGTCCCTTGAAGGGTTTCACAAAATAATAATACGTGTAGAGCTAGGTACAATATGGTTCAACTGTGTGACCTGTGTTCCAATGCAGCCAGGTGTATTTATAGAATTGGGAATTTACAGGTTGCAGTGATATGAGTGGTGTCACACCCTACAGACTTTCTAGTCAATCCATCTAGACGGTGACGAACAGTTATCTTTGGTTTGTTGCAAATTATCCCAGCAGTTTCTTCATCAAACCGCCAAATTGAGTGCAGAACTTTCTTCTGACATCATTTTGGTAAGTTTAGCTTGACAAATTGCATACAAATCCTTGCTGATGTTGATTGGTATCAATTTGTACTGTAGTTTTCATTGCTGATAAACTACCGGTATGAGTAGTATATTAAACCAGTTTCAAAAAGTTTCTATTATGCTAAAATGGGGGAAAACTGAGCTTAATTATGCACCTCAGAAATTGATTAGTCCTATGTTTTATTACATACTTCTAGGCAGACGACATTTTCATCTATACAATTTGTTTAGATACATTTGAATCCCGACTACACAACTGACGTGAACAACCACTGAATAAAGTTGGTTTTTTTATTCATGATTTATGACAGAATTCATCTTGCTTTTCTTACAGGCCCAACAATATTAAACTATCTGGTCAATTGGGGGACAAAGATGGCATCTAGCGTTACAGCTCAATCAGCAAAGGCTGCAGCCCCTCATCAACCACCGTGTGTGAAGGGGAAATGGAAACTGGAGAGAGAAATTGACAACTTTGGATTCTTAAATGAAAATACATTTATAACACATGTCGCAGCACTCTCTAACACTAAATTACTTTTAACAGTTTGCCAAAATGGTGGATATGAATCTAAGATATTTATATTTCCAATGTCTGATAGTCAATATGACCCATCCGCTGACCAACAAAGCATACAAATCAGTTTCCTCCATGATGTGAAGTGTATTGCAGTGGGCAAGGATGACAAGCTGCTTATTATAAATCAATCAGTAGTCGAGGTCTTCAACAAGCAACATCAGCACCTCTATGATTTCACACCAGGTAACAGCAAACCATCATGTCTTTCAGTGGATGACAGTGATCCATGCCTTTCAGTGGATGACAGTGATCCGATAGCAGTGGGTTACAGAGGCAAGAATATATCTCTACACAACCCAGATGGATCCCTCATCAGGAGACTGGATGCTGAAGGGATTGGTGATTATCTGACAATGAACAATCACCACCTTATCTACACAACATGCAACAAAGGGTTGAAGTGTGTAGACTACCATGGTGCCAGTGTATTCTCAGAAGACATGCAGGAGTATGGGTTCCCTCGTAGTGTGTGCTGTGACAGTGATGGCAGCATATATGTTGCTTGTTATAACTCTCTATCCAAAGTAAAAAGCACCATTCTGCATTACACTAGAGCTGATGGCAAGTACATGTACATTGGATGTGTGATCAAGGACTGTGGTGATCTATGTGGCATCACATTCACATCAGGTGGTGATCTGGCAGTAGCTGGAAAAAGGTTTGTAAAGATCTATCACCGAGCATGAAGACGTAATTAACACCCAGAAGACACCTACTTTAGCAATAGAAATTTGCATTAAAAAATGCATGAGTTGGGGGAAAAGTCCTTGGACAAACTTGTAAGCAGTCAAAACAATTGTGTTTGTTTGTAATTTCTTACTTTTGAATGTTGTGAATAATCTCTGAAAATGAAATGATAAACAAATTGTAATTGTTGTTAATAATACATGGATGTAACAGAATAGTACTTTTGTACATTCAAATTAATCATCTTTTCTTTTTTCAACTCTTTTGTTTTTCTTCAATAGAAAATTGAATTTTGAATTGATTTTTGTTCATTCTAAAATTGCGTCTATTTTCTTTCCTGTCCCTGTACATCTGACATAAGTTGATAATTGGTAATTCGTTAATGTTTTCTTTCTCCAAGAGTGTGCATACAGCAAACGACCTCACCAATAAACAGAAATGACTGAGTTTGAAATCATTTTTAACACCACTATATGTCAAACTGTTAGTTTCAGAGGTTATTACAGGGGCAGAAAACAATGTCCAACTTTGGACTTTGATATAAAATGACCTACATGTGATAGGTTCTCCATCATTACATACATTTTATAATTAGCCAACTCAAATCATAATTAAGACACGTGGATATACTCGTGCTTCTTAAAATTTGCAAAACTGGGCGTCTTGGAAAAGCCAGCACACTTGAGACCAAATGAATTTTATGATGTACATGTACTTAGTATAGAAAGCAGCTTTTCTCCAAAGCATCTAGACAACATTGCTTGATTATGTTTACTCAACAAGATTCCTGTAAATAACAATTCATGCAAAATGTACCATCGTCACTAACTGTGGAAGAGTCTGTACATACTCTGTGTTGTAACTGTTTTGGGGGCAACTATAAAAAATGGTTTAGTTTAAACTAAAGATGACTACTTTTGCTTTGCGTGCTTTAAAATAGAAATGACAGATTTTGATTGGCACACTTTGAATGTAAATACAAAGGCTTTGTTACACAGTTTATATTGAAAAAGAAGAATTTATATACAAAAGGATAAGCTGGGTGAGCAATTTTGATGGTTTATGATGGACTTGGGCCGGGAGGCCTGAATTACTGCTGTGAGAATCTGATTAATTTTGTCTATCACGTAGTACTGCTGTTGTTAATATAAGTCACATGAAAGTCCATCAAAATCAACCATCACTTCAGTGGTGGTTATGTTGTATGATGTGACAGAAAGGTGTACCAACCGTTTCAGAATGTCGCATTACACGCTAATATTTTGGATGCTTGTGAGCAAGGAGAACATTCTTTAGAACTGTGAAAATGAATATCAGAATTGTGAAAAGTGATATAAGTTGCCGTATAATTCTGCATTTGTCAACGATTTCCAAATGGCAGGAAAATGAACAGCTTTTCTATTGCAGTATATTTTAATCTTGTCAGTATCACGCAGACATTTAAACATTCTTTTCCAACATATATTTAGTGCAGGGTTACAGTTCTGCATAATACATTTGCATTAAATTCATAGTTCCGCATCAATATAACAGCGAATAGAACTGACAAATGGTGAAACTTCTGTACCAGAAACTGGTCCCCTTATCTAGGTACAAATACCCGTTATCTAGTTACAAATACCCGTTATCTAGGTACAAAGTTGCACCATGTGAAGTGTTTTCCAATGCAGCCAGGTGCATTTATAGAATTGGGAATTTACAGGTTGCAGTGATACGAGTGGTGTCACACCCATATAGACTTATAGTCAATCCATCCAGACGGTGACGAACAGTTATCCTTGGTTTGTTGCAAATTATATCTAAGCAGTTTCCCATTCAAACTGCCAAATTGATTGCAGACATTTCTTCTGACATAATTTTGGTAAGTTTAGTCGACAAATTGCATACAAATCATTGCTGATGTTAAGTACCAATTTGTACTGTAGTTGTCTTCTCTGATACTAAACCAGTTTCAAGAAGTTCATAATACCAAATGGGGGAAAACTGAGCTTAAATAAGAACCTCTGTAAACTATCAATTTATTAGTCAAGTATTATTACACACATCCCAGCAGACAACATTTTTAGATTCATTTGATACACATCTACACAACTGACGTGAACAACCACAGAATTTTATTATATTTTTGTTATTCATGACATATGACAGATGAGAAGTGACCATGTTTTTTTTATTAACAGGTCCAACAATATATTGAGGGATAAAGATGGCGTCTAACGTTACAACTCAATCCGTGTTGGAGAAGATTAGTGACGATCATCTAAAATGCCGCATCTGTATCAACCGTTTTAGGCAGCCTAAAATGCTGGACTGTCTGCATAGTTTCTGCCTGCAGTGTCTTCACGACCTCAGACAGAGCCAAGATCCCCGTGGTACAAAGCTGACATGTCCACTCTGCAGGAAGGATACCATCTTGAAAGGGTCAGGGGTCGCTGATCTGCCGCATAACTTTATGTTACGTTCCCTTGTGGAGGATGTTACAATGCAGGAAAAGCTCCTGGAAGAAATTCCTAAATGTGGCTGGCATCCAGATCAAAATCTCAACGTCTACTGCAACTCATGTCAGCAAGTCATATGCACAACTTGCTCTGTTCTTGATCATGCAAAGCACTCACTCACTGGCTTACCTGACGCTGTAGAGAAATGTAAGCAGAGTGTTACCGAAATAGTCCAAAACATTGAGGAAAGAAAAATAGAATGGAGCAACATGATACAAGAGACGTGCAAACGTCGCAAAAAGCTGGACACTGCGCTGGCCAACACTCAACAAAAAATCTCCAAAAAAACTCATCAGGAGATTACAAAGATCCAAATGGAAGAGCAGAAATTGATGAAAGAGGCAGAGAAGATTCATAATGACAGAATCAAAGCATTTCAAGCAGCTGAAGCTAACAGCAGAAAAAAGGTGACCCAGACAGAGCACAAGCTGGAGGAGGTGACACGTCTCATGAATCAAGCAAGTTGCTACGAGATCCTTGAACTTGAGCAGAAGCTCTTGTATAACCTCGGTGAATTGACAGGGAAACAGCCAGAGCAAGTCCCCGACAAGTTGACCTTCATGGATTTTGAAGAAGGTAAGAGGTCGTTTGGGAGACTCATTCTGGAAGAAGAGGCAAAGGCTGAAGCGCCTCAACCACCAAGACCCCTTGAACTTGAGCAGAAGCTCTTGTATAACCTCGGTGAATTGACAGGGAAACAGCCAGAGCAAGTCCCTGACAAGTTGACCTTCATTGATTTTGAAGAAGGTGAGAGGTCGCTTGGGAGACTCATTCTGGAAGAAGAGGCAAAGGCATGCAGTGCCTCAACCACCAAGACCTGGAAGATCACTATCATGTGTGAAGGAGAAATGGAAACTGAAGAGACAAATTGACTACTTTGGATTACTAAATGTAAGAATAAAACATGTTGCAGCACTCTCTAACAATAAATTACTTTCAATATCTCACCAATATCGTGGAAAAGAAAATGATATATTAATATTTCCATTGTCCATTAGTCAACATGACCCATCTGCTTTCCAACAAAGGTTAAAAATCAGTGGTCTCAATGATGTGAGGCGTATTGCAATGGGCAAGGATGACAAGCTGCTTGTTCTAGATGGTTCAGTAGTCAAGGTCTTCAAGAAGCAACATCAGCTCATCTATTGGTTCAAACCTGCAGGTAAAAAGCAATATAAGCTCCTCTATCAGTTCACACCAGGTCAAGGGTCAAACAGTCAACCAACATGCCTTGCAGTGGATGACAGTGATCTGATAGCAGTGGGTTACAGAGACAAGGATGGGATATCTCTACACAACCCAGATGGATCCCTCATCAGGAGACTGCCTGCTCCAGGGATTAGTGATTATCTGACAATGTACAATCACTGCCTTATCTACACAACATGGAAGGATGAGTTGGTGTGTGTAGACTACCATGGTGCCAGTGTATTCTCAGCAGACATGCAGGAGTATGGGTACCCTACTGGTGTGTGCTGTGACAGTGATGGCAGCATATATATTGCGGTGTATCAACCTCTAGTACATGTAGTACCAGGCACCATTCTGCATTACAGTCCTGATGGCAAGTACATTGGATGTGTGATCACGGACTGTGGTTTTCCACGTGGCATCACATTCACATCAGGTGGTGATCTGGCAGTAGCTGCAGAAAAGTCTGTCAAGATCTATCACCGAGCATAAAGACATAATAACAACCAGAAGACACCTAGCAATTTAGCAATAGAAAATATAAACTTTAGCATGTTTATAATTAAACAGTTAGAAAAAAAAAACAAAAAAAAAAAAAACAACATAATTGCACTTGGGGGGAAAAGTCGTTGGACATTCTTGTAAGCCGTAAAAACAATTGTGTTTGTTTTTACTTTGAATGTTGTGAATAATCTCTGAAAATGAAATAAAAAATGTATGTTATTAAAAACAACTTGTACATTTGTTTTAATATTAAATGGGTGTATGGTTATGTTGCTTATAGTAACAGAACAGTACTTTTGTACATTGGAATTAATCAAATATATTTTGTTCAAAGTGAACAACAAAATTGGCAAGGCGAGACTTGAACCTCTGACCTCTGGAAAACCAGACTGGCGCTGGTCTGATATCCTGGAGGTTGCAGGTTCAAGTCCCGCCTTGCCAATTTCTTTGTTCACTTAAAAATGTATTTAAATTTACCAAGTCAGTTTCCCTTGTGGTTTATTTGTGAAATATATTTGTTTCTTCAACTATTTTGTTTTACTTCAACAGAAAATACACTTTGCTCAATCTACAATTTGGCGTCCATTTTCTGTTTTGTTTCTGTACATCTGACATAAGTTGGTAATTGGTAATTCGTTAATGTTTTCTTTCTCTAAGAGTGTGTATGTAGCAAAGGACCTCACCAACAAAGTTTGAAATCATTTTAAACACCACTTTAATGGCAAATTGTGAGTTTGAGAGGTTATTATTACAGAAGCCAGAAAACAATGTTCAACTTTGGACTTTGATATCAAATGACCTACATGTGATAGGTTCTCCATCATTACATACATTTTATAATTAGCCAACTCAAATCATGATAAGACTTCGGCTTCTTAAAATTTGCGAAAACTGGGCGTCTTGGAAAAGCCAACACACTTAAGACCAAATGAATTTTATGATGTACATGTACTTAGTATAGAAAGCAGCTTTTCTCCAAAGCATCTAGACAACATTGCTTGATTATGTTTACTCAACAAGATTCCTGTAAATAAGAATTCATGCAAAATGTACCATCGTCACTAACTGTGGAAGAGTCTGTACATACTCTGTGTTGTAACTGTTTTGGGGGCAACTATAACAAATGGTTTAGTTTATACTGAAGATGACTATTTTTGCTTTGCGTGCTTTAAAATAGAAATGACAGATTTTGATTGGCACACTTTGAATGTAAATACAAAGGTTTTGTTACGAAGTTTATTTTGACAAAAACAAGTTATTACAGTAATACAAAAGGATAAGTTTTTTGAGCTATCTAATCTGGTATGGTTTTTATTGAACACTAATTATCTTCTCAACTCTATCAAAGTCTATCTGGCTTGACAACATTTTGATGGTTTATGATGGACTTGGGCCGGGAGGCCTGAATTACTGCTGTGAGAATCTGATTTCATTTTGTCCATAACGTAGTACTGCTGTTGTCATATAAGTCACATGAAAGTCCATCAAAATCAACCATCACTTCAGTGGTGGTTATGTTGTGTATAAGAAGCAGAGTAAGTGATGGACTTTGATGGATATGGGACTTTCCTAGGGAGATAGGGTTAATGTATGTTTTTATTTTTAGTCTTATTTAAGTAAGTTAAACGAAATCGTTTACATCAAGAAATAAATGCTTTATTTTATTGGGAAATTAATCGTTCATTCTTGTGATTATTGTTTGGTCTGATATTTTTAATCTGTTGCCAACAAATGCTGGAAAACATTTTACCTTAGGAAAAACATTTTATAGATAGAAAGGCAACTTAAGTTTGTTATTCTAATTGTTATCCCCATCTTTGTGATAAATAGTTGCTTTCCTAAATTAAAACTCAGTCTTAGTGCAACCAATGTCACAAATTTAATTTTTGTTTTTCTTCAATTTTGTGCGTGAATGTGTATTTTAGTTATCTTACATGATGTGACAGAAAGGTGTACCAACCGTTTCAGAATGTCGCTTACATGCTAACATTTTGGATGTTTGTAAGTGAGAAAATCAAACATTCTTCAGAAATGTGAAAAGTAAAAGTAAAAGTTGCCGTATAATTCTACATTTGTCAAAGATTTTTAAATTGCAGGAAAATAAACAGCTTTTCTGTTCTAGTATATTTTAATCTTGTCAGTATCACGTACGCAGACATTTGAACATTCTTTTCCTACATTTTATGTGCAGGCTTACAGTTCAGCATGATACATTTGCATTAAATGCATATTTCCGCATCAATGTAACAGCGAATAGAACTAACAAATGGTGAATCTTTTGAACCAGAAACTGTGGTCCTTTGAAGGGTTTCATAAAATAATAATACCTGTATAGCTAGGTACAATATGGTTCAACTGTGTGACCTGTGTTCCAATGCAGCCAGGTGTGTTTATAGAATTGGGAGATTACAGGTTGCAGTGATATGAGTGGTGTCACACCCTACAGACTTTCTAGTCAATCCATCCAGACGGTGACAAACAGTTGGTGACAAACAATAAATCTTTGGTTTGTTGCAAATTATCCCAGCAGTTTCTTCATCAAACCGCCAAATTAATTGCAGAAATTTCTTCTGACATCATTTTGGTAAGTTTAGCTTGACAAATTGCATAAAAATCCTTGCTGATGTTGATTGGTATCAATTTGTACTGTTGTTTTCATCGCTGATGAACTATGAGTAGTATATTTAACCAGTTTCAAGAAGTTTTTTAATGCCAAATTGGGGGAACTGAGCTTAATTATTCACAGTGAAAACTATCAATTGATTAGTCTTATTTTTTATTACATACTTCTAGGCAGACGACATTTGTCATCTATACAATTTGTTTAGATACATTTGAATCCCGACTACACAACTGACGTGAACAACCACTGAATAAAGTAGTTTTTTTTATTCATGATTTATGACAGAATTCATCTTGCTTTTCTTATTAACAGGCCCAACAATATTAAACTATCTGGTTAATTGGGGGACAAAGATGGCGTCTAACGTTACAGCTCAATCCGTGTTGGAGAAGATTAGTGTCGATCATCTAGAATGCTCCATCTGCACCAACCGTTTCAGGCAGCCTAAAATGCTGGACTGTCTGCATAGTTTCTGCCTGCAATGTCTCCATGACCTCAGACAGAGCCAAGATCCTCGAAGTACAAAGCTGAAATGTCCACTCTGCAGGAAGGATACCATCTTGAAAGGGTCAGGGGTCGCTGATCTCCCAAATAACTTTGCATTCAGTGCCCTGGTGGAAGAAGTTACAATGCAGGAAAAGCTCCTGAAAGGTAAAGGGTCAGAGATTAAATGTCAAGCATGTGATGAGGAGAATCAGGCCACTTCAAGATGCATGGACTGTGATCATTTCCTCTGTCAAGAATGCCAAAAGGCTCATGAACGTATGAAGTCGATGAAATCTCATAAAATCTACACACTGGCTCAACTTCGTTCAGGAGAGATTGTCTACAAGAGTAAACTAAGAGAAGAGGTTCCCAAATGTGGCAAGCATCCAGATCAAAATCTCAACGTCTACTGCAACTCATGTCAGCAAGTCATATGCACAACTTGCTCTGTTCTTGATCATGCAAAGCACTCACTCGCTGGCTTACCTGAAGCTGTAGAGAAATCTAAGAAAAAGGTTACTGAAATGGTCCAAAACATTGAGGAAAGAAAAAAAGAATGGAGCACCATGATACAAGAGACGTGCAAGCGTCGCAAAGAGCTGGACACTGTGCTGGCCAACACTCAACAGAAAATCTCCCAAAAAGCTAATCAGGAGATTACAAAGATGCAACAGGAGATCGCAAAGATTCAAAAGAAGATTGCAAAGATTCAAATGGAAGAGCAGGAATTGATGAAAGAGACAGACAGGATTCATAAAGACAGACTCAAAGCATTTGGAGCAGCTGAAGCTAACAGCAGAAAAGAGGTGACCCAGACAGAGCACAAGCTGGAGGAGGTGACACGTCTCATGAATCAAGCAAGTTGCTACGAGATCCTTGAACTTGAGCAGAAGCTCTTGTATAACCTCGGTGAATTGACAGGGAAACAGCCAGAGCAAGTCCCTGACAAGTTGACCTTCATGGATTTTGAAGAAGGTGAGAGGTCGCTTGGGAGACTCATTCTGGAAGAAGAGGCAAAGGCTGCAGCGCCTCAACCACCAAGACCTGGAAGATCAGTATTATGTGTGGGGGAGAAATGGGAACTGAAGAGAGAAATGGGCAACTTTGGATTATTAAATTTAAATATAACACATGTCGCAGCACTCTCTAACAATAGATTACTTTTACTTTTGAACGATAATGGGGGAAAACACGTGATATTCATATTTACACTCTCCGATAGTCACCATGACCCATCCGCTATCCAACAAAGAATACAAATCAGTGGCCTCAATGAGGTGAGGCGTATTGCAGTGGGCAAGGATGACAAGCTGCTTGTTATAGATGGTTCAGTAGTCAAGGTCTTCAACAAGCAACATCAGCTCATCTATCGGTTCACACCAGGTCAAAGGTCAAACAGCAAACCATCATGCCTTGCAGTGGATGACAGTGATCTGATAGCAGTGGGTTACAGAGGCAATGATGAGATATCTCTACACAACCCAGATGGATCCCTCATCAGGAGACTGCTTGCACCAAGGATTGGTGATTATCTGACAATGTACAATCACCGCCTTATCTACATAACATACAACAGAGGGTTGGTGTGTGTAGACTACCATGGTGATAGGGTATTCTCAGTAAACATACAGGAGTATTGGCTCCCTACTGGTGTGTGCTGTGACAGTGATGGCAGCATATATGTTGCTGTGTCTCTAGGCAACATTCTGCATTACAGTCCTGATGGCAAGTACATTGGATGTGTGATTCCGGACTGTGGTTTTCCACATGGCATCACATTCACATCAGGTGGTGATCTGGCAGTAGCTGGAGGAAAGTTCGTAAATATCTATCGCCGATCATGAAGACGTAACTACACCCAAAAGAAACCTACTTAAAGGCTGGCTCACATAGTAGCGGCAAAGACCCAACGAAAGGCGACGAACGTGAAAATCAAAAAATGTTGGCGGCAAAGCGACGGCAAAAGGGGAAAACCAAGATTCGCTGACGGTTGGGAACGACCTCCAGCGACAACACGACGGCAAGGGACGAATGGCTGCGGCAGGGAACGGAGGCTAGCGACCAAACTCGGACGTTGTCTGGGCGGCGAGTGACGATGTCTCGACGGAGCCCGGCAACAAGGAACGAGGTCAGACAGCTAGCAGCGGATTGGCTGGCGGCAAGGAACGGTGGCTGACGGTGGGTTGCGGTCGATATCAAAGCCTGTGTGTGTGTGTGTGTGCGGGTCGTATAAATAGGCGAGTTTGGCGTTCCCATTCTTCACAACGTTCTGGCGTCACAAAACGTGAACAAAATCGCACTAAAAGTTAAAAATTGTGGACCATCGGTGCAAAATCGTAACCCATCGCAGGCCACCGTTGCAATGCCGCAGGTACTCGCAAACGACCCGCCATCAACAGTCATCACCCGTCACCCTCCGGCCAAAATTCGCAATCCATCGTCGCACCAAGGTCGTTACAATTTCGTTACTTGCCGCAATGTGTCGTCAGGGTTCGAGATGTGACGTCACTTGCCGTTGTTTTGCCGTCAATGGTCGTTGACAACGACTACCAACGAAATTGTGACGACCTTAAAACGACTAGAGACGGAATCGCACGGCATGGAAACGTCAAGGAAATGAGGGTTGCGGTCTCTAACGAAATCTGAACGGAATCACAACGAATTTTGTTGCCGCCACAAAATTTCCAACAAGCTGAAAATTTGCCGACGGACGCGACTGATGATTTCGGTCGTCTGCGGTTGCTAGCGGATTTGTCAGCGACAACTGACGGCAACACACGATGAGTGGCGGCAAATTCAAAATTGAAATTCGCAGCTTACCGTAGCTTGCCGTACCCCCCTATTCGTCATAGTGTGAGCCAGCCTTAAGCAATAGAAATTTGCATTGAAGGTTAGAGGAAAAAAAAAAAATATCAAACATAATTGCAGTTGGGGGAAAAGTCGTTGGACATTCTTGTAAGGCGTAAAAACAATTGTGTTTGTTTGTAAGTTTTTACTTTCGAATGTTGTGATTAATCTCTGAAAATGAAATGAAAAATGTATGTTATTAAAAACAACTTGTATATTTCTTTTAATAATACATGGATGTATGGTTATCTTGCTTATAGTAACAGAATAGTACTTTTGTACTTTCGAATTAATCAAATATATTTTTTTCAAAGTGAACAAAGAAACTGGTAAGGCGAGACTTGAACCTGTGACCTCTGGAATACTGGACCTGGGTCCAGTATTCCAGAGGTGCAGGTTCAAGTCCCACCTTGCCAATTTCTTTGTTCACTTAAAAATGTATGCAAATTTACCAAGTCAGTTTCCCTTGTGGTTTATTTGTTCTTCAACTTCTTTGTTTTACTTTAACCAGTTCGCGCCGGATGACGTATATAAATGCAATTTTTCCCCAGATTCAAAACGGATGACGCATAAACACGCCACGAGCAAGGCCGGAATTGTCTGTCAGCAGCGAGCAAGGCCGGAAATGCGTGGGTGTGCTTCCTGGCACTATCGGCCTGAGCCCGCTTCGAATCGAGTTTCGTAAAAATAATACCGCCCCTCGGCTCGGTGATGTTAAAATAATCCCGGCGTGAACTGGTTAACAGAAAATGCATTTTGTTCATTCAAAAATTTGGCGTCCATTTTCTGTCCTGTCTCAGTACATCTGACATAAGTTGGTAATTGGTAATTCGTTAATGTTTTCTTTCTCTAAGAGTGTGTATGCAGCAAACGACCTCACCAACAAAGTTTGAAATCATTTTAAACACCACTTTAATGGCAAATGGTGAGTTTGAGAGGTTATTATTACAGAAGCCAGAAAACAATGTTCAACTTTGGACTTTGATATAAAATGACCTACATGTGATAGGTTCTCCATCATTACAGAACTTGTATAATTAGACAATTCAAATCATGATTAAAACTTTGGCTTCTCAAAATTTTCAAAACTGGGCGTCTTGGAAAATCTAACACACTTGAGAGACCGAATAGAATTTTGTGTGTACTTATTAGTATAGAAAGCAGCTTACTTCAAAAGCTTCTAGCCAACATTGCTTGATTATGTTTTCTCAACAAGATTCCTGTAAATAAGAATTCATGCAAAATGTACCATCGTCACTAAACTGTGGCAGAGACTGTACATATATACTCTGTGTTTAAGTAACTTTTTTTGCAACTACATGTTTATACCTATTCTTAAAGGTAGGATACACCATTGGTAACAGCTTGAATCATCATGAATGGGTGGAGTTGGGGGGTTGTATTTTATAGTAAATATTGTTTAACTGACCTGTCCGAAGTTTTACAATCATGGATGCTGAGAACAGCAAGAAAAACGATGTTCGTTTTCAACCGGCGCCAGGCAGTGGTTTTTATGTTGTTCTTGTTTTTGTTTGTTTATAAAATTCAATTGTTCGGATTAATTGCAATATATTTACCGCAATCATTTTGCTAGATGCCTACAATCATTATTTACTTTTAAGTAAGATATTTTCCAATAATTTGGTAGTACAGTTTTTTTATATAAAAAATGTGCAAGTTGTGTATCCTATACCTTTAAGGAAGAAAAAAAAATGATTTTGACTACTGAAGATGACTACTTTTGCTTTGCGTGCTTTAAAATAGAAATGACAGATTTTGATTGGCACACTTTGAATGTAAATACAAAGGCTTTGTTACACAGTTTACATTGGTTAACAAAAGTTATAAATACAAAAGGATAAGTTTTTGAGCAATCTAATCTGGTATAGATTTTATTTAACACTAATTACCTTCTCAATTCTATCAAAATCTATTTGGCTTGACTACATTTTGATGGATTATGATGGATTATGATGGGCTGGGAGGCCTGAACCACTGCTGTGGGAATCTGATTGATTTTGTCCATCACGTAGTACTGCTGTTGTCATATAAGTCACATGAAAGTCCATCAAAATCAACCATCACTTCAGTGGTGGTTATGTTGTGTATAAGAAGCAGAGTGAGTGATGGATTTTGATGGACATGGTCCTTTCCTAGGGAGTTAGGGTTAATGTATGTTTTTATTTTTATTTTAAGTCTTATTCAAGTAAGTTGAACAAAATCGTTTACATCAAGAAATAAATGCTTTATTTTATTGGAAAATTAATCGTTCATTCTTGTGATTATTGTTTGGTCTGATATTTTTAATCTGTTGCCAACAAATGCTGGAAAACATTTTACCTTAGGAAAAACATTGTATAGATAGAAAGGCAACTTAAGTTTGTTATTCTAATTGTTATCCCCATCTTTGTGATAAATAGTTGCTTTCCTAAATTAAAACTCAGTCTTAGTGCAACCAATGTCACAAATTTAATTTGTTTTTATTTTTAAATTTTGTGCGTGAATGTGTATTTTAGTTATCTTACATGATGTGACAGAAAGGTGTACCAGCCGTTTCAGAATGTCGCATTAGTATGTTTGTGAGCAAGGAGAACACTCTTTAGAAAAGTGAAAATGAATATCAGAATTGTGAAAAGTGAAAGTAAAAGTTGCCGTATACTTCTGCATTTGTCAAAGATTTTGCAGACAAATAAACAGCTTTTTCTGTTCTAGTATATTTTAATCTTGTCAGTATCACGCAGACATTTGAACATTCTTTTCCTACATACATTTTATGTGCAGGCTTACAGTTCTGCATGATACATTTGCATTAAATTCATATTTCCGCATCAATGTAACAGCGAATAGAACTAACAAATGGTGAATCTCTTGAGCCAGAAACTGGTCCTTTGAAGGGTTTCACAAAATAAAAATACCTGTATAGCTATAGGTACAATATGGTTCAACTGTGTGACCTGTGTTCCAATGCAGCCACGTACGTATTTATAGAATTGGGAATTTACAGGTTGCAGTGATATAAGTGGTGTCACACCCTACAGACTTTCTAGTCAATCCATCCAGACGGTGACAAACAGTTGGTGACAAACAAAAAATCTTTAGTTTGTTGCAAATTATCCCAGCAGTTTCTTCATCAAACCGCCAAAGTGACTGCAGAACTTTCTTCTGACATCATTTTGGTAAGTTTAGCTTCACAAATTGGATAAAAATCATTGCTGATGTTTATTAGTATCAATTTGTACTGTGGTTTTCATTGCTGATGAACTATGAGTATATTAAACCATGCAGTTTCAAGAAGTTTCTAATGCCAAAATGGGGAAAAACTGAGCTTAATTATGCACCTCTGAAAACTATCAATTGATTATTCCTATGTTTTATTACAAACACCTAGGCAGACAACATTTTCATCTATACAACTTGTTTAGATTCATTTGAATTCTAACTACACAACTGATGTGAACAAACAAAAGATTTAAAGAATTTCTTATTTTATTTATGATTGATGACAAAAATCACCATGCTTTTCTTATTAACAGGCCCAACAATATTAAACTATCTGGTTAATTGGGGGACAAAGATGGCGTCTAACGTTACAGCTCAATCCGTGTTGGAGAAGATTAGTGACGATCATCTAGAATGCTCCATCTGCACCAACCGTTTCAGGCAGCCTAAAATGCTGGACTGTCTGCACAATTTCTGCCTGCAATGTCTCCATGACCTTAGACAGAGCCAAGATCCTCGTAGTACAAAGCTGAGATGTCCACTCTGCAGGAAGGATACCATCTTGAAAGGGTCAGGGGTCGCTGATCTCCCGAAAAACTTTACGTTACGTGCCCTGGTGGAGGATGTTACAATGCAGGAAAAGCTCCTGGAAGAAATTCCCGAATGTGGCAAGCATCCAGATCAAAATCTCAACGTCTACTGCAACTCATGTCAGCAAGTCATATGCACAACTTGCTCTGTTCTTGATCATGTAAAGCACTCACTCACTGGCTTACCTGACGCTGTAGAGAAAAGTAAGAAGAGGGTTACCGAAATAGTCCAAAACATTGAGGAAAGAAAAATAGAATGGAGCAACATGATACAAGAGACGTGCAAACGTCGCAAAAAGCTGAACACTGCGCTGGCCAACACTCAACACAAAATCTCCAAAAAAGCTCATCAGGAGATTACAAAGATCCAAATGGAAGAGCAGAAATTGATGAAAGAGGCAGAGAGGATTCATAACAACAGAATCAAAGCATTTCAAGCAGCTGAAGCTAACAGCAGAAAAGAGGTGACCCACACAGAGCACAAGCTGGAGGAGGTGACACGTCTCATGAATCAAGCAAGTTGCTACGAGATCCTTGAACTTGAGCAGAAGCTCTTGTATAACCTCGGTGAATTGACATGGAAACAGCCAGAGCAAGTCCTTGACAAGTTGACCATCATGGATTTTGAAGAAGGTGAGAGGTCGCTTGGGAGACTCATCCTGGAAGAAGAGGCAAAGGCTGCAGCGCCTCAACCACAAAGACCTGGAAGATCACCATCATGTGTGAAGGGGAAATGGGAACTGAAGAGAGAAATTGGCAACTTTGGATTACTAAGTGTAAATATAACACATGTCGCAGCACTCTCTAACAATAAATTACTTTTACTATCCAACCAATATTGCGCACAAAAATATGATATGATAATATTTTCAGTGTCCGATAGTCAACATGACCGATCCACTATCCAACAAAGGATACAAATCAGTGGCCTCAATTATGTGAGGTGTATTGCACTGGACAAGGTTGACAAGCTGCTTGTTCTAGATGGTGCAGTCGTCAAGGTCTTAAACAAGCAACATAAGCTCCTCCATCAGTTCACACCAGGTCAAGGGTCAAACAGCAAACCATCATGCCTTGCAGTGGATGACAGTGATCTGATAGCAGTGGGTGACACAGGCGAGGATGAGATATCTCTACACAACCCAGATGGATCCCTCATCAGGAGACTGCCTGCTCAATGGATTGGTGATTATATGACAATGTACAATCACCGCCTTATCTACACAACATGGTATAAGTTAGTGTGTGTAGACTACCATGGTGCCAGTGTATTCTCAGTAGACATACAGCAGTATGGGCAACCTACTGGTGTATGCTGTGACAGTGATGGCAGCATATATGTTGCTGTGTATCTACCTAGAGGAAAAATTCTGCATTACAGTCCTGATGGCAAGTACATTAGATGTGTGATCATCAGGGACTGTGTTCGTCCATGTGGCATCACATTCACATCAGGTGGTGATCTAGCAGTAGCTGCGGAAAAGTCTTTGAAGATCTATCACCGAGCATGAAGACGTAATAACACACAGAAGACACCTACTTTAACAATAGAAATTTGCATTAAACAGTTAGAAAATCAAAAAAAAATCAAAAAAAAATCAAACATAATTGCAGTTCGGGGAAAAGTCGTTGGACATTCTTTTAAGGCGTAAAAACAATTGTGTTTGTTTGTAAGTTTTTACTTTTGAATGTTGTGATTAATCTCTGAAAATGAAATGAAAAACGTATGTTATTAAAAACAACTTGTACATTTGTTTTAATATTAAATGGGTGAATGGTTATGTTGCTTATAGTAACAGAATAGTATTTTTGTACATTGGAATTAATCAAATATATTTTGTTCAAAGTGAACACAAAAATTGGCAAGGTGAGACCTGAACCTGTGACCTCTGGAAAACCAGACCGGCGCTGGTCTAATATCCGAAGGTTGCAGGTTCAAGTCCCGCCTTGCCAATTTCTTTGTTCACTTAAAAATGTATTTAAATTTACCAAGTCAGTTTCCCTTGTGGTTTATTTGTTCTTCAACTATTTTGTTTTACTTTAACAGAAAATGCACTTTGCTCAATCAACAATTTGGCGTCCATTTTCTTTCCTGTCTCTGTACATCAGACATAAGTTGATAATTGGTAATTCGTTAATGTTTTCTTTCTCCAAGAGTGTGCATGCAGCAGATGACCTCACCAACAAACAGAAATTAGTTTGAAATCATTTTTAACACCATTTTAATGGCAAATTGTGAGTTTGAGACGTTATTATTACAGAAGCCAGAAAACAATGTTCAACTTTGGACTTTGATATCAAATGACCTACATGTATTAGGTTCTCCATCATTACATACATTTTATAATTAGCTAATTCGAATCATGATTGAGACGATCGGCTTCTTAAAATTTGCAAAACTGTGCATCTTGGAAAATCCAAAATACTCGAGAGACCAAATGGAACCTTGTTTGCATTTAGTATTTAAAGCAGCTTTGTTTGACAGCATTTAGACAACATTGCTTGATTATGTTTTCTTAACAAGATTTCTGTAAATAAGAATGAATGCAAATTGTACCATCGTCACTAAACCGTGATAAAATTAAACTGACATGTATACTCTGTCTACCAAATGTAATATTTTGGCAACTATATATGTTTATACCTATATTTTTAATATAACGCTCCTCAATCCTCCAAAATCCTCATTGCAGTTTTGAAGGATTTTTTTTAGGATTGAGGCAGTATGGGGTTTGAAAAAAATAAGGATATTTGAGGATTGAGGCTGTATGGGGTTTTCAAAAAATCATAATGAGGATTTTGGAGGATTGACTTTTTTTAATCCCCAGAATTCTCATTGCAGTTTTGGAGGATTAAAGAAAATGAGGATTTTGGAGAATTAAGGCACATGATGTTGTTTCAAGTGTGGAGGATTTTTGAGGATTGAGGCTAAATGGGGTTTTCCAAAAATGAGGTTTTAAAAAAAATGAGGATTTTGGAGGAATGAGGATGGTTCCTAGCAAAAAGGGCCTAGGGAGTTAGGGTTAAGGAAGAACAAAAAAATGGTTTTGTTTAAAGCTTTAGAATAGAAATGACAGATTTTGATTGTAATTACAAAGGCTTTAATTGTTAGGAAGTTTATATTGAATTTTTGTATTAAGGATAAGCTTTTGAAAAATCTATAATCTGGTATGGTTTTTATTTAACATAAACCTTCTCAACTCCATCAAAATCTATCTGGCTTGACTAAATTTTGATGGATTATGATAGACTTTATGGGCTGGGAGGCCTGAACTAGTGCTGTGGAAACCTGAATGATTGTGTCTATAACGCAGTACTGCTGTTGTCATATAATAAGTCCAGTGAAAGTTCATCAAAATTATGTTGTGTATAAGAAGCAGAGTGAGTGATGGATTTTGACGGAGTTAGGGTCAATTTTTAATTTTTTTTATTTCAAGTCTTATTTCAAACATAAGTTGAACCAATTGGTTACATCAAGAAAAGAAATGCTTAATTTTGTTCGGAATTAACTTAATAGTTCATTCTTGTGATTATGTTTGCTCTGCTATTTCAAATTTGTTGCCAACAAATTTAGAAAAACATTTCACCTTAAGAAAAACATTGTATAGAGAGAAAGGCAACTTAAGTTTGTTATTCTAATTGTTATCCCCATCTTTGTGATAAATAGTTGCTTTCCTAAATTAAAACTCAGTCTTAGTGCAACCAATGTCACAAATTTAATTTGTTTTAATTTTTTATTTTTGTGTGTGAATGTGTATTTTAGTTATCTTACATGATGTGACAGAAAGGTGTACCAGCCGTTTCAGAATGTCGCATTACACGCTAATATTTTAGATGTTTGTGAGCGAGAAGATCGAACATTCTTCAGAAATGTGAACAGTAAAAGTAAAAGTTGCCGTATAATTCTGCATTTGTCAAAGATTTTTAAATTGCAGGAAAATAAACAGCTTTTCTGTTCTAGTATATTTTAATCTTGTCAGTATCACGCAGACATTTGAACATTCTTTTCCTACATACATTTTATGTGCAAGCTTACAGTTCTGCATGATACATTTGCATTAAATTCATACTTCCGCATCAATATAACAGCGAATAGAACTAACAAATGGTGAATCTCTTGAGCCAGAAACTGGTCCTTTGAAGGAGTTCACAAAATAAAAATACCTGTATAGCTAGGTACAATATGGTTCAACTGTGTGACCTGTGTTCCAATGCAGCCAGGTATTTATAGAAATGGGAATTTACAGGTTGCAGTGATATGAGTGGTGTCACACCCTACAGACTTATAGTCAATCCATCCAGACGGTGACAGACAGTTGGTGACAAACAAAAAATCTTTGGTTTGTTGCAAATTTTCCCAGCAGTTTCTTCATCAAACCGCCAAAGTGACTGCAGAACTTTCTTCTGACATCATTTTGGTAAGTTTAGCTTCACAAATTGCATAACAATCCTTGCTGATGTTTATTAGTATCAATTTGTACTGTGGTTTTCATCGCTGATGAACTATGAGTAGTATATTAAACCAGTTTCAAGAAGTTTCTAATGCCAAAATGGGGACAAACTGAGCTTAATTATGCACCTCTGAAAAATATCAATTGATTATTGCTATGTTTTATTACAAACATCTAGGCAACCAACATTTTCATCTATACAACTTGTTTAGAATCATTTGAATTCTGACTACACAACTGACGTGAACAACCACGGAATAAAGAATTTCTTATTTTATTCATGATTTATGACAGAATTCATCTTGCTTTTCTTATTAACAGGCCCCAAAATATTACACTATAATTGGGGGACAAAGATGGCATCTAACGTTACAGCTCAATCCGTGTTGGAGAAGATTAGTGCCGATCATCTAGAATGCTCCATCTGCACCAACCGTTTCAGGCAGCCTAAAATGCTGGACTGTCTGCACAATTTCTGCCTGCAATGTCTCCATGACCTCAGACAGAGCCAATTAGATCCTCCCAGTACAAATCTGACATGCCCACTCTGCAGGAAGGATACCATCTTGAAAGGGTCAGGGGTCGCTGATCTCCCGAATAACTTTACATTCAGGGCCCTGGTGGAGGAAGTTACAATGCAGGAAAAGCTCCTGGAAGGTCAAGGGTCAGTGATCAAATGTCAAGCATGTGATGAGGAGAATCAGGCCACTTCAAGATGCATGGACTGTGATCATTTCCTCTGTCAAGAATGTCAAAAGGCTCATGAACGTATGAAGTCGATGAGATCTCATAAAATCTACACACTGGCTCAACTTCGTTCAGGAGAGATTGTCTACAAGAGTAAACTAAGAGAAGAGGTTCCCAAATGTGGCAAGCATTCAGATCAGAATCTCAACGTCTACTGCAACTCATGTCAGCAAGTCATATGCACAACTTGCTCTGTTCTTGATCATGCAAAACACTCACTCGCTGGTTTACCTGAGGCTGTAGAGAAATGTAAGGAGAAGGTTACCAAAATGATTAAAAACATTGAGGAAAGAAAACAAAAATGGAGCACCATGATACAAGAGACATGCAAGCGTCGCAAAGAGCTGGACACTGTGCGGACCAACACTCAACAGAAAATCTCCCAAAAAGCTCATCAGGAGACTACAAAGATGCATCAGGAGATAACAAAGATGCAACAGGAGATTGCAAATATGCAAAAGGAAATTGCAAAGATTCAAATGGAAGAGCAGGAATTGATGAAAGAGACAGACAGGATTCATAACAACAGAATCAAAGCATTTCAATCAGCTGAAGCTAACAGCAAAAAAGAGGTGACCCAGACAGAGCACAAGCTGGAGGAGGTGACACGTCTCATGAATCAAGCAAGTTGCTACGAGATCCTTGAACTTAAGCAGAAGCTCTTGTATAACCTCGATGAATTGACAGGGAAACAGCCAGAGCAAGTCCCTGACAAGTTGACCTTTATGGACTTTAAAGAAGGTGAGAGGTCGCTTGGGAGACTCATTCTGGAAGAAGAGGCAAAGACTGAAGCGCCTCAACCACCAAGACCCCTTGAACTTGAGCAGAAGCTCTCGCATAACCTTGGTGAATTGACAGGGAAACAGCCAGAGCAAGTCCCTGACAAGTTGACCTTCATGGATTTTGAAGAAGGTGAAAGGTCGCTTGGGAGACTCGTTCTGGAAGAAGAAGCAAAGGCTGCAGCGCCTCAACCACCAAGACCTGGGAGATCACCATCATGTGTGAAGGAGAAATGGAAACTGAAGAGACAAATTGACTACTTTGAATTCGTAAATGTAAATATAACACATGTCGCAGCACTCTCTGACAATAGATTACTTTTACTTTTGAACCTCTGTAATATGAAAAAATATGTAATATTAATATTTCCACTGTCCGATAGTGAACATGATCGTGACCCATCCGCTATCCAAGAAAGAATACAAATCAGTGGCCTCAATGATGTGAAGTGTATTGCAGTGGGCAAGGATGACAAGCTGCTTGTTCTAGATGGTCCAGTAGTCAAGGTCTTCAACAAGCAACATGAGCTCATCTATCAGTTCACACCAGGTCAAGGGTCAAACAGTCAACCAACATGCCTTGCAGTGGATGACAGTGATCTGATAGCAGTGGGTTACATAGGCAATGGTGTGATATCTCTATACAACCCAGATGGATCCCTCATCAGGAGACTACCTGCTCCAAGGATTGGTGATTATCTGACAATGTACAATCACTGCCTTATCTACACAACATACAACAGAGGATTGGTGTGTGTAGACTACCATGGTGCCAGTGTATTCTCAGCAGACAGGGGGAAGTATGGCCACCCTACTGGTGTGTGCTGTGACAGAGATGGCAGCATATACATTACTGTGTATCAACCTCTAGTAGTACCAGGCACCATTCTATGTTACAGTGCTGATGGCAAGTACATTGGATGTGTGATCGAGGACTGTGGTTGTCCATGTGGCATCACATTCACATCAGGTGGTGATCTGGCAGTAGCTGCAGAAAAGTCTTTGAAGATCTATCACCGAGCATGAAGACATAATAACACACAGAAATTTGCATTAAACAGTAAGAGAGAAAAAAGGGGAAAAAAGAAATCAAACATCATTGCAGTTAGGGAAAAAGTCGTTGGACATTCTTGTAAGGCGTAAAAACAATTGTGTTTGTTTGTAAGTTTTTACTTTTGAATGTTGTGAATAATCTCTGAAAATGAAATGGAAAACGTATGTATTGAAAAACAACTTGTATATTTCTTTTAATAATACATGGGTGTATGGTTATGTTGCTTATAGTAACAGAATAATATTTTTGTACATTGGAATTAATCAAATGTACTGTGAAAATGAAAATGAAAAGTGTAATGTATGTATTGAAAAACAAATTGTACTTTTTGTTAATAACAAATGGATGTATGGTTATGTTGCTTAGAAACAGAATAGTACTTTTGTACATTGGAATTAATCAAATATATTTTGTTCAAAGTGAACAAAAAAACTGGCAAGGCGAGACTTGAACCTGTGACCTCTGGAAAACCAGACCGGCGCTGGTCTGATATCCTGGAGGTTGCAGGTTCAAGTCCCGCCTTGCCAATTTCTTTGTTCACTTAAAAATGTATTCAGTCAAATTTACTAAGTCAGTTTCCCTCGTGGTTTATTTGTTCTTCAACTATTTTGTTTTACTTTAACAGAAATTGCACTTTGCTCAATCAACAATTTGGAGTCTCACATCTGACATAAGTTAATAATTGGTAATTCGTTAATGTTTTCTTTCTCCTAGAGTGTGCATGCAGCAGATGACCTCACCAACAAACAGAAATTAGTTTGAAATCATTTTTAACGCTGCTTTAATGGCAAATTGTGAGTTTGAGAGGTTATTATTACAGAAGCCAGAAAACAATGTTCAACTTTGGACTTTGATATCAAATGACCTACATGTAATCGGTTCTCCATCATTACAGAACTTTTATAATTAGCCAACTCAAATCATGATTAAGACTTCGGCTTCTTAAAATTTGCAAAACTGGGCGTCTTGGAAAAGCCAGCACACTTGAGACCAAATGAATTTTTTGATGTACATGTACTTAGTAAAGAAAGCAGCTTTTCTCCAAAGCATCTAGACAACATTGCTTGATTATGTTTACTCAACAAGATTCCTGTAAATAAGAATTCATGCAAAATGTACCATCGTCACTAACTGAAGAGACTGTACATACTCTGTGTTGTAACTGTTTTGGGGGCAACTATAAAAAATGGTTTAGTTTAAACTGAAGATGACTATTTTTGCTTTGCGTGCTTTAAAATAGAAATGACAGATTTTGATTGGCACACTTTGAATGTAAATACAAAGGCTTTGTTACACAGTTTATATTGAAAAAGAAGAAGTTATATACAAAATGATAAGCTGGGTGAGCAATTTTGATGGTTTATGATGGACTTGGGCGGGAGGCCTGAATTACTGCTGTGAGAATCTGATTAATTTTGTCCATCACGTAGTACTGCTGTTGTTATATAAGTCACATGAAAGTCCATCAAAATCAACCGGCACTTCAGTGGTGGTTATGTTGTGTATATATGAAGCAGAGTGAGTGATGGATTTTGATGGACGTGGTCTTCGAGTTAGGGTTAATGTATGTTTTTATTTTTATTTTAAGTCTTATTCAAAATAAGGTGAACGGAATTGTTTACATCAAGAAATAAATGCTTTATTTTATTGGGAAATTAATCGTTCATTCTTGTGATTATTGTTTGCTCTGATATTTTAAAGATCTGATGCCAACAAATGCTGGAAAACATTTTACCTTAGGAAAAACATTTTATAGATAGAAAGGCAACTTAAGTTTGTTATTCTAATTGTTATCCCCATCTTTGTGATAAATTGTTGCTTTCCTAAATTAAAACTCAGTCTTAGTGCAACCAATGTCACAAATTTAATTTGTTTTTATTTTTCAATTTTGTGCGTGAATGTGTATTTTAGTTATCTTACATGATGTGACAGAAAGGTGTACCAACCGTTTCAGAATGTCGCATTACACGCTAATATTTTAGATGTTTGTGAGCGAGAAGATCAAACATTCTTCAGAAATGTGAAAAGTAAAAGTAAAAGTTGCCGTATAATTCTGCATTTGTCAAAGATTTTTAAATTGCAGAAAAATAAACAGCTTTTCTGTTCTAGTATATTTTAATCTTGTCAGTATCACGCAGACATTTAAACATTCTTTTCCTACATACATTTAGTGCAGGGTTACAATTCTGCATGATACATTTGCATTAAATTCATAGTTCGGCATCAATATAACAGCGAATAGAACTAACAAATGGTGAAACTTCTGTACCAGAAACTGGTCCCGTTATCTAGTTACAAATACCCGTTATCTAGGTACAAAGTTGCACCATGTGAAGTGTTTTCCAATGCAGCCAGGTGTATTTATAGAATTGGGAATTTACAGGTTGCAGTGATATGAGTGGTGTCACACCCTACAGACTTTCTAGTCAATCCATCCAGACGGTGACGAACAGTTCTCTTTGGTTTGTTGCAAATTATCCCAGCAGTTTCTTTATCAAACCGACAAATAGATTGCAGAACTTTCTTCTGACATCATTTTGGTAAGTTTAGCTTGACAAATTGCATACAAATCCTTGCTGATGTTGATTGGTATCAATTTGTACGTAGTTTTCATTGCTGATAAACTATGAGTTGATATTAAACCAGTTTCAAAAAGTTTCTATTGCTAAAATGGGGGGGAACTGAGCTTAATTATGCACCTCGGAAAACTATAAATTGATTAGTCCTATGTTTTATTGCAAACATCTAGACAGACGACATTTTCATCTATACAATTTGTTTAGATCCATTTGAATTCCGACTACACAACTGACGTGAACAACCACGGAATAAAGACGTTTTTGTATTCATGATTTATGACAGAATTCATCTTGCTTTTCTTATTAACAGGCCCAAAAATATTAAACTTAAATTGGGAGACAAAGATGGCGTCTAACGTTACAGCTCAATCCGTGTTGGAGAAGATTAGTGTCGATCATCTAGAATGCTCCATCTGTACCAACCGTTTCAGGCAGCCTAAAATGCTGGACTGTCTGCACAATTTCTGCCTGCAATGTCTCCATGACCTCAGACAGAGCCAAGATCCTCGTGGTACAAATCTGACATGTCCACTCTGCAGGACGGATACCATCTTGAAAGGGTCAGGGGTCGCTGATCTCCCGAATAACTTTACATTCAGGGCCCTGGTGGAGGAAGTTACAATGCAGGAAAAGCTCCTGAAAGGTCAAGGGTCAGAGATCAAATGTCAAGCATGTGATGAGGAGAATCAGGCCACTTCAAGATGCATGGACTGTGATCATTTCCTCTGTCAAAAATGTCAACAGGCTCATGAACGTTTGACGTTGATGAAATCTCATAAAATCTACACACTGGCTCAACTTCGTTCAGGAGAGATTGTATACAAGAGTAAACTAAGAGAAGAGGTTCCCAAATGTGGCAAGCATCCAGATCAGAATCTCAATGTCTACTGCAACTCATGTCAGCAAGTCATATGCACAACTTGCTCTGTTCTTAAGCACGTAAAACACTCACTCGCTGGCTTGCCTGAGGCTGTAGAGAAATGTAAGAAGAAGGTTACCGAAATGGCCCAAAACATTGAGGGAAGAAAAAAGGAATGGAGAACCATGATACAAGAGACGGGCAAACGTCGCAAAGAGCTGGACACTGTGCTGGCCAACACTCAACAGAAAATCTCCCAAAAAGCCAATCAGGAGATTACAAAGATGCAACAGGAGATTACAAAGATGCAACAGGAGATCGCAAAGATTCAAAAGAAGATTGCAAAGATTCAAATGGAAGAGCAGAATTTGATGAATGAGACAGACAGGATTTATAAAGACAGACTCAAAGCATTTGAAGCAGCTGAAGCTAACAGCAGAAAAGAGGTGACCCAGACAGAGCACAAGCTGGAGGAGGTGACACGTCTCATGAATCAAGCAAGTTACTACGAGATCCTTGAACTTGAGCAGAAGCTCTTGTATAACCTCGGTGAATTGACAGGGAAACAGCCAGAGCAAGTTCCTGACAAGTTGACCTTCATGGATTTTGAAGAAGGTGAGAGGTCGCTTGGGAGACTCATTCTGGAAGAAGAGGCAAAGGCTGAAGCGCCTCAACCACCAAGACCTGAAAGATCAACATCATGTGTGAAGGAGAAATGGGAACTGAAGAGAGGAATTGACAACTTTAAATTACTAAATGTAAAAATAAAGCATGTGGCAGCACTCTCTAACAATAAATTACTTTTACTATCCAACCAATATCGCGGAAAAAAATATGATCTATTAATATTTCCAATGTCCGATAGTCAACATGACCCATCCGCTATCCAACAAAGCATAGAAATCAGTGGCCTCAATAATGTGAGGCGTATTGCAGTGGGCATGGATGACAAGCTGCTTGTTCTAGATGGTTCAGTAGTCAAGGTCTTCAACAAGCAATATAAGCTCCTCTATCAGTTCACACCAGGTCAAGTGTCAAACAGGGAACCATTATGCCTTGCAGTGGATGAAAGTGATCTGATAGCAGTGGGTTACAGAGGCAAGGATGAGATATCTCTACACAACCCAGATGGATCCCTCATCAGGAGACTACCTGTTCCAAGGATTGTTGATTATCTGACAATGTACAATCACTGCCTTATCTACATAAACAACAACAGAGGGTTGGTGTGTGTAGACTACCATGGTGCCAGTGTATTCTCAGCAGACATGCAGCAGTATGGGCACCCTACTGGTGTGTGCTGTGACAGAGATGGCAGCATATATGTTGCTGTGTACATGCATCTACCTCCAGGCAATTACATTCTGCATTACAGTCCTGATGGCAAGTACATTGGATGTGTGATCGGGGACTGTGGTTATCCATGTGGCATCACATTCACATCAGGTGGTGATCTGGCAGTAGCTACAGAAAAGTCTGTCAAGATCTATCACCGAGCTTGAAGACATAATAACAACCAGAAGACACCGAACAATAGAAATTTGCATTAAACAGTTAGAAGAAAAAAGAAAGAAAAGGAAATCAAACATAATTGCATGAGTTGGGGGAAAAGTCGTTGGACATTCTTGTAAGCCATCAAAACAATTGTGTTTGTTTGTAAAGTTCTTACTTTTGAATGTTGTGAATAATCTCTGAAAATGAAAAGATAAAAAGATTGTAATTTTTGTTAATAATACATGGATGTATGGTTATGTTGCTCAGTAACAGAATAGTACTTCTGTACATTGGAATTAATTTTTTTATTTGTTTAACTATTTTGTTTTATACTTAAATAGAAAATGCACTTTGCTCAATCTACAATTTGGCGTTCATTTTCTGTCTTGTTTCTGTATATCTGACATAAGTTGGTAATTGGTAATTCGATCGTTAATATTTTATTTCTCCAAGAGTGTGCATGCAGCAAACGCCCTCATCACCAACAAACAGAAATTAGTATGAAATCATTTTAAACACCACGTGGCAAATAGTAAATTTGAGTGGTTATTATTGCAGAAGCCAGGAAACAAAGTCCAACTTTGGACTTTGATATCAAATGACCTACATGTGATAGGTTCTCCATCATTACATACATTTTATAATTAGCTAATTCAAATCGTGATTGAGACGATCGGATTCTTACAATTTGCAAAACTGGGCATCTTGGAAAATCCAAAATATTTGAGAGACCAAAATGGAACCTAGCTTGTTTGCATTTAGTACTAAGCAGCTTTCTTCGAAAGCATATAGATAACATTGCTTGATTATGTTTTCTCAATAAGATTCCTGCTTATGTAAATAAAAATTCATGCAAAATGTACCATCGTTGCTAAACTGTGGAAGAGACTATACATACTCTGTGTTGTAACTGTTTTCGGGGCAACTATATGTTTATACCTATTTTTAATTAAGGAAGAAAACTAATTGTTTAGTTTAAACTAAAGATGACTATTTTTGCTTTGCGTGCTTTAAAATATAAACGACAGATTTTGATTGGCACACTTTGAATGTAAATACAAAGGCTTTGTTACACAGTTTATATTGAAAAAGAAGAAGTTATAAATACAAAAGGATAAGCTGGGTGAGCAATTTTGATGGTTTATGATGGACTTGGGCCGGGAGGCCTGAATTACTGCTGTGAGAATCTGATTAATTTTGTCCATAACGCAGTACTGCTGTTGTCATATAAGTCACGTGAAAGTCCATCAAAATCAGCCGGCACTTCAGCGGTGGTTATGTCGTGTATAAGAAGCAGAGTAAGTGATGGATTTTGATGGACATGGTCCTTTCCTAGGGAGTTAGGTTTAATGTATGGTGTTTTTTATTTCAAGTCTTATTCAAAAGTAGGTTGAACAAAATTGTTTACATCAACAACAAAAATGCTTTATTTTGTTTGGGACTTAATCGTTTATCCTTGTGATTATTGTTTGCTCTGCTATTTCAAATTGGTTGCCAACAAATGTAGGAAAACATTTTACCTTAGGAAAAACATTTTATAGATATAAAAAGGCAATTTATAAGTTTGTTAAACTAATTGTTATCCCCGTCTTTGTGATAAAAAGTTGCTTTCCTAAATTAAAACTCAGTCTTAGTGCAACCAATATGTCACAAATTTAATTTGCTTTTATTTTTCAATTTTGTGCGTGAATGTTTAATTTAGTTATGATGTGACAGAAAGGTGTACCAACCGTTTCAGAATGTCGCAATACACGCTAATATTTTGGATGTTTGTGAGCAAGGAGAACATTCTTTAGAACTGTGAAAATGAATATCAGAATTGTGAAAAGTGATATAAGTTGCCGTATAATTCTGCATTTGTCAACGATTTCCAAATGGCAGGAAAATGAACAGCTTTTCTATTGCAGTATATTTTAATCTTGTCAGTATCACGCAGACATTTGAACATTCTTTTCCTACATATATTTAGTGCAGGGTTACAATTCTGCATGATACATTTGCATTGAATTCATAGTTCCGCATCAATATAACAGCGAATAGAACTGACAAATGGTGAAACTTCTGTACCAGAAACTGGTCCCGTTATCTAATTACAAATACCCGTTATCTAGTTACAAATACCCGTTATCTAGGTACAAAGTTGCACCGTGTGAAGTGTTTTCCAATGCAGCCAGGTGTATTTATAGAATTGGGAATTTACAGGTTGCAGTGATATAAGTGGTGTCACACCCTACAGACTTATAGTCAATCCATCCAGACGGTGCTAAACAGTTCTCTTTGGTTTGTTGCAAATTATCCCAGCAATTTCTTTATCAAACCGACAAATAGATTGCAGAACTTTCTTCTGACATCATTTTGGTAAGTTTAGCTTGACAAATTGCATACGAATCCTTGCTGATGTTCATTGGTATCAATTTGTACTGTAGTTTTCATTGCTGATAAACTATGAGTAGTATATTAAACCAGTTTCAACAAGTTTCTAATGCTAAAATGGGGGAAAACTGAGCTTAATTATGCACCTCGGAAATTGATTAGTCCTATGTTTTATTACATACTTCTAGGCATTTTCATCTATACAATTTGTTCAGATCCATTTGAATCCCGACTACACAACTGACGTGAACAACCACGGAATAAAGATGTTTTTTTCATTCATGATTTATGACAGAATTCATCTTGCTTTTCTTATTAACAGGCCCAAAAATATTAAACTATAATTGGGGGACAAAGATGGCGTCTAACGTTACAGCTCAATCCGTGTTGGAGAAGATTAGTGTCGATCATCTAGAATGCTCCATCTGTACCAACCGTTTCAGGCAGCCTATTAAAGTGCTTGATTGTCTGCATAGTTTCTGCCTGCAATGTCTCCATGACCTCAGACAGAGCAAAGATCCTCGTGGTACAAAGCTGACATGTCCACTCTGCAGGAAGGATACCATCTTGAAAGGGTCAGGGGTCGCTGATCTCCCGAATAACTTTGCATTCAGTGCCCTGGTGGAGGAAGTTACAATGCAGGAAAAGCTCCTGGAAGGTCAAGGCTCAGAGATCAAATGTCAAGCCTGTGATGAGGAGAATCAGGCCACTTCAAGATGCATGGACTGTGATCATTTCCTCTGCCAAGAATGCCAAAAGGCTCATGAACATATGAAGTCCATGAAATCTCATAAAATCTACACACTGGCTCAACTTCGTTCAGGAGAGATTGTCTACAAGAGTAAACTAAGAGAAGAGGTTCCCAAATGTGGCAAGCATCCAGATCAGAATCTCAATGTCTACTGTAACTCATGTCAGCAAGTCATATGCACAACTTGCTCTATTCTTGATCATGCAAAACACTCACTCGCTGGCTTACCTGAGGCTGTAGAGAAATGTAAGAAGAAGGTTACCAAAATGGTCCAAAACATTGAGGAAAGAAAAAAAGAATGGAGCACCATGATACAAGAGACGTGCAAACGTCGCAAAGAGCTGGACACTGTGCTTGCAAACACTCAAGAGAAAATCTCCAAAAAAGCTTATCAGGAGATTACAATGATCCAACAAGAGATTGCAAAGATCCAACAAAAGATTGCAAAGATGCAAAAGGAGATTGCAAAGATTCAAATGGAAAAGCAGAAATTGATGAAAGAGGCAGAGAGGATTCATAAAGACAGAATCAAAGCATTTGGAGCAGCTGAAGCTAACAGCAGAAAAGAGGTGACCCAGACAGAGCACAAGCTGGAGGAGGTGACACGTCTCATGAATCAAGCAAGTTGCTACGAGATCCTTGAACTTGAGCAGAAGCTCTTGTATAACCTCGGTGAATTGACAGGGAAACAGCCAGAGCAAGTCCCTGACAAGTTGACCTTCATGAATTTTGAAGAAGGTGAGAGGTCGCTTGGGAGACTCCTTCTGGAAGAAGAGGCAAAGGCTGCAGCACCTCAATCACCAAGACCTGGAAGATCACTATCATGTGTGAAGGAGGAATGGGAATTGAAGAGAGAAATTGACAACTTTGGAATCCTAAATGTAAATATAACACATGTCGCAGCACTCTCTGACAATAGATTACTTTTACTTTTGAACCTCTGTAATATGAAAAAACATGTAATATTAATATTTCCACTGTCCGATAGTCAACATGACCCATCCGCTATCCAACAAAGCATAGAAATCCGTGGCCTCAATGATGTGAGGTGTATTGCAGAGGGCAAGGATGACAAGCTGCTTGTTCTCGATGGTTCTGTAGTCAAGGTCTTTAACAAGCAACATCAGCTCATCTATCGGTTCAAACCAGGTCAAGGGTCAGACGGCAAACCATCATGCCTTGCAGTGGATGACAGCGATCTGATAGCAGTGGGTTACAGAGGCAAGGATGAGATATCTCTACACAACCCAGATGGATCCTTTATCAGGAGACTGCCTGCTCCAAGGATTGGTGATTATCTGACAATGTACAATCACCGCCTCATCTACACAACATACAACAACAGAGGGTTGGTGTGTGTAGACTACCATGGTGTCGGTGTATTCTCAGCAGGCATGCAGGAGTATGTGCTTCCTACTGGTGTGTGCTGTGACAATGATGGCAGCATATACATTGCTTTGTATTATAGAGAAAGGTTTCTAGGCACCATTCTGCATTACAGTCCTGATGGCAAGTACATTGCATGTGTGATCGAGGACTGTGGTTTTCCACGTGGCATCTCATTCACATCAGGTGGTGATCTGGCAGTAGCTGGAGGAAAGTTCGTAAATATCTATCACCGAGCATGAAGACATAATAACACCCAGAAGAAACCTACTTTAGCAATAGAAATTTGCATTAAACAGTTAGAGAAAAAAAAGGGGGAAAAAAAAAATCAAACATAATTGCAGTTCGGGGAAAAGTCGTTGGACATTCTTGTAAGGCATAAAAACAATTGTGTTTGTTTGTAAGTTTTTACTTTTGAATGTTGTGATTAATCTCTGAAAATGAAATGAAAAATGTATGTTATTAAAAACAACTTGTATATTTGTTTTAATATTACATGGGTGTATGGTTATGTTGCTTATAGTAACAGAATAGTATTTTTGTACATTGGAATTAATCAAATATATTTTGTTCAAAGTGAACACAAAAATTGGCAAGGCGAGACTTGAACCTGTGACCTCTGGAAAACCAGACCGGTGCTGGTCTAACATCCTGGAGGTTGCAGGTTCAAGTCCCGCCTTGCCAATTTCTTTGTTCACTTAAAAATGTATTTAAATTTACCAAGTCAGTTTCCCTTGTGGTTTAATTGTTCTTCAACTATTTTGTTTTACTTTAACAGAAAATGCACTTTGCTCAATCAACAATTTGGCGTCCATTTTCTTTACTGTCTCTGTTCATCTGACATAAGTTGATAATTGGTAATTCGTTAATGTTTTCTTTTTCTAAGAGTGTGTACACAGCAAACGATTTCACCAACAAACAGGAATTAGTTTGAAATCATTTTTAGTGCAACTTAAATGGCAAATAGCGAGTTTGAGAGGTTATTACTAGGGGCAGAAAACAATGTCCAACTCTGGACTTTGAATTAAAATGACCTTCATGTGATAGGTTCTCCATCATTACAGAACTTGTATAATTAGCCAATTCAAATTATAATTGAGACGATCGGCTTCATGACATTTGCAAAACTGGGCATCTTGGAAAATCCAACACACTTAAGAGACCAAAATGGAATCCTTTCTGTACTTAGTAAGCAGCTTTCCTTCAAAGCATATGGATAACATTGCTTGGTTATGTTTTCTCAATAAGATTCCTGCTTATGTAAATAAAAATTCATGCAAAATGTACCATCGTTGCTAAACTGTAGAAGAGACTGAACATACTCTGTGTTGTAACTGTTTTGGAGGCAACTATATGTTTATACCTATTTTTAATTAAGGAAGAAAACAAATTTAGTTTAAACTAAAGATGACTATTTTTGCTTTGTGTGCTTTAAAATAGAAATGATAGATTTTGATTGGCACACTTTGAATGTAAATACAAAGGCTTTGTTACACAGTTTATATTGAAAAAGAAGAAGTTATACAAAAGGATAAGCTGGGTGAGCAATTTTGATGGTTTATGATGGACTTGGGCCGGGAGGCCTGAATTACTGCTGTGAGAATCTGATTAATTTTGTCCATCACGTAGTACTGCTGTTGTTATATAAGTCACATGAAAGTCCATCAAAATCAACCATCACTTCAGTGGTGGTGATGTTGTGTATAAGAAGCAGAGTAAGTGGTGGATTTTGATGGACATGGTCCTTTCCTAGGGAGTTAGGTTTAATGTATGGTGTTTTTTATTTCAAGTCTTATTCAAAAGTAGGTTGAACAAAATTGTTTACATCAACAACAAAAATGCTTTATTTTGTTTGGAACTTAATCGTTTATCCTTGTGATTATTGTTTGCTCTGATATTTTAAATCTGTTGCCAACAAATTTAGGAAAACATTTTACCTTAAGAAAAACATTGTATAGATAGAAAGGCAACTTAAGTTTGTTATTCTAATTGTTATCCCCATCTTTGTGATAAATAGTTGCTTTCCTAAATTAAAACTCAGTCTTAGTGCAACCAATGTCACAAATTTAATTTGTTTTTATTTTTCAATTTTGTGCGTGAATGTGTATTTTAGTTATCTTACATGATGTGACAGAAAGGTGTACCAGCCGTTTCAGAATGTCGCAATACACGCTAATATTTTGGATGTTTGTGAGCGAGAAAATCAAACATTCTTCAGAAATGTGAAAAGTAAAAGTAAAAGTTGCCGTATAATTCTGCATTTGTCAAAGATTTTTAAATTGCAGAAAAATAAACAGCTTTTCTGTTCTAGTATATTTTAATCTTGTCAGTATCACGTACGCAGACATTTGAACATTCTTTTCCTACATACATTTAGTGCAGGGTTACAATTCTTCAGATACATTTGCATTAAATGCATACTTCTGCATCAATATAACAGCGAATAGAACTAACAAATGGTGAATCTTTTGAACTAGAAACTGGTCCTTAGTGAAGGGGTTCACAAAATAAAAATACCTGTATAGCTGGGTACAATATGGTTCAACTGTGTGACCTGTGTTCCAATGCAGCCACGTTTATAGAATTGGGAATTTACAGGTTGCAGTCACGTGATATGAGTGGTGTCACACCCTACATACTTTCTAGTCAATCCATCCAAACGGTGACGAACAGTTATCCTTGGTTCGGTTGCAAACTATCCCAGCAGTTTCTTCATCAAACCGCCAAAGTGACTGCAGAACTTTCTTCTGACATCTTTTGGTAAGTTTAGCTTGACAAATTGCGTTAAAAATCCTTGCTGATGTTTATTAGTATCAATTTGTACTGTGGTTTTCATCGCTGATGAACTATGAGTAGTATATTAAACCATGCAGTTTCAAGAAGTTTCTAATACCAAAATGGGGAAAAACTGAGCTTAATTATGCACCTCTGAAAACTATCAATTGATTATTCCTATGTTTTATTACAAACATCTAGGCAGACAACATTTTCATCTATACAACTTGAATTCTAACTACACAACTGATGTGAACAAACAAAAGATTTAAAGAATTTCTTATTTTATTTATGATTTATGACAGAAATCACCATGCTTTTCTTATTAACAGGCCCAACAATATTAAACTATCTGGTTAATTGGGGGACAAAGATGGCGTCTAACGTTACAGCTCAATCCGTGTTGGAGAAGATTAGTGACAATCATCTAGAATGCCACATCTGTATCAACCGTTTCAGGCAGCCTAAAGTGCTGGACTGCATGTCTGCATAGTTTCTGCCTGCAATGTCTCCATGACCTCAGACAGAGCCAAGATCCTCGTAGTACAAAGCTGAGATGTCCACTCTGCAGGAAGGATACCATCTTGAAAGGGTCAGGGGTCGCTGATCTCCCGAATAACTTTACGTTACGTGCCCTGGTGGAGGATGTTACAATGCAGGAAAAGCTCCTGGAAGAAATTCCCAAATGTGGCAAGCATCCAGATCAAAATCTCATCGTCTACTGCAACTCATGTCAGCAAGTCATATGCACAACTTGCTCTGTTCTTGATCATGCAAAACACTCACTCGCTGGCTTACCTGAAGCTGTAGAGAAATCTAAGAAGAAGGTTACCGAAATGGTCCAAAACATTAAGGAAAGAAAAAAAGAATGGAGCACCATGATACAAGAGACGTGCAAACGTCGCAAAGAGCTGGACACTGTGCTGGCCAACACTCAACGGATAATCTCCAAAAAAGCTCATCTGGAGATTGCAAAGATGCAACAGGAGATTGCAAAGATTCAAAAGAAGATTGAAAAGCTTCAAATGGAAGAGCATGAATTGATGAAAGAGGCAGAGAGGATTCATAAAGACAGAATCAAAGCATTTGAAGCAGCTGAAGCTAACAGCAGAAAAGACGTGACCCAGACAGAGCACAAGCTGGAGGAGGTGACACGTCTCATGAATCAAGCAAGTTGCTACGAGATCCTTGAACTTGAGCAGAAGCTTTTGAATAACCTCGGTGAATTGACAGAGAAACAGCCAGAGCAAGTCAGTGAAAAGTGGACCTTCATGGATTTTGAAGAAGGTAAGAGGTCGCTTGGGAGACTCATTCTGAAAAAAGAAGCAAAGGCTGCAACGCCTCAACCACCAAGACCTGGAAGATCAGTATCATGTGTGAAAGAGAGATGGGAACTGAAGAGAGAAATTGACAACTTTGGATTACCAAATTCAAGTATAAAACATGTCGCAGCACTCTCTACGCCTCAACCACCAAGACCTGGAAGATCAGTATCATGTGTGAAAGAGAGATGGGATCGAAGAGACAAATTGACAACTTTGGATTACCAAATTCAAGTATAAAACATGTCGCAGCACTCTCTACGCCTCAACCACCAAGACCTGGAAGATCAGTATCATGTGTGAAAGAGAGATGGGAACTGAAGAGACAAATTGACAACTTTGGATTACCAAATTCAAGTATAAAACATGTCGCAGCACTCTCTAACAACAAATAACTTTTACTATCCAACCAATATCGCGGGAATTTTTTTTTGATTTTTTAATATTTCTACTGTCCGATAGTCAACATGACCCATCCGCTATCCAACAAAGAATAGAAATCAGTGGCCTCAATGATGTGAGGCGTATTGCAATGGGCAAGGATGACAAGCTGCTTGTTCTAGATGGTCCATTTGTCAAGGTCTTCAACAAGCAACATCAGCCCCTCTATCAGTTCACACCAGGTCAAGGGTCATGCCAACCATCATGCATTGCAGTGGATGACAGCGATCTGATAGCAGTGGGTTACAGAGATAATGAGGAGATATTTCTACACAACCAAGATGGATCCCTCATCAGGAGACTACCTGCTCCAGGGATTGGTGATTATCTGACAATGTACAATCACTGCCTTATCTACACAACATACATAAACAAAGGGTTGGTGTGTGTAGACTACCATGGTGCCAGAGTATTCTCAGCAGACATGGAGGAGTATGGGCATCCTACTGGTGTGTGCTGTGACAGTGATGGCAGCATATACATTGCTGTGCGTCGACCTCTAGCACCAAGCTCCATTCTGCATTACAGTCCTGATGGCAAGTGCATTAGATGTGTGATCGAGGACTGTGGTTATCCATGTGGCATCACATTCACATCAGGTGGTGATCTGGCAGTAGCTGCAGTGCATTCTGTAATGATCTACCACCGAGCATGAAGACATTAACACCCAAAAGAAACCTACTTTAGCAATACAAATTTGCATTAACCAGTTCGCGCCGGATGACGTATATAAACGCAAACATTTCCCCAAATTCAAAACGGATGACGCATAAACACGCCAAGTTCAAGTTCGGAAATGTATGCCAGCAGCGCGCAAGGCCGAAAATGCGTGGGTGTGCTTCCCGGCACTATCAGCCTGAACCCGCTTCGGATCGATTTTCGTTAAAAATAATCCCGCCCGTCGGCTCGGCGATGTTAAAATAATCCCGGCGCGAACTGGTTAAAAAGTTAGAAAAAAAATATAAAAATAAATCAAACATAATTGCACTTGGGGAAAAAGAAGTTCTTGTAAGCCGTAAAAACAAATTTGGGTTTGTTTGTAAGTTCTTACTGTTGAGTGTTGTTAATAATCTCTGACAATGAAAAGATAAACAAATTTAATTTTTTGTTAATAATACATGGATGTATGGATATGTTGCTTATAGTAACAGAAAAGTACTTTTTACATTGAAATTAGTTTTTTTCTTTTTTTCTACTATATTGTTTTGTTTACTCTAATAGAAAATGCATTTTGCTCATTAATTCTAAACTTGGCGTCCAATTTTTGTTCTGTCTCTGTACATCTAACATAAGTTGGTAATTGGTAATTCGTTAATGTTTTATTTCTCTAAGAGTGTGTATGCAACAAACGACTTCACCAACAAACAGAAATTAGTTTGAAATCATTTTTAACGCCACTTTATTGGCAAAATGTGAGTTTCAGAGGTTATTATTACAAAAGCCAGAAAACAATGTCCAACTTTGGACTTTGATATCAAATGACCTACATGTGATAGGTTCTCCATATTACAGAACTTTTATAATTAGCCAATTCAAATCATGATCAATTGAGACGGTCGGCTTCTTAAAATTTGCAAAACTGGGCGTCTTGAAAAATCAAATACACTTAAGAGACCAAAATGGAATCCTTTTTGTACTTAGTAAGCAGCTTTCCTCCAAAGCATATAGATAACATTGCTTGGTTATGTTTTCTCAATAAGATTCCTGCTTATGTAAATAAAAATTCATGCACAATGTACCATCGTCCCTAAACTGTGGAAGAGACTGTACATACTCTGTGTTGTAACTGTTTTGGGGGCAACTATATGTTTATACCTATTTTTAATTAAGGAAGAAAAAACATTGTTTAGTTTAAACTGAAGATGACTATTTTTGCTTTGCGTGCTTTAAAATAGAAATTACAGATTTTGATTGGCACACTTTGAATGTAAATACAAACGCTTTGTTTACACAGTTTATATTGAAAAGAAGAAGTTATATACAAAAGGATAAGCTGGGTGAGCAATGTTGATGGTTTATGGTGGACTTGGGCCGGGAGGCCTGAATTACTGCTGTGAGAATCTGATTAATTTTGTCCATCACGTAGTACTGCTGTTGTTATATAAGTCACATGAAAGTCCATCAAAATCAACCATCACTTCAGTGGTGGTTATGTTGTGTATAAGAATCAGAGTGAGTGATGGATTTTGATGGGCATGGTCCTTTCCTAGGGAGTTAGGGTTAATGTATGTTTTTAATTTTATTTTAAGTCTTATTCAAGTAAGTTGAACGAAATCGTTTACATCAAAAAAATTAATGCTTTATTTTATTGGGAAATTAATCATTCATTCTTGTGATTATTGTTTGGTCTGATATTTTTAATCTGTTGCCAACAAATGCTGGAAAACATTTTACCTTAGGAAAAACATTTTATAGATAGAAAGGCAACGTAAGTTTGTTATTCTAATTTTTATCCCCATCTTTGTGATAAATAGTTGCTTTCCTAAATTAAAGCTCAGTCTCAACCAATGTCACAAATTTCATTTGTTTTTATTTTTCAATTTTGTGCGTGAATGTGTATTTTAGTTATCTTACATGATGTGACAGAAAGGTGTACCAACCGTTTCAGAATGTCGCATTACACGCTAATATTTTGGATGTTTGTGAGCAAGGAGAACATTCTTTAGAACTGTGAAATAAATATCAGAATTGTGAAAAGTAAAAGTAAAAGTTGCCGTATACTTCTGCATTTGTCAAAGATTTTTAAATTACAGGAAAATAAACAGCTTTTCTGTTCTAGTATATTTTAATCTTGTCAGTATCACGCAGACATTTAAACATTCTTTTCCTACATACATTTAGTGCAGGGTTACAATTCTGCATGATACATTTGCATTAAATTCATAGTTCGGCATCAATATAACAGCGAATAGAACTAACAAATGGTGAAACTTCTGTACCAGAAACTGGTCCCGTTATCTAGTTACAAATACCCGTTATCTAGGTACAAAGTTGCACCATGTGAAGTGTTTTCCAATGCAGCCAGGTGTATTTATAGAATTGGGAATTTACAGGTTGCAGTGATATGAGTGGTGTCACACCCTACAGACTTTCTAGTCAATCCATCCAGACGGTGACGAACAGTTATCCTTGGTTCGGTTTCAAATTATCCCAGCAGTTTCTTCATCAAACCGCCAAAGTAACTGCAGAACTTTCTTCTGCTGCATTTTGGTAAGTTTAGCTTGACAAATTGCATACAAATCCTTGCTGATGTTGATTGGTATCAATTTGTACTGTAGTTTTCATTGCTGATAAACTACCGGTATGGGTAGTATATTAAACCAGTTTTAAAAAGTTTCTATTATGCTAAAATGGGGGAAAACTGAGCTTAATTATGCACCTCAGAAATTGATTAGTCCTATGTTTTATTACATACTTCTAGGCAGACGATATTTTCATCTATACAATTTGTTTAGATCCATTTGAATCCCGCGACTACACAACTGACGTGTACAACCACGGAATAAAGATGGTTTTTTTATTCATGATTTACGACAGAATTCATCTTGCTTTTCTTATTAACAGGCCCAAAAATATTAAACTATAATTGGGAGACAAAGATGGCGTCTAACGTTACAGCTCAATCCGTGTTGGAGAAGATTAGTGTCGATCATCTAGAATGCTCCATCTGTATCAATCGTTTCAGGCAGCCTAAAATGCTGGACTGTCTGCATAGTTTCTGCCTGCAATGTCTCCATGACCTCAGACAGAGCCACGATCCTCCTGGTAAAAAGCTGACATGTCCACTCTGCAGGAAGGATACCATCTTGAAAGGGTCAGGGTTCGCTGATCTCCCAAATAACTTTGCATTCAGTGCCCTGGTGGAAGAAGTTACAATGCAGGAAAAGCTCCTGAAAGGTAAAGCGTCAGAGATTAAATGTCAAGCATGTGATGAGGAGAATCAGGCCACTTCAAGATGCATGGACTGTGATCATTTCCTCTGTCAAGAATGCCAAAGGGCTCATGAACGTATGAAGTCGATGAAATCTCATAACATCTACACACTGGCTCAACTTCGTTCAGGAGAGATTGTCTACAAGAGTAAACTAAGAGAAGAGGTTCCCAAATGTGGCGAGCATCCAGATCAGATACTCAACGTCTACTGCAACTCATGTCAGCGAGTCATATGCACAACTTGCTCTGTTCTTGATCATGCAAAGCACTCACTCGCTAGCTTACCTGAAGCTGTAGAGAAATCTAAGAAGAAGGTTACCGAAATGGTCCAAAACATTGAGGAAAGAAAAAAAGAATGGAGCACCATGATACAAGAGACGTGCAAACGTCGCAAAGAGCTGGACAATGCGCTTGCAAACACTCAACAGAAAATCTCCAAAAAAGCTTATCAGGAGATTACAATGATCCAACAAGAGATTGCAAAGATCCAACAAGAGATTGCAAAGATGCAAAAGGAGATTGCAAAGATTCAAATGGAAGAGCAGAAATTGATGAAAGAGGCAGAGAGGATTCATAAAGGCAGAATCAAAGCATTTGGAGCAGCTGAAGCTAACAGCAGAAAAGAGGTGACCCAGACAGAGCACAAGCTGGAGGAGGTGACACGTCTCATGAATCAAGCAAGTTGCTACGAGATCCTTGAACTTGAGCAGAAGCTCTTGTATAACCTTGGTGAATTGACAGGGAAACAGCCAGAGCAAGTCCCTGACAAGTTGACCTTCATGAATTTTGAAGAAGGTGAGAGGTCGCTTGGGAGACTCCTTCTGGAAGAAGAGGCAAAGGCTGCAGCGCCTCAATCACCAAGACCTGGAAGATCACTATCATGTGTGAAGGAGAAATGGGAATTGAAGAGAGAAATTGACAACTTTGGAATCCTAAATGTAAATATAACACATGTCGCAGCACTCTCTGACAATAGATTACTTTTACTTTTGAACCTCTGTAATATGAAAAAACATGTAATATTAATATTTCCACTGTCCGATCGTCAACATGACCCATCCGCTATCCAACAAAGCATAAAAATCCGTGGCCTCAATGATGTGAGGTGTATTGCAGTGGGCAAGGATGACAAGCTGCTTGTTCTCGATGGTTCTGTAGTCAAGGTCTTCAACAAGCAACATCAGCTCATCTATCGGTTCAAACCAGGTCAAGGGTCAGACGGCAAACCATCATGCCTTGCAGTGGATGACAGTGATCTGATAGCAGTGGGTTACAGAGGCAAGGATGAGATATCTCTACACAACCCAGATGGATCCTTCATCAGGAGACTGCCTGCTCCAAGGATTGGTGATTATCTGACAATGTACAATCACCGCCTCATCTACACAACATACAACAACAGAGGGTTGGTGTGTGTAGACTACAATGGTGTCAGTGTATTCTCAGCAGGCATGCAGGAGTATGTGCTTCTTACTGGTGTGTGCTGTGACAATGATGGCAGCATATACATTGCTTTGTATTATAGAGAAAGGTTTCTAGGCACCATTCTGCATTACAGTCCTGATGGCAAGTGCATTGGATGTGTGATCAAGGACTGTGGTTTTCCACGTGGCATCACATTCACATCAGGTGGTGATCTGGCAGTAGCTGGAGGAAAGTTCGTTAATATCTATCACCGAGCATGAAGACATAATAACACCCAGAAGAAACCTACTTTAGCAATAGAAATTTGCATTAAACAGTTAGAGAAAAAAAAGGGGGAAAAAAGAAATCAAACATCATTGCAGTTAGGGAAAAAGTCGTTGGACATTCTTGTAAGGCGTAAAAACAATTGTGTTTGTTTGTAAGTTTTTACTTTTGAATGTTGTGATTAATCTCTGAAAATGAAATGAAAAATGTATGTTATTAAAAACAACTTGTATATTTGTTTTAATATTACATGGGTGTATGGTTATGTTGCTTATAGTAACAGAATAAAGTATTTTTGTACATTGGAATTAATCAAATATATTTTGTTCAAAGTGAACACAAAAATTGGCAAGGCGAGACCTGAACCTGTGACCTATGGAAAACCAGACCGGAGCTGGTCCGCTATCCTGGAGGTTGCAGGTTCAAGTCCCGCCTTGGCCAATTTCTTTGTTCACTTAAAAATGTATTTAAATTTACCAAGTCAGTTTCCCTTGTGGTTTATTTGTTCTTCAACTATTTTGTTTTACAGAAAATGCACTTTGCTCAATCAACAATTTGGCGTCCATTTTCTTTACTGTCTCTGTACATCTGACATAAGTTGATAATTGGTAATTTGTTAATGTTTTCTTTTTCTAAGAGTGTACACAGCAAACGACCTCACCAACAAACAGAAATTAGTTTGAAATCATTTTTAACGCCACTTTAATGGCAAATTGTGAGTTTCAGAGGTTATTATTACAGAAGCCACAAAGCAATGTTCAACTTTGGACTTTGATATAAAATGACCTACATGTGATAGGTTCTCCATCATTACATACATTTTATAATTAGCCAATTAAAATCATGATCAAAACTTTTTTGGGGCTTCTTAAAATTTGCGAAAACTGGGCGTCTTGGAAAAGCCAGCACACTTGAGACCAAATAAAATTGTTGTTCTACTTATTAGTATAGTAAGCAGCTTTCATCCAAAGCATCTAGGTAACATTGCTTGATTATGTTTACTCAACAAGATTCCTGTAAATAAGAATTCATGTAAATTGTACCATCGTCACTAACTGTGAAGAGACTGTACATACTCTGTGTTTACTAAAAGTAACTTTTTGGCAACTATATGTTTATACCTATTCTTAAAGGTAGGACACACCATTGTTAATTGCTTGAATTATTATGAATGGGTGGATTTGGGGGTTGTATTTTATAGTAAATATCGTTTAACTGACCTGTCCGAAGTTTTACAATCATGGATGCTGAGAACAGCAAGAAAAACAGCGTTTGTTTTCAACCGGCATCAGGCAGCGGTTCTTATGTTGTTCTTGTTTTTGTTTGTTTATAAAATTCAATTTTTTGGATTAATTGTAGGATATCTACCGCAATCATTTTGCTAGATGCCTACAATCATTATTTACTTTTAAATAAGTAAGATATTTTCTAATAATTTGGTAGTACAGTTTTTTGATATGTGCAAGTTGTGTATCCTACCTTTATCTTACCTTTAGTCTCTGAAGAAGATCTTGTTAAGATCGAAATATTAGGCCCTCTTAACTTATTTGATCCTACCTTTAACCAGTTCGCGCCGGGATTATTTTAACATCGCCGAGCCGACGGGCGGGATTATTTTTAACGAAACTCGATCCGAAGCGTGTTCAGGCCGATAGTGCTGGGTAGCACACCCACGCATTTCCGGCCTTGCGCGCTGCTGACATACATTTCCGAACTTGAACTTGGCGTGTTTATTCGTCATCCGTTTTGAATTTGGGGAAATTTTTGCGTTTATATACGTCATCCGGCGCGAACTGGTTAAGGAAGAAATAAAAATGATTTTGTTTAAACTGAAGATGACTATTTTTGCTTTGGGTGCTTTAAAATAGAAATGACAGATTTTGATTGGCACACTTTGAATGTAAATACAAAGGCTTTGTTACACAGTTTATATTGAAAAAGAAGAAGTTATATACAAAAGGATAAGCTGGGTGAGCAATTTTGATGGTTTTTGATGGTTTATGATGGACTTGGGCCGGGAGGCCTGAATTACTGCTGTGAGAATCTGATTAATTTTGTCCATCACGTAGTACTGCTGTTGTCATATAAGTCACATGAAAGTCCATCAAAATCAACCATCACTTCAGTGGTGGTTATGACGGTGTATAAGAAGCAGAGTGAGTGATGGATTTTGATGGACATGGTCCTTTCCTAGGGAGTTAGGGTTAATGTATGTTTTTATTTTTATTTTAAGTCTTATTCAAGTAAGTTAAACGAAATCGTTTACATCAAGAAATAAATGCTTTATTTTATTGGGAAATTAATCGTTCATTCTTGTGATTATTGTTTGCTCTGATATTTTAAATCTGATGCCAACAAATGCTGGAACAAATTTTACCTTAGGAAAAACATTGTATAGATAGAAAGGCAACTTAAGTTTGTTATTCTAATTTGTATCCCCATCTTTGTGATAAATTGTTGCTTTCCTAAATTAAAACTCAGTCTTAATAGTGCAACCAATGTCACAAATTTCATTTGTTTTTATTTTTCAATTTTGTGCGTGAATGTGCATTTTAGTTATCTTACATCATATGACAGAAAGACGTACCAACCGTTTCAGAATGTCGCATTACACGCTAATATTTTTGATGTTTATGAGCAAGGAGAACATTCTTTAGCTGTGAAAATGAATATCAGAATTGTGAAAAGTGATTTAATTGCCCTATAATTCTGCATTTGTCAACGATTTCCAAATGGCAGGAAAATAAACAGCTTTTCTGTTCTAGTATATTTTAATCTTGTCAGTATCACGCAGACATTTAAACATTCTTTTCCTACATACATTTTATGTGCAGGCTTACAGTTCAGCATGATACATTTGCAATTAATTCATACTTCCGCATCAATGTAACAGCGAATAGAACTAACAAATGGTGAATCTTTTGAACCAGAAACTGGTCTTTAGGGAAGGGGTTCACAAAATAATAATACCTGTATAGCTAGGTACAATATGATTCAACTGTGTGACCTGTGTTCCAATGCAGCCACATATTTATAGAATTGGGAATTTACAGGTTGCAGTGATATGAGTGGTGTCACACCCTACAGACTTTCTAGTCAATCCATCCAGACGGTGCTGAACAGTTCTCTTTGGTTTGTTGCAAATTATCCCAGCAGTTTCTTCATCAAACCGCCAAAGTGACTGCAGAACTTTCTTCTGACATCATTACATCAGTAAGTTTAGCTTGACAAATTACCTAACAATCCTTGCTGATGTTGATTGGCATCAATTTGTACTGTAGTTTTCATCGCTGATAAACTAAGAGTAGTATATTAAACCAGTTTCAAAAAGTTTCTAATGCCTAAAATGGGGGAAAACTGAGCTTAATTATGCACCTCGGAAAATTATCAATTGATTAGTTCTATGTTTTATTACATACTTCTAGGCAGACTAAGCTTAAGGCAGACGACATTTTCATCTATTTGTTTAGATCCATTTGAATCCCGACTATACACAACTGACATGAACAACCACGGAATAAAGTTGTTTTTTTTATTCATGATTTGTGACAGAATTCATCTTGCTTTTCTTATTAACAGGCCCAGCAATATTAAACTATCTGGTCAATTGGGGGACAAAGATGGCGTCTAACGTTACAGCTCAATCCGTGTTGGAGAAGATTAGTGACAATCATCTAGAATGCTCCATCTGCACCAACCGTTTCAGGCAGCCTAAAATGCTGGACTGTCTGCACAATTTCTGCCTGCAATGTCTCCATGACCTCAGACAGAGCCAAGGTCCTTGTAATACAAATCTGACATGTCCACTCTGCAGGAAGGATACCATCTTGAAAGGGTCAGGGGTCGCTGATCTCCCGAATAACTTTACATTCAGTGCCTTGGTGGAGGAAGTTACAATGCAGGAAAAGCTCCTGGAAGGTCAAGGCTCAGAGATCAAATGTCAAGCCTGTGATGAGGAGAATCAGGCCACTTCAAGATGCATGGACTGTGATCATTTCTTCTGTCAAGAATGCCAAAAGGCTCATGAACATATGAAGTCCATGAAATCTCATAAAATCTACACACTGGCTCAACTTCGTTCAGGAGAGATTGTCTACAAGAGTAAACTAAGAGTAGAGGTTCCCAAATGTGGCAAGCATCCAGATCAGAATCTCAACGTCTACTGCAACTCATGTCAGCAAGTCATATGCACAACTTGCTCTGTTCTTGATCATGCAAAACACTCACTCGCTGGCTTACCTGAGGCTGTAGAGAAATCTAAAAAGAAGGTTACCGAAATGGTCCAAAACATTGAGGAAAGAAAAAAAGAATGGAGCACCATGATACAAGAGACGTGCAAACGTCGCAAAGAGCTGGACACTGTGCTGGACAACACTCGACAGAAAATCTCCCGAAAAGCTAATCAGAAGATTACAAAGATGCAACAGGAGATCGCAAAGATTCAAAAGAAGATTGCAAAGATTCAAATGGAAGAGCAGAAATTGATGAATGAGACAGACAGGATTCATAAAGACAGAATCAAAGCATTTGAAGCAGCTGAAGCTAACAGCAGAAAAGAGGTGACCCAGACAGAGCACAAGCTGGAGGAAGTGACACGTCTCATGAATCAAGCAAGTTGCTACGAGATCCTTGAACTTGAGCAGAAGCTCTTGTATAACCTCGGTGAATTGACAGGGAAACAGCCAGAGCAAGTCTCTGGCAAGTTGACCTTCATGGATTTTGAAGAAGGTGAGAGGTCGCTTGGGAGACTCATTCTGGAAGAAGAGGCAAAGGCTGCAGCGCCTCAACCACCAAGACCTGAAAGATCACTATCATGTGTGAAGGAGAAATGGGAACTGAAGAGAGAAATTGACAACTTTGGATTACTAAATGTAAAAATAAAACATGTCGCAGCACTCTCTAACAATAAATTACTTTCACTATCCAACCAATATCAAGGAAAAAAAAATGTCATGTTCATATTTCCACTGTCCGATAGTGAACATGATCGTGGCTCATCCGCTATCCAACAAAGGAAAGAAATCAGTGGCCTCAATGATGTGAGGCGTATTGCAATGGGCCAGGATTACAAGCTGCTTGTTCTAGATGGTTCAGTAGTCAAGGTCTTCAACAAGCAATATAAGCTCCTCTATCAGTTCACACCAGGTCAAGGGTCAGACAGCGAACCATCATGCCTTGCAGTGGATGACAGTGATCTGATAGCAGTGGGTTACAGAGGCAATGATGAGATATCTCTACACAACCCAGATGGATCCCTCATCAGGAGACTGGCTGCTCCAAGGATTGGTGATTATCTGACAATGTACAATCACTGCCTTATCTACACAATATACAACAAAGGGTTGGTGTGTGTAGACTACCATGGTGTCAGTGTATTCTCAGTAGACATGCAGGAGTATGGGCTCCCTACTGATGTGTGCTGTGACAGTGATGGCAGCATATATGTTGCTGTTCATCTACCTATAGGCAACATTCTGCATTACAGTCCTGATGGCAAGTACATTGGATGTGTGGTCAAGAACTGTGTTTATCCATGTGGCATCACATTCACATCAGGTGGTGATCTGGCAGTAGCTGGAGGAAAGTCTGTACAGATCTATCACCGAGCATGAAGATGTAACTATACACCCAGAAGACACCTACTTTAACAATATAAATTTGCATTAAACAGTTTAAAAAAAAAAGATAAAACAAAAATCAAACATAATTGCAGTTGGGGGAAAAGTTGTTGGACATTCTTTTAAGGCGTAAAAACAATTGTGTTTGTTTGTAAGTTTTTACTTTTGAATGTTGTGATTAGTCTCTGAAAATGAAATGAAAAATGTATGTTATTAAAAACAACTTGTATATTTGTTTTAATATTACATGGGTGTATGGTTATGTTGCTTATAGTAACAGAACAGTACTTTTGTACATTGGAATTAATCAAATATATTTTGTTCAAAGTGAACACAAAAATTGGCAAGGCGAGACTTGAACCTGTGACCTCTGGAAAACCAGACCGGCGCTGGTCTAATATCCTGGAGGTTGCAGGTTCAAGTGCCGCCTTGCCAATTTCTTTGTTCACTTAAAAATGTATTCAGTCAAATTTACTAAGTCAGTTTCCCTCGTGGTTTATTTGTTCTTCAACTATTTTGTTTCACTTTAACAGAAATTGCACTTTGCTCAATCAACAATTTGTCGTCTCACATCTGACATAAGTTGATAATTGGTCATTCGTTAATGGTTTTCTTTCTCCGACAGTGTGCATGCAGCAGATGACCTCACCAACAAACAGAAATTAGTTTGAAATCATTTTTAGTGCCACTTTATTGTCAAACTGTTAGTTTCAGAGGTTATTACAGGGGCAGAAAACAATGTCCAACTTTGGACTTTGATATAAAATGACCTACATGTGATAGGTTCTCCATCATTACAGAACTTTTATAATTAGCCAATTCAAATCATGACCAATTGAGACGATCGGCTTCTTAAAATTTGCAAAACTGGGCGTCTTGGAAAATCCAACACACTTTAGAGATCAAAATGGAATCCTTTTTGTACTTATTAGCATAGTAAGCAGCTTTCCTCCAAAGCATATAGATAACATTGCTTGGTTATGTTTTCTCAATAAGATTCCTGCTTATGTAAATAAAAATTCATGCAAAATGTACCATCGTCGCTAAACTGTGGAAGAGACTGTACATACTCTGTGTTGTAACTGTTTTGGGGGCAACTATATGTTTATACCTATTTTTAATTAAGGAAGAAAACTAATTGTTTAGTTTAAACTAAAGATGACTATTTTTGCTTTGCGTGCTTTAAAATAGAAATGACAGATTTTGATTGGCACACTTTGAATGTAAATACAAAGGCTTTGTTACACAGTTTATATTGAAAAAAAGAAGTTATAAATACAAAAGGATTAGCTATTTGAGCAATCTAATCTGGTATGATTTTTATTGAACACGAATTACCTTCTCAATTCTATCAAAATCTTTTTGGCTTGACTAAATTTTGATGGTTTATGATGGACTTGGGCCGGGAGGCCTGAAGTACTGCTGTGGGAATCCGATTGATTTTGTCCATAACGCAGTACTGCTGTTGTCATATAAGTCACATGAAAGTCTATCAAAATCAACCATCACTTCAGTGGTGGTTATGTTGTGTATAAGAAGCAGAGTAGTGATGGATTTTGATGGACATGGTCCTTTCCTAGGGAGTTAGGGTTAATGTATTTATTCAAATGCTTTATTTTGTTGGGAAATTAATCGTTCATTCTTGTGATTATTGTTTGCTCTGATATTTTTAATCTGTTGCCAACAAATGCTGGAAAACATTTTACCTTAGGAAAAACATTTTATAGATAGAAAGGCAACTTAAGTTTGTTATTCTAATTGTTATCTCCATCTTTGTGATAAATAGTTGCTTTCCTAAATTAAAACTCAGTCTTAGTGCAACCAATGTCACAAATTTAATTTGTTTTTATTTTTTATTTTTGTGTGTGAATGTGTATTTTAGTTATCTGACATGATGTGACAGAAAGGTGTACCAGCCGTTTCAGAATGTCGCATTACACGCTAATATTTTAGATGTTTGTGAGCGAGAAGATCAAACATTCATCAGAAATGTGAAAAGTAAAAGTAAAAGTTGCCGTATAATTCTGCATTTGTCAAAGATTTTTAAATTGCAGGAAAATAAACAGCTTTTCTGTTCTAGTATATTTTAATCTTGTCAGTATCACGCAGACATTTGAACATTCTTTTCCTACATACATTTAGTGCAGGGTTACAATTCTTCAGATACATTTGCATTAAATTCATACTTCCGCATCAATATAACAGCGAATAGAACTAACAAATGGTGAATCTTTTGAACCAGAAACTGTGGTCCTTTGAAGGGTTTCACAAAATAAAAATACCTGTATAGCTAGGTACAATATGGTTCAACTGTGTGACCTGTGTTCCAATGCAGCCAGGTGTATTTATAGAATTGGGAATTTACAGGTTGCAGTGATATGAGTGGTGTCACACCCTACAGACTTTCTAGTCAATCCATCCAGACGGTGCTGAACAGTTATCCTTGGTTTGTTGCAAATTATCCCAGCAGTTTCTTCATCAAACCGCCAAAGTGACTGCAGAACTTTCTTCTGACATCATTTTGGTAAGTTTAGCTTCACAAATTGGATAAAAATCATTGCTGATGTTTATTAGTATCAATTTGTACTGTGGTTTTCATTGCTGATGAACTATGAGTATATTAAACAAGTTTCAAGAAGTTTCTAATGCCAAAATGGGGAAAAACTGAGCTTAATTATGCACCTCTGAAAACTATCAATTGATTATTCCTATGTTTTATTACAAACATCTAGGCAGACAACATTTTCATCTATACAACTTGTTTAGAATCATTTGAATTCTGACTACACAACTGATGTGAACAACCACAGAATAAAGAATTTCTTATTTTATTCATGATTTATGACAGAAGTCACCTTGCTTTTCTTATTAACAGGCCCAACAATATTAAACTATCTAGTTAATTGGGGGACGAAGATGGCGTCTAACGTTACAGCTCAATCCGTGTTGGAGAAGATCAGTGTCGATCATCTAGAATGCTCCATCTGTACCAACCGTTTCAGGCAGCCTAAAATGCTGGACTGTCTGCACAATTTCTGCCTGCAATGTCTTCACGACCTCAGACAGAGCCAAGATCCTCATGGTACAAATCTGACATGTCCACTCTGCAGGAAGGATACCATCTTGAAAGGGTCAGGGGTCGCTGATCTCCCGAATAACTTTACATTCAGTGCCTTGGTGGATGAAGTTACAATGCAGGAAAACCTACTGGAAGGTCAAGGGTCAGTGATCAAATGTCAAGCATGTGATGAGGAGAATCAGGCCACTTCAAGATGCATGGACTGTGATCATTTCCTCTGTCAAGAATGCCAAAAGGCTCATGAACATATGAAGTCCATGAAATCTCATAAAATCTACACACTGGCTCAACTTCGTTCAGGAGAGATTGTCTACAAGAGTAAACTAAGAGTAGAGGTTCCCAAATGTGGCAAGCATCCAGATCAGAATCTCAACGTCTACTGCAACTCATGTCAGCAAGTCATATGCACAACTTGCTCTGTTCTTGATCATGCAAAACACTCACTCGCTGGCTTACCTGAGGCTGTAGAGAAATCTAAAAAGAAGGTTACCGAAATGGTCCAAAACATTGAGGAAAGAAAAAAAGAATGGAGCACCATGATACAAGAGACGTGCAAACGTCGCAAAGAGCTGGACACTGTGCTGGACAACACTCGACAGAAAATCTCCCGAAAAGCTAATCAGAAGATTACAAAGATGCAACAGGAGATCGCAAAGATTCAAAAGAAGATTGCAAAGATTCAAATGGAAGAGCAGAAATTGATGAATGAGACAGACAGGATTCATAAAGACAGAATCAAAGCATTTGAAGCAGCTGAAGCTAACAGCAGAAAAGAGGTGACCCAGACAGAGCACAAGCTGGAGGAAGTGACACGTCTCATGAATCAAGCAAGTTGCTACGAGATCCTTGAACTTGAGCAGAAGCTCTTGTATAACCTCGGTGAATTGACAGGGAAACAGCCAGAGCAAGTCTCTGGCAAGTTGACCTTCATGGATTTTGAAGAAGGTGAGAGGTCGCTTGGGAGACTCATTCTGGAAGAAGAGGCAAAGGCTGCAGCGCCTCAACCACCAAGACCTGAAAGATCACTATCATGTGTGAAGGAGAAATGGGAACTGAAGAGAGAAATTGACAACTTTGGATTACTAAATGTAAAAATAAAACATGTCGCAGCACTCTCTAACAATAAATTACTTTCACTATCCAACCAATATCAAGGAAAAAAAAATGTCATGTTCATATTTCCACTGTCCGATAGTGAACATGATCGTGGCTCATCCGCTATCCAACAAAGGAAAGAAATCAGTGGCCTCAATGATGTGAGGCGTATTGCAATGGGCCAGGATTACAAGCTGCTTGTTCTAGATGGTTCAGTAGTCAAGGTCTTCAACAAGCAATATAAGCTCCTCTATCAGTTCACACCAGGTCAAGGGTCAGACAGCGAACCATCATGCCTTGCAGTGGATGACAGTGATCTGATAGCAGTGGGTTACAGAGGCAATGATGAGATATCTCTACACAACCCAGATGGATCCCTCATCAGGAGACTGGCTGCTCCAAGGATTGGTGATTATCTGACAATGTACAATCACTGCCTTATCTACACAATATACAACAAAGGGTTGGTGTGTGTAGACTACCATGGTGTCAGTGTATTCTCAGTAGACATGCAGGAGTATGGGCTCCCTACTGATGTGTGCTGTGACAGTGATGGCAGCATATATGTTGCTGTTCATCTACCTATAGGCAACATTCTGCATTACAGTCCTGATGGCAAGTACATTGGATGTGTGGTCAAGAACTGTGTTTATCCATGTGGCATCACATTCACATCAGGTGGTGATCTGGCAGTAGCTGGAGGAAAGTCTGTACAGATCTATCACCGAGCATGAAGACATAATAACACACAGAAGACACCTACTTTAGCAATATAAATTTGCATTAAACAGTTTAAAAAAAAAAGATAAAACAAAAATCAAACATAATTGCAGTTGGGGGAAAAGTTGTTGGACATTCTTTTAAGGCGTAAAAACAATTGTGTTTGTTTGTAAGTTTTTACTTTTGAATGTTGTGATTAGTCTCTGAAAATGAAATGAAAAATGTATGTTATTAAAAACAACTTGTATATTTGTTTTAATATTACATGGGTGTATGGTTATGTTGCTTATAGTAACAGAACAGTACTTTTGTACATTGGAATTAATCAAATATATTTTGTTCAAAGTGAACACAAAAATTGGCAAGGCGAGACTTGAACCTGTGACCTCTGGAAAACCAGACCGGCGCTGGTCTAATATCCTGGAGGTTGCAGGTTCAAGTGCCGCCTTGCCAATTTCTTTGTTCACTTAAAAATGTATTCAGTCAAATTTACTAAGTCAGTTTCCCTCGTGGTTTATTTGTTCTTCAACTATTTTGTTTCACTTTAACAGAAATTGCACTTTGCTCAATCAACAATTTGTCGTCTCACATCTGACATAAGTTGATAATTGGTCATTCGTTAATGGTTTTCTTTCTCCGACAGTGTGCATGCAGCAGATGACCTCACCAACAAACAGAAATTAGTTTGAAATCATTTTTAGTGCCACTTTATTGTCAAACTGTTAGTTTCAGAGGTTATTACAGGGGCAGAAAACAATGTCCAACTTTGGACTTTGATATAAAATGACCTACATGTGATAGGTTCTCCATCATTACAGAACTTTTATAATTAGCCAATTCAAATCATGACCAATTGAGACGATCGGCTTCTTAAAATTTGCAAAACTGGGCGTCTTGGAAAATCCAACACACTTTAGAGATCAAAATGGAATCCTTTTTGTACTTATTAGCATAGTAAGCAGCTTTCCTCCAAAGCATATAGATAACATTGCTTGGTTATGTTTTCTCAATAAGATTCCTGCTTATGTAAATAAAAATTCATGCAAAATGTACCATCGTCGCTAAACTGTGGAAGAGACTGTACATACTCTGTGTTGTAACTGTTTTGGGGGCAACTATATGTTTATACCTATTTTTAATTAAGGAAGAAAACTAATTGTTTAGTTTAAACTAAAGATGACTATTTTTGCTTTGCGTGCTTTAAAATAGAAATGACAGATTTTGATTGGCACACTTTGAATGTAAATACAAAGGCTTTGTTACACAGTTTATATTGAAAAAAAGAAGTTATAAATACAAAAGGATTAGCTATTTGAGCAATCTAATCTGGTATGATTTTTATTGAACACGAATTACCTTCTCAATTCTATCAAAATCTTTTTGGCTTGACTAAATTTTGATGGTTTATGATGGACTTGGGCCGGGAGGCCTGAAGTACTGCTGTGGGAATCCGATTGATTTTGTCCATAACGCAGTACTGCTGTTGTCATATAAGTCACATGAAAGTCTATCAAAATCAACCATCACTTCAGTGGTGGTTATGTTGTGTATAAGAAGCAGAGTAGTGATGGATTTTGATGGACATGGTCCTTTCCTAGGGAGTTAGGGTTAATGTATTTATTCAAATGCTTTATTTTGTTGGGAAATTAATCGTTCATTCTTGTGATTATTGTTTGCTCTGATATTTTTAATCTGTTGCCAACAAATGCTGGAAAACATTTTACCTTAGGAAAAACATTTTATAGATAGAAAGGCAACTTAAGTTTGTTATTCTAATTGTTATCTCCATCTTTGTGATAAATAGTTGCTTTCCTAAATTAAAACTCAGTCTTAGTGCAACCAATGTCACAAATTTAATTTGTTTTTATTTTTTATTTTTGTGTGTGAATGTGTATTTTAGTTATCTGACATGATGTGACAGAAAGGTGTACCAGCCGTTTCAGAATGTCGCATTACACGCTAATATTTTAGATGTTTGTGAGCGAGAAGATCAAACATTCATCAGAAATGTGAAAAGTAAAAGTAAAAGTTGCCGTATAATTCTGCATTTGTCAAAGATTTTTAAATTGCAGGAAAATAAACAGCTTTTCTGTTCTAGTATATTTTAATCTTGTCAGTATCACGCAGACATTTGAACATTCTTTTCCTACATACATTTAGTGCAGGGTTACAATTCTTCAGATACATTTGCATTAAATTCATACTTCCGCATCAATATAACAGCGAATAGAACTAACAAATGGTGAATCTTTTGAACCAGAAACTGTGGTCCTTTGAAGGGTTTCACAAAATAAAAATACCTGTATAGCTAGGTACAATATGGTTCAACTGTGTGACCTGTGTTCCAATGCAGCCAGGTGTATTTATAGAATTGGGAATTTACAGGTTGCAGTGATATGAGTGGTGTCACACCCTACAGACTTTCTAGTCAATCCATCCAGACGGTGCTGAACAGTTATCCTTGGTTTGTTGCAAATTATCCCAGCAGTTTCTTCATCAAACCGCCAAAGTGACTGCAGAACTTTCTTCTGACATCATTTTGGTAAGTTTAGCTTCACAAATTGGATAAAAATCATTGCTGATGTTTATTAGTATCAATTTGTACTGTGGTTTTCATTGCTGATGAACTATGAGTATATTAAACAAGTTTCAAGAAGTTTCTAATGCCAAAATGGGGAAAAACTGAGCTTAATTATGCACCTCTGAAAACTATCAATTGATTATTCCTATGTTTTATTACAAACATCTAGGCAGACAACATTTTCATCTATACAACTTGTTTAGAATCATTTGAATTCTGACTACACAACTGATGTGAACAACCACAGAATAAAGAATTTCTTATTTTATTCATGATTTATGACAGAAGTCACCTTGCTTTTCTTATTAACAGGCCCAACAATATTAAACTATCTAGTTAATTGGGGGACGAAGATGGCGTCTAACGTTACAGCTCAATCCGTGTTGGAGAAGATCAGTGTCGATCATCTAGAATGCTCCATCTGTACCAACCGTTTCAGGCAGCCTAAAATGCTGGACTGTCTGCACAATTTCTGCCTGCAATGTCTTCACGACCTCAGACAGAGCCAAGATCCTCATGGTACAAATCTGACATGTCCACTCTGCAGGAAGGATACCATCTTGAAAGGGTCAGGGGTCGCTGATCTCCCGAATAACTTTACATTCAGTGCCTTGGTGGATGAAGTTACAATGCAGGAAAACCTACTGGAAGGTCAAGGGTCAGTGATCAAATGTCAAGCATGTGATGAGGAGAATCAGGCCACTTCAAGATGCATGGACTGTGATCATTTCCTCTGTCAAGAATGCCAAAAGGCTCATGAACATATGAAGTCCATGAAATCTCATAAAATCTACACACTGGCTCAACTTCGTTCAGGAGAGATTGTCTACAAGAGTAAACTAAGAGTAGAGGTTCCCAAATGTGGCAAGCATCCAGATCAGAATCTCAACGTCTACTGCAACTCATGTCAGCAAGTCATATGCACAACTTGCTCTGTTCTTGATCATGCAAAGCACTCACTCACTGGCTTACCTGAGGCTGTAGAGAAATCTAAGAAGAGGGTTACGGAAATGGTCCAAAACATTGAGGAAAGAAAAAAAGAATGGAGCACCATGATACAAGAAACGTGCAAACGTCGCAAAGAGCTGGACACTGTGCTGGCCAACACTCAACAAAAAATCTCCCAAAAAGCTAATCAGGAGATTACAAAGATGCAACAGGAGATCGCAAAGATTCAAAAGAAGATTGCAAAGATTCAAATGGAAGAGCAGGAATTGATGAATGAGACAGACAGGATTTATAAAGACAGAATCAAAGCATTTCAAGCAGCTGAAGCTAACAGCAGAAAAGAGGTGACCCAGACAGAGCACAAGCTGGAGGAGGTGACACGTCTCATGAATCAAGCAAGTTGCTACGAGATCCTTGAACTTGAGCAGAAGCTCTTGTATAACCTCGGTGAATTGACAGGTGAATTGACAGGAAAACAGCCAGAGCAAGTCCCTGACAAGTTGACCTTTATGGATTTTGAAGAAGATGAGAGGTCGCTTGGGAAACTCATTCTTGAAGAAGAGGCAAAGGCTGCAGCGCCTCAACCACCAAGACCTGAAAGATCACTATCATGTGTGAAGAAGAAATGGAAACTGAAGAGAGAAATGTGCAAATTGCGATTCACAAATGTAAATATAAAACATGTCGCAGCACTCTCTAACAATAAATTACTTTTACTATTAAACCAATATCTTGGGAAAAACAATGTGATATTCATATTTTCACTTTATCAACTTTCCCCATTCGCTATCCACTCATGGAAACAAATCAGTGGCCTCAATGATGTGAGGCGTATTGCAATGGGCAAGGATTACAAGCTGCTTGTTCTAGATGGTCCAGTAGTCAAGGTTTTTAAGCAATATAAGCTCCTCTATCAGTTCACACCAGGTCAAGGGTCAGACAGCGAACCATCATGCCTTGCAGTGGATGACAGTGATCTGATAGCAGTGGGTTACAGAGGCAATGATGAGATATCTCTACACAACCCAGATGGATCCCTCATCAGGAGACTGCCTGCTCCAAAGATTGGTGATTATCTGACAATGTACAATCACCACCTTATCTACACAATATACAACAAGGGGTTGGTGTGTGTAGACTACCATGGTGCCAGTGTATTCTCAGCAGACATGCAGGAGTATGGGCTCCCTACTGATGTGTGCTGTGACAGTGATGGTAACATATATGTTGCTGTGTGTCTACCTACAGGCAACATTCTGCATTACAGTCCTGATGGCAAGTACATTGGATGTGTGGTCAAGAACTGTGTTTATCCATGTGGCATCACATTCACATCAGGTGGTGATCTGGCAGTAGCTGCAGAAAAGACTTTAAAGATCTATCACCGAGCATGAAAACATAATAGCACCCAGAAAACACCTACTTTAACAATATAAATTTGCATTAAACAGAAGAAAAAGAAAGAAAAGGAAATCAAACATAATTGCAGTTGGGGGAAAAGTCGTTGGACATTCTTGTAAGCTGTAAAAACAATTGAATGTTGTTAATAATCTCTGAAAATGAAATGAAAAACGTATGTATTGAAAAACAACTTGTAAATTTCTTGTAATAATACATAGATATATGGTTATGTTGCATTTACAGAATAGTACTTTTGTACATTGGAATTAATCAAATATATATATTTTTTGGCAACTATTTTGTTTTTAATACTTCAACGGAAAAAGCATTTTGCTCATTCTAAACTTGACGTCCATTTTCTTTCCTGTCTCTGTACATCTGAAATAAGTTGATAATTGGTAATTCGTTAATGTTTTCTTTCTCCAAAAGTGTGCATGCAGCAGACGACCTCACTAACAAACAGAAATTAGTCTGAAATAATTTTTATCACCACTTTATTGGGAAATTGTGAGTTTGAGACGTTATTATTACAGAAGCCAGAAAACAATGTTCAACTTTGAACTTTGATATAAAATGACCTACATGTGATAGGTTCTCCATCATTACATACATTTTATAATTAGCTAACTCAAATCATGATTAAGACGATCGGCTTCTTAAAATTTGCAAAACTGGGCGTCTTGGAAAATACAAAATACTTGAGACCAAATGAAATTTTGTTTTTACTTAGTAAAGTAAGCAGCTTTCCTCCAAAGCATCTAGAGCTTGCAAGGGTACATCATAATTCTAATAAATAGAGTTTAATACCACCCCCCCCCACCCCCCCCCCCCCCCCCCCCCCCCCCCACCCCCCCCCCCCCCCCCCCCCCCCCCCCCCCCCCCCCCCACCCCCCCCCCCCCCCCCCCACAAGCCGGCCCCACCAAAAAGAGTAAACAATACTCTGAATTTAACAGACTGACCTGAAATGACATCATAAATAGGTCTATATTTCATTTACATGGCAATTTCTTTTAAAATCTACAGTATATTTCCTCATAGCTCCATCCTGATTTAGCATTTGGCCTTTATATGTTTCAAAGGCTCTTTGCCTCAATACATAAACGAATGGTCGTTATGATTTCTGTTCAATAGGACTGAAAATAGAAACTGCATATTTTTACCTCAAAATATTTATGCAACATATACTTCCTTCTAAATTGTGTTGTGATCTTCGAATGGGCACAAACATTTAAGGGAAATGTTTTTACCAGAGTGCTTGACTTTTCATAGGATATGGAAGGTTTTATTTTTATTTTCGCCGACAACTGAGTGGAACAAAACAGCTTCTCCATAATATATGTTACTGGAACATACAACAACTAAAAAGGTAAGTCGACATTTTGTTTGAAGAGAATTAAACACGGGGTGATCAATAAACAAATTAATCAGTTGTGGCCCTGTTAACCAGTTCGCGCCGGATGACGTATATAAACGCAAAAATTTCCTCAAATTCAAAACAGATGACGCATAAACACGCCAAGTTCAAGTTCGGAAATGTATGTCAGCAGCGCGCAAGGCCGGAAATGCGTGGGTGTGCTTTCTGGTACTATCAGCCTGAACACGCTTCGGATCAGGTTTCGTTAAAAATAATCCCGCCCGTCGGCTCGGCGATGTTGAAATAATCCCGGCGCGAACTGGTTAAATCTGATTTTTTTTTTTATGCCACATTCTTTGAAGCCTCCAAAACGAATAATAAAATTGAAGTAAATTTCAGTCATAAGATAAACTATACAGATCAGCTAGGGCCTAATTTCATGGCTCTGTTAACCAGGGAACTCCGCGCTTACGATAACCATTTTGCGCTAACCGCGCTAGTAGAACAATTCGGCACTAACTCCGTAAGCACAGAATCCTTAGTTACGGGATGTACGCATGCGCAGAAGCTAAAATTCCACGCTATTCCGTGAAATACGCTTATCGTAAGCAGGAATTTTTTGCTAACGGTAAGCAGAGCCATGAAATTGGGCCCGGGTGTAACCGAGACACACACAAAATCACACTTTTTGCAATTTTTTGGGCCCTTCTTTATGGACTGATCCAGAGACTTGTAAATTGTGGATTTGACTTAGTATGGATATTATTCAAGAAACAAAAAAATGCATTCAAATGCATCTTAACCCTTGCATACATCTGCAAACATCTAAAATTCCATCTGCTCAGCCAAGCGTAGTCGCGAACAATACACGTGTATATTGAACAATAGACCTGGGCCCAATTTCATCGAGCTGCTAAGCAAAAAAAATTGCTTAGCACAAAAAGTCTTGCTCATTAAAAACAGGTTACTAGCAAGAAAACAGCTGATTATCAATCCAGAACAATAAAGATCAGGTAAACATTTGGTCTGTAACCTTGTTTTTGCCAAGAACAAATTTTCATGCTAAGCAAATTTTTGTGCTTAGCAGCTCTATGAAATTGGCCCCTGCTGTTCGTAGCTCACAGAACCCAAAATTTCATGTGAATGAGTATTGTGTTTGGAAAGTACTATCTATTCATGCGGCTACACAGGATAGCAAAACAAAACTGGACAAACATATTTCAACGAACAATCGCACTTCCACTACCATTGAAGCCAAAACTACCTACTGATGGATGGAGAATCTTTCTAGAAGAAAAATTATACTAAGATATCTTGATTTGGACTAGTAGTTTTAGCTCCAGACCCTATTTTGTGTAGTGAAATCAAAGGTCCTTTCACACTGAAAAATAAAAACAACGCGGTTTACTTATTTCTTTGTGCGAAAGGACCCTGATTGTGCTTCACAAAATAGGGTCTGGACGATAACTACTAGCCCAAATCACGACATCTTGGTATAATTTTCCTTAGAGTAGTGGAAGCTTATGCTTATCTGTTTTGTACAGGCCACCCTGTAAAGCTGACAAGCAGCCGCAAAATGTTTAGGCGACCCTTTTAAAATTTAGTCCATTTTCTCCCAAACAGTAGGTGAATTGTTAAATAAATATTGCAATAGGGCCAAAGGCTACACATCATGAGCATATGATATGAATGAAGTGCAGCCATGTGAAGAAGTATTTGTACCTGCTGATCCTTTTTAGAAAAAATTCAGACAAGTCATTCCTCCAAATGCATAGTGACATAAAGGCAAATAACAAATATAAAATTTCCACGATTTTTTTTTTTTTTTAATGCCTGGATTTATTATTTGCAGGTCATAGTTCTCGTCAAATACTGCTCCGTGGCACTGCACAGCAACATTTCTGTGATGTTATTTCGTCTTCGTTCTTCTAAACCTTGTTTTCACGGTTGACCGAATTACTTTCAATGAGTTCAGACCAAGTTGAAAGCCACTTTGCTGCCACAAGTACAAGTTTGTGTTAGTCGGGAATAGAGTTGCAGTTCTACATACATGTATACTGCTGTCTAGCGATCAACAATGGCATTTTCAGCACCCGAAGTTAAGCAGCCGTTAATCATGTGCGAAGCCTGCACCAAGGATAACGTGGCGATTTCAAGATGCCTGACCTGTGATAACTTTATCTGCTCCAACTGCCTCCGGATGCATAAACGCTGTGCGATACTGAAATTCCACAGAATCCAAAAACTTGTCAAGTATGGATCAGCACAGACTGTTGAAACGAGAGAGGTACATGTAAAGAACAGTGTATCCAAATGCTCTGTGCACCTAGAGAATACCATCAGCTGCTACTGTGACACATGTGAGCAACTAATGTGCCACACTTGCTCCGTTTTGTATCACAAATCCTCAATCCACTCCATCATTGGCCTAAGGAAGGCAAAAAAAAAGTTAAAAGAATGCATCGTTGGACTGGCTCCAAAAGTCCAAGCAGTGGCGGTGGAATCGGACAAAGACGTAGTTGTGATACAACAGTGTTGCGAGAAACTGCAGATTAGGTACGAAGACATCAAGAGGAAAATCTCTGAGAGGGCTTGCGTCGAGGCTGCGAGGGTTCAGGAGGAGGCAGGTAAGATTGAAGAGGAGGCAGTAAACCTAGTGCAAGAGCTGGAGCAGATTTATGGAGAGAGAGTCGAGGCTTTGAAAATGGCCAAAACCGGACTTAAAAAAACAGCACAACGGGCTCGAAGCTTGTTGGATGAATTAAAAAAAACAGAAAGCATGCGAGATTGCCAAATAGTACTTACTCTCAAACAGAAACTCACAAAACTGGCAGCAAATCAGCGAGCAGAGAGTGTGTTACACGATGGGGAATCCTTTGTGACATTTGTTGAAAGTGAGAGTCGGGGCTCAGTGGGAAGACTGGTTTTGGAATATGAACCAAAACCTCAACCGTTTTGCAGGATCAAATCTCTGAAGACAACAAAGTGTGGTCACAGTCCTAGAGAGTTTGTGGACTTCAGATTTATGTTGACACAAAAATGTCAAGACACGTGTGCGTTGGCGTTTGAGTCCAGCTCCTCCAACGGAGAAAGACAGTGCCAAAATGGGAGTCTAGAGGTCAACGAGGATAAACAGGAATTGCAATCAAATGCTGACAGACTGAAATGCCAGGAACAACTTACAGTCAAACAGTTTCAGAAAGCTTCTAATCAGGAATCTTCTGGGGGTTGTGAATTGAGACAGAGTGAGGCTTGCGGGTCAGTTGGTAGACTTGTTTTGCAGGATGCCCCAAGGCTTCAGACAGTAGAGCACAAAGAAGACAGTCTACAAGAGTTTGGAGAGTTCAGGACAACAACTCTATCAAGATGTCAGGATACAAGTGTTCTGCCTTTTAGAATGTATTGCAAAAGAGAAAGAGATGCCAAAAATGCAATTTCCGAGCTACGACTGAAACCTATAGATGAGGAGAGTTGGGTCCTGAAAACCGAATTAAAAAACTTTGGACCAGACCAGACTGACTTTGCATTATCAACATATGTTGCGACCTTCCGTGACAGTGAAACTGTTGTAGTAGACCTCATGCAGACAGAGTTGATTTCGTTTCTTCCACAATCCGAGGCTGTTCCACAGCGGCTACAACTTCCAGACTTGAGTAAGGCAAGCAACGCTGCTGGAAATAAGAACAATCTGTTGGTCATTTTGGACAACCAATCGGTCAAGGTTTTCGACCGGCAATGCCAGTTTCTCCACGAGTTCATACCAATGACTGGACGAGACAGCACAAGGTCGTGTCTCGCTGTAGACGATGACAATGTCATAGCTGTGGGATACAAGTACAAGAAGGAGGTATCGCTCCACACGCTTAATGGATCACAAATCAGGACCCTTCCAGCTCCGATGATTAACGACTATCTGTCTACAAGTAACCAGCGGATCATCTACACTAACTATGAGAGAAAGAAGCTCCTGGGGATAAGCTACGATGGCGACTTGCTGTTCTCGGTAGACATAACCAGCGATGCGGAGATGCATTGCGGGCCTACTGGTGTATGCTGTGATGGCGAGGGCAGCATTTATGTCGCCGTCGACAAGGAAGAGACAGGTGGTGAAATTCGCGGCTTCAGCCCCAATGCCGTGTATCTTGGGTGCATTGTGGCGGACTGTGGTCTGCCGAGAGGTATGGCTTACACCCCTCATGGGGAATTGGTGATAGCAACAAAACAAGCTGTGCAAATCTATCACCGTACAAATGGAGGTCAGAGGTGAGGCAGACGTTAGAAACCAGAGCCTAATTTCATTAATCTGCTAATCACAAAATTCCCTGTTATGCTGACAACACTAGCAGAAGTTGCAAAGTTGTAAATTAATTTAACCCTTATGTGTTGTGTATGAGTTTATTTGTAACAGAACTTTTTCAATACTATTATAACCAAGGTTTATCATCTGTGTAACTCAAGAATTTCTCAAAAAAAGGAATTGGTGAGATTTATCCAGAATGTATGACTTCTCAATGCGATTGCAAAAGATAAATATATAGACTCCGATTTCAGTAAGACATTTTCACGACCAGAAATATTAATATTTCATACCGAGTAGAAAGAGTGGACTCTATATCTATTTTATTTTATTTTATGTCACATCGTTATATATTTGCATATTATTTGGGTGAAAGTGTTGACTGTTCAAATATTTTGTACAATAATTGGTCTTAAAGTGTCCCGTAAAACACAAGTAAATTTTCAAAAATTATGTGAAACATGGTGCGAAGCGTTCTTTTTGCCAATGTGTAACTATTTTCTACAGTACGATATGCCGTCTTTTAGTGTAAATAAAAGAAAAAATAAATAAATAAATAAATAAACCACTTTTCGTTGCATTACTTAAATATAAATATGCCCTTGGCCTTAAAAGTGGACTAATTCTATCTCTGAAAACTCAAATTCTACATTATTAAATAAATTACTATTTGAATATGCAATTTAGATTTATTTTAATCCAAAATTTGAAAAAAGTACAAACTTATTAATATTATGTACAAGTATGTAACTCAAGAATTTTTCGTAAATTTATTTTCAGGAGGATTTTTCAAAAACAACACGATTTCTAAAATTGTGATTACCGTACAAAGGATTTTTTTTAGGATTAAAATACAATGGTCACAATATGTAACCATAATATAATTTTGTATTTTTTAATTTAGATTTATCTAATCCAATAATTGATATTGTAAATTGTGAAAAGGTAGGAACTTTTTATTAATTTCATGTACCGTATGTATTAATATTTGTAAGATGGCCGACAAGCTGATATTTGACTAAATTTGATTATAAGTTTTAAAGGTTAATATTCCTAGCAAAATCTCTCAAAACATGTAAAATGGCTGTCTACAAAAACACAGAAAACAGCAGAAACAATCATTTTCAAAATGGCTGCTGTTGCATATTTTACACATATTTGTAACCCAGCACGAGTAAATGAGACACTTTGCGGCAAAAATGAAAATTGAGATTTTGATTTCATCATTTAAAGCTAAACAAGCTTTAAATGATGAAATCAAAATCTCAATTTTAATTTTTGCCGCAAAGTGTCTCATTTACTCGTGCTGGGTCACATTTGTTTAAAGGTTTAACATTTGTGATGGCCCTGCAGCCAAATATCTTTCTCATGACATACTCTGTGTGCTAAATGTCATTCTTTTATCATCAAGTGAACAATTCTATCATATATTGTGCACCAATATGCTGCGCAGCTCTGGACGCAAATCTTAAATGCCTGTGGTAAATATAACCCTCCTAAATTTATAGTGCAGATACCATAGAGCTGTCAGACCTTTCAAAACCTTTCAAGTTTCCTGGACTAAAGGGTTTTGAAAGGTGAGAAAGCTGTCTGACAAAAAGAACCTATGAAAGATTTTGAAAGGTAAAACAACTCTCGAACAAACTTTTGTAAAAAAAAAAAAACGTTCAAAAGGTTTTTAAAGGTGTAGTAGCAACAAATTCTGGAGCGTTTTGAAAGGTTCATACTTATTGATAGCCATTTTGCCCATTAAGCAGGTTTTGAAAGGTAAAACCATAAGAGGGTTATAAATGGTACTTACGTTTGGCCTGTGTACGAGTCCGTCTAGCACCTCGTTTAGCTGTATGTTATATTTAAAGCCCAGGCTGCCTTGCCCTAGACACATCTCAATACCTCGCTGTCTCGCCACCGAGGACCAGTAATTCAAGGTGACTGTAGGAAAGCTGGTCTTGAAAACAATGTACCTTTATAGACAAAAATCAGGTTTACAGGACAACTTGAGAACATTTTTAGATCAAAACGTACTAATTATTATTATTCTTAATTCTAGTAGAACACTTGTTAAACCAGTACGCGCTGGAATTATTTTAACATCACCGAACCGAGGCGCGGGAATTTTTTTAATGAAACTCGATCCGAGGCGGGTTCAGGCCGATGGTACCGATGGTACCACGCAATTCCGGCCCTGCTCGCTGCTGAAATTTTCGGCCTTGCTTGTGATGTGTATATGCGTCATCCATTTTGAATCTGGGGAAAACTTTGCATGTATATTCATCCTCCGGTGCGAACTGGTTGATAAAAACAATAACAAAACAATACATGACATTTTCACTGGTTATTATTTTAATTTTTTTAAGTAGGCAAATATTTTGTTCTTGCATAGCACGATTTTCACTGAGCAGAATGCTTACTTGTAATGTCTGCCCAATGTCGGCTTTCTTGGCCTGGAGTTGTTGAACAGTTTGCCTCGTCTGGTGGGTCTAGTCGCTCCGACGAAACTGATTGCCTTTCGAGAAAGAAGATAGACAGATATTGATAAATAGGAAAGAAAGGGGGGGGGGTTTGGTATGGAAAATATAACATTGCACATATTTCACGAAGAAAAAATGCCTTGGGCATTACACCAACAATGTCAGTATTTTATAAAAAACTAGACAGAAGACAGAAAGACAAAAATACATATATAAAACAGGCAAATAGAAATGACAGACAGACAGAAGACAAACAAACAGATATAAGATAGCCAAATAGAAATGATAGACAGACAGACAGAAGACAAAAAGACATATATAAGACAGCCAACTAGATATAAGACAGACAGCCCTCCCGCTCGACAGACAGACTGATAGACAGATAGAAGACAAACCGACAGAAAACAGCCAAATAGATACAAGACAAACAGGAAGAAGACAAACAGACCTGGAACATCTGAATCCATTTCATTGTGGTGCTGTAGAACAAACCGGCTGCAATATCTGCATCCTCATCTTCCTGAAAATGAAAAAATAATAATAATAATAATAACTGAAAATGATACATTTGGGAGACATCTTCATAGAGACGTGCACACAAATTTTTATTCTTTACTGTTAACCTAACCCGTTTTTACCTAAAGCTTTTTCAACGAAATTTCATATTTATGCATTTTGGACCCTACTCTATCGATCTGGACTGTTAAATGTTTAAAAATGTATCTCCTTCCTGTAGTTGGAACGTTAGGGAGACCTCGAAATGTCTCCCTAATGACACTGGTCTCCTTAATACTGTAAAACTTACGCTAATTGGTCTCCTAAAGGGTACTTATTCCAAGATAACAAATATTTAGCTAGAAAGTTCAAAATCTAGCAAAAATTAGCAAAAGGCTGGACCAAAAAATACATTCCATACCACTGGTCTTATAAATATCGGCTATAATTTGGGATCATTATTATTATTATTTGTTTTGCTCGGGGCACGAGGGGAATGGTGAGTTTTGATGAAGTGACATCTGGTACTTTGATAACTACTTATTAAGGACTTTTTAATATTGTATTTCATTTCTATAATTTGAGTAAAGAATTCTCAGAATGTTTTGTTAAAATAAGAGTTTGTAGCCAGCTTAACTAAGGACTGAAGAGGGGTAGAGATCACCTTGGCTAACCTCTACAAATTTCATTACATTTCTGTCAAATTCACCTAAAATATTTACAGCTAAAAAAGAAGATTTCGAAATCTAAAAACACTTAATATTACATGTATGTTTGAGGAACAAGAAGTGAATATTGGTGCATAATGACAAGGTAAAAATGTTTCCTTTATTTATGCCGACCTGTTCATGACCTTTGATGTCCAGCGATATATTCATGTTGAGATTCTGGGTACGAAAAGCTGCATAAGAGTCATGTTTCTGCTTAAGGAAATGAAACATGAAAATACAAGTCAGTAAATTGCACATTAGTAACAAGGTTAGTAACATTGAATGCGCAAAACTCACTAGAATAAAACAAAAAAAAACACCTTGCTAATAGACCTTATGCATAGTGGCCATCTTAGAGGGCGTAATTGTCAGGGTTGTAGTCGAGTCCCTGCAAGTCCGTTCACAAGTCCTTTCGTGAAGCCAGTCACAAGTCTTTTCATATGGCAGTCACAAGTCTTTTCATAAAGGCAGTCACAAGTAACTGGATGAACAATGACAAAGAAAAGCTTTTGTCAAAGCTGATTTGAATAGCTTGTGATTTGAATTCGAACTGAAGGACTTGTGATGGACTTGCAGGGACTTACAGGGACTTACAGGGACTTACAGGGACTTGCAGGGACTTGCAGGGACTTGCAGGGACTTGTGATGGACTCGACTACATCCCTGATAATTGTGTGCAATGAATGCACAGTAGATTTAATGACATTCAAATGCATTGCCATTTAAGATGGCTGCTACGCATATGGTCTATAAAGCCAGTACAATCGAGGCCAAAAATGTACATACATCTGCACCACAAAGTTTAGCCAATATTATTTTTAGACTCGAAAAGGCCAATAGAGCCATTGTAAAACCTGAATTAGGGCTGGTATTTTTGCGACACTTTTTTCAACGCAGCAGTCACAGAAAGATCTAGGAACTAGTTGAGTGAAACAAACACAACTGTATTTATGATTATTCACAGATATTCTACGAGTTTGCTTTCTCTGTCGTGTTGACTTGTACCTCATTCCTTGAGTGGTCAGGAACCTTGTCTGGAGCACAGGGCATCACTGAGTGATGGTCATTGGGATCAGCAAAGCACAGCCACTCAATACCAATCCTGCAGCACAAAAAACAAGAAATAAAGAAAGAAATCACTTTAAAGTGATAGAATATACCATCTGCCAGTTGTTCTGTTTTTATCGTTTGAAGCAGCAAAAGTGTTCAAAATCTAAAGTGCGGTGCTTGCAGCTAGCCTGACAAAGTTTTAGCTCTGTGAATGCTGTATATTCCGAGAAAACAATTTTCAAAATTTCAATTTTTAACAAACTACTAAAGTAATTTTTCCAAAAATACATCTCTGCAATTTACTTTACTTGCTGATTTTATCGTTCTCTTTGAAATGACAGCATGCCAGTAGGAATAATTTTAAATGGAGTTTGGAGTCATTAATATCTTCAGTAAGTAAGCTTTTGAACAATAGTTTAGTTGGTTCCTTTTTTGATAGTTGCAAAAGTTATACTTTTCCAACTGAGTGGTGTATGAACCCATTCTGTAAAGTATAATGTTCAGCGTACATCCTCTTTCAGGAACTTACTCTAATCTAAAGTTGGGTAGATGCATAAACCTGACGTCGTCATACTTGGTAGCGGTGCGGACGTAGACATCCAGATCGCCTTTCACTAAGAAATGAGCTGCAATGACATACAGAATACTGACATCTTAGAATTTACAAGAACTGACATCTTCATTGTGACTCAAACCGAGTTTATTTCAATCTTAATTATCACTCCAAAAAACTTGCCGCAAAAATTCAAAACCTTTGAAATATGAAAAACATTCATGATGCAATGTTCAGGATTGACTTGTGACTGACTTGTGACTGACTTGTGACCGACTTGTGACCGACTTGCGACCGACTTGCGACTGACTTGCGACTGACTTGCGACTGACTTGCGACTGACTTGCGACTGACTTGCGACTGACTTGCGACTGACTTGCGACTGACTTGCGACTGACTTGCGACTGACTTGTGACTGACTTGTGACTGACTTGTGACTGACTTGTGACTGACTTGTGACTGACTTGCGGGGTAATAATTGTATAGCGCTGCAGACGTCATCATCAGCGTATATGTTAATATTACATGTTGTCTACAATTTAGTCTCTCTCACCGTTGGTCCAATCCATGTAGATATTCTGCAACTCCATATCGAGCAGTTCCGTGGACACGTACGGATCCCGCGTGGACAGCCACAGCAAGTTCCACTTTTGGACCGACGCAATCAGCCGGCCGTGCAGAAGCAGTCGCGTCTTGTCCCAGAACGGCATGGGATCGCTGGGGTCTACGCTAGCTTTGTTGAGCATGTCCAGGGCTTGGCCTACCTGGGCCCAGGCTGGCTCGATGCAGGGACCCCAGGCAATGTGCATCTCGGTAGCATCTGTGAAAAAAAATATCGGGCATTACTGTGGGGTAAATGCCATCTACATAGACCTGACCCCTGACCCCCTTCCCCCCACAAATCCACATCTATTCCCCAACTTTACACTTTATTTGAGTAAATGTTGATAATCCCTGCACTGTCTTTACCTATTTGCATTAATCAAAGTTAATTTCACTTTTTTGTGATCTCGCTCACACAAGTCAATATTTAACTAAATTCTTCATTATTTTCAATAAATCTTTACAAATTGGGACTTCTTTATACTGTTACAATTCTAAGAAGAGAAGAGATTACTATCCAGGTTGTTTGACTAATTAATCAGTTTATTTCACTTTTTGTGATCATGCTTAAATACACAAATGTATAAATCTATACACATTCACTTTAAGCACCAACTTTTCTGGAATTGCTTTGTCTAAATTTCCAATCTTGCACACAGAGGTCAAAGAAGCGATATAAATAGAAACAGATATGTTGGCATGGAAATAATAATAACAAAAAACCTGTCAGTAATTGTTTTCAAAAGGAAGTATTTATTTGTTTTACTTTTTACGAAGTAGAGCCCACAGTTTAACAGTGAGTGCAAATGCATGTTGAAAACCGGCCAATGGGCCAACCACATTATTTCCTTAATAAATCAGCAACAAAAATGGATAACTGACCCACCTGTAGCCATATCGTAGAAGAATTTTAATGGCGGCATACTCCTGGTGACCTTAGCATCGCCCCATGGCTGTCCCACCTTGACAATACTCTCACGCTTGGCTGTGTGCGACAAAACAAGTTGTATAATATTGGCGACGAAATCTCATTTTAAAATAAAAAAATAACAAATGTATTACAATTTAGTTCTCGGTTTTGTCCACCTCCAACGAAGCCCATTATTCGACTTCAATCTTTCCATTATATTCTCTGCAGATATTTACCGATATACACACTTTTTACCCCGATTTCGGAAAATGTCCGACCAAAACAAATTCTGCATTACCTCTTGCAGTTCCAGCCTGCTCGGCCCCTATCAGCCTTCCCCAGAAGTGCCAATCGTCAATCTTATAGATACTCTGTGGATAGCCGCGTAGCTGGAGATCTAGCATCTTAGCGTGACCTCGCACGAGACGGCAAAAGAGGGTGGTGAAGTCCAAACCATCGGTGGGGTAGGGGCTGCGGAGCAAAAAGGAAAACATTGCAACGTCGGGATTGATGGGCAGACCATTTCTCTTGGCAATCCAAATCTGAGTCAAATTGATCATCAAATTGATGAAGACAACTATATTTGTGTGAGTATTGAATAATTATTTGTGGGGATGGAATAGTTATCAAAGTGGGTTTTAAAACTCATTAACCAGTTCGCGCCGGAGGACGTATATACACGCGATTTAAGATTCAAAACGCATAAACACGTCATGAGCAAGGCCGGAAATGTCTTTCAGAAGTGAGCAAGGCCGGAAATGCGTGGGTATGGGTGTGCCTCCCGATACCATCAGCCTCAGGTGTTTCTGGAGGATGTTTCTGGAGGATCAAGACGGTGTTTCTGGAGGATCAAGACAGCTACCTTCTCGTGGTGATCCGGCTAAGAGAAAAAAGACCTCTCGAACTAAAGCTGTCAATCCGGACTTCGGTTCATACGCATTATTATTTAGCCTCAGATCGAGTTTTGTTAAAAATCATCTCGCGCCTCGGCTCGGTGAATGTTACAATAATCCCGGCGCGACCTGGTTAACTGGTTAACTCTCCATACGCCTTGTGACTTAATTTGTTATGTTTGTTCACTAATGCAGTCTTAATTTGTTTTTTTATTATTACACTTTACACTGGCAAAACACCAACTCACCTAGCACTATCAATCTCTCTGATGAGTCTGACTATGTTTGTCGTGCCGTTTATAGAGGGGTCCGCCAGGCCACTGATCTCCGCTCCCGTCACTGTTAGTGTCATTAATGCCTGGGGTCCCGGTGAGTTGGAATACAGTCGCTGGGAACGCTTGATGTAGATGTCCATATTCTTTCTCTCCAGGGAGATATACAACTCCTCGACACGCTTGGCTGGTTTTAAGGGTTTCGTTTTTAAAGGAAAGTTTTTGGTTAAAGAAAATTAATGACAAGCATGACACTCTCCATAGACTTTGTACACAACCGCTGAAGTGGCGTCAGAATACTACATTCTTTCATTTTTGTTAACTCACCAATAGCAGTAATTCGGGTCTTAAAATATTCAGGGATTTTCTGGACTAATCAAGGCAAATAAGTACAGATAAATTTCTTCTTAGTCAACACAGCTAATCAGGGAAAAAGATTTATCGTTGGTTTCCCTGGCAATAAACAACCGAGTTATATATTTCTATTCTGAAGAAATCATGCACGGCAAAAGAAAATAACATCCAAACATTGCGAACTAAAATAAATTGCAAAGTTGCAAGCAACCGTGCTATCTTGAAAAGAAAATTACAACATGATTTGTTTTAACAGCTTATATAAACAGCTTTGTTTCCATCAGAATAGAACAAAGAAATTGTCTGGAGCGGGGCTTGAACCTGTGACCTTCGGATTGCTGTTCCAGTGCTTAACCAATTGATAAATTATGTGTTGGTAGTTCCCCAAATTTGTCAGTATATTCGTTAGGGGGCGCTAGTCAGAATCCATGAACTTGTAAACGCCATGTGGCCAGGGAATACGCCCAAAGTCACAATACTAGCAACATAAAACAGATAAATAGCAACTTTTCAAATAAAACTGCTTGGAGACACCAACTAGGTATGTTTTATCATTTTGGTAACTGAATATGTCTATCGGCAATTACACCAACAAACTAATACATTTAAAAACTAGACATGCGTTTGTGGACAAACACAGAGCTGTTTCGAGTGTCTAAAATTACTTTCAATATGTGTGCGGTGGTCTTCTGTGTGTGGCAAGTCTCAAGCCGATCGGATTTACTAAAGTGTCAAAGTCAATAGCCTAAAGAAAAACATGTACAAAACCTATGGGGGAAATTGAGGCTTTAACGTGACGCCCCGTGACCTTGAATGACGTAATTGTGCCGAATGTCTTCTAGGACCGTCTGTGGATGGTGGTCTAAGTGTGTGCCAAGTCTCAAGTCCATCAAATTTACGAAAGTGTCTAAGTCATAGACTAAAGGAAAACGTGTACAAAACCTATGGGGGAAACAATTGAAACTTTAACGTGACGTTACGTGATCTTGAATGACGCAATCGTGCCGAATTTCTCACAGGACCATCTGTGGGTGATGTTCTAAGTGTATGGCAAGTTTCAAGTCGGTCGAATGTACCAAAGTGTCAAATTTAATAGTCTGAAGAAAAACGTGTACAAAACCTATGGGAAAAATTTCACCTTTAACGCGAAGTCACGTGACCTTGAATGACGTAATCGCGACGAATTTCTTCTAGGACCGTCCTTGGGTGGTTGTCTAAGTGTATGCCAAGTCTCAAGTCCATCGGATTTACCAAAGTGTCAAAGTGTATTGTCTGAACAAACGTGTACAAATCCTATGGAGAACAAAAGGCAAAAAAAAAAAAAAAAAAAAAAAAAAAAAAAAAAAAAAACTTTAACGAAAACAATAGCTGTTTCGGTGAAAAACCGAAACAGCTAAAAATATTATTTAATTAAACTGAAAGAGCCAGTGCCCATCACCATGCCAACACACACTTTTGCTACCTGACAGCAGTTCTCCGTGCGTCTGGCGTAACTCGGCAACCTTGTTGTCCATCAACTCCCTTCGTCGCTCACTCTCTAATCTCTCGTCTTTCATTAGCTAGGGAGACCAAAACAAAAGATTATGATCTCTGAATTACTCGATCAAGAATTGACCCCCTAACTCACTGGCGATTTGGGGGAAAATAGCTTCCTGATTCCTCAAGCATAGCACAAAATGCAAAAAAAATGTTATCATCTTTCATTAGCTAGGGAACCAACATTCAAAAGACAATTAAGGCATGAATGTGTAATCTTATAATTATTGAAACAAGAAGACAACCTAACCCACTAGAAATATTGAAAAAAATAGCTTTTTTAAATGTTAACAAATTTTACAATCAGCAATGAGTCATTTAAATTAATTCTTAATGCTAAAAAGTCAAATCAAGCCCAGTGTAAAAATAGTTGTCAATGCATTCCGCATGTTTGATCTTGAGTTTTGTTTTTTTAATACATGCAGACAAATTTCTGATACTGTTAAAGTGCCAATAAACCATTTTTTTGTATAAATATCTTGAACTTTCTGACCTGATAGTTGTCTCCCAACTTGACTTCAAATGGATCATCATGTAGCTTCAGGATAAATGTCTGTCAATGGAAACAAGGACAAACGATAAATAATACCAACAATTACATTAATAGGATATTTGCCAGAATAAATTAAGGTGAGGCTATAATAACAATGACAACAAATATGCTTGATGACAATGATAGTGATTATGACGACAATGACCCAAAAAAAGACAGTGACATGTGACAATGACGATTATAATGATGACACCGACAAGTGACAATGACGATTATAACGATGAAGATGACAATAAGTGACACTGACATTTATAATAACAACTTACAATGAGATTATAATGATGAGTGACAAGTGACTGACACTTATGACAATGACAGTGACAAGTGACAACTACAATTGTGACAATGGCAACTATAATGATGACAATTATATTGGTGACAATTATAACATGGCAATGACAAGTGACAATTATAATGTTGACAAGTGACAATGACGATTATAATGATTATAATGATAATGTTGCATCAAAGTGTCACCTCAATGACAAAGGACACCCACCTGGACCCTAAGCAGGACATCAGCATACAGAGGCTCAGCCACAGACCGGTCCTTTTTGCGCATATGTAGTCCCTTAAGCCACTTAACAAGATTGATGATCTGCAATACAGCAGGATTAATAACAGGATTAAGCTCAGGATTAGAAAAAACTGAATCCAATTGTTGAAAATCAACTAAATAACTGGTTAATCGACACCCAATTGTTGGTCTTACCTCATCGTAATTGGAAGCAAAGTCGTAATTGTAGGGAAACTCCACGTTAACAGACTTGGCAAAGATGCCCCTGAGTGGGAAACAAATAAGCGAAGAATTGAATTACTGTATACTGAATTTAAAAACTCAAATTTTCAAGTAGAATTTTATCAGATTTCCTAATTGTTTCCTAGATTTCCTAGATTTCCAGATATCCTGAGTTCTAATTGTGTTTGCAAGGATAGAACTTTTGTTGAGGAAGTTAACGTACCATGCTTTGTTTGTTGGTGCTGTCAGGGAATCAAAGCTTTTTCTGTCATCCAGTAATTGTTGGTTGTCTACCAGTTTCTCAATACACACCGACTGTAAAAGAAGTGCAACAATAACTAACAATATTACATACAAGATTTCCAAAGTGGACACATAATACATGAATCTGTGGATTGTTTTGGCTCGGTTATTCATGCAAGGAAATACATAGGCAGTTTTCCAAACCCCAGCTTAATTAGGCTCTGTCTCCGGCTCCATCACCATTGCCAAACTGCATGAACGAAGCCAAAGAAGGAGACGAGGCTGGGGTTTGGAAAACGGCCAAAGCTTTGTCACTGAAGCTGTGTCGTACGCATCTCCCTACCTTGATGAGGAATATTGGATGGCCATCAAAGCCAATGATGCATTCCGGTGATGTTGCCTTGAGGATTGACGAACCTTGCTTGATGGCGTAAAACTCCTTCACTGATATCGCATTCCTGCAAAGTGACACAAATAAAGTATCAAGGTTTGTGCTTGCAATATTTTTGAATTTGTTTACTGCACACATAATAAAATAACACAAAACTCTGAAGAAACAAATACATCCTATACTAGACAGATAATAATATTCAGAGAAATAATGTTACTAAATTTCGATTTTATTTTTGCAAATTCTCAAAGCAGGTACAGAAATTTTAGAAGGTTGTCCAAAAATCTGTAGTAAGCAGTACAATTTCACGAGGAATAAATTCTTGTGATTTTATTTTTTAGGTGGACTTAATACAATAAGTAAATGGATGGTTTGGTCAACAAAAGATTGCTTGAAATGGCCGTAATTCGTTATAGCAATTCTCCATACCAATATAATTGTACATAATATTTGGAAACCAAAGTAAATTACATTTTAGCCGAATTTTAACAGCGATGTTCTACATTTTGTCTATCTACTGGATTGATAACTAGCACATACAGATTGGATGGGGTGACATGGTAGAAGAACTCCGCTAGTTTGACGTTGAGACAGATACACAACTCCGGAAGATTAGCTGCATCTGATCTCATCTTCTGAGCATCAGGACTCAAGATGACCCTCTCTCTTCTGGGAAGTAATCCTGGAGGAAAAACCCGAATGAGTGGAATTTGTAAGATTTGGCCTCTAATGATTCTGGGACTTAGGGACTAAGAACGTATCTTGTTTTACACGTAAGTAGAGAAACATGTCCAGATTTCAAAAAAATTTCGAATTCTTCACCGAGCTTTAGAATTGTTGTTAAAGAAACTAGCTTTTAAAAACAGTAAACTCGGTGCAACAAACACAAGAAACAATTCAAAATCTACTTTTTTTCAAAGTTTGGAAAACGCTAATACTAGCTTGAAAACTTTATTTTCAACTAGTACTTAATTTTGTTTGTATTACATCATCAAGGCACAAATACAACTACTCAAACTTGGTTAATAAATAAATTAATAAATAAATAAATGAACTCTTTACTCTTTTTTGACAGTGCAAGTCACAATTTTATACTAGAAGGTTTGAGACTCATAGAAATCAAACGAAAAGAACAGAATGTACAATTCTTCACAACAATTGTTAGACATGTTCACCTTTGACCTTTAGGCCAAACAAGACGACCTCTTTGATGTGATGGTACATGGTCATGTGATTCGTGGTGTTCCAACGAACACAACATGTGTCCTCAATCACAGCATTCAATGTCTATCAAATACCAGAAAATAAAAAGGTTAAAGTTGGTTAAAAATTAAATTTCCGAAACAAAACTATTTTGAAGTCAGAAAATTATAAGCAGCGAAATTACACTACCTCCAAATAGGCACTTAGGGAGACAATCCCATACAGATGTACACAAACTTAAAACAGTCCTAACTTGTTTACCCTAACCCTTTTCTCTAAGATCTTCGAGATTTATGGTATTTAGACCAAAATCTGTCGTTCTAGGACAAAAATAACTAGAGAGACTTAGAGAGACACTGAAATGTCTCCCTAAGTGTCACTGTCTCCTTATTACCTAAAAACTTAAGCTAATTTGTCTCCCCAAGTGCCTATTTGGAAGAATTTGGAAGCCTACAAAATTGTTGCTCTTTAGCACTTTTTTTTAGTGAATATGAATTCTTTTTGGGTTCACATGAAACTTGCTGGCTATCTTACCTTGGATTCTGTTGTGTATTTCACGTTGATCAGTGTAACGTCAAGTATTGCGTCAGGAAGAGACTTGTATGGTACGCAATCAATGACCTGAAAGAATAACGCTCTGTTATTGAAACTGCCTGGATTGAAAGAAATATGATGAATTTTAAGGTATGAGTCCATAAACGAGGGGTCCAAATTAGTTTGTTATACCATGGTGACTTGTATGCCGGTTACTTTTGTACTTCATGTCAAACATTTTGCTGTTTTTTAAGACCCAAAGTAGTAGTATTTGTTTTGATGGGTGTTTTTTTCATACCTTGCTGTTTTTTGTAACTCCAAGTAACTTGGTTCCCATAACAACTGCGGTTGAGTTTCCTTCAGACTCTGAGTCGACCTCGACACTGTCCACTCTTAACATGATGCGTTCTGTTAAAAACATGAAATATGAAAAGAAATCTCTGTATTCAGTATGTGATAAAATTTTGTCAAAAATTGCGTATGTGATAAAAATTTGGCGAAAATTTCATGCATCTGCTAAAATCATCCAGGAATAAAGTGTACAATCAGTTTCTTTACTTGCCCTTGCTATTTAATAATCAGATATCTTCTTTCACTTGAATAAATTCCCGAGCTCGTTGTTTATCAGTGTAATTTCTTCATTACCAACATCACCATTGTCTATAGCTTGGAAATAATGTCGTTGTTTTTTTATAACTTTCTTATCTTGTAATTTCTTTTAGCTTTACCTCGGAACTTTTCCTAAAGTTTTTCAAGTTTAGCATCTAACAGCCACCGCTGCAAATAGAGTAAAACTATCGATGCTGCCACAATTCCATCAACGATAACCAAATATTACAGTAATACTCATTTCAAAAGCGGGACAATTTGAGTTGAAGGTTTTTACCGCTTAAGTCACTGCAGACGAAGGCATTAAAGTTGCTCAGTCTCAGGTTGACTCTTTGCGTCCCGTGCTTGGAACCTAGACCAGCTTCCACGGTGACCTTCTGCCTCTCTGAGCCTTGACCTCTGGCCTCCTGACCCTGACTGACCCTCAGGACGTGCTCGACGACAGAGTGCAGCTCCAGACAGGATTCCAGCTGTAAGGAGTTCACTGCACCGTCTACGTCAATGGAGTAGGGTGTGAAATTCACCTGAGGAAGAAAGGCAAAAAATACTGATACAAATTTCATCTCATAAAACATTTGGTTGCGATGCCTGCGATTCCGGAGCCGTTTTTTAAACCCCAATTTCGTCATTGTCTTTGGCTTCGTTAATGCAGCTTTGAAATGGTGATGGAGCCAGAGACAGAGCCTAGCTGGGGTTTGGAAAATGGCCATAAGCTTTTAGGTAAAACACTGAGCATACAGTGCATAGAAAAAATATGTCGGTGAAGAAAAAAATCCAATATTGAAATTTTCAAAACTGTCAAAACACAAGTTAATAATCACGGTGTTTAAAACCAACGACTACTAGAAACTGGTTTGTCTCACTTGATCAGGTTTAGAAAAGGGTCTTCTTTATTCCATACCTTCATTTTGATGTTGTTGATAGCAAGAGGCGTGCCCCATGTGTGTCTGGAAAGCATTGTGACACCGTTTGGAGTACGGACGCTATCACCAACCTGACAGAAGATACGATCTCCTTGCATATTGGCCCTGTAAATAACGAGAAAGGTATCAAATGTGACCTGTTCCAACGAAACCCGGACAAAGTCGACTTTTTAGTTTTTCAGATTTTGCTTTTTTCAAATTCTCTAGGTTCTCAGCTTAAAATGATGTACCATTTACATATGTACCCCCACCCTATCTTCCCTGGGATCTGGATTTAGTGATAAAACCCTGACAACCTAATTATGAGATAAACAGCTTTGAAGTTCAGAAAAGCGTATTATTTCTATACACAAATGTTTCACAAAATTGACAAAAAAACACACTTCTGGTAGACGGATTTTGTTCAAATTTGAGGAGATTGTAACTTAATAGTGAGTGACTTAGGAAAACCTAAAATCTCAAAATCCATCCCGAAATTACTTTAGGAGTACATTGTGACAAAACACATTGTGCGACTTTGTCCGGGTTTCGTTGGAACAGGTCACAAATGAAGATAACTCACGCTCTTGTTTTATGCTGCAATCAACAATGATATTTGTATACAATTTCTGAAACATAAGTAGTCCAACTTTTTTCATTGTTGACAATTATGGCAGCTGCAGTTAACAACAAAAATCAAAACCAAAAAAAATAAAAATATGTGAAAGTTTGTAATTTGTAACACAATTGGTGAATTAAAGATCACTTACCTAATATACATGAGTGGCTTCTTTGAAGTTGATCCTAAAGTAGATAACAAAAATTAAAATAAAATCTTTCGCTGCTACATTTTAAGAAATAAATAAGGTTTTTACAATGAATTTTGCAGACTGAAACTGATGCCTAAGGAATTAAAAAAGATACTTATCACAAATTTAAAATGAAAAAAACAATTGCATTATTTCAATTTAAAAGAATATAGACCTGAATTTCTGCCAATTGATATTATTTAGAGAGATTTAATTTCCTAAATTTCCATTACCGCTTTAATATTGTTGCTAAAAAAATTATTTTGACAAAAAGTAGCAAATAATTTGATGGTAGAATATCTGGTAGAAAATATACCCAAATGTACAGTGTGACGTAAAGGTTTCATTTTCATTTTCACACCTGTATCTGATGTTATTCTGGTGCCAGTCTTCAGTGTCGCTATAGTAACAGCACAGTCAGGAACATTGGGCCATGTCATGTGACCCGACATGTCACTCAGGTCAAGGGTCAGGTCAAGGGGCAAAGTGAACTCCTGGAGGAGACTCGATGTGGATCTGAAATCATACATCAGCATTTGAAAAAGAATCAAGGAACAAATACAAAAACAAATCGAGGTATAAAAACAATCAACATTCTGTCTGTGACTTTAAAGTTATATACAACATTTGTTTTTACTGTAATGTTGAGAAATTAATGGATCTGGGGGCAAGTATTTTATAGCAAATATTTCGGAACTATTCATAGACGTTGGAAAATCTAAGAAAAAAATGCTGTTCGTGTAGTCTGGTTACCTGACCCTAGTTCAAACGAAACAGAGCAATTTATAGGGAAATTTCAGGTCAGGAAACCAGACTGGAAGGCTTGCACCTGTTTACATATATTTGCAAACAAAATTGGGACTAACTAAATTTGATAAATTAGTAGTATTTTCCCCCAAATGTATGAGAGTACGTGTTATTTTACTTCCCCAAACTGCCCTGTCTGTTACTCCCTGTACTGCCTGTAACCACCCCAGCACTGTAATGTTTCATCAAAGAATAAATACAATATAACTCAGTGTAGTCCAGGGCCCCATTTCTTGGCTTTGCTTACCGTTAGCGAAAAATCCCTGCTTACTATAGCAGAAAATTCAGTGCTTATGTAAACGTAAGGAATTTTGGTCTCTGAGCATGCGTACATCCCGTAACTAAGGATTCTGTGCTTACATGGTAAGCAAATAATTTTTCTGCTAGCGAGGTTAGCGGAAAATGGTGACCGTAAGCGGGGAATTCTGTGGTTAGCAGAGCCAAGAAATTGGGCCCTGATGATGGGCTAAGATAAGACTCAAAACTCACAATGCTTTCGTAAGTTCTGGACGGCTGACAAGAGCGGGTCGTGTCGGGATAACTAATCTCTGTCTTTCCTTTCGTAGTTTAATTTGTTCCTGGATAGTCGTCAACCAAAACATCATTTCCTCATCATGGTAGAGGACATGACAATGTCTCAAGGCAAGGTCCGCGTATAAACCCGTCTCTCGTAGCTATCAATCAAAGAAAACATCACAATAAACCAAAACATATCCAGAAATAAAAGCCTTATATTTTGAATAAGATTAAAACTGCTGCAAACTGCTTACTGGCTGGAATGACCTGAAATATACAAATCAAATAAGTTAAGAGGGCCTAATATTTCGATCTTAAAGATCTTCTTCAGAGACATAATGACTGTGTACACAAAACAAACATATATAGGGCAACATACAGCATGATGCACATCATAGCTGACAGGAGAAACACAAAAGAAAAGCCTGTACAGAGTTCTGTGGAACAACTAAAGGAGGATTAGGCTCCTTTGTGTAAACAAAGTTTTTAAACGTCTTACCTGTAGTGACACGGATATGTCATTGAGTGAAATTAGTTTGAGAGACTGCATATTACTCATCTGAACGTCTGTAGGGAACAAGCAGAAATTACAAGCTTTTTAAAAATGAAGAACTTCTAAATGAAAATCTAACTTACTAATAAACTCTGACACACAAGTATGTAAAGTGCATATTCAACATTATATTAAAGAAAGAACCATGAACCAGTTCTTGTCTTTCAAATGGTTTTCTGGTGCAGTTCATTTTATCAATTTTTTTTTATTGAGACATTGCTAATCCATTCAAGACTGATAATAACCTAACCAATTTGCGTCAGTTCGCGTGTATACACGCAAAGTTTTTTAGAATTCAAAACGAAAGACGGTTAAACACGTCACGACCAAGGCCAGAAATACCTGTCATACAAGGGAAAGCAATTTGTATGCAGTTGTACAAAGTCGTACAAATTAAAAGTTAATAAAATTGTATTATACAACTTTTTGCTGAGTTATGCAAATTTATGCATTTTGTTTTACCTGTAAGTTTGAGTAAGCATGAGATTCCTGGCAACAAGATATCTTTAGTCTTGGTGCATGATATCAACTTGTCGCTGTCGACGTCGGCAGTCACTAAGAGCTGTTTGGTTGTTAAAGTCAGGCGCCTAATCAGAAATGGTGTAAATAATTGAATAAGCAAAACAAATCATTGAAACATTTCACATTCAACAAACAGTTTTAACTAAAAGGTTTAACTTAAAATGTCACCAGGCTAGTCTATGGCAGTTCCATTGCGCATACATTAAAGAGGGCCTAGCTACTTGTCAAATAACCTGGGGCCAATTTCACAGCTGCTTAAGCACAAATGGTTGCTTAAGCACAAAAACCCTGTGATCAAATTCCATGTGATCGCTATGCTAAGCTAACAACAGCTAAATACCAATCACAAATAATATACATCACATGGAGTTGTGGCTGGTAAGCTGGTTTTAGTAAGCAAGATTGTTTTGTGCTTAAGCAATTTTTATGCTTAAGCAGCTCTTTTCGAAATTGGCCCCTGGTGTAACATTACTGTATCACATTACTACGTCCATTGAGTACGGTACAAACTACTATATTCAACATTAAGACGCTTAGTCACAAGTGATATGACTATGGGAACTACCTCTGATAGATTATGACTTTTTGTGGTTTTGAAGATGAGACAAATACTGCACAAAGTTCAAAACATACCTGGTCACTATTATGAAATTACGATAGAGGAAAGGATATAATAAAACTAGAACATTTTTGAGCAGATAGTTGGCGGGATGAAATAAAAAAATACACAAACCTTTGATCACTCTGGAACATGACTTGGAGGTCAATATCGTCAATCTGTAACTTAGTATCCTGTCATACAAATATCAAGGTGTCGATGTAAACATTACTACTACAATAAATATTTGTCATATTATCGTGTGCTTGGATACTGTAATTTTATTCACAAGTCGCTGCAAGTCCCTTTAATTATAAGTGTCTTACACATCCTTCAGTCTCAAGCCAAGTTACATTAAAAAAGGACTTGTGACTGGACTTGTGACTGGACTCGCCACTGGACTCGCCACTGGACTCGCCACTGGACTTGTGAAAACACTTGTGAAAACACTTGTGACTGGACTCATGACTAGACTCGCGACTGGACTCGCGACTAGACTCGCGACTGGACTCGCGACTGGACTCGCGACTGGACTCGCGACTGGACTCGCGACTGGACTCGCGACTGGACTCGCGACTGGACTCGCGACTGGACTCGCGACTGGACTCGCGACTGGACTCGCGACTGGACTCGCGACTGGACTCGCGACTGGACTCGCGACTGGACTCGCGACTGGACTCGCGACTGGACTCGCGACTGGACTCGCGACTGGACTCGCGACTGGACTCGCGACTGGAATCGCGACTGGACTTGTGAAAAGACTTGCGACTGGACTCGCGACTGGACTCGCAACTGGACTTGCGACTGGACTCAATGACAACAATTTATCAGAATCATAATCATGATCATAATCATAATCACCACAATCACCACACTTTACCACAGTCACCACCTTGAACAAAATCACCACCACTAACCTACTCCAACACCACCACCATGTTCTTTTTTCTATTAAACTGTTCCTAGTTACCACTCACCCTTGGTAGTTTCTGTATGATTCCTGTGATCTTCTCATTAACAAGTTTATGCTGCTGAAGCTCTTGAGATTCTTCCGGGTCTACCAAAAAGTCAAATTTTCAAATCGATAATTTTTAGAGATTTATTGTAATAGGATTATGGCCTTTGGTTATTGGTACCAGCTGCTAATCAGATTCGAACCAGCTAGCCGACCCCAGCTAGCGTGGTGGTCAAGTGGTAAGACGTCTGCACTGAAAAGCAGGAAGTCGTGGGTTAGAGTCCCACCCGAGTCAGTGGTTTTTTTTCGAATGAATTTCTCCGGTACACAGTATAAATAAATGTTGGTGAAGGAGAAAAATCAACTATTGAAGAAATTCTATGTAATATACGGTTTCTTTAGTATATCCTTGGTTTTGATCTATGGAGAAGTAAATAAAATGTAATTAACATGAGTGGTGAAGTGTTAGAAGTATTGACATGTACCTCCAAAAGATAAGTTTTCAGACGTAATTCAAACTTCGTTTTTACCGACCATCATGAGCTGGAGTGCATACTCATCTAGGGAAAAACTCAGACGGGTTTCTTTGGAAAAGTTTAGCTTTCTTCAGATGTAATAAAGTCACGTTTTTTATTTCTGGTTAGTATGATAAGTACAAGGAATCTGCCAAAGCTAAGAGGTTCAAAACTCACCCTTAGCTACTGCCGTCTTGGGAAATGTTGGAAGAATCTGAGTCAAGAAACCTGCAAGAGAAACGGTTAATAATAAACATGATGACAAGCTCCACAAATCCCACGAACTCTATCATTATTAAATCCAAACCCCACAAGAGTGATTTACTAGGGACCTTCCCCAACCTTACAAATTCCAACACCATATGGTGAACTCTACACTCAAACTGTTAGACTCTGGTTCTGGTGGTATGCCTGACTCCATATTTAACGCATAGTAAGTTTACTAGTGCAGTGCATGTACCCATCTGTTCCTTTCTCTACGATGTACCTAACCCAACAGATTCCATGAGTTAGATTTTGATTGGTTGGAGGTCGTTAGAAATAACAAGAAGACATCTACAATTAAATAATTTTAACCAATAACTTACCGTCTTGCAGTGAGACTCTGGGGCTTCCAACATTGACAGAAATACCCTGTAGGCAACCAAAAAGAAATACTTACCGTAATAAATAAAGAAACTACAAGATACAATTTTCACATTTGTGGTAGTGTTTGCAAGTACTTGTGTACACATGATCAAGATTTTGTATAGAAAGCTCAGATAGGTAACGATCCAAATACATCTTTGGTAAATAAAAAACTTCAAGGCCTCACCCAACAGGGTTCCCGCCACTTTACAGAAACAAAATTCTTTGAACTTTCTCTGATATTTCCCCCGAGACATTTTCAAAATTCCACGAGAGATTCAAAAGGTGATTGTAGCAAAAAGATAATGTCTTTGTGCCAGCCATAATTCAGACACTTTTTGGGGCTGTGCGACCTGCCACTGTTAGTAATAATCTCTAGTATCTGTGGAGTACTATGGAGGTTTACAAAACCTTTGCTCCGTCTTCAGCTCTGAATTCCAACTCACTGAGAAGCAAATAAAAATGAGGCAAATAGAAACATTTGAACTTTTGGGTTTATATCAATCAATTGAATGTTTCTGAAGCTCAACAGGCACCAGAATGTGACTAAAGCCCTCGCAGTTGGGAGCCTTAGACGAAGACGAAGCCAGGGATTTCAAAAGGCCCTATGTATAGTGAGGGTCTTCTGCAAAATCCAGGAGAGCTGGTCGTTCTGCAAGCAAGGCACACCTACCAAGATTTTCTTCAGGATCAGGCCTAGTTGGAGGGATATCTTCAGGCTGGTGGAGGCTTGTGCTGTGTGAGTCTGCTCCCCTGCGTCCTGTGTGAAATCAAAGAAAGCGTCACAATATGAAAGTTTGTTTGTTTTTTAACCCTAACCCTCCAGGGTATTTTGGCTAGAAACCCTGCCAGACGCAACAGATTGCATACTTTGTCACATTGACTTGTGTGCAGCAAGGTCAAGCAGTCACCATAGATGGACTGTGCTGGATTTGACAGGGTTAGGGTTAATGGGATTGCTATAGCCCAGTTATTATGGTGTTGGCTCATGTGCAATGGTGCGAGGGTGCGAACCCTGCTAGGAGCATGGCGTTTGTGGCCTTGGGCAAGACACTACACAACAGTTGGCTCTCCCCGTTGTCAATGGCAGCTATTTTTCCTTAAATTGTCATTCTACTCACCGAGTTAGCACTGCGAAGCATTCGGAGTGATATCTGCTGAAATTGCAGTTCAGTTGAGATAACTCTGTATAATAAAAAACAAAAATAGAAGTCGATTTGAAAAAGCTAGATTGTGCTCCTTGTGATGATGGGAGACATCTACGAACAATTACACGAACGCCTTCTCCTTGGGTGCACCCTATTAAGTTTTAAAACTCATTTTCCTTTAAAAAAATACTTAACCTAAACCCCCTAGATTAATTTATTAGGAACCATACGCATCCTTGCAAATTCAAACACCATAATGGCAAACCATACACACAAACTGTTGGACTCTGATTCTGGAGATATGCCCAACCCACTGTAAAAGACTGTCAGTTTACAAGTCCAGTACCTATCCTAACAGATCCCAACAAAACCTAGTGTTGGAGTTTGACTAGATGTGGACTGCTAGGGTTAAGGAAGGCCCAACACCAGTCCTTTTTTCAAATTTTTGTAATTAACTTATGCCATTATGTAGATTTCCTTTGACCCAGATCTTAAAAAAAAAACAGCAGGCAGAATTTAAATTTTTTGAAAATGTTGCATTTGGCAAACTCTGGACAATTGTGTTCATCCTTGATGGGAACCTAAGTTTGTGCTTAGCATCCCGCATTTCATGCTGCTAAACTGAAGGGTACTTACTGCTCCGTCAGTGCAGTGCCAGCCAGTGATATGTCCTTGACGGTGACATGCAGTAACGAGTCCGTTCCCATGGCATTCAGTAACATGATGTTCAAGGCTTCCACTTTCAGACACATCATCTGCGTGTACAAAAACCAAATGACACTATGGCTGTCACATTCCGAGCTTTGACAGATTGACAGCAACTGTGTGTACCCGGGGAGCCAATGTGCTCAGTTTTTGTAATTGGCAAATTGAGCAGGGGTAATAACAAAACACCATAATGGTATATAACCCCCCCCCCCCCCCCCCCCCCCCCCCCCCCAAACCTAAAAAAACAAAAACCGCAAACGGACAAAGCGTTCTTTCGCTGCACTGAGGGCAAATTGCCAGCTTACCTTTGTAACGAATCGAATTCCTGATATGAAATAGCTGGATTTCACGAAGGATGATCCTAGAAACGGTAAAAAAGGAAACAAAAATATGACTCTACTAGTGTTTAAAAGAAAATGACAAATTGAACTTAGGATCCACGGCAGGCTTCACTGCAGACTTCACTGTCATATACGCTGTAGGATCCACTGTAGGATCCGCTGTAGGATCTACTTCCAAGAAATGATCATTCTCAAGATTTGACAAACCTTTTCGCTTGCCGGGTTTGTCACCCCTCTCAGAGTGTGTGGTTCCCTCGTGAGCATTCTGCATTTCGGCACGCACCCGCACGTCTCCCAGATGCAATGCCATCCGATAACTTCAACCAAACACAAAATATTTTTTAATAATAAATATACTACAATCCCTAAAGAATGATGTGGTAATTTATTTAATTTTTTTTTGGGGGGAGGCTCTTGGGGGAGGCTGTTTTGTGATTATCTTGTCTGTTTTTAAACTTTCCTTTATTTCAGCCCGTTTTATTCTCCTAATATTTCCGTTTGTCCACATTAAACACTGACAAATCCAGAGTTTAGACCTCATACTAACAAAAGTCACAGTTTGCTAGCAACTTTTGAAAGAATTGTATTCAAGTGTGTAATCGTCTCTGGAAAGAAAAGGGTTAATAACTTACTTTTGACTGGGATTGAAAAGACGCCAGGAAATCCATACATCATCAAGAACCTGTGATATAATTGTAACAATTTATTCATAGAAATTAAATGAAAGGGAATTTTTCTTTTCAGAATCCAACCTTAAGATTTTTACAATTTTAGAGAAAATTCTTGTCAGTGCCTTCCCTTCAAACTCAAGAAGGCCTTCTGTTTTTGTTTAGATAAATTGTTTGGTAAGAAACTTAGACCTTTTGAAGTTAGAACAATTAAAACTGCTATTAATTACAGTCATTAACCCTCCTACCCTCAATGGTTTGACAGCACAAATATGCACAAATATCCCAAGTCTTTTTGCTACAGGGAACACAATTCTGCCCACACGTTCAATGCACAAAGTCTACACACAAAAACACACACAGCTTTACCATACATACGTACTGTGGACATTCCTTTGTCTTCGTGTAGTTAAGAAACGTTGACTAAATACTTTTTTCTTGCTTCCCCAAAACAAATTTACCCTAAAATTTTGATTCGGGACCTCTCAGCTGTTCCTTCTATCTTTTCTATATATAACCCTAACTCGTTTTTCCTCTAGCGCTCTTTTTAGGAAACTGAAAAACGGATTGTGGACCTGGGCAAGTCCACAAACCGTAACCTCTTCCCGCATCGTGTGGACCTATATTGTTCGGAGGTCCACAGTGCGTATGTAAGACTAACTCACAGTGTGTGCATTGGGTGTGGCTGAACAACTGACCCAAATAATAGTGACTTCTGCATAGGAGGGTTAACAAACTAAAAGTGCTTAAAAATAACAACAAACTTTAGCATTTACCCCGGCCGTGAATTCAAAATGTATGATTTGCCTAATAAAACACCTGATATCATACAATGCAAGTACATCAAAAGTCTGGTTAAAAGTAAATCAAACTGTTTTGACCCCATCAGTCCTTAACCCTAACTCCCTACACAACAAAGGAAGTTGGAGGATTTTGAAGGAATTGTATTGTTCAATAACAATGGTGAGGGAGTTAGGGTTAATTCTCCAAAATGAATATGATTTTATAGGAAATACGGATGGTTAAGTAACAGGAACAATAAAATGTTTTTGTAACAGTTCATTTGAATGGCTTGAAGAAGAAACAAATAAAATGCTTTATGGATTACATAAGAAGGCTAGTTCACTACACCACTTAGCAGTCAATATTTGTATTAATACTATGCAATAGTGTGTCCAGAATCCCAGATATATTCACGTGACTTATGAACAAAGGGGCTCTACCAGATATTTTGGCCAGGTTTTTGTCCCTTACCACACTGCTTTTGTGCAGCTGAACGGAGACATTCTTGAGAGAGAAGAAGCCAATGTAGTCAATGCTCACATCTTTCTTCAAGAGATGGCTCAGCACTTTGGACAGAATGCCAGCACAAATTCTATACAAGAAATAAAAGGCATATATTTAGTTGATTTTATGGGAGCAAAATAAATGTTTATGGAACTTCCTACCTTTTTTTAAAGTAACATACTACATAGACAAGTAAGACAACTTTGTTTCAGTATAAAATACAAGTATTTTCAATTTATTTGCATTTCGACGTAAAATTAAAACCCAAAGTAAACATTTAGGCCTAATTGCAAAGTCACATAAAGAAATTCTTTAATCTAATTACATTTTAAAAACAAACCTTCAATATTTGCAACCCCCCCCCACCCCCCCCCACCTTTCCTACCCACTGACACTGTACTACGTTCGTGTACACAATGTTGAATGTATGGGATGTGCGATTGTAATTTGTATGTTGAGTGAATGACAATCCATTCAATTGATTCAATTCACTACACTCAACGTCTAGACTGTAAAACAATGTAATAACTCACTTTGACAGGACAAGAATACAAGCTGCAGTGATACAGCCATACAGAAAGAGATATGCTAGTCCCATAATGTGCGATTAATGTGTCTAGACAAACTACACCCCTCGAACTCTTGTGTAGGCCGCCATCTTGTTTTTGAATGTTTAACGTTGCGACGGCTCTTTTATGTTACTAATTAAATACGCCCACTAGCAAACTATGGGTAGCATACGTTACATGTATTAATACGCATCGACATACACAATAAACAGTCGTATATCTCACGTAAAGAAAAATAAAATGGCGATGCTAGATTTGGTCAGGGAAATTTTTGCTCAGAAAAAATGACATCTTTGAAGAGAACAACGCACGACAGCTCCCCCAAATACGGTGGAATTCCGAGCAAAATGCCTACCTTAGTGAGACAGCGATCTCCGGTTGCCTCAAAATCTTTCCTGAGTCCGGCCAGCGTCGATCCTGATCCGTACTATTTAATGAAGGATACTTCAGGTAAAAACAAGAGTCAACTCGGTCCTAAACCAACTCGGTCCCAAGTCAACTTACTTGGAGTGATTATTCTGTTTTTACAAAGTTCTCTTTACTAGTACTAGTTTCGGGTGCCATACGAATTCAACACGGTTTCACACGTGATTTACAGTACATTGTGATGCTCACCTTTTTTATTTTTGTGTTGCGTTTTGTCATTTTTTATATCATTGTTTAACCCTAACTCAAGTCCCTAGGGGTTAGGCTAACCCTAACTTGGGGTGTGTACAAAATCATATTGATTTGGGAGGATTTGGAAGGGTAAGGGTGCATATTTGATTGCATATTATGATATGTTGAATCAATATCGCGTATTTTGTTAAAAATCAGTTTGGTTCTTTTTTAATAATGTGTGCAGTTCCAACGGAAGTGACTGGCGAGACTAATCTAATCAGCCACTATGGTTTGGAGCACAGCTATCAGAGATTCTCCAGTAAGAAAGTCAAGGAGCAACTCAGCGCATTCATGCCTCATTTACCGGGTGAGTACTCATTGCTGTCGCTCAGATGAGTAGTTCTCTGTAGAGTGTTTATAGTCTCAGATGTTAGCCCGAGTATTCATAAGGGCAGGCTCTTTTCTCTCCTTTCACTGCTGTGACCCAGGTTCGAATCCCGCCTCGGCCAATATGGATGTGGGTTGGATTTTCAGTCCCTACCTGATTTTGGGGGTTCCCCCAGGAAATTCTTCCGGTATTTTCCTCCCACCTCTGTAAATTATACAGTAGATCATAGATGTTTCTAAATTTGCTATCATTTTTTTAAAAAGAAAATCTAATTATTTGCTTCTAGAAATGTCAGTATCCTTATTTGTTTACTTCTGTTTTTTACTTTGTACTAGGGATGATTGACACAGTTGGAGCACAAGACAATAGCAGTTTACGAGCGTTAATTGACAAACCACCCATTGGTGGCAAGGAGCTAATCCCTCTCTCAGGACCAACATTGACAGGCTTCAAGCTGCACCCAGGATCTGTGAGTGAAAATCGCTGTATTTTGGCATTTTCTGGTTTAGATTCAGAAGACACAATATGGAGGATAGTGTATTTGGTATGAATGCATAAAGTGGTTCGCTCGTACCCACCGCCCAAACTTGTTGCTTGCATTAACCCTAACCCCCTAGGCCTTGCTAAAGAACTGCATACTACAGAATACTACTTAGTATTTTGTAGCACTGGGTCTCTCAGTGACTGATGATTGGGTGTGTACTGACAGAGTACAGATACTGCCAACTACAAAATACTAATAGTGGCAATACAGGTCAGTAATACTTACCTGGCAAAAAAAAAGTAGTCCAGCCTTGACCCATTGTGTCCCAAGTGACAATTTTTGCTGTAGAGTTTAGAACACCTTACACAGCATACATGGGCCATGCACACTCAGCAAGTAGAGGGACCCAATGCTAAAAAGTAATACGAGTGCAATAAGGGGTGAAGTACCAAATACTAAAAATTACTACAGGCATTGCACACAAGTCAGTGAGAGTACTGCATACTACTTTTTACTACTAGTAGTAAAAAGTAGCATTAGGTAGGGTTAGGGTTAAACAAGTGAAAATGTCTTCATTCATTTTTGGGTAGATTCCTGAGCAGTTTAAGCTGTTGCATCACCAGCCAGTCAAGAAACATAAACACAAGAAACACAAGAAGGAACACCGACCTCCAGACACCACAGAAACAACAACAACAGGTATGGCAGATATCAGGGCAATTATAGAATGCAGGGCCCACTGACAACTCTTGACTTTATTTACCCTAGGACATAGAATGGACTGACCCTAACCATGTATACCCCAATACCCATAGAATACAGGGCCACTCCATTTTATGTCATTGGGTAAATAAAACCGAGTGTTGTCAGTGGGCCCTGCATGGGCCCTGCATTCTATAGTTAAGCCAAGATTTCTGTCAAATCGTCTAAATAATCCTAAGGTTTCCACCGCACCTTGGAAATCAGGGGGAAACCTTCGAAAAATGAGTTACACTTTTTGTCAGGGAATTTGAGAAAAGAATGCCTGAAATCAGCAGGAAAAAGTCAGGGAATTTAATTGGCCTGAAAAAATATTAGTCAGTCTGTTTTTGTTGTTGTTTTTTTCGCTTTGCGATCTGACAGCGGGTGAGGCAGGGACCGAGGGAAGCCACGACAAGAAACATAAGAAGCAGAAAAAACACGAAGACGGAGAACGCAAGAAACGCAAAAAAGAAAAGAAGAAGAAGAAGGTATATATCTGTATAAAATGCTGCTATCTTACATCATGTTCTATGACAAGGCAAGAATACAGAGAGAAAATTAGGACAGACATTAACCCTAACCCTCCAGGGTATTCAGACTAAAAAACCTGCCAGACACAGCACCATTTGTCAAAAGGACGAGCCTGTCTAGTGCAGCAAGATCCATCAGGTCAACTAATTTCAAGGCTAAACTGCCTCAGAGTCTGTGGTTACCCAACGCAGCAGGATCCATCTCTGGCATTGTTTAATTGAGACTAGCTCTCAATACTCTTGGACTTGGCAATTTATGAACGCATATTTCTAGTCTATAATCAGTTTGTTAGCGCACTACCCATTGCAACAAAACGTGCAGTCGGATTTTAAAGAATTTGGGTGGTCAAGGTAAATCTAGAAATAGCAGTGGTCCACAAATTGTATTATTTTTTAATGAACTTTCTTTGTGGATTGATTTCAGCAACGACAGAGCCCCACCCACCCAAGCGTTGGCTCCTCCCACAATGGCAGTGGCCCAGGAAGGCCTTGAAGAACAGAAGTCGCCGCTTAGAAAATATTTGTATTTATACAGAGTTTGGGACGTGTATGAGGAGTTTGTATCGTACCAGTTATTGTAGAAATGTCAGAGAGAGATGTAGTTGATGTGGGGTGGTCTAACCACAATCAATCATTTAACATCTTGATTCCACTAATCCATTCAGAATACTGTGGACGGCTGCACGCTCGGGTCCATTTTGCAGTGCAGCTACTGTACAAAGGCTGCTGTGAGGAATTAATACCAGCGTATAAGGGTTAAAGTTATACAATGTACATCTTTTGCAAACATCAGGAAACAAAACTAACCAATTATTTTAAAAGACCTTTACTTGACTGCAACAGAGAGTTAGAAAACAAACATTTTAAATTCCTTGCAGATAGTCTCAGCCAGGGTTGTAGTCGAGTCCCTGCAAGTCCTTTCACAAGTCCTTTCGTGAAGCCAGTCACAAGTCCTTTCATAAAGGCAGTCACAAGTAACTAGATGAACAATGACAGAGGAATGCCTTTGTCAAAGCTGATTTGAATAGCTTGTGATTTGAATTGGAACTGAAGGACTTGTGATGGACTTGCAGGAACTTACAGAGACTTGCAGGGACTTGTGATGGACTCGACTACATCCCTGGTCTCAGCCCATTTGTTAACAATTGGCCATAAATATCTGCAGGTTTCCAAAAACAATTGCCTGTTCCTTTGTGCAGATAAGTCTTCAAAAAGTAATTATTTGATTTAGATTCCCTTTTGGCCATAGCAGCTGTATTTTCACATATCAGTTTTTGCTGCACTTTGAATATATTGCTATTGATCGGACATCAAAACACAAAAGGACCATATCAGTATTACTAGTAAGAGCAAGAAATCTTTAGACAGATTTGTTCCCTCCCCCCAAAAACAAATTATAAAGCTGCAAAACTTTTGATATTTTTGAAAGTAATTTTTAGCGTCGGTAAAAAAAAAGGCAATATTTGTTGGTAATCAGATTGGATTGTACATAAGTAGTCTAGTTTGAATTGTGTTTTTAACTTTTCTTTTTTTAGGTAAAACAAACCAAGATTTAGCATTCCTTTTTTTGTTTCCTTGGCTGTAGTCAAGTTATCGATGGTATGTTATGCTCTACACAAGAAGCTAGTTATTTTTAAGGGATTCTGATTAATCAAAATTACTCAAAATTACTCAAAAAGAACATTTCTTAAATGCAATTAACCCGATTGTTTTAACGTCCTCGGAATCTGCCCGGCTGCGTCCATGCTCCTTAAGATTTTGTTTTCTTATTTAAACAAGATTTAAGCAGTAAAAAAAAAATTACTTCATTTTTGACAATCTTGAATAAGTTTCTATACCAAAACTACTCTGAAGGTTTCTTTTTAAGAATTTTAATTTGGTGAAAAACAAATCATGTGGATGCAATAAATTGTTTTCCCCATTAAAGCTTGTATTTGGAATAAATGTGCAGAAAAGTCCGTTTATAGATGAACATTATATAAAATACAATTAATAATACAACCAGTACCTCCAGTTTTGAAACAGTTTAGGTGTATACATATGTAAATTCTCTAAGTATTGTTTAAATATCTTGTCATATATCAATAAATAAATCTACCAACATCACCTGTTGTCTAAATGTTTACTTCGAATAGCAAGTATATTTTTTATGGATTAACACTTAATTTCGCATGAACTCAAAGATACACAAACCCGCATAAATAATAAGAAAAATCTTGATAATTTGAACAAATTTCTTGACATATTTTATTCAAGAAATGATTTAAACCTGTCTGAATATTCATCCTGAACTATTGATAAGTTAGAATACTTTTAATGTATGTTTACCCGAAGGTATAAAAATAGAATTGCACTACTTTTTGTTTTTATTGTCTACTCGACGAACCTTTCAAGATTTGAGGAAAAAACATTTCTAATGCATACCTTTCCTACAAATTTCAAAATTCTAAACTGTGTTACATATAAATAATCCAATGACGAGGCTACGAAAGAATTAAATTCCATAATATGGGCAGCTAATAAAAACAAAATCAGTGGTTAATTTGGCACAGAATTTAAACAAAACATGGTATTTAAAAGGATACATGCGTTTGGTATAATGGTTATAAAACTTCCTTCTCTGTGAAAAAAGGAGATAAGGTACAATTTTTAAGGTAATTTTTTGTTGTGACTTAGTATATTTCCAGCAGCATTATAAAACAAAGGGCCTGATTGTTTCGTTACTTCTGCTCATCCAACATCAAATGAGATTTTGTGACATTATTATATATATATATTTTTGTTGTTTTTCATAAATAAAAATAACATGCTTGGTTTGAAATTATAGATAGCTTATCATAACATAGCCCTGCCTACAAAAGCAGAAGATATTTGTCTTGCGTTCATATGTTTTGAGGATTATTGCGCAAGAGTGGATCTCTATCACACGATCTCGCGAATGAAACATTTGTTTTGCTTTCTGCTCGTAAACAGAAATAGGGAAATTTGCAAGCTGCTAAGCACAAAACATGTGCTTAGCACATAAATTCTTGCTTAGTAAAAAAAAAACAGGCAAGGAGCCTATTCTCTATGTGCTTTTCGTGCTTAACTACAACAAAAATGTGGTCACTAAAAGGCTCAAGATCTACTTAAGGTTTGTCAAATGAAAAAGAAAATCACGTGTCCTGAAAAAAAAAATCCAGAGATCCGTTACTATGACGAGCTGATTTTGGACGGCGGCATGTGACCGCAGTCTCCAAGTTGCCGTAGCGACACACGCCCGCTGGGTCGAATTGCCAGCCAGGTAATACTGCCATGGTTGAGGCTCATGCGTAACCAGGCCTCAGGGGGAAACTGCATAGCCCTAGGTAAAAGGGTGCAAAAAATATGAAGTAATTTTAGCATAGCGGCGCAGCATTGATAAACACCCAATGTAGATCTGAAGGCGGGATTCATAGAGAGCACTCTTTCAATTTACAAAGGTCCTCTTTCTACAACAAGTAGGCAATTTTGTCAAGATGTTAAATCCTTTACATGACCCTTTACATTTACAACAGAGATTCACACTTTGTGATTAAATAGTCTTCAATAGAGAGCACTTTTTCAATTTACTTCCTATATTTTAAATTTTGAGGATTCAGGAGTGATCCCCCTCCTATAAACCTGCTTCAGACTCCACCCCCTACTCACCTGCATATGAAGTACCTAATGACATTAGCATGGCACACCATTATCTCATAGCTGTCTTTGATCTGATCGGCGTCGGCCCTGTGGAAGTATTTCCTAAAGGCCGCTTCGATGCGGGCACCGTCTTCGTAGAACTGCTAGAGAGGGGATGGGAGGGGAACACCAGTACAGAAGAAAAAAATACATGATAATTTATAGTAAAGAGTAAAAGTTCGCATCTGAAATTCTTAAAGGTAGGATACACCATTTGCAAATATCGAAAATATTTACTACCGAATTATTAAGAAATATCTTACTAATTTTAAAGTAAATATTGATTCTAGGCATCTAGCAAAATGATTACGCTAGATATCCTGTAATTATTCCGAAAAATATAATTTTATAAAGAAAATTTCGCGATCGCTGGTGTGCATAAAAATTGTAGCATGCACAAGCATCAAGCTGCATACCCCCCCCCCCCCCCCCCCAGGCAGCTGAGATTGTCTTTGGAATGGTCTATAAAATACATTCAGGAAAAAATACATTTAGGGTAGGTTGTGGAACTTCCAAAGAATTCCTTGTTTTTCAAGCCTACCTTAGTTTCTGGCTTCCAGTGGCCGACCGGAGGCTCTGGTGGAATGGGAGCCCCTTCCCTTATCATGTCACAAACACCCCTCGGGACAAGTGGTATGCTCTTGGCTATGATGTCCGCAGTCTCTTGAGCTCTTGTCATTGAGGAATTTATCATTATCGAGTAGGGGAGCTCCAATTCTTTAAGTCGTTTGCCTGTCAATCCAGCTTGTTCCATTCCTTCAGAAATTGAAATACAAAGAAAAAAAAAACCAGAAAAATAAAACAAAAATTACTTTTATTTTCTCAATTGTTTACCTTACTGTAATTAAACAAAATCCAACAGCAGGAATAAAGGAATGGGAAGAGATATGTTGATAAAGATCATGTTGATAATTTTTTTTTTTAATATTAAAAGATGCCTGCATGTACACATGTACATGTAGTGACTAAATGTTTTAAATCTAAATACAACTGAAAACATTCTCTTTTTATTCCAGATTTACCTTGGGTAGTCAGAACCCTTTTCTCATCCGTCTCTCCATCTGTCTCATAGTGTCCATGTCTGATTAGGATCAGGTGACGTGTTGCTGTAGGCTTCAGCTTCTGTATCTGGGCAGTGTACTCGGACCCATCAAGCTCCGTCTTGTTGGGAGTTAGCAGGCTCAATGGTTCCCTCCTGAAACCAACAATTTACCAATTGTATAAACTGGTCTTTTCTTCAATTATTTTTGCAACTGCAAGCCTGCAATTTGCTGAAATTACTTAATTACTCAATTACTTACGTAATTAATAACATTAACAAAGTGAAAATGGAAAATTTTAAATTAAAATATTGTTTTCCCCTATCTGACTATACTTATAATAAATTAAAACATTCCTTATACAAAATTCCTACAACAAAACAGTGATTGGAAAGTGGAAAAGGTCAGGGTAAGGAACAATGTATTACCAAGCTTATACTCTAAAACCACTTTTAAGAACAAAGTACTGTAATATTTTTTCATAAAAGTATAAAGGTTTCTCGGTCCAGAATTTATTATTTGTTTGCTTTGCTTGTTTCTTTTCAAGTTAATCTGCACTTTGCAGTGACTGAGTGATAATTATTTATTTAGTTTCTTTAGTAAAATAAAGTGGCGTTTGGACACGTAATTCTACTCAGAATCAAAGTCAAAAGCTCATGAATATTTAACCTGTCCCAGTTTCCCTCCCACTTTGAACTCGGTGTGTAACCGGTAGTCCACGACGCCAGTGCCGTGGGCAAGAAATCCTCTTTGCCCCCGTTGGTTTTGTACACTACGGCCGCCGCAGCTACACCGGTCGTTACGCCGCACAGGACCATCTTCCCAACTCGTAAACAAAACCGAAAACCCGTAGACATCTTGCGTAGTTAATTGGGAGGTTTTTGTCGTGAGAAAAATAACAATTTCAGGCAAAAACGAGCGTGTTTTGGCGGAGTAAAATTCCAGTCACGCCAGTCAAGTCAAGCGCGTAGTATAGCGCCCTCTGGCGTCTGACATTATAAATGAGTCAGATACCCTGAAAATTTATGACTGCAATTGGAGAGAGATTAGTCAGGTTACCATGCAATGAATTCCTGAACACGTGCTCTCGACATCTTTTTAATTCTGGTGGGAAACAACAGATTGCTGCATCTGTTCTGTGTTCCCTCCATGGTTCATATCATTCCTACATAATTTTCCGAATTTTTTCAACGTGAAAGCCACTCAAACAAAAGATTACATTCGTGTTTCAACGGCTATGGCAGATCCTGCCGTTCTAGATGAGTTTGTAAACTTTATTTCCGTGTCCGCTCGCCCCGACTTAAAAGCGAGTGCAATGCAACAAGTCATGGGCATGACATCGTCTGCAGACGGTATACGGTTACTCCTCTCGCACGCTAAGCTGCTCACCGCTCTCGTAGATTTGACGCAAGACTCGAACGAAATAATTTCCGCGGATTGCTACAAATCGATCATCAATCTAACAGCAGAGTTTGCAAGCAATGAAGACGAAAGCTTAAATAATCTAATTTCAGATGAAAAATTGTTGTCGGTGTTACTAAAAACAGTAGTTGATAAGTCAAGTTGTAATGCAGACCGTGCTTGCAAAGTGCTGACGAATTTAACACGCATCCCATTGGGATGCAGGAATGTCATGGATTTTTTGGGACGGACAGATTTTCCCGTGGACCTGGTGAAGCTGGTGGAGGCATTCTGCGTAAAGAGTTACAACGAAAAAGGAGGAAACTTGGACTACTTGGGAATGGTTCTGTCCAACTTGACTCAAATGCCTGAAGGGCGAGAGTTTGTCTTGGATAAGGAGAGATGCGTTGTGCAGAGATTGTTGCCCTATACGCAGTACAAGGGCTCCACCGTGAGAAGGATGGGGGCAGTGGCTGCCCTCAGAAACTGCTGTTTTGAAACAGGTGAAGAAATGAAATTCACCCCAATGCCTCAATTGTATGATGCTCCCCCAAGAATGGTTTGTCACTGTTTGATAACAGTGGGTCATCCTTTTGTGGCATCAATGCACCCTAGTCATCAAAGTAGTGATGCACCATCATGGCTCTGGATTAATGTGTTGCTTTCGGCTCGCAACTACATATTCTGTTTGTAGGTTAGAAATGTTACTAGGGCCCAATGTCTATATGTACAGTTAAAATATACAGTGACGGTTATCCTGCAACTATTCGGAAAAGCAACATCCAATTTTGTAGTCCTAAACTAACTTTTGTTGTATTAAATGGTTAGATTATCATGACTGGTTGCTAAGCGATGATGTTGACATCCTACCGCATCTCTTGCTGCCTCTTGCGGGTCCCGAGGAGCTGTCTGAAGAAGAGATGGAAGGGATGCCGGAAGACTTACAGTATCTAGAGGAAGACAAGAGGAGAGAGGAGAATGCAGATGTTAAGAAGATGCTCCTCGAGGCAGTCATGAAGGTAACAAAGAGTTTTTATTAACCCTAACTCCTTTTGGTGATTTACTAAGAACCTTCTTCATCCATACTCATTAAAATAAAACACAGAACTATACTACCTGTAAATTGAGTTTTAAAATCTCCAAATTTGTTACCAGGGGCCAATTTCATAGAGCTGCTAAGCACAAAAATATGCTTAGCATGAGCATTTGTCTTTGGCAAAAAAAAGGTTACAGACCAAATTTTCACGTGGTCTTTATTGTTTTTGATTGATAATCAGCTGTTTTTTTGCTTAGCATGAAAACACGTAGAATTTTGGCTGGTAACCTGTTTTTAAAGAGCAAGACTTTTTTGTGTGCTAAGCAAGTTATTGTGCTTAGCAGCTCTAAAGTGTTGATTGAAATATGAACAGGTTTTTCCTCAATAAATTAGGAATGTTTGGTTTCAGATGAATGATCATTCAATTGATTCAAAAGATTTGATTTGATCATTTTGATTAATGGATTTTGTTAACCCTAACCCCCTAGGCCTTACTTTGGGCTAAAGAACTGCATACTACAGAATACTACTTAGTATTTTGTAGCATTGGGTCTTTCAGTGACTGATGATTGGGTGTGTACTGACAGAGTACAGATACTGCCAACTACAAAAAACTAAAAGTGGCAATACAGGTCAGTAATACTTACCTTGCAAAAAATGCAGTAGTCCAGCCTTGACCCATTGCTGTGTCCCAAGTGACAATTTTTGCTGTAGAGTTTAGAACACCTTACATAGCATACATGGGTCATGCACACTCAGCAAGCAGAGGGACCCAATGCTAAAAAGTACTACCAGTGCAATAAGGGGTGAAGTACAAGTCAGTGAGAGTACTGTATACTACTTTTTACTACTAGTAGTAAAAAGTAGCATTAGGTAGGGTTAGGGTTAAAATCTCAAAATTTGTTACCAGGTTAAAGTGTTGATTGAAATGTCAACAGTTTTTTCCTCACTAAATTAGTAATGTTTGGTTTCAGATGAATGATCATTCAATTGATTCAAAAGATTCAATTTGATCATTTTGATTGATGGATTTTGTTAATGCTGTTCATTTGGTACGATTTTGTCACAGCTTTGCTCCACCAAGTCTGGCCGAAAGGTTGTTAAAGACAAGAGGACTTACATCATCATAAGGGAATACCATCAATGGGAAAGGGAATCATCTCTACAGCAGCCCATAGAAAACTTGATTCAGTTGCTGATTATGGAAGAACCAGAACCAGGCATGGAAAACCTCCAGGAGGTCGAGGTCCCGGAAAATGTCGTAAAAGCCTTAGAACAAACATAATTTGACTTCACTTGGTTGGCCGATTGCTTCCACCTCTGGACAATAAACGGACTAAATACTGCAGCAAGATGAAATTGTTCAAGTTATCAGACAACAGACTTCAAACAAAAACTCCAGTAGAACTGATATAGCTAAATGATTTATTTTTATTTAATGCAGTGAAACCAAGGTTCAAGGTTCAGATAATAATTATACAGTATTAAAAAACTGCTACATGTACATGTATTGAAAACTAGATTAAAAGTTTCTGTTGGTATAAATTATGAATTTCCCAATCAATATTCCTTCAGGTGAAAAATGTGTCCCACTTCCCCAAAACTCGGTTCAAGTCGCTAAATTGTGACCCAGCACGAGTAAATGAGACACTTTGCGGCAAAAATTAAAATTTTGATTTTGATTTCATCATTTAAAGCTTGTTTAGCTTTAAATGATGAAATCAAAATCTCAAATTTCATTTTTGCCTCAAAGTGTCTCATTTACTCGTGCTGGGTCACAATTATCTTTTCCATATCTTTTCCAGTACTTTTTATTGAATATGAGCCTAAAAAAAAATTGCTTGTTTCACGCGTAGTGGGTCACATGCAGTTGGATATTTTACATTAGGCTTGGGCAAGTCTAATTCTGGGATCTAATTACAATTTCATCGATCAAACTTCGTTCAACAATAGGCCATTAGGACAACACCATTTTGGACTGTAGTAATGAATTACTACAATTTAAAGAGTTTCTTCCTTCAAAATAAACTAGAATCCATTCTACTCAATTCAAGGATAGAGTTGCCCAAGCCTATTTCACACAGAATTGTAACCCTAGACAAATTTTAGCCACTGAAAACCTTGTCAACTAATACACACCTAAAATGTATCAAAATGTCTTAAATATATACAAAAATAACCAACTGAATATACAGCCCGCTCACAACTTGTGTTTACAATCTTAACAACACTATTATTACCCACAACATGATGCCTGAATCACATTACATTTACTGAGAAATAGTCAAAATATAGGTGGGAAATCAAGGTTAATCACTGCTTGGTAAAAACAGTTTTAAGCGCGTGCTTAAAACGGGATGCATGTACCATTACATGCGACATTAATTATTGTACAAGTATGCTCAGTAATTCAGACAGACTTGGAAAGGAATGGAAAATGCAATTATCAACAGGAATGGAAGATTTTTGAGGTAGGTTTCTGTCATTTTACCTGCATGCTCTTAACTTTCTTTTGGAAAAGTGGGTTTAAAAGTGGAACTACATTTTTTGCCATATCTATTGATTGCATTTATTTCTGTTCTGCACAACATTTGCCGTTGTTAAAATGCCTTCCTAAAAAAATCTTTCTCAAATTCTGTGTAGATACACTGCCTTTTGGTTGTCAAAAACGGAATTAAATTGGTATAAAACAACCAATGAGTTAACAGTCACAATTCGTATTTGTTGTATCACAAACTCTAAGAAATCGTTGATTATTACTTCATTCTTAATAAAAAGGTTTTATTTCTGTGTTAGTTCAAAGTTACAATTCAACCTGCATAGAAACGTGTTTTTATTTAAATACATGTACCAATCATTTGTTATAATATTTTTTGTTGTACAACTGATTTTACTCCAAAATAAAACAATATTTTGTTAAATATCAAATATAGGAAACCCTCTAAAAAATAATTTTATTACAAACAAATGTGTTAAATACTAATAATACCATTTACATACGTGTATCCATTATCAATAATCTACCTCCCTATGGTGTATGTAAAGTTGTAAACAATCATATTGAACTTGAAGGATTTAAGACTGTTGGGGTAAATCTTTATTTGAAAAAGGATCAACAGTAATTTATGTTAATATTTTTATCACAATGATTTTAGAGCCATAATTGTGAATATCTGGAAATACTAGTAACCAATTTAAGATTAATGTAGAAAAAAGATCACCGAATCCTACAAAATTCGAAAACACTGTTTCAAATGTGATCAACTGCTTTTCAACAATTTTGGAGAATTTTAATGTAACTGTTTTCAAATATTTTCATCCCTACCTTGGTAAATTTGGTCTTAAAGTGTAAATCCAAAATGCTCAAAATTATTGCTTATAGTTACAAAATAACGATTCTTGGGAAATACATCTATATATACACCACTTAAACATAACAGAATCTCGGCATACTTTTCCCAAAGTGCGAGGTTAAAAAATATATTATATATATTTGGAGTTGAGTAACACACAACATATTTCAATCATGATCATGTTTAAATTAAAGACTCAAACTTTAGTTCTACATGTACATGTAGTATGACTATAGTAATATAAATAATAGTATGACTCAGTTTAATAGATGTTGTTATAGAGTGAAATCATAATGTAACTTTTTCATAAATTTAGATGATCTTACTAAAAGTCCAAAAGGTAATTACCTATGCTTTTTTGGAGTGGTGATGGATTCTAGTAGAAGATTTGCAAGGTTTTACTTCTGTTGGTACTTCAAACGAAAACAACTTTGTGACTTAGAGCCTACTTCTTTAAATTAGTACGTCAGTTCTGTAAATAGGTTGGTAATGGTCCCATGAAATACAAATCAAACACTGGTCTTCATTCCTTTTGGAATTATACCTGAAAAATGCAGACTCCAGAAAAATTTCCCCTATTTTTCAGATTAAGGCGAAGCGAGGAAACCTCCAAGTTTTCTGACATTTAAAACAGGTTTTTTAGGTTGACCCCTAAAGTGAAAGTTTACATTACAGAAACGTACATTTCCCCTTTGTGCAACATGAATAACAACCTAACCTCACTACAGCTATCACTCAATATGAACTTCATGCTTAGCGCAATCTATTTTTAGCCAACAGTTAAACGAAACACCAGCATGCTTTACATGAACATGATTTTAATTTACATGCACATAACAGTTGTAATTACCTCAATCATCATATCTAATTGCCACTTAATTTCTGATGCAGAAAAATAAATTAGAGGGCATTATTAATAAACAGCAGTGGTTTGAAATCAACACCAGAATCACATTTTATATTTTACAGAAGTCAAGCTTCTCCTTCGCGACAGTTCCGAGAACCCATACTATTGCTTGAGCTTCAAAGAGTTAATTAACAAAAACTCTTGCCTTTCTTAAAAACCCATCCCCTTTCTTACAAAACCAAACACTTTTGTCACCAGTTTAAATTGTCCAAAGTGTACCAACCATCATGAAGATTCAACATTTCCAAGACATGTTTATGAAGAAGAATGATTTGTTTTGTCTCATCGTCGGGTCTTATAGACCGGATATACCTTGTGAGAGGCGGATGTAATCTTTTTTTTCCTTTACAGTTTTGCAGTTTGGGTGGCCATTTCGTACGACGGAGGCAGGTCTTTGCTGTGTTGAGGTTCCGAGAACTGCAGGCCGTAAGTTGCCTCGTCGATGGGCGAGCGGAAACTCAGCAGGAGACGCTGTGATCAGGAGAAAATTATTTATCACCATTGGGTCAAAAACTTTAGCCAAATGACGTGAATCTCAGATTTGCATGAAAAACAGAGTGTGGAGTGCAGCAAGTGGAATAAAAGAGAAGGACATAAGGGTGACAGTCCCCGGTCAAGATACCTACCTCCTTTAAGCTTCCCTTGGTTGTCAACAAAGTGTGGAGAGCACCGAGTGGAATACAAGAGAAGGACATGAAGGCGACACACCAGCCGATACCAATGGCCCAGTCGGGAAACTTGTAGTCGCCGTACTTCACTGGCTGGTAGTCGATGAATTGGAATACCAAGATGACCTGAAAAACGGCAAGGGAGAAAGGGGGAGAATTAACTCATTGATATAAATCAGGCATACAACAAATCTTCGACTAAAGCATTCCTTTGTCATTGTTTATCAAGTTACTTGTGACTGGCTTCACGAAAGGAATTGTGACTGGATTGCAGGGACTTGCTGGGAAGTGACAAACAAAGAGGAAAGCTTCACCAAACTTTTTTTATTTATTTTTATTATAAAACTAGGAAATCTGCTGATCCGAGAAAAAGTTGCACGTCTGCACCAACGACAACTTTCCATGCTTACAATCTCCATTCTGCGCTAACAACAAATTATGCGCACCGTTTGGAATCATTAGTTGTGGGGTGTGCGCATATGCCAAATTTTCTCGCTAACACGTGAAATGCGCTTACTGTTAGTACAAAATTGCTATAAGCAGGGATTTATTCGCAAACGTTATAAGCAAAGCCATGAAATCGTGCCCTGTTTTGTTCAAACTCCTGGATGCGATTGTGGAGGGCAGCAATCAAGCTGTCTTACCAGGATGAGGGCAGGAGACAGGAAGACCCAACAGATGACGAACACAATGTTAGGTGCAGACCCTGTCATCTCCTTCATGTTACGAGCCAATCTCTTGGCCCCTGAAAACAAACGTTAACAAATATCTATCAGATTCTTGGAAAGAGAGCTTTTAACGTTTTTTTTAAAGAAATAAGGTCGACATATAATGGGGTGGTTCTATTTGATTCAGCTTTATAAAGTAGGTACATTAGAAGAAATATATGGTGACCTTCGAAAGAATCCTCACCGTAAAACCAGGCAACAGATGTGACCTCAAAGATGGCGATAAAGAAGAGAGAAACAATTGCATTGTACCAATCCAGAATCTGGAAGACATACATTCCACCCTGTAATAGAGACGGCACCAAATATACACAGGTTAGCCATTTGTGGAAAATATTCTCTCTTCCACTGTTTTGCAATTCTATTTAACCAGTTCGCGCCGGATGACGTATATAAACGCAAAAGTTTTCCCCAGATTCAAAATGTATGATGCATAAACAAGGCAAGTTCAAGTTCGGAAATGTATGTCAGCAGCGAGTAAGGCCAAAAATGCGTGGGTGTGCTTCCCGGCACTATCAGCCTGAACCCGCTTCGGATCGAGTTTCGTTAAAAATAATCCCGCCCCTCGGCTCGGCGATGTTAAAATAATCCCGGCGCGGACTGGTTAACCAGTTCGCGACGAATGACGTATATAAACGCAAAGTTTTCCCCAGACTCAAATCGGATGATGCATAAACACGCCACGAGCAAGGCCGGAAATGTCTGTCTGCAGCGAGCAAGGCTGGAAATACGTGGGTGTGCTTCCCGGCACTATCGGCCTGAACCCGCCTCGGATCGAGTTTTGTTAAAAATAATCCTGTGCGTCGGCTCTGTGATGTTAAAATAATCCCGGCACAAACTGGTTAAGACAAAAAAGATTGACACATTATAAAAAGTCACCATAAGTTTTTTGGAAATCTGCATCTAGTTTTCGTTTAGATATCTCCGACACTTTGATAACTAAAGGAGTTACTATAAACCTCAGAAATAATACAGTGGAATACACTCTTGAGTTTGAGAAAAATCTCTGGGGTTTTGAGGTAATACCTAAAAAATCACTAGCACCAAATTTGAGCGAAGCTTTAATAATCCCTCCAAAATACTAGTATAATTCTATGGGCTTGAAGTGAGAAAGCAGTTCAGTGCCAAACCTAAGAAGCTCTACAGTAAAACCTAAGAAGCTCTAGTACTTAAGTATATTCTCAGCCTGTACTTCCAAGATTGGAGTAAATCCTCAGAGGTTTAAAGTAAAGCCTCAAAAACGTCAGAGGTGTTTTTTTGAGGAAAATAGTTTTTTAGTAAAACCTTTATTGCAAGGCTGCAAAGTAGAACAATTTCCCAGAGTCAAGAAGCCACAATTTGGAAACCATCTTAACCTATTTGTCTTCCATAACCCTTTTACAGATTTCGGTTTTCCTTCTATTAAACTTGGAGGATCTGTTTTTACCTGAGTGATGTGCGGAAGGCCTAGAAGGAATGATACAGTGCAGATGTATAGCACAAGAACCTCGCGACGGTTGAAGTAAAAGGGACGCAGCATGGGCAGGCCATCCATAAACGTGGCAATCACGACCTTCACCATGGCAAACTGCACAGTAAGAATCAGGGAATGAGGGAATTCTATTTTTGTCTGCGAAATTTGTCTGTATCAAAGATTCAAGCAGTCCAATTATGAGACATTATACCTGTATGGAATAACGTCTGATATATCTCTACTTGTTAATTGTGTGCGACCCTTTGTTCCAGCCAATTTGAGTCGACTGGCGTCATTTCGAGCAGAAATGTGGACAAAGCTGCTGATTGGCCAATCAACGGTCGATGCGATGGAAAGCGCCTGCTAAATAAACAGACTCTTGAGGTCAATTAAGATGCTGTCTGGTTTTGAATAATTAATCACCAACGAGCAGATATTCCATAGACTAAGGCCGTGTCCGAAACGGGTGTCTGGAGCTACGGTCTAGGTCTACGTCTACGTCTACGTCTACGTCTACGTCTACGTCTACGTCTACGTCTACGTCTACGTCTACGTCTACGTCTACGTCTACGTCTACGTCTACGTCTACGTCTACGTCTACGTCTACGTCTACGTCTACGTCTACGTCTACGTCTACGTCTACGTCTACGTCTACGTCTACGTCTACGTAGGCGCCAAGGCAAATGGAATTCGGACACGGCTACGGTAGAGCCTACGGCTAGTTATTGCGACCCCAAGCGATGCTTGAATTAGTGTTTGCAAAATTACGATGTAAAAATTTAAAACAATTATCGTCTGTTAGATGTTACGCAATGTTTGTTTACATCCGGTCAAAATACCTGATGATATTGACGTATTTGTCGATCTGTTGGTTTCAATTCAATGCACTATCATTGAAAAATAAACGAAAATTTGCTCCAAAATTAACGTTAGTGCTGCCGCCATTTTGTTTTGCCTGAGCTAGACAACTTCTTTTACGGCTAGATTTTTGTGACGTTGTAGCCGTAGCTGTAGCTCTAGACGGCATTTCAGACAGCGCTACAAAATGGCCGCCGTAGACAATAGACCTAGCCGTAGCTCTAGACACCCGTTCGGACACGGCCTAAGATTTAAGTAGATCTTACTGCTCAATAGCTTTCGAGGTGTACACAAAGACGTCAAAGCATTACAAACACCGTGTCATATTTTTGGGACAGCAATATCCAGAGGCTACAAGGAGTAATTTACAAACACAAACCTGGCTGTCGACTCCTAGACAGAACAGCATGATGAAGAAGAGAATAGACCATAGCTGAGGGGCCGGCATGGTGCTGAAAATGGCTGGGTATACCACAAACACCAGACCAGGGCCTGAAGAAAAAAAACACCAATCGCAGCACAGAAATACATGTAAATACACCAAAATGCCAGGCAGGAAAAATAGCTGTAAATTGTTCACACAAACATTTTCAGAAACCGCTCAGAGGATTTTGGAAGATTGGGAAGGATTAAGATTAACCCTAACCCTCCAAGATATTTTGGCTAGAAACCCTGCCAGACGCAACAGATTGCATACTTTGTCACATTGACTTGTGTGCAGAGTCCAGCAAGGTCAAGCAGTCACCACAGATGCTCTGTGCTGGATTTGGCAGGGTTAGGGTTAAGGAAGATAATGCAAAGCCAGACAGATTTAAAAAAAAAACAAAAAAAAAACAAGCCGTTAAAAGTTTTGAGACTGAAAATTTGGGTCTCGCGACTGGTCTTGGAGTACCGTGGCCTTGTGGTCTGGAGCATTGAATTTGTGGTCTGCGGGTAAGGAATATATGCTTCATTGACCCAATGAGCAGAGGTTATAAAGATGTAGCGTCTTGAGCACGTGTCTGGTGGATACTTATGCATTATTAAGACAGAGATCGGTCCCGACCCTGTAAACATTAATGACCTTGCTTGATGACATTTTCCACATCTTCTCCTTGGACGTGAGCGATGAAACCAATGGCAGAGAAGATAGTGACAGCTGCAAACAGGCTGGTGAGACTGTTGGTCACAGTGATGCTGAACGTATCCCTACGCAGACAACAAAATAAATGATTTTTTAAAAATAACTGACTGGAGCAGGATTTGAACCTAGAACCTCCAGATTGCTGTTCCATTGTTGAACCAACTACATGTACATACTGGTGGAAAAAAAAAATCAAAAAATTATAAATCCGGTTATCCTGTTAATTATTTTTCAAAGCGAAAGGGTGCCCAAGGGGTGCCCAAGGGGTGCCCAAGGGGTGCCCAAGGGGTGCCCAAGGGGTGCCCAAGGGGTGCCCAAGGGGTGCCCAAGGGGTGCCCAAGGGGTGCCCAAGGGGTGCCCAAGGGGTGCCCAAGGGGTGCCCAAGGGGTGCCCAAGGGGTGCCCAAGGGGTGCCCAAGGGGTGCCCAAGGGGTGCCCAAGGGGTGCCCAAGGGGTGCCCAAGGGGTGCCCAAGGGGTGCCCAAGGGGTGCCCAAGGGGTGCCCAAGGGGTGCCCAAGGGGTGCCCAAGAGGTGCCCAAGGGGTGCCCAAGGGGTGCCCAAGGGGCGCTGGTCAAAACCTGTATATATCATGTAGCCAGGAATCACACCTAAAGTCACAATACCAGCAACATTATATGCTACCATGGAAACTTTTATTCAGCTCATTCTAAAACCAAAAAAAAATCCAGAACACCCTTTCACTCCCCCCTCAACAAAAATGCAATTATCTTGTTTTGCCCTAAGTCCGACCTCCATTGTTAAATCGTAATCTATCATTATCTTTGCAAGTGCAAAACAAATTTGTATCTTTTGATAAATTCTTCCCTTTGTTTAACCTGGTTTGATCTTCGTACTTTGCCAATGTATATCGTCAAGTGACCAATTTTTGTTTCAACAACACTAAAAACTCAACCCCTTCTCAACACACACAAGGTCACCTAAATATTTGGTTTGTTTGTATATTGATGAACCTGAATTGTGTAACTAGCAACAGGACCAACTTTGCACATATTATAACCTTGGTTGTTATTGAAGACCTTTGTTCCCTTTTGATATGTGCCAATTTTTGTTGCCATGTACACTGTATATTTCAAGTGCAATGCACTGTATATTGAGGTTTACAAAACTTAGGGCAAGCAAATATTTCTTTTGTGTGTGTGTGTGTGGAAGATTTGAAGGTTTGGTCAGGTCATTCTATTTCAGATTTGAAATGCATTGTCATTTTAGTACCTAATTGTTATGGTTGCTGCTGGGTATTTTGACCTCCAAGCTATGGCCAATGAATACCAGTGACATAAATTACAGTGCTGCATATAGCGATACTGAGCCCGACCCCACAATATTTGTTTATATATAGTTTCACTTTTCAAACGAGTTAAAAAGTTTACACCCCTCAATTTTTTTTTAATTTGGACAGTTTTATACATAACTCCAAATAATTATCTGATATTAACCAGTTCGCACCAGGATTATTTTAACATCACTGAGCCGAGGCGCGAGATTATTTTAACTTCACTGAGCCGAGGCGCGGGATTATTTTTAATGAAACTCGATCCAAGGCGGGTTCAGGCCGATGGTACCGGGAAGCACACCCACGCATTTCCGTCTTTGCTCGCTGCTGACAGACATTTCCGGCCTTGCTCGCGACATGTTTATGCGTCATCCGTTTTGAATCTGGGAAAACTTTGCGTGTATAAATGTCCTCCGGCACGAACTGGTTAAAGGGGGGAAATGGGCGGGGTTGTGTCGAGAAGAAGGAGTTAGTTGAAACGAGGGTAATCAGTTGGAGATGAAAACTACTACACACTAATTCCGATGGCGGTTTTCTTACCTGAAGATTGTTTTGCTGTGGAAGTCGTTATAGCTAGAGAAAGCTATCATGGACCCAAAAGCAATACCGATGGAGTTGAAATTCTGAGCTGCAGCTGCGACCCAAACCTACAAAATGTAAGCGTGAAAAAAAATCCACAGAACTTGGCATTTTAAAACAAAGCAAAAATAACAAAACCTGCGGCCCCAGAACACAGCCCAAAAAGTCAATAAGATAATGGAATACTAAAAAAAATGTTGTATTTTGTCGTCCTTTCTGTCTGTTCGGCATCAGTAGATGAAGCCACAACAAACTGCCAACATCTTGGGTGTAAACTAGGCTGAACAATGAAACAAAGAAAATACCGAGTTAAAACTTCTACTAAAAATAAAAACTACACTTCCACTTAATTTGTGGGTGTCGGATATCATTTGAACATCCTAAATTGAATGCAAATCAAGAAGCAGACAATTAAAAACAGCCACTTAGTGGTTGACCGTGTGATAAAAATTCAAAGGAAATGTGTCTACTGTGTCATCTTTTAATGGTGAAACAGCGCCAACATGAAACTGCCTAATTAATAGTCACTTGTAATTAATATCGCAAGGCTGGAAGCATCAACTATAGTTTGACAACTTATAGTATATATAATTGTAAGGAACAAAATTTTCAAAAATTGAAAAATCTGAATAAAAGTAGGAGGGGAGGGGAGGGGGGGGGCTTATGTGTGGTATTGCCAGTTTAACTCAGTTTTACAGCTTCATAATAACTTCAGACTCATTTAGCAAGTTCGGCGCTCCATTCTCAATGAGGCTCTTCGAAGCACCTGTACAGTTGCTGTACTCCTGCGGCCAAGACCTTTATTGTGGGATTTACATTCGACAGTGTTCAATACTAATGTCAAAAGTATTCAGTGAGATTTGGGTTTTTTCAGAGGTAAACAGTTTTAACAAGTAGAAATTTTAAGAAAAAGTACAAAAAGTAGCAGTACTTGAAAGCCTGTTTATGTTCTTGCTCAAACTTCTGTAGACACCTCAATTTCCCAAGGGCTGTGTTAATATAACACTTTCACTCAATGACATGTCCCAAGAGTGTCTGCGTTTACAGCATAGAGTTATGAGTGTGCATTGATGTGGAACCTCTGTATTACCCAACTCCCCCTGCACAAGTGATAATGTTGCGCCCAATGTATAACTGTAATAATTGATGAAGCTTGTCAGCAGACTTCCTTAAAGAGGAACATGTCATCCTGAAATCCCAACACTGTTGTTTGTTATCGTTTACTTATCCTGTTTTAAAGGTCTGGTTGAAAAGAAAGTAATCTAATATACTGTTCGCAAAAAAACAAAAAAAACAACCTGGTTTTCATCTAAAGCGGCGGACATGGTTTTTTTTCCAGCCATAAACTGACGATTCACATAATGCACAAACGACAGTCTAAAATTTGACCCCAACAATTTGTTTACAGGGGAATAACACACACAAAAAATCAAGAGTGGTTGCTTTTTCAAAAGAATATAATTTGTTGGCCCATGGGTGCATTCAGGATGCAGCCACTGTCCCTTCGACTTAAATCTACATGTATTCTCCAACTTATTTATTTATTTTTTTATTTTTTTGGGGGGGGGGTCTGGGAGTTGGAAGAAATTGTTAGTAACTGTGCTGCTTGTTTTGAATTCGACTTTACGTTGTTTCAATGATATCCGACACCCTTTCAAGACATGTTGCGACATCCTTTCTTCAAGCTCCATCTTCACTTTTAACAGCTGCAGGAACTCTGACCTCTGACCTTTATGCTAATTAGTCTTCTGTTTGGAAAAGTGTTACCTTGGGTGCGTTCCACTTACGCGAACTGTTTGCGCGAACGTTCGCCAACGTTTTGAGTTGGCGTTAGTTGAAGTGGAACGATATTTTAAAAACTACGTTTTCAAAATGGCGGCGCCCAGTGAAAGTGACATCGTTTGGTTCGCTGCTTTTTGTCCAACTCATTATTTTTCTTTAAAAGATCCCTGTGAATGCTCAAAACAATCCACCGTTTATAACGAAAAGTATAAAACGTAAATAAAAACCGTGAAAAGAACCCTGCCGTCTGCTAACCGCTTCGCCATCATTAAAATACGTCACTGGCCAACAGCGAACAGCTCGGAATGTCGTTCGCCGTTTTCGCTAACGTTCGCCAACATAATTGGCACACATTGCGTTCCACTCACGCGAACAACGCTAACGTTGGCCAACGTTGGCAACGTTCGCTGGAGTGGAACGCACCCCTGGTCTTGATGTCTGTCTAAAGAAAGAAAGCATCACCAATGTGAAAGAAACAAATTAAGAAAGTAGTCATAAGCAACATGGCAGCATACCAACAATTGATTGCAGAGCTAGTATTCATTATATTTTACAAAAAAATATTGTAAAAAACATGCAAATTGAGTTATTGAACAAATAAAAAAGTAGTGCAGACAGGAGAAATATTTTGGGAAATTGTGCCTTGGGTGATACAAGCACGAAATCTGGCACAAAGATTATGTAATGAGAAAGATATTTGGCTAGGGGTTATCAAAGATTTGTCCTTTGAAAAAATTAAGGTAGAATTACAATCAATGGCAGCCATTTTGAAATTTTTTAAAATAGCTTGTTATTCTACCTATTTTTTCTTCAAAAGACAAATCTGCGATAGCCCTATATCCACATATCTTTCTCAGGTGCGGATCCAGGGGAGGTCCTGGGGGTTCGGACCCCCACATTTTTGGACTGGATTTTTTTGTTATTGGCTTTTTCGCAAATGTGAAAAAGCCTTTGTTTTTGTTCTGATTTTTTTTCTTTCATTTTTCTTCTTTTTTTTTCTTTTAGTAACCTAAACCCCATAGACTTTGTACACGTTTTTTTGCACAAGTACTTTTACCAGAGAACAAAGTCGTATTTCCATAAAACTTAACCCAAGTGAAGACCCTATAGTAAGCTCGTGCCTAGCCGACATACGACATGGTGACGTCATCAGGGGTCACGTGACGTCATCTTAAAGGTGTAATTGATTTAATCTTTGAAAATCAATACAAAATCAACCGCAAAAGACCGAAACTTGATTTTTGTGGCAACAGATAGAATAATCTAGGATCTTCATTTTATCTCATGTGCGTAAAATCACGTGACCCTTCCTTCCGGTCTAAACCGGAAGTGCCTTATAATTTAAAAGTGATAAATGATATGAACTTACTTTCAACGATGTTAGTATCTGGCTAGATTGTATTTTTCAAAAAAAATACCGGCGACGTCATAACATGTTATAGCGCCCTCTAGCGGCAGGTTGAAAAATGGTTAAAATGAATATTCGGTTGATGTGTGTGGCGAAGTTTGCTGAAATAACTTTATACCCATTGTATATAATCAGCTTCATGCTAAGACCATATTGGGAAGGGGAAATATTTATGACGTCACCAAACCGGAAGTTACAATGAAAAATCCTTTAAACCTTTAAAAATCGCTTAAAAATCAACCGGGATAGATATAATCCAGATTTTTGCTTCAAATAGCAAAGTTAATACAGCTCTCGAGCTTTCTGTTAATTACGTCACGATGACGTCATCAAGTGTCAAATTACATATTACATATTTCTAGATATAATCTTTGAAAATCAATATAAAATCAACTGTAAGAGATCCGATTGAGATTTTTAAGGGAATTGATAGACTAATCCATGGTCTTCATAATTTGTATTAAATGCAAAAAGACCCGACCCTTCCTTCCGGTCCAAACCGGAAGTGCCTTATAATTCAAAAATGGAAAACGATGTGAACTTACTTTCAACGATGTTAGGCGCTGTTAGGTTGTAAGTAACAACAAAGTCAACGGTGACTTTATAAAATGTTATAGCGCCCTCTAGCGGCATGTTGACAAATGTTACATCATATTACGATTATATTTAAATTATTACGTTTTAAGACTTTTAAGCCACATCTCAGCCACGGAACGTGCTAACATAACACATCTGTTTGTATTGTTAGGTGATGGATAGTTGCACAAATAGTTCACAAACGTGTGACGTCATCGTTTTAATCAGTTTGATTTTATTTTAATCTGTTTAAATTAACTTAAATTCCTTTTTTAATGATTTTAAATTGTTTTGATGGTATAAAATTTCAATTTTTGAAAAATTTAATCTAAAAAATTGCGAATGCGAAAAAGCCCTATGTTCTGTTCCTCGAACAGACGTAGTTCTAGTTATTATTATTATTATTATTTTGTTAATGTATTTTTATATCAGAGCAAAATAGCAGCGTGGTGCTTTCTGTAAAAGATTCCCAATAGATCAAAACGATCAAAATATATAAGAAAAATAGGCTCATAATGTCCCAGACTGCACCTCAGAGCTTCTATTGTAAACAAAATTCTGGGGGAGAGCCCCCACACCCCCCGCCCATGGCTATGACCCCCACATTCATAAATTCCTGCATCCGCCCCTGTTTCTCATGACATACCGGTACTCTGACTGTGTGCCAAATCACATGCTTGTATCATCAAAGGCACAATTCCATCACCTATCTGCCTTGCTAAAAGAACGTTGGTACCATGACACTGGGAGCCTATACCTTTTACACAATTTTAGTGTATAATTATGGCTAGGTTTGTGCACAACTATACACGACTGTTACACATGCTGTGTGCCTGTAAGGGAGACCACAGTGTTATTTTCACAAGTTACTGGGAATGGAGTTTGTTGGGGAAACAATAAATACGGTAGGTGCATTAGAACAAAAGAAAAAAAAATACACACACACAAAAGGAGACTCTGTTACTCAAGATGCATACACGGAGCTGTTTTCCTAGCATAGAAGGCCAGTCGAAAAGATAATAGTTCTACGTACCAGATGAAACGACAACATTTAATGGGTTATTCATAATTAAATCGTGTCAATATTGCAATATGTGCTGGTTGAGGGGCCCTCCAATAACCAACAGCCACAAAACAAGATCTTGAAAATGTAAAGCACGTCGTTATAAATTATTCAACAACATGCATGTGAAAGTTAATTACAGGTCCACTCCTGGTATTTATGTGAATCGATAACAATCAATAAAAACAAAATAGACATTAAAACGGCATAATAGACTGTAGCACGTGAATTTTCAGTCACACGCATGCATTCAGGAAAACCAAAACTTGACCGTTAAAAGGTAAAGGTAAAATTACAAAAGGCCCAATAAATATTAATGTGCCTATTTACAGACATGGGTTAGTCTGAACATTAGTCATAATATAACCAGTTCGCGCCAGGATTATTTTGACTTTGACCGGACCCAGGCACGAGATTGTTTTTCACCAACCTCGATCCGAGACAGGTTCAGGCCAGCATCTGTGGGTAGCACACCCTAATATTTCTGGCCTCGCTCAAAGTGAGCTGGTCGCAGACAGATAGTTCAGGTCTTATTCGTGTAGTGTTTATCTGTCATCCCTTTTTAATTTTGGAAATACTTTGCGTGTGTATTAATACGTCCTCTGACGCGAACTGGTTAAAAGAAAGTACACAAATATCTAAGATGCATTTTTCATACTGTCAACTTGTCGCCACTCCCACAATGTAAGGACTTGTGATGGACTTGTACCGACCTCTTTTTTATAATAAACAAATGGAAAGCAAAATCGCTAAAATACAATCACAGCCACAGGCACAAAGCAGCCATTCATGCACATAAAATGGTTTTAAGGGCTTTTTAAATAGGAGAGGCACATGCACCATGCCAAGAGATGGGAATAAGAAAATGAAAGAAACCATGTGATAACCCAAGATGGTGACACTTTTGGCAAAAAGTATTGTGGCTTCATTTTTTATCCAACTTGAAAAAGAAGATCTTGATGCATGGAGATTATCACGGTGTTATGTAGTTTTGAGGAAAACGTTTTTGGGTTAACCTTTCTGGTTTGTTTTTTTGTAGATATCTTTTATAAATAAAGCAGGCTCAAGTCCATGTATGCTACAGTAAATACAGAACTATAATTATTCTAAACTTTGATAGTTTGCTTCTCAAAGTGTACAAAGAAAATCCAAAAATGACGAACTGAGCTGGCTCTGGGAAAAATAAATAAAAAATACATCACTCCTGCAGACACAACATCTATGCGTAATGAACATTAAAACGAATAAAAATGATTGCTGTCCTATCTGACTTTTCAAAATATAATGTATAGAATGAACATGAAAAACCCAGCGAACCTGAGAAATGTATTCATGTACAATTATACACCAGTGGCTGGGCAATAAAAGGATGATCCTATGAAATTAAGATATTTCTGAATACTGCACTCAAAGGCTAAGCTCAGGGCTAAGCTAAAGTAAGTACAACATTTATTTAAAAACATTTTTTCCCCACACCTAAAAAGAATTGAGCACAATAAAAAATATTAACAAATTTGGTGAAAAAAAAAGAAAGAAAAAAAAACACTGAAAAAAAAAATAATTCTTACCTGGAGCAAGTCGGACGTCAGAATTATGTTTAGTTTTAGTTTTAGTTTAGCTAAATTAACCAATAAAGTAACTAGTTTATAAAAGACTGGTGCAGGTAAATATAATTATGTCTGATTGAAACTTGAAATAAATAAATTAAAAGTTTTTGTTTTTATTTGTTTTTATTCCCAGATGCTAACTTGGTACTTGAGTTGCTACCAAAATAAACTCGTACTTTCTATAAAATCTTTACAAAAAATGTTTAACATTAACTATTATTATTCTGCTGTTGAGACTTGTCTTACAAGGTGACACGGATTAATGCTGTATCATCAGTATGCATAGACCTTTAGCTTAAAAAAAAGACTCTTGGGTCTTTCCAAAGGAAGTCGTGGAGAATGTCTGGGTCACCATAACAGGATGTGCCTTAAAGATAGCGCTGCCTGTTACCATAGTTACCATTGTTGAGAAATGAGCATTGGAGGAATAGCCCTGGGGTACATAATGACATAATTATACAGTAGGCAATATTAACTCCCCGAGGTATTGGAAGTTGACAAACTTAGTTTCGAAGGCGAAGCTAAGGGAAGAAGTTTGTTAACTTCCAATACTGAGCTAATATCAACTACTCAACCCAAATAAACTATGTTATACAAGTCAATGTTTTACTATACCTAACGCATATTCAGTTGCATTAAAAATTTCTGAAAAAGATGAACATTTGCAGCTTAAACTAGCGCACGGGCGCCTACAACGTTTCATCTGCTGTCAACTAACATATAGGAAATTATAAGCAGAAGAAAAAAAGTAATTTTCTCTGGTTATTTATTATTCCTTTTTGATGGAAGAGGAATTGGTGGATTTGTTTACTACTAGATATTATTTATTTGAATGACAGATCTATGGCGAGTTTTAATCTTAATGAGGATCTGGATCACTCTAAGTACACTTCAGCAATTGTGTAATCGAGTAGGGAAACAAAATAGGTGTTAATTTTTGGTTGCATTTTTTTAATATAACAGAATTAAGTGCCAAGGTTTCTTAATTGGTGTTGATTTGGATGTAAATAAAGTGCCAATACCATCTGTTCAGAGAATAATATTTCAGTCACTTTCAATTAGAGGCAAGCAAAGGGAGATCAAACATTGATTGCTAATTAACGCACTTCAATATATTCGCCCCATGAAAAGCCAGTGTATAATCCTCCAATGCACTCAGCTGCCATGAAAAAACTCTTATTTCTTTCCAAATATTTTTTGTTTACAACGTTAAATTAAAGCTTTTGAAGATATAATCTGCGATTTTAAATTTCATAACTAATTGTTGGCAGCAAAACAAGCACCAACTAGGCATCTGGGATACTGCACCTCACATTGAAACAATTAGGTTTAGGTTTAGGGTTTAGTCAGTACTTTAGACTTGCAGGGATGGTCGCACCAATCGACGACACACACACTCACAATGCTGGCAAGATGGGTTTAGACCTGAGCACTTCAACATCTGGAGGGTTAGGTCACTTCAGCCTTCCCCCTAAAACTCTTATTGCCCCTCCCCTTATAAAGAGGTCAGAATCATACTTTGGGGGGTTTTCAGATTTTTTTTTTTTTTTTTTTTTTTGGTGGTTGTGGGGGTACAGTGAGTTTAATAATAAAATCAACAGAACTGTTTAAAAATGATGTTTAGAACCATCCAGATTGTTGAGTGCTCAGACGATGTTTAGCTTAAGTTTAGCTTAAGTTTAGCTTCAGTTTAGCTTCAGTTTATTAGCCCTATTTATATATTGGTTTAGCAACTAACGTTTAGACTTGCAGGGATGTTTAAAATTACGATGGAATATGTCTTACCCCTGTAAGGTAAAACAAGAGTAGAAGAAAAAATGGTGTAAAGACAATTAACCAAATCATGAAAAGAAATGAGAGAGATGATTATTCCATTGTTTGTTTGGTTATACAGTCAAAGTAACCAATCGGGGAAGGGCACAGAACACATGGTTATACTACAGCCAATCAAATAAACCAATCAGTTTAGAGGTTTCCTGTGACTGGTCGGTTCAGAGGCACAGGCTGGGAAACTTCTGGGACCACTCCATTACCTTCGGGTGAAAATGTTTTGGTTAATTTGTGAAGTAGATGCCCGTGTGTACACTGTACGTTTTTCTTCTCTGTATAAATATCAATATACAAACACTGTTAACACAAAAATACTTCAAATCACATACACATTATACAGCTTACAGCAATAGGCAAACATAAATGCAGCCATGTACACTCATGTATACACACATTCGCATTTTTGTATCACTGTGGAGACATGGCTTTGTTCTCGTGTACAAAATGGTTAGAAAGTCGAGCACGTTTTTCAAAATGCTCCCATTTTAACCATAATTTTTTTCCTGGGTTGAAATTTCGACCCAATATACCCTATATTATACCCTAACCCAAACACTAACCCTAACCCACATCCTAATCCTAGTTTTTGAGTAATTTAAGTAAAATCCAAAAATCTAATTCGTGAAATTCCCAATGGAGACCTATTCATCTATAGAAATTTACCCTCCGGAGACGTTTTGTCTCCATTGTACACATTGTGTTCATGTCTCCAGAGGGTACGGTATTTCGCACCAGAATATACATGTCATTTACACATTTTAAGGTACATGTACACGTCACAAGACATTTCATCAAATGAGCATGCATGGACACTTTCGCAAGCATTTGAAACTTCTTGACCGTAACATAACTGGCTTAAATTACCTTTCTGCATAATTGCAGATATGTGAAGTTAAATAAAACCCCCGACACCAACAATTGTTATTTTGGGAAAGCATGTTGCATCCTGACGCCACTTTTCCTATATTTATATTATCTACGAAGGTCAGTCATTGCACATTTTATTTTATTGCACATTTTTTTTTTCAAGTAACTATAAATCTGGAACTGAGCAACATTTCCAATTTTCTTCAAAAATACTTTGAAAGCGCACACGACTTTTAATAGACTTTGTACACAACCAAAGAAGTGGCGTCTGAATACGTGATAAGTTTTATAACAGAAAATAGGAAGAAATAAAATTATGAAGTAAAATGGTTGTTGTTTGAAATAGGGCAACTCTGGCAAAAAAAATTTTATCATAACATCTCCAATATACCAAAAGCTGGGGCCAATATTAACCAATTAATGGATATTTTTCCAATTTCATAATTTTTTTATTGAACTGAATAAATATTCTTAGAAAAAGCAGTTGCAATACTGATTTGTAGGTAAAGCATTTCTCTTTTTGATTTTAGAAAAAAACAACCTCTTTTCAACTGCATATAAAATGAAGGAGAAGTTAAAGGTTTAGAAACGTCCAGAAGTACAACTAAGCTAGTTTCATTTGTTTCCTGTTTATATTGCTGGCCTAAATGCCTTGGTCCAATTTCAAAAAGTGAAACTATTTTCGTACACTCATTGGATGAATCAACACTCGGAATGTTTATTTATGGGAATGTCAATCTTCTTTTACTTTTCCTTTTAAGGATTGGGAGTTTATATTACTGGCCCACATAGCCTGAGCCCAAATCCACAAACTCCAACCATTTTCTTACGCTCATGTGGAATAAATAAAAATGGGGAAAAATGGGGAAAAAAGGGGGGAAAAGAAAAAAAGAGGGGGTGCATGGGAATGAGAGGAATTGTAGGAACGTCTTTGTAAATCGCAAAATTAAACACACACAATGACAGACAATGAGTTAAACAAATTGTGAACATATATTGTTATACTGTTTTGCATATTTTCACTAATTCAATAAATATGGCAAAATATACAAAACGTGACATGTACCGTATATGAAACATAAAACATTAATGCATGTATTATTTTGAGAATGACAGAAATAGTCTAACGAGAGAAAAGAAATGCATCCAACAAAGTTGCAACACGAACAAAAACGGCTGGAAAACATTTTTGGCAGGAAACAAGTTAAGCATTATGTGTAGAAAAACACCTATAGGTGCAAACAAGTGCAAGACAAAAATTGTATATTGTAGAGTCTAATTTCATTGAAATTAGACAGCAAATCGCTCATAAAATGTTATTTTTAACTTAAATTTATGCATTAATAAATGCAGCACGCGAAGCTGTGCACAGTATAACTTCCAGTGGAAATATTGTTTTGTTGATTTTTGTTGAGCAACTTGCACAAAGCAAATCAGTACACCATTGCAGCTCTGTCAAACTGGGCCATGGGCTCAAAACGGAAGGCAACCTTTTTACAATTAAGGAAAGAAAACTGAAAACTAGAAATATCCAACAAACACAAAAATTGCTCAAAGGAGGCGAAGAAACTTACGTTAACATTCAACAAGTCCTTCCACTTGGGGATAAACAAGAGCTTAATACCATCTATCGAACCCTCCAAGAGCAACCCGTTAATGAAGAGGACCAGCATGACAAGGTAGGGGAAGGTGGCAGTGAAGTAGACCACCTGGGTGGGGAATAACAACAGAGGGTAGGGAGGTAAAAAAGGAAGGGATCAGCATTGTCACTAATCCTTTAAATGGTGAACCACTTACATCGTATACCTGTATTCATCCAATTTGCGACCTGCTCCAGAAAAAAGTGATACATCTATCATATGAAGCAAGATATGTGATTCGATCAAGCAAAATCAGTCGGAACTCGGCAATTCTTGTTTTGAGATCGGGCCAAAATATGTTCGTAGGGGTGAAAAAATCAATCTTTTAACCAAATTCAGAAGGGAAGTGATTTAAAAACATGATTTTCTCAGTTTCTTTATTTTTAACGTGCTGGTGTTCAAATGGTTGTAATTTTTTAACCAAAGGTCGTATTCACATGGGGTTTTCACTGAAATGGAGCCTGAAGTACGCTACAAAAGAATATGTAAAAATCCCCAAAATGACCAAGGCCTACTTCAGACTGATTTTGCTTGATCGCATCACATATGGACAAAAAGAACACCCCCTTCTTTGTGGTGGTGGATCAGGAATTCTTTTTAGGTTTTTAGGGGAGGGGGAGGGGGAGGGGGGGGGGGGGTGCGTTAGGTAACAATGATATAGAGAGTGTATAAGTATGGGGGGCTAAGGGAGAAATCGGTCAGTCCCATATCTTGCTGGGTATAACATTTCTATACAAGTCACATTTTGCAATTTCTGTATGAATTATTTTAGGTTTTGATTTCGGTAAATAAAGTGGAAACAAAACCATAAATTAAGAGTGCATGGTTCCAATGTATTTTCTTAGTTTTGTTGTGTTTTGACGCTCGTTTTCCCAGTTTACATAATTAAAATTTCACGAAAGTTTTAACATGCAATCGCCGAAACGGGAGAAGGACTGGAGCTGTACATGTACCAAACGAAAACTTAAATCATGGACTTTCCATGGACTTTCCAACCATGAATTATATAACTCTATTTTTACATTTGGTTAGTTACAAATATCATTGACCTTTCACCTCTCAAATCTCCCCCCCCCCCCCCCCCCCCTCTTCCACCTCTAACGATGCCCCGCAGAAACAAACCTTGCCAGAGGTCTTCAGACCCTTGAAGAGGCACAAGTACACGATGACCCAGCCCGCGAAGAGAAGACCTAATAGTTCCCATCTCATCTCCCCTGCGTCACCGATGCCGCCGGTGATCTGAAGCACGCGACGACTGATTAAACAAAACAAAATTAATATATATAAACAAACTTCATCTCGTATTTACTTTTTATTTCATATGTTAAAAGGTAGGATAGACCATTGGTAATTGCTTTAACCAGTTAACCAGAGGACGTATATACACGCAAAGTTTTCCCCAGATTCAAAACGAATGATGCATAAACACGTCACGAGCAAGGCCAAAAGTGTCTGTAAGCAGGGAGCAACCGGAAATGCCTGGGTGATGTGCTTCCCGGTACCATCGGCATGAACCCGCCTCGGATTGAGTTTCGTTAAAAATAATCCCCACCTCGGCTCGGTGATGTTAAAATAATCCTGGCGTGAACTGGTTAATTATCATGAATGGGTGGATTTGCATATGAAGCATATTTGCTCTTTTGTGTTGACCATTGTGTTCCTGGGATCTCAGGAATTCTTTTTAGGTTTCAAGGGGGGGATGTGTTAGGTAACAATAGTGCGGAGTGTGTATAGGGTATAGGGATAAGAGGGGGGTACCCCTCTGCCACATATCGTGCTGGGTATATGGATTTGGGGTGTTGTATTTTACAGTAAATAATATCATTTAACCAGTTCGGTACTAAACATTTGATATGGTGTACTCTACCTTTAACCCTAACCCTAACCCCTGAGTATATCGTGGTTTACCCATCTTTGCAAATACCATCACCAAAAAACAAAACCAAAAAAAGGAAATTCTTCATAAAAATTTGTAGTTTCTTTCAATTTCCAATGGCATGGTGCCAATATTAGGAATAATCTGCCCGAACAATTGCGAACATTGGACTCTTTAAGCACATTTAAATCAAGCTTCATAATGTCATCCGTTAGATATTTGCCAATTGCGCTGATCTACAGGGTTATAACTTGGTTGCACAAAAGAAAGGTAGGTTTTTTGGCAGGTTTTCGCCCACCCCTTAAACAGGAATGTTCTAAATGTTAATGTACAGACATACCTAAGTATCAGTGTTTTTTATTCCTGTAAACATCTTTGTACGTTTGTAAATATTGTTTGTATTTTTGTGTAAATGTATTAATGTTAGTTGTCAGTTTAACAAATGTCTGTTTTGTTGGTGACTTTTGATGTATTTTTTTCTTCCATGTTTATTTAATAATGAATGCAGGGCCCCAATGGAAACCAGTTTTTAAACTGTTTGGGCACACCCTAGGTAAGGAAATGTAATAAATAAATAAGTGTGAAGTGAAAAATTAACATGATGCAATTTGTAAGATGGAATGTGCGTCGGTGGGATGCAAATTCAATATTGAGTTTTGTACCTCACCGACATATCAAAATATATAAAATTATGTCGGTGAAATTCTAAATTGCAAAACTTAATACCGATTTAACATAGTGCAAATATGGGCATTTTTAAATCAACATTCAAATGATAACACAAACAGAATAAAGAAAATAACATTTAGAGAAATACAAACAATTGCAAGTTAAAACTAAACTAAAGAGATTGAGTATTTAAAAAAAACAAAAAAAACAAACTGCTCTGTAATTTATCTCAAGGTCAAGGAGGTCAAATCTAAGCTTCCACGGATGATTGAAAAAACAGAAACCTGCTTCAATGCCAGGTAAAATGAGAATAAGTATGTACATGTATAGCAGGGTACATGTAGCAGTTATGGGAACATACATTTATACAGCTCAGTATACCTTACTGTGTACACAGAAAAATGAATTAAGAGCACAGCTATTTCAACAGCATCATGGTGAAATGCAAGAATACATGTACTGTGTACATTGTACATCAGGGTTCTAGCCACGGTGGGCGGCACCGGGCGGTACCGCCCGGCACTGCAAATTGTCGCCCGGCACTTGAGTTCAAATTGGCTGTGCCGCCCGGTACAATTTATTTATTTTATTATTATTTTTTTATTTTTTTTTTTAAATCAAATTATGGGCACAAAAAAAAAGAGACGAGATACAAAGACACGTTAATCATGTTCATGTAGTAATTTATTTTATTAACTTAGCTAGACTTTCACAGAAACATGCAAAAATGAACTGGACCCCTGGCCGTGAGGCGCGAGGGCTCCGCTCGCTGAGCTCGCAACGCTTCGCAATCTGATAATTTAAAAAGGTCCTAGCTAGAACCCTGCTGTACATAGAACACAATTCAAGGAATTCAGGGGAGTGAAAAAATACTACAACAGGAACAAAGTAAATATTCCTTCATGGGAGATAACAACTGGATGTAGAAGCCCTAGAATGTTTGTGATTAGAAGGAAGCTACATGTACATTATACACAGGAAACAAAATGAAACTGTCACTTGTTCAAACACTCAACAAAATGTAAACCATGAAAAGAAGGAAGTAGTCACCTCAAATCTAAAACAGCGGGCATGAACGATACTAACAAGATACTAACATTTTACTGCAACTTAAAAAAAAAAATTAAAAAAAAAAAAATTCGTGGGGGGGGGGGATATGAATTGCATATATTTATGCTCAACATAATTTCGGGAAATCAAGCAGTTTTAATTTCAAATAGTAGAAAAATATTCTTCTTACTATTTATCTAGGTATACACATAGAGCAAGGTTCCTTGCTCTATGGTATACACATGTATCTTTCTTTTTGTTTAGCACTATGAGTATTATCTTTATCAAAATGTGCATGTATACTTTTTTTTTTATTAACTTAATGTTATGCCAAACATTGTTAGGGAAATAATTTTATTTGGTGGTTTGTTTTTACTTTTTTCATTTTATGCAACTTTTAAGTGTGGGAAATGATAAATGTTAGTGGTAAATAATTAATTGAAACTATTGTTCATCTACAATTATCAACTCGCAAAATGTTTAAGGTCGGCAATTTTGCCCCCATTTAAATTGCCACCATTACCGTAAACACACCATTTTTTTAATTTGGCCTTAGCCAAACAAGGCACAATAGCACTCAAGGCGGGGGGGCTAGGGATCGATATGCAATGAAGAAGATTGTATAGTGTTGATATTTTCCTTGAATCGTGTCAAGTCGACCCGAGTGGGAAAACATTGTTGGGGAAGAGAATTCCACAAGATAGTAACCCTGGAAAACAAATTGTGTTGGTCATTATTTGTATTATTATACCCTCCGCTAAGGAGGTTAAATTTTGTCGGCGTTTATTTGTCTGTCTGTTCGCAGGATTACATGTACATGTTTGGTAGATGATAGAGCTACCGGTAGCTAAGTGTTGGATAATTTATAAATCTGTCTTCGAAAACAGTTTAATGTAGGCGCCCCAAACACATCGCATGTTCCATTGGGCCAGTTGTACGTAGATGAACTCCTGGAAACAAAACCTTATTTGGTTACGTCAACTTGGCTCCAATGGACATAGGTATTATGTGTTTGGCAGCTAATCTAGTCCGACATTCTGGAAAATAAAGACCAAATGGACGAGCAGTTGGGTAAAGTGTACAAAGACGAGTAAAGTGCTCACTTGAAGTACTCCTCGGTGGAGGAGACAGTATCGTTGGGCTTGACGCTGCCGTTGAGATTCTTGTAGTCGTCGTGGGAGAAGCAGTCCGGAGTGTTCCACCAGTTACCGCAGGAGTCCCAGGGCAGCACGCTCTGCATCGAGGCAAAGAGATAGAAGAGGGCCCAGGCGATGATGACATTGTAGTAGGTCGTCAGGACGAAGGAGATCATGACGGTGGCCAGACCAGTGCCTGTAATATTAACAAAACCAGGGTATTTTGGCTAGAAACCCTGCCAGACGCAACAGATTGCATACTTTGTCACATTGACTTGTGTGCAGAGTCCAGCAAAGTCAAGCAGTCACCACAGATGCACTGTGCTAGATCTGGCAGGGTTAGGGTTAATGGATATTTATGAAGCGTACACATATTCAACCATAAGTGAATAACAACAAGTGACGAGCAAGGTGCTGCATGAAATGCCCTCCCAAAGACTGGGTATCAATTTTCAGGATTAAGTGACCACTGGGCCTTAAAACACGTTTTGAACCATTTGTGTGCTCTTAGAGAATCAAAATCAGTTTGGTACCAATTAAAACCAATTTTATGTACTCTCGTCCAGAAAACAAGGGCCCTGATGAGTTTCCACCCCTTTTTGCCTTGGAAGGTTTTGCAAGTTCTACCTGTACACTGAATGCACTTGATGTACATACCTTTATATTATTATTATTAATATTATTACTTTAATACTTTGAACCTCCTCAAGCTGATTAATGTGTTTAACATAATACACACACCATACACGATAACAATAATCGAGATTTGGCAAAATGATTGCTTTATACAGCGCAAGTAATAATATAGCGCATAAAGCCAATGGTCTTGTAGGCCTTAGCAGTGACATGGTGCACATGCTCAACCAAGCAAAGATTATTTTGAATATATATACCCTAATAATTTCAGAGTTTTCACCTCTTGAATGGTAATACCATCCAATACATGCTGTACAAATGTACATCTGCAGCGGGCCGATTGACTACAACAAAGACATGAATTTTAACAGATCAACCGTGGCACGCAATCTACCATGTCTATCTGCACTTTTCATAATAATCCGCTTCAGTTCATTTATTTATTTATTTAGTTTTATTTAACCAGGTTAGTGATAGTCCGATCAGTTATCAAAGAACTGTTTTCCCTGGAAGCCCTGGGTAAAAGCCTTGTTAAACAAAGCCTTATTTGCGCCTGTAATGCTTTTATTTATTTGTAAACACCGCCAAGGCCCAGGTCCTGCAAGCTACTGGCAGTGGCACTATTTAAACATCTAACAAAAGAGAAAAAACTTAAACTGAGAATAAAAAATCTATTGTTGTACTTGGCACTAAATCCATTGTTACGTAGTCACAGTGTTGCCTCGGACACACCATTTCCTAATTCAGTGGAAGGATACAATGCAACTGTACAAAATTCACAATCTCTGGCAGAACAGGAATTTTGGAAATATTTCTCATAGAAAGAAATAGCATACTTTAATCAAAATTTAATCAAGACAGGTACAGTGGCTGTTTCCATTTGCATGCATTATCCAAAAACAGATATTGCAATCCCAAATTCTAGAAATTTTTATTAAAAAACAAATCACCGGTTACATGTACCGGTATGCATCAACTGAGTTTAAATGTAAATATCCAACATTTCTCATCATCTTCAAAAATCAAGACCTATTCAAATCCTATTAATTTTCTTTCTAACTGCCGTGTTCCCTCCCTAAAATAACACTGAACCTAACCACGTGTTTGATCTACAAGGCTGTTTCCTACCTTTGAAGATGGGACAAATCTTGCGGAATGCCTCAAGGGGACCGGCGCGGGTGTACTGTCCCAAACCAAACTCCAGGATCAGCAAGGGTATGCCGCACAGGATCAGCATGATGAAGTACGGGATTAGAAATGCACCTAAAGAGACGACAAATAACAAATTTAAATTTAAAACAATTCAAATTTACCAGATTGACTACAAAGCAACTTTTGTCTAGCAGATGCACTGCACAATGGACTCGAGCGTGCAGCTGTGACATAGGCCAGCATACAGCTGACAAAAATGATCCGGGCAAATTTTCGGATGAACAGTTTAGTTGTTTTTTGGTGCGAAAGGACCACTGACTTCACTACACAAAATAGGATCTGGAGCTAAAACTAGTACTAGCCCAAATCAAGATATCTTTTTCTTCTAGAAAGATTCTCCATCCATTGGTATCGAGGTATTTTTGGCCGCAGGGTAGTGGAAGTATGCTTGTCAATTGGGATATGCTTGTCTGGGTTTTATGGGGGCACCCTGTATGATGTTGTGCATTAATATAGATTTCACTACCTCATACTATTCTCTGAAAAACTACACAAGCAAAAAATTACGATTGGGAGAAAAGTGCCGATGTAAAAATGAGTGATTTTGTAAAAACTTAAAAATGAAAAAAACCTGAATTTAGCAGAAATATTTGTTACAACAATCCAAGATTGCGATTTTGTGATGAAATTCACTATAAATAGTCCGGTATGCAACATCAAAACATGAATTAATTTGAGGGAAACCAGAGGAAGGGGAGGGGCCTGCAACCAACATTTTTAATTATCTGCCCGATTTGTTTTGTTTGTTTAATCAATATGGATCTTTCACTGTACAGTGTAGTTAATTTTTAATTTTTACATCACTGAGATGTGATAACTGTATACAGTCATGTATGAAGGCCAAGGGCCCGAAACCGTGCATGGGTTTCGTTTGCCAGACTGTTTCCTGGTTGCCCTTAGCAACCCAGCCTCTCTCACCATGGGACCACCGACCGTCTTTGTTTGAGATGGAAGAGGCATGCATTTGTACTGCTTTGGTTTGCATTAGATAATCCAAACAGCCGTAAGGGGAAGAATCCCAAGGTGGGGTCTTGTTCACATTGTTTAAATATATTAATTAATTCTGAGTAATTTTAAAAAAAAGATGTTTTAAATGTTATCAATGTTTTTTGGACAGATAATCTGGAGAGCCAGGAGAGATAATATCCCAAGGTGAAATTTACTGACAATACATTGTGTCTAAATATATTAGACTAATGCTTAATTAATTGATTGAATATTGTTTTGGATTTTTATGGCAACTGTGGTTTTCCGGAAGATAATCCAAAGAGCCTGGTATCCCAGGGTGGGATTTGTTGACGTCGTATTGAAATTTATTGGATTTAAATGCTAAATCTTTTAAATATTAATTGTTTTTCAGTTTTGACAGCTGGTATTTCCAAATCTGAAGAGCAGCGAAGATTAAAATCCAAAGGTGGGATTTGCAGAGATACCGGTAGTATAAACATTTAAAGAGATATTGGTAAAGTATTTAAAAAACAAAATGTTAAATTAATTGGATTTTGTTTAATTGGATTTTGTTTTGCAATTTGTTATTGTTTATGGACAGATAATCTAAAGAACCCTTTTTAATTCTATTGTGGTCCTGACATAAAGGCCAGATGTCCAACCATACTGTACATGCAATTTAACTCTGCTGTATAAGGTTGTGTGTACATAGGCACTACAAATATGCCTACGTGCGTGTGTACAAATAGTATAGGAAATGCAAGTCATTGTGCAAATTGTTTTCAAGTAATATAATTTTCTCTTTATTTCAAACAGTTACATTACAAGATTTAATATATTGATAGTAATAATATTTTTGAAAACCCAATACTAATGAAGATACCATACTTACCCTAAATATTGAGTTAATATTTGGTGATGGGATTATCCTATGCTAGGATTAGTGAGGCCAATTAAAGCTAAACTTGGTACACCATTTGCAGCTAATCAGAAGATAACCAACAACATTTTTGTTGAAAAGCTCACTTGTATAGCCCAAAGATATTGACACTAATCTCCCTGTGAATTTTTTTCAGGAAGTGTAAAAGACAACTAGTTTAGGGGTCCAGTACCCATCTGTACTAGTAACAGATTCCAACCAAACATGGTTTTAGAGTTTGACTGGATAGGGATTGTTAGGGTTAAGGGTATCAGTTCTTCCTGGTATATTTAGATGTGATGATGCATACCTGTACATGTACAGTAAACACATCAAACATGTACAGTTACTGTCTAAAAAACCTGCATCTATTTGCCTATAAAATGATGAATTGGAGGTTTACTGAACAGGGAGAAATTTAATGGAACTTTTAAAGGTAGAATACATCATTGGTAGTTGTTTGAATTATCAGGAATGGGTGGATTTGGGGAGTTGAATTAAAATAAATACGTCTATGTTAAAAAATACTTTGAAAATGCATGTTTGACCATATCCCCATATAGAGTAGACTTTGTACAGCCCAACCAACCATAAACATTTTAGCTGATAAGCATTTAATTGACATTGCTAGATTTTGGGCAAACAAAAAGATAGACATTTGAAAATCAAAATATTTACCTCCGCCGCTTTTAAAGCACAGGTAGGGAAACCGCCAGACGTTACCCAGGCCTACAGCGTAGCCGATACAGGCTAGAACGAACTCCGCCTTGCGGCTCCACCGATCACGGCCGACCGTGCCCGCCGGCTTTTCCACGTCGGTGACGGCCCTGCCGTTGGTCTTTGTAAGGCCATCATTGTCCACTTCAAGCGCGGTAAACTTGACTTCACTGCGGGACATGGTGGAAGGATGATGGAAGGTTGGAAAAAAACGGACGAATAACAGCTAATAAATGTGAAATTGTGGTAGTAGCGGTCTGAAAGAGACGACAGGACTGCGAGAGGCGAGAAGCTTCGTCAATATCATGTGCAACACAACAGTACACGTGCCGTTGCGTTTACGCGTGTACCGTGTGTTGTTTGAAGGCAACACCGAGGTCAACGTCATACGTCAATATTGAGCCTTCCCGTGTTCTAACTTTGCAGCACAACGGTTGAACAATAAATGAACAATGTTAATCACAAAGAATGCGAAAACAGTCAGATGTATTTTAAACGCTTTTGTCGAGCTTGTAGTCGGCTGAAACTGTGCAGCTTCTCGTGCAAAACAAACGGAAACATCAAAATCATGTCAGCGCGTGTGCGTGCATAGCAAATGCGCATGACCATGGCCGGTCGACCAAGCAAAAACTTGCCCAATGATCTCGCAGTGCGTCCTCTATAGTCCAGGGGGCCGGGGCCCGGTGCGTTCCTCAAGCGAACAGTGCAAAACGTTCGCCAACGTACGTGTACGTTCGTTAATTTTGTGTACACGTCCAATGGAAAATGGTTCGCGCCCCTGGCAAACGTTGGCAACGTTTGTGTAAGTGGAATGCACCAATACTGTGTGTGGGCGCTGGGCCCTGGGCGCGCCTGGGAAAGTCCGATGCGCTTTATTGAGCTTTAATTTAGTAGTCTAATTATATAGATGTTGTGTGGAATGATCTCTTTTGGATGAACTTGGATAATAATAATTGTAAAAGCGCTTAATAATTTTGTCGGCCTACACACGCAGAAGACGTAGATTTTTTTTCCTGAGATGGTTAGGGTAATTATCACCAATGGGCATTTTTAGACCTTCGTGTCATAATTATTTAATAGTTTTAACAATGACACTAATATACAAATGTATTGGTATTGCTCAGTTTTAAACAGTGTCTGTCGACCTCTTGCAGTAGCTTAGTAGAGAATAGGGTAGGTTACAGATAGTAAGATCTGGGGTTCAAATCCTGCTAATGTTCATTTTTCATTGATTTGACTATTTTAGTCTCCTAGTTAAACTGTCGGGGCGAGTTTAATTTAAAGGAACGTTAGGCTTCCAACACCTACAGTAAGTGTATTCCACTCAGTGTGTCTGGATACGCCCATTTATGATAATTGCCCGTAACCATTCCGCCCAGGAAAAAAAAACGCGCGCGGCCCGGGCGTGTTCCTTTTGTTTTCGCACGGTGGGTCGTGTGATTAACGTTTTAAAATCGCATAAAGAAAAAAAGATAAACGAACCCTTTACCAATTTCCGTTTTTGAATCCGTAAAAAGAAAAACGCACCTCTTTAGCGAATAGCCCAGCCTATGGTGGCCCTGAAGGGACTACGCAGATATTCACGACAAATTTCACGACTTTCCTCACTAAAGTCGCGAATATTGACGTCAATATTGACGTCAATATTCACGACTTTCCTCAAAAGTCGCAAATATTGACGTCAAATTTGACGTCGATATTCGCGTCAATATTCGCGACTTTTGGAGAAAGTCGTGAATATTGACGTCAATATTGACGTCAATATTCGCGACTTTGAGGAAAGTCGTGAAATTTGTCGTGAATATTGACGTCAATGTTCACGATCTGCGTAGTCCCTTCAGGGCCACCATACCAGCCCGTTACCCGTCACAAACGATAAATAATCTGCCGGGCTTGATATGGGTTCGTATTCCAAATCCCCGGTGACTTTTCGCCTAGTCACTCGGCCTTCGAGATATAGCGTGTCCCCGCTGAACGTAGGTTCAAAAGATCACGGGCGCAACGCGTCGCGACAGCAGTGATTAGCCGAGCTCGCATGCCCACACGCACATCTCGGCGGTATAGTGCCCGAGTAATGTGTACGATTCCATTGTACATAACATCAGTCCGCGGTCTTGAGACTTAAATCTCCAACAACATGTATTTTGGTCTCACGTAATATTAGGCTACAGTTCCATTGTAAAAACAAACAAACAGAGTAAGCTAGGCGCCTATTCTAATTTCCAATTTTTGCATTATGAACATAATGTTAAATGTGCTGGGACCAGCTGGTCTATAGACATGCCTAATTACCCTTTCTGTTAATTAATCAACCTGCATATAGGCTTCATATTCTAATTATGACTGGATTAGATCAGGGAGGCGTCGCGGCTCACTTAAGACAAGGTAAACTCGTCTCAAGTTATAGGGGTGGCATGGGTGGCATGGGTGGCTTGTGCGTAAAGCGCTTGCCTCCCACCAATGTGGCCCGGGTTCGATTCCCGGCCCGGACCATAATGTAAGTAGAGTTGTGCGTTGGTTCTCTCCTGTGCCACGAGGGTTTTTCTCCGGGTCCTCCGGTTTTCCTCCCTCTGGGAAAAATCAAACACTGATCTCAGGCTGTGCTCCGTAGTCATGAGCCGGCTGTCATAGGCGTCTTACTTGCCAGCGGCTCGACCACGTTGTAGCTTCACAATTCAGCACACCAGCAACCGGCGAGTAAGAATGATTAGCCTCTCGAATTATTATGATTTGCAACTTACCGGTTGTCTCTATGGTTGTCTTCACCATCACAGTAACCGTCGTTGCTAGTTCCGCTTTGTTCACGACCGTTGTCTATAATTTCCGAGGCTTCGGCATCCTTTTCCTGTGGTGCCATGTTGAATTGAAAATATTGCGAGCGCGGTTACGTCTAGTACAATATGGAACTTATAAAAAAAACTGGCAGTGGTACCAGTTTATGGCACAAAAAAGTAAACTTTGAACTCGGCACTATAAGTTTCAAAACCAACACTGGTTTATGAACCAGCACAGTATATTCGACCTTATCAATACCGAGCATGCGCGGGCACATGAGCGTTTGTGTTTTACGCGCACATTCATGTCAACACGCATGCGTGCGCACGCGCGCTTTGGCCGTAGGTAAAATGAGCTCAGAGTGTTTGGCCCAGTGCATTTTAATATGCCATTTCTGTCGACTTAAACAATTTGATTTGATTTGATTTGATTTGATCCGTTACTCATGGCTTTTCAGTATTACTGTTAAGAATGTCCATGCTTTATAATGGCTATAGCTTTTGCTTTTGTACTTAATATACAAGTTTAAAAAAAAAAATATGGAGAGCGAGTTAATTAGTTTTATACACAATGCCATAATTTATTTGTCTTTAAAGGTAGAATACGTCATTGGTAATTGCTTGAATTATCATGAATGGGTGGATTTGGGATGTTGTATTTTATAGTAAATATCGTTTAACTGGCCTGTCAAACGTTTGACAATCATAGATGCTGAGAAAAGCACAAAAAACGTTTTTAACCGGCGACAGGCAGTGGTTCTTATGATGTTCTTTTGTTTTCTCGCGATCGCCGTCCGGCGATCGCGAATTGTTTGTTATAAATTCAATTGTTTTGAACAATTACAGGATATCTAGCGCAATCCTTTGGCTGGATGCCTACAATCATTATTAACTTTCAAATAAGTAAGATATTGTCTAATAATTCGGTTGTAATTTGTTACGATATTTGCAAATGTATGGTGTATCCCTTCCCCCTTTAAGATTACATAAAGAAGACTTTGGAATAGGGCCGATAGTTCTGGGTGTCATTATAATTGTCATTATAAGCTACAGGCGGATATCATAGGAGCTTGTTTTAACAACTTATACTGACAATTTTGTTTGAAGCAACATTTGCTCAAAATCCTAAGAACGGTGCGTAACAGTAACACCTAATTTGTTGAGATTTCAGCTCATGATATGCATTTTTAGAAAAGTCAGAAAACAGTTAAACAAACAACCCTCACTTTGCAAATATTAACAATTCTCTTTAATTTGAAGGATTGTTAATTTGACATCAGAAACATACTCATAGAGACGTTCAGACTTCAGACACCGCTTTTAAAATTGCTTAAACAGAGGTAAAACGGTGTCATGGACAGTTTTAAACCAAGCTACATCGAGTCAAACTATTATGTGTTTAGCGCTAAAACAGTTATCTTGTTATCTTTATGGTCAACATTTTAGTTGACAAAAAAGTTCGGTTATGGTAACTGAAAAGGTAACCCTTAGTTTGTGACTTGTTTACACGTTTACGAGGGGTTACGGGGTTTCAGCCTGGTTCTTCGCAATTTTGAAGGAAAAACAAAGTTGTTTAAATATTGTCTCGATAACAATTGCTTTTTTTATCAGCTGTGTAAACACAGAGCCACAATTGTCCAAATAGGTTATCTGATGCGCGTGTTTGTCATCAGCATGGTTGAAAAGGATAGGATTGTTGTATCTGTCGAGCTTCAAGTTGACATACTTTACCGCCCATAAGGCCAAATTAAAAACAAAAAAGTTTCTCATCGCGCGCATTCTTTTTTCTGCCGTATCAAAAAGTTTTTCCCCCGTTTGACAAAAATCCGAGACATTTTCACAACAGCACTTTTCTCCTGACCGTAACTGTTTTCTTTTGCAGTCTTTCGGAGCACAGTATGCAGGGGTAAATATTATATAACGCGACGCTATTCTGCGATAAAGTCGATACAAATGCCCTCATCCACTTTTCTTTCAAAAGGTTCGGATGAGAAACATTATTTTTGATTTTGCCTTAAGTTCGATAGACTGTCACTAATCTAATATGATTTTTTTTAAACGCACAAAAACAGTTTCTGGAAGTGCATTTAGCTCATACTTAAAATAATTAAGCACAATAAATCTAAGCATTCTCAACAAATCACCCTAAGTTATAACACCATACCTGTTTTCGTCAGTGTTAAAGACACTTAATTTATTCATTGGAGGCGGCACAACAAGGTATAATATAAACACAAAATGGGCAATTATCCAAAGAGGAACAATATGTTTCGGCAAGTGTTGGGCAACTTCGATGGTTCCTTCTATCGATGTATTTAACAAAAAAAATACTGGCGATTTAAATTACAAACAAAACAATCTTATCTAAAAACGTATATTAATGAAATGGTACATTTTATGATTTTATACTTAATTATGCAAGTGTTTTTTTCATTTTGGACAACAAATGTATTACCACATTTGTGTGCAATGGCAATTTGGCAAGGATTTGATGAACTTTGTATTTGTCATAAAATGTTAGCTTTATTTTCGGGCACTTTTAGGGGTTAGAATTTCTACTTACTTATCAAAAGTTATACATTGTAAAATATTTCGACCACTCAAACTCAAGACAGTGGAAACCTTTGTCATGTTACTCATGAAAAGATCAAAATATTGATATTACCCGATTGTTTATCTCGCACATAAAATACTTCAGAAATTTATCACATTGTCTCTGATTATTATTTTGAATTTTTGTCCATTATTACTCAGAGTTAATTCCAGAATTCTTAAAACAACAAATCTTGGGCAATAGTTTTCAAAATCGAAGTACACTGTTGTGAAATGTTACTTTAAATGTATGGGTACATGCATATAAAATAAACGGGGCGGAGTGGTGTGTGGGGAGGGGTGGAGGGGGGAGGGGAGGGGTGGAGGGGGGAGGGGAGGGGAGGGGGGAGGGGGGAGGGGTGGAGGGGGAGGGGAGGGGTGGGGGAGGGGTGGAGGGGGAGGGGAGGGGGCTGCGATGCGCATGAGCACATAAATTATAATTTATTGGTAAAAAAGTCCATTTCATAGTTCATGGCCGGGTGACTATACTGTTTATTCTGAATACATTTGTTAATGTCCTTTGTGTTAGCCACATCAGTATTTCTCATCAGTGTTTCTTTACTGCATACATGTATAATACAGTTTCATATATCAGTTTCAAGACTAAACAATCCTCACATTTTAAAGTTTATAAATATTATCAAACTATTATCTAAAACTCGTTTGCTTAAAAAATCTGCAAAGTTACAATGGATTCCAAACCTTCTCTAACCACAATCGTACAAATAGATATATCATTATCACGAATACAAACATTATCTTCTTCTGCTAGATGTACAATCTAACAAGCCTCACAAATTTGTCTTCAGACAAAACTTTAAGACCCCATTCCCCTAAATAATCCCTCTATACACGTGGGTTCCAACAAACTATAACCCAACATTGCACATACAAAATATTGCAATGTCGCCCTTTAGTGAAGTAAATATACGTCTGATTGAAAGTAGAATTTATCATTCAGCAATGGTGAATTAAATGAGGTCTCATTTTGTCTGCAGCCTACATTTTTAGTGCAGCACTGCATCAAAGAAAGTGGTTTTTAGTACGTCCTTAGCGGTTCTTTAGACACGAGCCAAATAAATGGCATCGCTTAGCAGTAAATACAGCTGAGCATGTTTACAGTCGACCCTCATTATTACAAACACTGTTAATACAAACTCTAGTTTAGCAAACAAAGCCCCGGTCCCAACTCTGCATTTATGTGCATAGTAAATGGAACCGACGCTCCACTTAATACAACATTCTAATATAACAAACACTTTTACTAGGTCCAGCCGAGAGTCGACTGCATGCCTTTACAATTTACAGTTGGTCATATTAAATATTACCCGTAGGGCACTATGGCTGCTAACTACTCAATCAGTAATAGATGCATCCAAAACATCTTGCATTACAATCTTGTAATAAAAATTTAACATTGCATACTCACTGAAATGATTGTGGATTCAGAAACGTAATCATAACCCTGTTGTTTCCGATATTTTGGGTGCCAACCGGGTTCGAATCCGGCTATCGTTAACGTTTCTTTTTTTCTTCGCCAAATGTTCTTGTGGATTATTTTTCATAACCCTGTTGTTTCCGATATTTTTGGGTGCCAACCGGGTTCGAATCCGGCTATTGTTAACGTTTATCTTTTTCTTTGCCTAATGTTCTTGTGAATTATTTTAACCGTAGAGCAAGGCTGAGGGGCAACTAGGTGAGGTTACCTAAGTGCCTTGAAAAAGTGCCTTGAACCGCTACACGCAATAGTTCATAGTGACTTCCTTACCTATTGGCATGTTGTGTAACTGAATATTGTAGCCCTACACAAATGTACTGTGGCAATGCCCTCACATAGCCAAAACGTGCCAATTAGTTTTTTTGCTTAAACTAGTACCCTGTCAAACTTGCAGTTCAATTTTTTTTTTTAGTAATCCTTATTATACATTAGCACAGACCTTGACAAGCAGTCTAAAGTCTTCCCTATTTTTTTTCTTTAAAACAACTTCTTCTAAAACGACTTCTGCTAAAAACGACTTCAAATTTCAAAAATAGTCGTAGTTAAAAGACAGCGATATGTGCACTCAAGGCAGTGTAAAAAGGCAGTGGTGGACGGTGGCTCATTTAAACAAAAAAAAAATGTTTCCCGTTTCTACTCGACATGTATCACTGTGCAAATCCGGCCTTCATGAATCTGCCTAAGTTAAGTAGCACACACATTTACTATGCCCAGAAAACAATTGCCCAGTAAAAACACCATACAAATTTTACACCATTTCATACTTGGCTCGAAAGCAAAAACGAAGCCATTTTCATTATATTGACAAATTAAGTTTCACTGTGACATTCACCATGATTACCTTTGCACATGGACCCAAGTCTATCATACTCCATCACAATTTAGTTAAGCCGGGACTGCAGGACCAAGTACCCAAAATTCACTAAATTAGTGGGATGGTTTTGGAAGAGTTAGAAAGATTAGGGTTAAGTTAACTATCTGCTTAGCAGCTCAATTCAATTGGACCCTGGGCAGATCACCACCACTTACTTTTTAAAATATAAATCGTACTAAATTGTAGACAGTCGAATTGGTTCCTGCAAAGAAAATATGAATCCTACCTTCTTACAACCAATATTATTTTAGTAACAATTTGTGTACTTGCCGGCAAATAATTCAGGCAGCAAGGCAGGGTTGTAGCTAGACTGCTATAACGCCGTCACGCGCAGCCAGTCAAAGTTCTCAATCTGTGAACGAGATAAGAATGTGATGAATAGTCTTCAGTGACAGCATTTTAGATGCAACACGTCTTCAGAGTGATCTTATTCATTTCCTTCTGCACTCACATTGAGCTCCGAGGACTGTTTGTCGCAGATGAATTTCTTTCCGTTCTTGGTCCGTCGTGCCAGCGTGGCTGGCAGCTTGCGCTTGAGGAAGTTCTTGGGCTGCAAGCGGCGCTTCTGGAGCTGCTCAAAGCTCAGCGACTTCATGAAGCTCAGCTCCTTGAGGGCTCCGAGGGACTGGAGACGATCTAGGGCATCCTTGCACAAAAGCTGCAAGAGGGGTAAGAAAAGATACTTACATACAAATTTGTTAGAGTGACAAGTACAGTATTTATCAGTGAAATCGTTGAATGAGTAACTGTGACTGATTGATTAAAAGACTGAGTGACTGTCCAAATAATTGACTCACTGACTTACTGATTGAGTAACTGACTAAAGAGCTTAGTAACTGACTGCGCGACTGAGTGGCTAAATAGCCGACTGAGTGACTGAGTTGCCAACTGAGTGACTGAGTAAATGACTCAGTAAACAACTGAGTGACTGACCAAGTAACTGAGTAACTGAGAGACTGACTTATAGTAACTGACTAACCCTGAGTAACTGACGGAGTAACTGACTGAGTGAGTGTGTGACTGGCTGACTGAAATTGGCCCTAATGGACGACCGAATCAGAAATCACCTGCGTGACCAATTCGTTAGCCTCGGGACTACACGAGGCAGGCAGCGAGTACTCCATGTGAACGACTCTACTGCACATCAGATGATGGTTAGGAACTCCCGTCACCGGATAGCTGCCGATCAACAGTGTGTACATGATGATACCTAGTGACCACCAGTCGATGGCGTGGTAGTACGGGTCTTCGTGGAGAATCTCTGGGGCTAGGGTGAACAGACAGGGAATACAAATGTGTCTGGCCGAGATTTTGTTGAAGTTTGTTGAGGTTTAAAACCGGCTCTGGGAACTGGATGCAATAATGACCCGAGCCGAAGGTCATTATCGTGTCTGGTGCCCCGAGTCGGTTTTAAATGCAGAGTTGTAATCGAGTCATTTACGAGTTATTCACAAGTCAGTTCACGAGACAATCCATAAGTCAATTCACAAGTCAGGTCAGGAGGATCGAGAGATGTACAGTAGCTTGCGAGTTGAAGAGGGATTCCATGACTTTTTTTTTTGGGGGGGGGGGGAGTTTACAAAAGTGTATGTACTTACCCATATACTGTAGCGTGCCGCATATTGTGTTGGTTCTTGTGTTACGTTTAAGCCATTTGGCCAGACCAAAATCAGTTAACCTGATGTGGCCGTCGTGGTCCAGTAGAATATTCTCCATCTAAATAATAAAAAGGTTTGGAACAAAAACAAATCTTGTTGTTCGGAATATTTGTTTGATCTTGTGCCGATGCTATGGATTAAAAGTAGGATACACCATTGGTAATTGCTTAAATTATCATGAATGGGTAGATTTGGGGGTTGTATTTTATAGTAAATATCGTTTAACTGATCTGTCTGAAGTTTTACAATCAAGGATGAAGAGAAAAGCACGAAAAACAGCGTTTGTTTTCAACCTGCGTCGAGCAGTTATTCTTATGTTATCTTTGTTTTTTCGCGATCGCCGTCCAAATTTTTCTTTATAAAATCCTATTTTGGGGAATAAATACAGGATATCTAGCGCAGTCGTTTTAATGGATGCCTAGAATCATTATTTACTTTCAAATGAGTAAGATATTTCTTAATAATTCAATAGTAAATAATTTCGATATCTGCAAATGGTGTATCCAACCTTTAAGTAGTTCATAGAGACTAATGGCGAATGGATGAATGCGAGATTAAATATCACAAAGACAAGCATGCACAAGATAAACTTTGAAACAAACGATGCAATTGACAACAGCCAATACTAGAAATTAATGAAAAACAAAATGATTAGTTAGCATGGATATAAAACAAAATAAATAAAACATGGGTAAGGGCTGAAAGGTAATTATGTAAATAAAAATTAAAAGTGGAAAAATACTTTCAACAAAAGTAAATATTTACTAGACAGAAAAGCAAAAAATATATTTGCAAAAGTAAGCTTCCATTAACTTAATACCGTGCAGTGAGTTGAAATACAATATTCTAAACGTCAGAATTCAATATCTTCTACAGCGTTATATTACGTTTCTAAAAAAATATCTTTGGTTGCCCTAATTGAACAAACAGTAATTGGATGTAATTCGATTCTGGAAAATATGCTGAATCATCCAGCGGACTGCAAAAGTGCCGAGTCACAGTGAGAAAGCATTTCGCGAAATTTCAGACAGTTCACCTTACAAATAGCCCATCTGTCTACACAATGTTAACTATATTGCATGTGTGTTCGGTTTCAACGAGCGAGAATGGTTCAGTTTGTTTTCGCATGGCGCTGCATCACATGATCTTGCATATGATTTTTTAATTTTTTTTTAATGCCAAACGGGGGATATGCATGGTTCAACTTAAAGGTAGTATACACCATTGGTAATTGCTTGAATTATCATGAATGGGTGAATTTGGGGGGGTTGTATTTTATAGTAAATATTGTTTATTTTTCAGAATAATTGAAGGATATCTAGCGCAATCATTTTGCTGGATGCCTAGAATCATTATTTAATACTTTCAGATGAGTAGGATATTTTTTAACAATTCGGTAGTACATTTTTTTCGGTATCTGCAAATGGTGTAACCAGTTCGCGCCGGGATTATTTTAACAACGCTGAGCCGACGGGCGGGATTATTTTTAACGAAACTCGATCCGAAGCGTGTTCAGGCTGATAGTGCCGGGAAGCACACCCACGCATTTCCGGCCTTGCTCGCTGCTGACATACATTTCCGAACTTGAACTTGGCGTGTTTATGCGTCATCCGTTTTGAATTTTGGGAAATATTTGCGTTTATATACGTCATCCGGCGCGAACTGGTTAACCAGGTTCATGCCAGGATTAATTGTACATTGCCCCGGCGCAATTTTTTTTGGGACAAACCTCAATCCGAGGCGGGTTGAGGCCGGCCTCTGTGGGAAGCACACACTGATATTTCCGGCCTCGCTCGCTGCGAGCCAGTTGCTGATATATTTCCGGCCGTGCTCAATACCGAGCCAAATATGGGACCGAGGGACTCCCCCCCCCCCCCCGCCCCCTTAGTCCCCCACCCCCTTATTCCCCCACCCCCTTATTCCCCCGCCCCCTTATTCCCCCATACCTTTACACTCTCTAGACTATTTTTACTTAACGCACCCCCCCTAAGAACCTAAAAAGAATTCCTGAGAAACCACAACATTCCGCAAGCACAATGACCACCACAAAAAAGAAAAGGGGGGGGGGGGGGGGGGTTTCCTTCGTCCCAATCTTGCTTCATAAGCGTGTTTAGCCATCATCCGTTTTGAATCCTGGAAAAATTGGCATCCGTTAAAAAGATGGAGTAATTAAAGTACATATGATGACAATGATGATGATTATTGGTGCTACACGGACACGATGCATCTAATTCCATCTAAACATGCCAGACCACAAGTGCGTATACAGACAATTAGCGAGACCTACTTTCAGATCTCTAAAGACAATGCCGGCGTTATGCAGAAAATCCACCACCAGGGCAAGTTCAGCCACGTAGAGCTGAACGGCAGCTTCCGAGAAAGCGCCCTCTATCAACCACAGCGTGTACAGGTCTCCATGGGTTGCATAATCCATGACTTCTCGTATTGGGAAAAAAAAGGGTTAGGCACACAGTGAAAAGGAAAAAAGCGTTAGTGTCCAGGTAGGTATATGTGTAGCAGAATTATTGTTAGTAGATTTTCAAGAAAGAAAGCATAAACAAAACGCCAGGTAAATAAATTCTTAATACATGTTATGAGCAACAGTTTTAAATATTATATTTTTAAGAACATTAGTAAACCCGAGGCTCTTTATATAATTTTTTTAAAGTTTATGGATAATACTTGTTTATGTTTGATACATTTTGTCGTATTTGATCCAGTTATTACATTTAAATTGTAAATTTCAAATGTGCTCAATATTTATAGATAGCGGGTAGGATTTTAGGACAGTAGCAAATATAAGAAGAATAAATAGAGAAATTTTATGAAAATGTTGTACGTTACCAATGTGCAGATGAATCTTGTTCTGCCATGTCTTGTGTATTTGCACGATGAAGGCATGATGGCCTACCATTCTCTGATAACAGTGGCGAAGGAAGAGTTATTATTTGTTAGTTTAAGGTCTATTTAGAATTTGCAAAAATTTAGAAAAATGCTTAAACTGAACCAAAATATTACCTAATTGTTGCTGTGAGATGCACATATGCCAAAACTAGCAAGAACCTTTTCTCTTATTGATAGCCGTCAAATTCTCTGATTGTTATTTTTCAACATGATTTTGGGTAATTTTCCTAAATTTCCTTAATTTCCCTGTAAAAAAAAAAGAAGGAAATTCCAGTACTTACTTGAATGCATGCCTCATCCTTGCATTGCTTCACTGCATCGTTGCGTATGATTTCCTGCTTCGACATCACCTGTAATGCAAAATTGCCGGTTGAAAATCAGAGGAAATAACAGACGGACAAAAACATTATTTAACTATTTTGTGGAACTGTGCTTCATAAATATTTTTAGTTTGCAAGCAGACAAGTTTTCTAAGGTGCCAGGAGTAAAGATACAATGTGGGGCAATGTGGTCTAAGGATTTAGGGTGTGCTTTGGTAGATGGGTTTGAACACTGAAGGAGAACATGATGCTTGTGTTCTTGGGCAAGACACTTTACTACAATAGCCTCTCTCCACCCAGGAGTATAAATGGATACCAGTTAAGGTCGAGACTATAAGGCGCATATTACGACCTGCTTCAAACTGGTCTCATGGCCCAATGAACTAAGGTAATTATCAAGAGCTTAAGACCTTTGGTATAATGTGTTTTATAAGCCCCATATCACAAATGTGCCACCCTCTCCCCCTTTGAATGTCCAAGATCAGAAAATTTGAGGATTTTTTCCCTTCTCATTTATCCCCTTCTCATTCACCCCCTACATTTGGCAAGAAAACCACACCCTTGCCCAATACCCACCTTCATAGCAAAGAACTTCTTGTCCGACTGTCGTTGGACCTTCAACACTTCCCCATAGGCACCTTTGTTGATTTGATGTAAAACCTACCGGAAAAATGTTGAGAACAAATAACAAAATAATTTGCGACTGACACACATCAGAATTAACCGAACCAGTTCAATATCAGATTATATTTCAAAAAATTCTACGTCTGAAGAAGAAAAGCTCTTTGGTACGTTTACAATCGGGCTAAGTTTAAAAAAAATAGTATCTCGTCTTAGATTTACTGCTTTTACATTAATCACACAAAAAGGCGGGCTGAAATAACGGGTTCTAAGGTCGCATTGAGCTCAATAATAATTAAGTTTTAACTTCCAATAAAGCTGTTTTTTAGGGCACACTTGAGATTTTCTGCTGCCCAGCGGCCATATTTTTCTTGGCATATGTGTGGCATCTTCAACCAGTAACTGCTTCACGAGCAGGGTCTGTAGTAGCTGACTCGGGTGAGCCCTGAGTGTGATGTCAAGAGCTAATCGGCTAAGCTGATTCAACCCAGATGAGCTACTCGAATGCACTCGTGGGATTTATATGCTAATTGCACATACTTTATATTCCTTTTCACCACTTCTAGGATTGACGGTGTATTCCGGCAAGAAGACGGCTTCGGTGCGTGGCACGGGCCACGTGGTGCGGGAGGCCAAGTAGGGATCGGTCAGCGAACTCACGCTACGACGTCGCCGCGACGTGCGCGACCACACCCGTTGGAAAGTATAGGCACTAGCACTTCTGGGAATCTGTTGACAATGCAATAGAAAAATACAGTAAGGGAAAATCAAAGATAGAACCAAAATGAACTTGGGCCTGGAGGCCTGAAGCACTGCTGGGAATCCATTGATTTTGTCCATCATGCAGTACTAAAGCTGTTGTTGTCATAGGCCAAGTGTAATAAAGTGGAGTAGCACTTCAGTGGTGGTTCTATTGTCACATACACTGTGGAACGTCGCAATAACCCTAACCCTGCCAGATCCAGCACAGTGCATCTGTGGTGACTGCTTGACCTTGCTGGACTCTGCACACAAGTCAATGTGACAAAGTATGCAATCTGTTGCGTCTGGCAGGGTTTCTAGCCAAAATACCCTGGATGGTTAGGGATAAGAAACATCACAGAATCCACATACATGTATTTTGTTTGGTATTTCCCTTCTACTCTTTGAAAAATAATAGTGACCCGTCAGTTTTTAACATGCATATAAAGCATCAGCTGTTTGACATTTGGGAATTAAACACGGCCTAAATAACATTTGATATACCCAGTGGATTTCTAAAAATCTGTTAAAATATTTTCAACAACAATGCTTGGTATGTTTTAGGGGGGATAGCCCTTCGCACGCGACGTCAACTTCTAACTTTCGCAGATTCAGTATACCTATTTTCCAGAATGTACTTTTAATGCATTTTTTTTAGGGGGGGGCTAGACAAAAGCGTTGGTTTTGCCCCCCCCCCCCCCCCCCCCCCTCGCTGTAGAACCGCGCCTGGTGATGTCTCAGCATATTACTCACCTCTTGTCTACGATTACCACTCAGTCGGTTTCCCATGTCATCAGCAGAAGACGGCAGTTGGGTCCAGTAAGGCACTAATGCTGTCAGTATTCATGATGCCCTTAACAAAAAACTGACTTTCATTTTGATATTATACTTTTTAATTTGTTAATACGGTATATTAAAAAAAATATCTAAATATTTAAAATCCTGCATCAAGAAAAAAGATAATGTCAATTTTGTTGCTTATTTATCAATTAATAAAAACATGCTGGCCCAACTGGTTTGTAAGTTCTGGAACTAAATATATAATATACTTAAAATAAAAACAAAGGCGACATCGGGATGCAGCATATTTGTTCGCTGAAGTAGAACGAAGCCCATCGAGGCTGGAATTTACCACACGATTTATTAAATGCAGGTCTCTTGGGACAGAGTCGAGTGGTGTATTTCACTTTGCGAAATGTCAACGTTCAATTCCACCAGTTTCTACCTAGTATACTAAATAATTCCACATACAATTAGGTTTGTCGATTCGACAAGAGCTTAGCAAGATATTAATATGCTTACACTTTGATCTCTTCTTCGTTTGGCATTTTTATGAGCAAAAGTATCTCATTCTGAAACGATTTAATTACAACTGCTTTGCTCTTGATTCTGGAAGATTTGTGAAGTAATTAGACTTGTGTAAAAGTCCTTCTGATGTAAGCTCAGATAAACATTACAAATTTTATTCAAGAAATACAATTTTTAAGGGAAATAATAAAATGCACGATTAGATCCTTCTGTGTAGTGAACTACATTGTTGGTTTATTTCATTTACCTATGTCAAATTTAAATATTAATAAGCGATACATTTTAGATATACGGAGAACGACTTAATTAAGTTTATTTTTTTTGACGTCGTGAGAGGGCGCCAAATCATAATATCGACTATCACAAAAGAGTTCTTCATAAAGAACACCACCTGTATAATATGACACAATTAAGTACACACAAAAATTTATATACATATGGTTTTAACCAACAAATGTACGACCGTAAATTTAATAATTAATAGAATGGTCAAATATCTTTAGATTCATGATTACGCGTTATAGGCAAAATACATGACTGAGTACTCCCATTTTTCAAGAGGATAAATCAATTTTTAACATGGTGTAAATTTGCAGGGTTAGGATGCGGGTTCCTAGCCAAAAGTGCCCAGAGGGTTGGGGTTGGGGTGCGATTCCTAGCCAAAAGTGCCCAAGGGGTGGGGTTGGGGCTATGGCTAGGGTTGGGGTTAAGTCATGTTTAAAGATACAACAGAAATTATTGAGATACATAAATAGAAGCAAAACATGAAGTCTGCACTATTGCTTTGCCCAATATGGGCCAGAACAAAAAAACACACGCACATTACGGATCCACAATAATCTAAGTGGAATGAAAGTATCAGTTCTTGAGGTCTGATCAGAGAAGTTTCACTGCTCCGTTCTTGGACATCTGAAGAATCTTCAACGCTCTCAAGACCTGTTGAAAACAACAGAGAAAAAGTTGTAATTGGAATTTGCCACTTGAGGAACTAATTAAGCTGTCGGAGAAGAAAGTAGAAACTTAGCACAGTTAGGAATAGTGAAGAATGGACCTCATTCTACATTTATTTGTTTTGATCAAGGGAAGCATGTTCAGGTATTTCTAACGTCTTGCTTATGGCATTAGGTTCGTATGGCAAAACTTAATAATAATAGTCCCTGTTTATGCACATACCAAGTTTGAACCTTATCAGATATGCAGTTTGATCTCACCTTTAACTTTGCTTCTCCTGTTGCTCCAGTTATCCTCATTCCTTTCTTACTCATGTCTTGAATCGTGAGACTCTCAGACTTGCCGTTACCTTTAAAGTGCTCAAACAATGTTCTGTACACCTGAGAGGGTAACAAATATAAGTCAACTCATTCCGTCAGTTTGTATTTCTTGGATGTACTTCATAATTTATAACCGAATTCAATCTTAATACTTACAGCGTTTACATCAGCCAGTTTGGCTCGAACTCTGACCAGCGGCGACACTGACTGAAACTCCTTCTCCGTTATCTCTGTAAAACCTTCGTTTCTGGATCGCTTTTCTAGAAATCAAAAAGCCCACATTTGGTTTTTTTAAGATTCTGTGTAAAAGACAGATGGCACTGCATGGACAGCATCTTACAAAAAGGTAAATAATTGTCGACAGATATGTATTGTACGCGCTATGTAAGTAGCATTTTTATAGATAACAATAAGTATTTTTGTAGATAATTCTACTTTTGTCTTACCAGCTTGAGTTAACTCCGAGGTGACTTTTTCTGACGTAGTTTTTGTTTTTCCAGAGGCCTCCTACAAAGGAGAAAAAAAAGGCGAAAGTGTTTTAAATATTTTCATGTTTTACCAAGAAACTTTATGTTGCCCTCAAAACAATTTTGGTTGCAAATAAATGATACAGAAATCTCAGTTAAGGAAAAAAATCTGGCCCACAAGGTGATGATTTATACATGCGATCACATGCATGCATGTTCACTAAATCTCAAAATCAACTGTCTTGACATGATTTGGTATACATTTTTGTTGTTAATTAAACCAGAACTAGGTAGAGTAAGTAAGGCAAAATGGCAGAAATTGTTCAAAAAATGTTTGTGTCATCCCTTGATTCTTCCAATGGACCGTTCCAGATTATAAGCCCCGCCCACCTTTGATTTGTCTAAAAAGGCTGTGCCCGAATAACTTGGCTGCGGCTTAAAATTACACACGAGTCTATGGTAGCGGCTGCAGCCACTTCTCATTAAATATGCTAGTGAGTAAAGTCACCTGACCAAAACATGCGATCTAATTGGTCAATACGCACTGATTGGAAGGCAGGAAGAGTCCATTACAACTACATGTAGATGGGTGTGTACTGGTGTGGTTATTTTTCCTACCGTTGCTTGGCTAATTTCCTCCCCATCGCTAGCTTGGTTGGGTTCTGTTTGACTCCCAAGGTCCAGACCTAGAACGGAGTCTACTAACGCCTGTTGCTCACTGCTATCTGTGATCTGCTTGGAGAAAAGGAAATGCTGTGTTAATTACTTTTATTGGGGTAAACAATTGGGACATCACTGTCAGTAGTATGGAGAATATGGTCTAGTGGTGACTCGAACCCAGCCAGGAACATGATATCTGTGCCCTTGGGCAAGACACTTAAAGGGTCCTAGAAATGTGTTTTTTATTAGTTTAAATGAAAGATTATAACTAAATTGAGTGATTTTCAGTTTATAAAAGTTTTATTTTTTGGTAATTAATAGACCAAATTTTCACGTAATCTTTATTGTTTTTGATTGATAATCAGCTGTTTTTTTGCTTAGCATGAAGAACACGTAGAATTTTGGCTGATAACTTGTTTTTAATGAGCAAGACTTTTTTTGTGCTAAGCAAATTTTGTTTGCTTAGCAGCTTCGTGAAATTGGCTCCAGTTACTTTACCTGAGCCTGCGGGGCATTCTCCTGCAGTGCTCTGATGGCCGTACAAGCCGTCTGCAACTGACTCCTAAAGTAACTCGCCATCTGAGACTGCATAGCCTTGATACCCTCGGCATCTTGCACCAGGCCGTTATACTCTGTCTTGACTCGCTGCAATCGCTGCATCATCTCACTGGGGTTGAGATGCTACAGAGGGTTGAGAAAGGGCAGGAGAAATATGAGGAAAATTTGCGAGGTGTTCTGGCAAAATAATCGGAACAGCTATATGACGTGTATACAAATTACCATCATAACGTGCAAGTCAACAGAACCGTCTCCATGGAATGGGTTTGGAATGGGTTTGAAATTGGTCTGAAAATACACTTTATTGTGTAATTCTGTCTGATGTAAAGGATACCCAAGACTAACTGATATTAAAGTGATTCTATAAATCTAATGTTTTGTTAAGATATCCCAATGGTTAAAAGGTTTTACACTCAGCTAGGACCACAAAGTCAACAAGTATTACCAGCATGTATGTTGGTCCTGTAGGGCGCTGAAATACTGTAAGCCTTAGAAATACAGTTATAGAAGTAAACACTTTCACTACCTGGTTGTTGTCACCAAGTTGTTGCCTGAATTCATCCCCCAGTTTTCTGGACATATACTCCAGATCAGACTCCGCTTTGCGAAACTATAGGAAAATAATAAATTAAAAAAATTTGTCTTGTTGGTTTAATTAATATCAAGGTTGTGTAATTTAGGAAAATTGAATGTCCAGTTACTTCGCTGCATTCAGTACAGCTTCACCAGTTGGCGCCAGAGGACGTATACACACAAAGTTATTAAGGACTAAGGATTAAGGACTGTTGTTATTAGTTAATGCATGTTTCTCTATGGACGGGTCGGCTCGCCCTTTCGTGACATCATGCCAACTGCGAGAATAGGCCCCACAGACATAAATGCCCTCCCCCCCCTCCCCCAACCCCTACTCCCCCTCCCCCTACCCCTCTTCCCCCTCCCCTTACCCCTCCCCTCCACCCCCCCCCCCCACAACAAATAAAAATAGAGACAAATCTTCAAATTGTACCAGCGCTTCAACTTTGTCAACACTGTTGACCATGTCATGACAAAGTTTTTCACTTTCTCGTTCCCCGATTTGTTGACCACTCTCCATCTTTAAGTTCTAGAGTGGAAAAACCGTGAATCAAAATATTTCGCTGCTAAATTGCTAGTGATTCGATCCCCACAAGTTATCACTGCCACATTCATTCGTCAAGTGATCCTGCCTGACGTACGTTCAACATCAACAAATGCACTATCCATGCACATTCTATGGTGCTCTGTAACGGACATCCACTTCAAAGAAGAAAAAATATTACTGATATGTATATTTTGTTAATTCGGTTTCCTATTTATATTTTGAAGTGGGACAGTCGCGGACGATTGTCGATTGTTAACAAACTTTATGGATAGTGATTTAACGTGCAAACTGACTTGAGAAAACAATGAGCTTTTCTTTTGTGTAGTGAAAGGTGGGTATATATGACGATTTGTAAATATCTTGTTAATAATTATAATAAATCCAGACAAACTTGTACATTATTTTTTAATTTGTGTAAATACCATATATTTATATTTATATATTTATATATTTATGTTCAATTGTTTTGTCGTCCAATCAGTTTGGAGAGCCCCCTGACAGAAACTAGTTTCTTTTGGGCAATCCTGCGGGAGCTAATTGGATGTTGTTTTTGTTTTTTATGTTAAGTTGTATTTTTTATTTCCTTTTATTCTTTATTATGTTCATTATTTGTCTGTAGTTCTGTGACAATAAGTGTATATCCCGGAAAATGAAATAAATAAATAAATAAATAAAAACTTTCTATGCATAGTTTTCCCGTAATTTATTGTCAAATCACGGGATCAAAATTAGTGCGGTGTCACGATTACCAAGATATTTACAAGTCGTCACAATCTATTCATAATTTAGTAGTTGTGAAAGTTCTAGGGTGGCATCGAAACGGATTTTAAAATTACAGGTCAATTTGCAAGCGGGGTGTGTTGGCTCTGATGTGTCGCTGCACATAAGTAATATATATGTTTTTCTTTAAATTGAATGTCCGTTATGGAGCACCGTAACGGACATCCACACCGATTTTGTGTTTGCGCGCCCTCTGTTGTTGTTTTCAGTTTATTCGTTTAAGGCGCCCTCTATCGATTTAGTACTGGGGCGCCGGGCTGGGGTCAAATGTCTGAAGTTCAATTTATTTTGTTAACGTGGACTCGTTGTATAACTGAGGTTAAAAAACATGTTATGAAATTAAATTCGTGAAACTGAATGGCGTGGCTGAATTTGGTGTCCAAGGAGACTGTCAAAGAAATCTGTTCAGCATGCTGATTGTTTTTTGAGATGGAAAATCGAACCAGAAACATCGTCATCGAAATGGGACTCCAGTCGCCGGGTGTGGTCTAACTTAATTAACCATAGTGATGTTACGCGGTTACGTGCTGGATTAAATTAAACGTGAGTCATTTGTAATGCAAATAAATTATGTCATGATAAACGTCATATGTGCTAAAAGATGATTAACTTAATTTGGTATGATGAATTGTGTACAAAAAACCAATACTGTAAATATTATAACACTAGCCTATAGGCTAGAATAAATTTTAAGCAATTTGATTTTGAGAATTGTATTTCTTATTTATCCTCGACCCTCGACCATATTAATTATTATTACTAAATACTACTACATGTACTACTAGTTACAACAAAGTTTGAAAGATCAATGTCGATGACGATGGACAGCCTGTGTCATTTACTAAAATTTAATAAAACATTTAAAAAGCTTAATTCCATTATAAACCGTAACATGTAACGTTATAACAATTTAACATGTTCATCAACATATACATCTAGTTAAATTTCCTTTTAACCCTTCATTTTGTTTGTTGATTTACAAGTACAACTAGTACTACTAGGAATCTTCCCCATCCTTGCAAATCCCAACACCCTGTGCTATTAAACTGTGCTCTAAACAGCTGGACTCCACCAAACCCTTGTGTTGGTGTTTGGCTGGATGGGGATCGTTAGGGTTAATGTTTGTTTCACTCGGCTAATCAGATCTGTTTTTAATTACAGGCAAAAGCCCCAGTCAACCCCCCATGGCCCTGTCCAACATTACCAAGCGATTGTCGGGGGCATTTGCCACGTCCCGCAGTCGCAAGTTATTTCTTCTTGCCATCTTTCTGCTGGTCCTATTTGGCTACATCGGTCCATGGGTCATGCACCACAACCAGACCGTCAAGACCACCCTGGGCTGCCTGTCATTGAAGCTGAAGGAACTGGAAAATGATCTCAACCAAGTCGACGCGGCCGTCTTCCACGCGGACAATTCAGAAATCCATACGGATCAGGTTGTCCCGTTTATTGGCAATGGCAATGTTGGCATTGTGGTTAGCATGCTTAAGCCCAGCGGATTCCTCCTCCGGAACGAGGAGCAGTGGCTAGGCGTGGGCATGTATCGTCCCCTCGTGACTGCCCGACTTTCTGCTCTGAGAGACCAGAGTGCCACAGTTCTGCATTACCGAAAAGCGCAAGTCAAGGGTTACCAGTGCTACTCAGTCGGCAAGTCCTGCGTGTTTGTCAAGACTACTACTTTAATACACCGGTTTAGACCCATGCTGATGATGCAGGAGATCGTCGTGGAAAACAATGCAGACCAACCGGTGACGTTGGAACTCTTTCGAACTGGTCCGTTCAAATGGAAAGGATCGACCACTACCACGGAAATGTTAACGGTGGACGGTAAAACTCGTGAATATGCCCTGACAGCGGGGGACTTAAGTGTCGTTAATGGCGGGACCAACGGGAAGGTTGTTACCCTGGTCGTCGCGGCGACTGCTGCTCAGAAGAAAATTGAAGTGCCTGCAAAATCCGTCCACAGAGTGGAGGTCCTAACTTTAGTGAAATACTCGGCCCCCGTGGGTGCCGGCACGCCACAGTTGACTGCGAGCCTTGTGGACCAAGTGGACGAAGAGTTGTTCAAAGTGCTGCACGTGGACTTCAGGGAGCTTGTCCGGGAACACGAGGATGCCTGGTCCCAGCAGATTTGGAACACGGGTCTCGTCCAGGAGCCCCTGGCCATCCCCGTCAGGCCGCAGGTACCCGATGAGCTCCAACATCAGTTGAGTCATATCTCAACGGTCCATGTCTTTAACATTCTCACCACCACCGTGGTGTACTATATGATGTCTTCGACTAAGGCCCCGCTCCTGATGCCTTCCTCCTCCCTCCAGCGCAAGAAGGAGGTAATCGGAGCACTGCAGCAGCCAGGCTCTTGCTTCAATGGCCAGCCGACCCTATTTGATGAGTCGCTGTGGCGGCCAGTACAGACCGACAAAGATATGACTGAGCTACTTTCCCACTGGCAGCACGTCCTGTACAAGCACGGCTGCCACGGCCTACTCTCCGTCGGTGTGACTGGCATCATGCAGGCAATGATGCTCAGTTTCCTAGCCGGCCAGTTCACTGAGCGGGAACTGTCCTTCCACGCGGACCCTCTGCATTTCCGCAACAAGTTCCACTTGCACAATATCTTCTACAACACCACCTTCCTGCACATTGACATTGACCCGAGTCCCGGCCACGAGATTCTGATCAGCATCACTAGCGTCCAGGCCAACGGGAACAAGCCCAACAACCTCTACGCCTGCGGGACGGGATGCGAAGGCACACCTATCCTTCTCTCCTCCTCTATGCAAAAACTTCCTCTCAAGTGGACCGTACCCCAGACACCATTCCTGTACATCTCCCATGATCTTAAGCACCTGGAGTACCTCAAGACAAAGATCATTCACTTCAAGCATCTCTATGAGTTGGACGATAGCGACGTCCATCCCTTGATACCAGCCATTAGTGATGAGAACACTCATCACGGCTTCCAAATGCCAGTTTTTGCCTGGGTCCTCATTATCACTATCATAGTGATTTTCCACATGTTCCTCCTCAACTTGGTGTACAAGGAATACTGCTCAGGGTCGTCCCCTAGTTTACCAAAGACAAATGAGAAGACGAGCAAAGCGTGATGCTGGATCCCGTGATGATGGTTTGTGGAAGCATCACAAGTCCAGTCGTAGGATAATCAATCAATCAAAACATGCCTTTGAACAGGCTTGATGACTTATGTGATTGATTCGTAATTGACTTGCGATGGCTTGCAATCTGTTCATCACAATTGTACCAATGAACAGCATAAAAAAAAAAATCATGTTGAACACAAAAACAAAAACAGTTTTGGAGGTTTCTCAATAGGCCAATCATAACTCTAAATATTTGCGATGGTCAGGTGAAAAAAATCATGTTGAATTGACACGGAATGACCCATATGTGGCATGTATTATGTATGTTAAAAACAAGCAGAGTTAAATTATTTAGTAAGTATTTGTTTTTAATTGTTTTAACCAGTTCGCGCCGGAGGACGTATGTACACGCAAAGTTTACCCCATATACAAAACGGATGACGCATAAACACATCACGAGCAAGGCTGGAAATGTCTGTCGGCAGCGAGCAAGGCCGGAAATGCATGGGTGTGCTTCCCGGCACCATCAGCCTGAACCCGCTTTAGATCGAGTTTCGTCAAAAACAATTCTGCGTCTCGGCTCGGTGGTTTTGAAATAATCCTGGCGCAAACTGGTTATAATTTGAGTAGTTGAAAGTAGAGTTTGCAGTACAAGTGATATTTTGAAGTGTGTTTGAATTGCAGTTGAAAGATTATCTTTCTAGTAATGAAGCCAAGGATTCCTGAGAAGCGAGCTTAGCAGTGAAGCTCACAGACATGAAAAAGAAAACCTGCAAAGAGAAGACAATAAGAATAATTATAACACCTCACTCACAGATTCTGTGTCTTGATTGGTCGAGAGCGCGGCACGTGTCACTTGCTATTTTTACTATTTTTTACTTGTGCTATCCAAAAAGACTATACCACGCAAAAAGGACTATGCGCATAGCAACACACGAAATATGCGCATAGCAACGAAAGCGTGACTGAAACCCAGACGTGTGTTTCGGTGCATTGCGTAAACATTGCTCTATCACTTTCGCACCCGTTCATCAAGGCAACAAAGTACACGTATGATCGAGAGACGTATAATTCGGAGATTTTTTGTCATTACTATACTTTCAGGAAGCTTAAATTGTGCAGAATCTGTGAGTGAGGTGTTATAAAACAAATATTGACTGCTTTATTTCGCGGTATAGTAAAACTAGCCTCCCTCGGTGATCCATGGAGCATTCTATTTTCCCTCGGCTTCGCCTCGGGAAAATAGAATGCTCCATGGATTACCTCGGGAGGCTAGTTTTACTATACCACTCAAAGCAGTCAATATTTGTATACTAGCAGTTTTAGAGGTGGGAGGAAAACCCCAGAAGAATATTCTGGGGAATACCCACAGAACCATGCAGAGACTACAAATCTACATCATTGGTTCAGGGGCCCAGGCAGGATTTAAACCCGGGTCACCAGTAGAAAGCGAGGAAAGAACCGCTTTACCAACATGACTTCCCAGATTTACTGGCTCAACGTCAAATGGAATACATAGATAATTCTTTTTTTTACACGAAAGGACAATTTTATCTTGAGAATGAATTAAGGGACCCTCTGTTGTGTAATTAACTCTGTAGGATCTGAATACACATACATGTTTATATGAATAAATATGGAAAATATAATAACTACATACACATATAATTACTGCAAATTGGTTTGGCTCAAATATTTATAGACGAGTGTTCCCAAAGTCCCTGTAATGTGGATACATGTATATATTCTTGGCCATTTTTGTTTTTTATTCCTATAATTATTCAGTTTCAATGCAGCGTTGAGATTATGTAACAAACTGCCAACATGAGGCAAGATAGCTCAGTTGGTAGAGCGCCAGTCCGGTACTCCAGAGGTCGCAGGCTCAAATCCAGCTTCGCCAATTTCTTTGTTTACTTTGAAAAATATTGTTTAATTATAACGTGCAGTTGTCCAATAAAAATTGGGCATTTATTTATCGCTAAAGTGAGTTCACACAATAGCTACAAAGTATTGTTGGAAGAAAAATGAACCAGTATCCGTGCCGTTTTATCTTCCCACAAAACCCTTTGTCCATTGTGCAAATTCTAACTCACTCAAGTTGACTCAAGCAGTATCTGCAATAAGGTTTATTTATTAAGTCTATGTACATTTATAAAATGAGGGAAATAATGTCATATTTTGCATGCATCAATTTAAAGAGAAAGAAAATATAGCACATGGCGGTCAAATCAAATTGTGTCTGTATTTGGTGGTTGTGTATTAATGAGCTACAATAAAATACACTGCCCCGATTATGGGCAAATTATGGAACCAGAGCAAGTCCTCTGGTCTCTGGAGTATAGCAGCTCAGATTTAACTGAGCTGTGTACAAAACAATGCCACTGCCAGCAGTTGAATCAGGTGCCAGACCAAAACATGACTGACTACACTTTGAATTGTGGCATTGTTTTGTACACAGTTCAGTTGACAACAAAAAACATAGCTGAACACGTACAATCTGAGTTGCACAAAAAATACCTGGTTGAACTCACCCAGCTTTACCTTACATACGCACTGTGGACATTCCTTTGTCTTCGTGTAGTTAACAAACTTTGACCAAATACTCATTTTTCTCGCTTCCCCAAAACAAATTTACCCTCAAATTTGGATTATGGGCCTCTCAGCTGTCCCTTCTATCTTTTCTATATATAACCCTAACCCGTTTTTCCTCTAGCGCTCTTTTTCGGAAACTGAAAAACGGATTGTGGACGTGTGCAAGTCCACACACCGTAACCTCTTCCCGCATCGTGTGGACCTATATTGTTCGGAGGTCCACAGTGCGTATGCAAGACTAACTCATCAGGCCCACCTGCTTATACCCAGCACGATATGTGACAGAGGGGTACCCCCTTCTTATCCCTATACACACTTCACACTATTGTTACGTAACACATCCACCCTTGAAACCTGAGATTCCGGAAACACAATGGTCAACACAAAAAAGGGGGGGGGGTTTCTCTGCCACATATCGCGCTTCATATGCACCTACTGCTCATCAGACCACTCATGCGAACAATACAAACAATAGTCAATGTTGGTTACCATTTACATTACTTTATTTCTTGCACATTCAATGAAACATTGTGTAGTTGGCAAACATTGTCAATGTTCATATCATGCAAGTGGAGCGCACCTTCGGGCCTCGTAAACCATAAAGCACCCTCTGTAGTAAATATCTTGCTGTTCGAAACAAGTCATCACAACATCACTGTTGAAGCGCATACAAAAATATAGATTACAAAAATTACAACTCTAATTACAATCTGGCCTCTACACATTAATTCTCTCAGCAATACAACTTTTGGAGTCTTTGTTACAGTTAAGGGATCAAACTGTACATTAATTTACATATAAAAAACATTGCGGTTTTTATGCTTCTTTTATACAAAAAATAATTTGCCTTTGCATTATTTATTAATATTGATCTTCTACACTGGTGCATCATGTGAAATATGTTATGAAACAAAATATATAGACAAGTTTCTACTTTGAATCTGCATTGCTAGCGATTTCATTTGTCTTAACGACAAAAATACACATTTAGTTACAAAATACAAACACGCTACGTTAAATTAACATATGTGCTTAATGTGGTTTTCTAAGTCAATTTGTTTGTAATTTGTCATTAAAAGAAAACTAAATAAAAAAATTACATAACGCCAAGTAATATGCACGTATATAAAAAAAAAAAAATCTTTTGAATATACCCATGGTACAAATTATCTTATGAACAACGAGGGGCTATTAAGTACAACTATAATCAGTATATAAGGCTGAACAAAAGTATGATTCAAAGTACAAAAGCCAATTACAAAAAGAATTGTTTCTGTTAAATTTATGATACAAGGTACATGTATATGACGGAACAGCTTACTAACATGTCGAAACAATGATACGAGAGATAACAATTAACAATTCTGAGGCTTCTATCTTCCTCCCCTTTCCAGCTAATGCTGGAACTAACACTATACTTCTTGAGGCTTCAACATTACTGCCAATTTTACAGAATTGGAATGTTAACTTCTAGAGTTTGTACTACCTAAGGGGCCGTACAAAGCGTACGACAGGGGGGAGGGGGGTCGGAGGCCGCGAACGACTTTAAATTGTGAATAAAATGTTGATTTTGTACCGTACAATCAGCAAAAGATAATTATATAATTGGTTTTGTTTCCTTTTTTTTTTTTATCTCGAAAGAATTTCCAACGTTAAAATCAGAAGCGATACAAAGTCCGCTGTTCAAAAATGATTGCTTCGGCAGGTATGGTTATACCTTGTTAACAGCTATTGTGCAACTCCGAGAAAAAAAATTTGATGCGTCCCTGGCTAGCTATACGTAGCTTGGAGGATGAGATACTTTTGATGCTGCCCGCACTACATGCCGCGGCGACCGAGTTGGCAATGATTTTGTATAGCGCAACGTTAACCATGCGGTGTACATACACACATTGATGCCCTAGCCCTGAATAAGCGCGCGAATGTGCTAAGCGTGAATGAATAACCTTTGACACGACTGTACTGCGACTCGTTCCCACAGCTGTGCATGGACATCGTGCACGCAATGCCCCACCGTGCCCTACCGGTGTCTGGACTAAATGTTGAAAAGTACTACTTTGGGGGGAGGGAGGGGGGTCTTGAAAAGTAGTACGCTCTGTACGACCTTAAAAATGTTGACAACTTAGGGCTGTCTTTACAAAATTACAGATAAAATGACAGATTTTACATCAAAACGCACCTTTACAGTAAAAAAACCAAAACCTCCGTCTCTGTCTGCAAATAAAGGTTATGGAATGAGATATTATTAAAAAAACAAATTTTGTAAGCAATTGTTTAAACCACTTTTGCATATATGTTTTCTACGTGAATTGGGAGAAGACCCTGAGCGAGAATTCCTTGTACACCGAAAAGTCCCATTATTGGATACGTTTGTAAATTAATGTGGCGATGTATTTCGACAGTCACAATTAAAAAAACAGGGTTTTCTTGTCATACATTGTCAACATTTCTGTAATACTTAAGTGGATGTTTGTCAATTTATGTGTGGGCGAACAATGTCAGTCAGTTCATAGTTAAAACTTTTTTATTTTGGGGGCAAACTATTACATGAGCTGCAAATTAACACAAAAAACATAAACAGCTGCTTCTATAATTCCTAGAAGTTGATACTTATAACTATTATTTGCATACTGTACATAAACTAGAATCTGCCCAAAATATAGAATATGTCTGACTAACACGGCAAAAACAACAAGCGAATTAGGTCCCTAGCCAAAATGGCTCATCAGGCCAGCGTTAAACTCTGGTTTCATCAGCAGCATGAAATGACTGAGAATATTTCTATTACCCCTGCATCGGATGCCAGTCCATCGCAGGTTACTCCCCAGCTAATGCCGGTACCCATTTATGCTCCTGGATACAAGTGGAAGTTAAATGGCTTGCCCTAGAATGCAACATATGGCCAGCAACTAGATTTGAACCCCTGGCCCTTTGATCACGAGTCACGAACCCTAACCACTAGGCCACACTCCCACCACTTTAATTAAACAAAAAAATAGTCAATTAAACCTTTTAGCTCACACCTTGAGTGGTGGCAAATTACTGATTTGGTCCAAGATTATAAGACTTTAATGTCATTTTATCTTACACTATATATTTGTTGGTCTCTTGCTGTATAATTCGGTGCCCTCTGTTGAAAGATATTTAGGCATGGAAACGATGGTAGATAGGTCTGTATCGCTGGGCGATGTATAAAACTCTTTAGTTGAAGGGCTGTCGTCGACGGAGGAAGGCGTGTCAAAGAAATAGAGGTTGCTCACTGTGTAGGCCTGTCGACAAAAAAAGTACAGAATTATTCATGAAAACCATAAGTTTAAAAATCAATGGTGCCTGATGAATCAGTTTAACCAGTTCGCGTCGGAGGATGTATACACGCAATTTTGTTCCGGCATTTAAAACGGATGACGGATGAACACGTCACGAGCAAGGCCAGAAATATCTGTCAGGACCAGTTCGCAGCAAGCAAGGCCAGAAATATCAGAGTGTGCTACTCACAGAAGCCGCCCTGAACCCGTCTTGGATCGTGCTTCCTAAAATACAATCTTGCGCCTGGGTCCGGTCATTGTCCAAATAATTCCGGCGCAAACTGGTTAAACAGTTGTGTAAACTGGGCATATATACTGGTACAATTGATTGACTGTGGTAATTATATAAACTGAGGGTACCATGCCTTGACTGACACTGATAGATATGGTGGGTCAGTGCTGGTCAGTACTGGTCAGTGCCTGACAATGATAGATCTAGCTAACCCCTCGACGCCGGGAAGCAGCTATGGCCGTGGCACGCTAATACGTCCGGAATGCTGTTGTCAGCTGTGCTACACCGTAGAGCACGGCCTGTGTGACAGCTGCACACTCGGGTCCATTGTGCAGTGCAGCTATTGGACAAAGGCTGCCGTGCATTCATGTGTATAATCTGGTGCGGTGAGGAATTAATATCGACATCAAGGGGTATCAATGAAGGTACAAACAGGTTTACTCATGCATATCCCAGCAAAACAAAAGCTTCGTACAAAAACACAAATGACAGCATCAAACGTACCACCAATATTCCAATGACGGCGCCCAAGAAGAACCCACAGAAAACATCGCTCCAAAAGTGTTTGTAGTCAGAGACCCGGGAAGCGCAAATTAAGACAGCACCAGTGATGACCACAGCCTGTATGAATGGCTTGAGGAGGTAGGGTCCCTTCCAAACCATGCGGAACTGCAAGTAGATCTGGGAAATGAATCAGGAGAGAAAATGAATTTTTTAGAGAGGCACGAAAAAATATTTTCGAGATTTTCCTTTAAAGTGTTTCATTTTCTTAACACTGTAGTATACGTTTCGCAGCTATCCATAAAGTAACCAACCGGAATACTGTTGAAAAGCTTACTTATTGTAAAGATCTTAATTCCTTCTGGCATGCTTTAAATTTGAAGAAAATAATACAAATAATAAATGTTCCTAGTCAGTTTCCCTTGTGGTATATATTGGTGTAAAAAGATAAAACAACGTATCCGCATTGAGTGAGCCCCACAATGCCAATCCCAGGTTGTATCGTAAAAAACGGGCGTGATCCCTGGTCACACGACATTCTGGTGTTTATGACTAGCGCCCTCGAATTTGAATACATACTACATGTCAACTGCACTATTAAAAACAGTAATGTAACATCAATCATGCATGAAGAAATCTCTTCATCATTTTTTGGCCAACGAATTCATTGTCTGTAAGGTGCACTAAACACCTGGTTTTTTTTCTTCACTGATTCATGTAGTATGTCAGTTATTGCTCAACGTCCTTTTATTTCAATGTTTTTACAGGTTTCATTTCCTGTAGCTCAATCATTGTGTTGAGCATAAGTTTCACCAAGTATTTATCGCAGACACGTGGGCCTGGGATTTTCGAGGTTAAACAGTAGCATTTCGGCCGTTAGTTTCCTGCTTACTTACCGCAAAATAGATAAAGGCAGAAGCTGCACCTGACGCATGGCCTGATGGGAAGGATAGCCTGGGGAAACAAAACGGTTACCAGTCAAATTATAGGGGCCAATTTCATAGAGCTGCTAAGCACAACAATTTGCTTAGCATGACAATTTGTCCTTGGCAAAAACAAGGTTACAGACCAAATTTTCACCTGATCTTTATTGTTCTGGATTGATAATCAGCTGTTTTTTTGCTTGGCATGAAAAACACGTATAATTTTGGCTGATAACCTGTTTTTAATGAGCAAGACTTTTTTGTGCTAAGCAAATGTTTTTGCTTAGCAGCTCTATGAAATTGGCCCCAGGTCTATTTAGTGAACTATATGTTCATCTTTGAAGAGCCAGTATTTATTGACTTTTTTAAATCCACGGCACAACTCCTCTCAAACTACATGTACATGTGGCGTTTCAAGATAATGCTTCCTTTATACACATGTATGAATGCCCCAAATGATGGCTGTGATCATAATGTAAAAACTAGTTGTCTAAATTTGCATTAAAAATATGGTGGAAAGAGGTCCATACAGGGCCACCGCATAGATACTTCCCGACTCTTCTATGTGGCTGCTTACATTACACCATCGGATTTTCAAACGATAAGTGTACTACCCCAAAATATGGCGTAAACACAACTTTCCCTGAGATGATTTGTTTTTAATCACAAGCTTATTGCGTTTGTCTACAATGAGTGAATGTGGTGGCCGGATAACTCTTAACCAAAATATTCATAGATCCCCCCCCCCCCCCTGCTCAAATGTTGCTCAATACTAGGCCAATGAAATTGACCCGAAGTGCCCTGTAAACTGACATTGCACAGGACATCACAAAAATACTTGTAGAGTCAATCACCAACCTCGAATCTAAAAGGGCTTCTGGGTCTGCATTGGGGTCACAGGGGATGTCCTGTACGTAAGTCTGGTACCCGTACTCATCCACACACTGCAGACTTGTCAGGTTGGGCTGGCAGATGGTCAGAAAATGCGGCCTCAATCTGCCCACCGCGAACTTGAGACAGTTGGTCAGCGACAGCGTGAAGCCAACTGCAAAGAGGAAGGGGATGTAGGCCGAGGCGAAGGCGACGAGGAAGCTGTGGATCTTCAGACAGAAGATCTTGGTGCCGCGGTACATGGGTACGTCACGGGCAAGCTCCCCCAGGGCCTTGTAGCGCCGAAAGAGGAGCCACTCTGTAATCAACATCTACATGAAGAAAAAAAAACAATCTTTAGGCACATTATTTGGAGACCATTTATTATAGGACCGAAAGTATAGCCCTAACCCTGCCAGGCGCAGCGCAGTGCATCAGGTAAAAAGTCTGCTGGACTTTGATGCATTCAGCTGTCAACACCAGTGCATAAACGACCACAGTCTAAGATTATTGAGAGCTAATCCCATTAAACAATGCCAGAGATGGATTCTGCTGCATTGGGTGACCATACTCTGAAGCAGTTTGACCTTAAGATTATCTGACCTGATGGATCCCACTGCACTGGGCAGGGTTGTCATTTTGACAAATTATGCAGATTGCTGTGTCTCAGTCTGGCAGAGTTTCTAGCCAAAATAATTTAGAGGCGCAGGTAAGGGTTAAATACTTACGCCAATAAAAGGAATTCCAAGAGACAAAACCACAGCCAGTGAGGTACTGATGGTGTTTTTCTTGAAGGGATAGCGAAGGTTTTCATCGTTGCAGTAGATGCCCCGTTGAAATGGGAATGAAGGCGAATTGACGGCAAATTCCAGAAGAAGTCCTGGCAATGAACCTAACAAGAATGTACACAAAATAAGAGCAAAATTATAAGATTCATAACAAAATAAAGATTTGTGGTACCATTCGTTTACCTACACAGTTGAAGGTACTGTGAATTTAGCTTCTGGGTCAAAGTTTCAGACAAATAATAATAGTGGGCATTTATAGTGCACCATGTCTGTCAAATTTGGGACACCTGGCACAGTCATTATCCTTGCTCAGATCATGGGTGCCCCACAAAAAAATGTCAAATACGTCTCAGCTCCCTGGGGAGTATACAGCTCCACAACTTTTATTGGGAGCTTGTGGATAATAATTGCACTAGGGCATGAGTTGGCACAGGGCCTATTGAAATCCGTGGTTCTTGGGCTTCCCCTACTGTGGGAACTCCAGCAACATTTTGGCACCTGTTGTGCTACAGAAACATTCAATTGGTTGATGCGAATTCAAAAGGTCAAACATTTCTATTTGCTTCCATTTTTATTTGCTTTTCTGTGGTTCGGAAGTTAGAGGCGAAGCTGAAGACGAAGCAAAGGTTTGGAAAATTCCCATAGAGTGAGTGAAGTGGCTGTCAGTGTCACAACCCCTGTAGATACCTGCTGAGATGGTCAAGGTTGTATTCCCAGTGCCATGTCCCATGTCTGACATACAGGATTCGACAAAAAGAAATTCTTGAGATAAATGTGGCAGGTGTACAGAAGGCTATGGGGGACATGGTAAATGAATCAGCATGCTGTGAAATTTTGTGTAATCAAAAGGAACACTTTTGTTCGAACAAAAGTTTGGACACACATGACGCCTGGAAACACCTAATTGCTGTCTAAACATTTTTTGAAAGAATGTTACTTCAAAACAGGACAATCTTGGTAAATTTACTAGTACCCACTAACCATGGAGATGTCTTATTTCTCCATGCACTAACTATCCTTTTGCACGCATACAAAGAAATGCTTTCTTGAAAGAAAATTTGTCAAATCTTGTTGTGCACACACGCAGTTGGAAAACTGAACTGGCTTAAAAACGTGTAGATTACAGTTGACATTACAACTGAGTAATTGAATATCCTGAACACTGCCCTTTTACTATTGTTGAAAGACAGATCCTGTCCAGTACATAACAAAAAGGAAGGGGAATCAAAATTAAATCTCATGTGTTGCAGACGACTATTGCTGTATATCCTTTTTAAGACCGAAAACCCCCAAAATCTAGAGTTAGATAGCATGTTTGTTGAGTTACAAACATGAGGTGATTGGGCAGACAACTATTTGCACATTGTCCAATAGCTGTGACAGTTTTAGGTACGAAGTCACCATAGTACTAAGTTGAAGTACAAAGTTGCACAATTAAGTCAGATAAGAGTTGAGGGTTTGCATGGCCATGGTGAAAAGTCAACAAGATAAGAATGTTTGCGCTGTGTGGTAAATCTTTTTTGTGAGTTTGTGTGCATGGTTCTAAAATAAACCAGAGGAAACCCAATGACATTTCTGAGCTCTGCCTGTCACCAGGAGAAAACAGTGTACAGGTGGTAATTCTTCAAACCAAACAATCGATCCTGGGACCGTGAGTCCCCCTCCCCCCAGTGATTCGTATGTTCTGCGTTCTTTTAAAAAGTGAGATGTTGTGCATTTGTAAACGACGACCTCAAACGACACCTAAATGACCTTTGACCTCCAATTTCAAGTGTTGTGATGAACCCCACCCAAGAATCACTCCATTAAAGTTTTATGAAAATCAAATTCAATTCTGTCAATGAAGAAACATTTGAAGCACATTTTAACAATAACCCCTATATGACCTTTGACCTAAGTATTGTGTCTTCTCACCCAAGGGTCACTGCACCCAAGTTTCATCCAAATCCATGATTTGGCAATTAAGTAGAATTGTTTTCCTTCAAAAACTTAACCTGAAACATTAGCATGCATATGCCCCGAAAACTTTGTTAACTCTAACCATGCCCTAACCATCCTCAATCCTCAAAAATCAATATGATTTTGCACACACCCTATAGGGTTAGGGTAAACACAACAAAATTACACCATTTTACAGGTAAGCTGTTTTTGCCAAACTTTACATGCTTTGCAAGTAGTGGACCATAAAATCGACTCCAGATGTGGCTCCAAAATGACAGACGGGATGTATGTAAGCCAGTCATGCTAGCAGCCCCTATAGGGCAAGACTTCCCCTAACGAAGAAGTCTAGAACATGATGAGCATTAGTCACCCTAATTCAGTTGCACTCTCTTCAATGGAATTCAAAAGAAAACAGAGGAAGTCTGATGGGAAATGTCCCAACTTTTAACATTTTGGTCGGGTATTTTAAGAACTGAGTTATAATAAAACATACAATGTTTGTCTGATTCTTAATTTTGATTTAAATATTTCTAGTTCCTACATGTACATATGTACCGGTACATTTAAGACTCTGCAAACAATTTTTAAAACTGCTCTTTGAGATCTGGGACAAAGAGGTGCAAATTACCAAATAAGGGAAGTTTGTTAAATTAAGGCACAACATTTGCTTTTGCTGATTTGTTTTTAAATATGTAGATGGATTTAGGTGCGAGTATAGAAAATATGGTTAAACTTGACCAACATGTATATTGTGTATTTAAGGTTCGTGTTCATAGATGCTAAAATATTGCAGTCTGGTGCCCTGACTCTACTTCAGTTGAAACACAATTTATATGTTGGGAATTGTAATAACAAAATGATATTTATTTTGTTGGTGTTTGCAAATGGTGTATATTCTAAATCCAACAGAAGCAAAAAACCATCAAGACAAAGTTTGCAGTTTCAAGTTATTTAATAATATTAATTAAACAAGAGTGTACATTTAGATGAATTTAGTATAATCTTTTAATATTATTTTGAAAAATAAACATGTTAAACAAGCAAGCTGTTGTATTAGTCTTTCTTTTACTACATGTATTGCAGTCAGAAATTTCTACAAAAGAGATTTACACTCACATAATGGCCCTGGATTATGACTTTGCTATAAAGCTTCAAACATCATCATAAAGTCATGGTCATACCAACAATGTGCTCACAACGAAAAAGGTTTGGGAAAGAAGTTACCTAAACAAAAGTGCGGAGCTACAAATGTTGTGGGGTATAAATTGAACAACAAAAATCAAGCACCGCCAGTCTTTTTGATATATTAGGCTAAAAAAAAAAGTACAGTAGCTGTCATATAAATTTTACAAAATAGGATATGGACAATCCATTTTCTCCTCTACCCCAGGCTCTGCCAGTTTTCCTTGACTACAAATGCAGTCAAGCTGTTTACAAAATATAAACAGGATGTTTCTGGTGAACGAAGGAAGTTGTAAGCAAAGGTCTACTTCCTTATCAGAGTGACAGGAATTCCGTAACGTGGACACAAGGAAACTCAAATGTACATGAATGACAATTTTGTAGTTGAAGAAAATTTAACATTTCAAGTGCAAATTTATACAAATAAAACAGCCTGAATACAAAGTTATCTTTAACATTTACACTAGTATTAGACAGATTGAGAAGCTCCCTTACGATAATATTAAAGTACACTCACATTTTGCATGTTAAAATTATATTCCAAAATGACTACCAAAAATCCATGATTTGTTTTTGCCAACAAAAGCACATTTTTTTGGGGACAACAACAAATTGACATCACATTTGTTGCTGTGAATGTGATGATTGTAGTTTTGGAAGATTTTGTTAATTTTCTACTTTTAAAATTGCCCAGAATATCGACATTTGTACTCAGTAAAATGAAAGGTACTATTTCCCCACGGTATTTTTGATGAGTAATTAAAATAAGGCAGTGTAGGGCGACGGGTCTAATGAGGTAGGGAGGGTTCTACTTCTAAATGAATGTTCAACTCTGAACATGTGTTAACACTTTTTTTTTCTTGATACAAACTGAAGGGGAACACAGCATAGGCTAAGAATAATCTTGAAAAACAAAATAGAATACTCACAAATTATGAGGATGAGAAAATTGCCTAAGATATGGCAAGTACCGGCGTTTTCCGCTCTCGCCATTGTCCACAGGTTGTTGCTCAGTCTTACGCATGCATTCGTACGTCAATTCCAAGTGTCCTAACAAAAGGATATAAATTATAATAAGCCCACGACTACGAGTTCAACTTCAACTTTCAAGGTCCAACTTTAATATCTGCCGCGCCGCGGTGCAGAATTGGTGATTCATAATTCCAATTCATTAAGACTTAAACTTACAGATATACTACGACCATGAGTGACAGTACGAGAGATACGAACTACAATGTCATCGGCCTTTCACACGGAAACACTGTCAAATGTAAGCTGTTGTTATGTTTGTTACGTGGCAGAATTACCAGGAAAATACACCGACTCAGTCAAAGACATGAACCACCTGTACCGCACCTGTCGGGGAATTGAGTTGGTTAACTTGGTTGCGATCGTCCGCCCTGCGCCCTGCTTAGCTTTAGACTTGTCTATTAGTCTCTTGTGCACTCTTATTGAACTCTAAACTTATTATAAGTTACACACTCTGTTTAATTTGTTAAGGTTAGTGGGGTTTTTATGTTTACATAAAGTAACATGGTCATATTACTAAAGCACTAATAAAAGTGACAACAAAAGCGAAAGCTTATGATTTTTTCTTGAACATTGCTTGATTGCTTTGTGTAAGTTTATGCAAAACTTTTTCTAATCGAAACGTTTTATAGCGCCCTCTGCATTCTTTTATGTCGCAGTCAACATCGCGCCAAATTTGACATTACAGCGTCGTCTCATACCCCAAAAACATCATGGAGGAAGCAATAAATCTCGTCTGCAAAACTCCTTCCCACACGATGGCCTTGCGCCAGAGGAGGCCCAATAATATCGAAAATGATACTTTGGGGTCCCCGGTAGTCGCCAGGCCCGCATCAAGCTATTACGAGGAGGGCTTGACAGGGCAAAGATCGGCGCTGAATGCTGTGTCGTTGAACGTGGGTTTGACGGGTTTGGTACCGAGTCTGGAGTCCAAGGCAGGCCGGCAACTGCGGACCGTCAAACGGGCCTGGGGCACGTTCAAAGCGGTAAGTAACCTTTACATAAAGTGATCAATTCAGCATATATTCTAATGAAAATGTTTTAGTTTTTGCTTTTGTAACATTAATTATTAACAATATTGAACCAGGCTTCATCATTTAGTTATTCCATTTTGCAGCAGACCACGTCCATGGCATTATGATATTTAAATGGATCTAGGAACACATTTCTGGGCCATTTTGTGAATTCACTCGACATGCTTAGATGTCCAGAAAATTCCTGTGTTCCAAAGAACAGTTTGTTTGTGTTTGTTTTAAATTTGGTGGTTTTCGGACTTTGTATAATAAAGTTTGGCAATTTTTCCTTTAGCTCAAAGTACAATTTCCACTCTTTTTTTCTACCAGAAAATGAAACCCTCCAGAAGAAGAGGCAATGGCCGAGGAGCGAAGCGTCATCTGCTCGACATCACCCTCACTGCTACCCCGCGGACACCAGAGGGTGTCCTACGCCTGATAAACTCCCCTCTCCCTTTCTGCACGCCAAGCAGCTTGCATCGCTATCGCGATCCGGTGGCACTGGCGACGACTCCCAGTACACCGATGAGCGGGATCAGGAGGTCAGAAAGAATCGCCAGACGCACTCCGACCCCAATGAAGATGGCGTCGCGTGTCTTACAAAGGCAGATGCCAAGAAGGTGAACGAGATTTATCTTGCAGTGAGGTGCCGTGGTCTGGGAGCATTAATTTTCTAGTCTGCGGGTATTAATTGACCATATTCGCAGTAGAATCGCGTCAACACTGCTTGTAAAATTCTATTTTACGCAAATGCGAGCGCGAAACATTCCCTGCCAAATTCGTCTGAGTTGAAATGGGTTAAACTTTTGCGAATTTGCAATATGAGCAGGAGTTTGGATTTTGACAGATCTGTTTTGTTTATTACTATCAATCATTGTTTATTTTGTACTTTATTGTTTATTTTATATTTGTAGATTGCAAAGCCCAGGATTGACCAGTAAGATAAACAAGATGACCTCGCGGCTGGATGCACTAACGCAGGGTATGGGTGTCTTTGTAGCCATGGAAACAGGAATCACTAAATCCATTGCCAGACAAGAAAGGTAAGTTGGGGCCCACTGAATAGAATGTAAAATTCGGTCAGTTAACCATAAGAGAGAAAAAAGTTTTATCTGGAAATAAATATAATTGATCAGCGAAATCTTTCATTTTGCGAAATAAAAGCTTGTGATTACTATAAACACATACTCTGTGGAGTTTGTTGGATGGAATGGCAATAAAGTCAAGTTTGACGTTCTTATTTTGAATTTGCTTTTTTTACCCGTGTGGTTCTTGGTTGCTAAGTAACAGTTCTGTGGAACTACAGACCGAATCAAAGAAAGACGAGTCGGCCAAGAAATTGAAAAGCAAACGAACCAGCAGCTTGACCAGTCTGAAGGAGAGCTTTCAAAAGCGCTTGAAGAAACAAGAGCCAGTAACACACGAAGAGCAGATAAACGGTTACCATGACGACGCGGCTGAGAACGAGGATGAAGATGCATTTATGTAAATTTTATAAAAATTTGTCTCCGAGATGCATCTTTGGACTTTTAATTCATTCTTTTAAAATGACAGCATGCCAGAAAAAAAAAAATTCACAGGGAGTTTAAAGTCATGAACATCTTTACAAGTAAGTTTTGAACAATAATTTGGTTGGTAACTTTTTGGATAGTTGCAAAAGGTAAAAAGCGGTGCAAGTTTTTGATGACATTTATAATAATGTCTTTTTAATTCTATAAAACGTAATCTGTGGTTATTAATTTGGTTTGCTAAAAAGTATTCTTTTTTAATATCTTTCATCCTATGGCATTTGTGTAAATATAATTATTGGATTGTAATTCAAGGTACTAAATCTATATAACCAATATCTATTCTAAAATGTGTTATTTTTTGCCGCCCAATGTACAATATGTTTACGGAACAAGTGTAATGAATTGTGCATGTGCCAGTGTTTTATTTCGTTTTAAGACAGGTCAATAAACTTTCCTTTGAAGGTTTGGTAAATTTTAAAAGTTATTATTTTTCTAATTTAATTTGTTCAGAAGCAATATTGTCAAAACTACACTTCAAAAGCTGGTTTCTTGTAAATTACGACAGCCAATTTTGTTTACAAAATTCTGAAATATTTTTTTTACAATTATCTTAAATATACGGTGATTGGTTGAGACTTGTTGCCACTTCTCTGAGCAAGCTGTTAGAGTTTTAGTATTTTACCCTGAATTTGATAAGGGGCAGTCAACTAACAGTTATTATCTTGTACAAATGCATGCTTGCATTTAATCTTATATAAATGCAATATTTTATTTACAACCGATACTTGCATTGTACATGTATTGATATAATGTATTAACTTATTAATCCTGTTTATGTGCATGATAACAATATATGTAACTTCAAACATTTTGACGTCTATGTTTCTTTTTATCTCCAATGTACCCAACTTGTGCCCGCTGTACTCCACCTGCGCCCGTTTTATACTTCTCTTTTTATTTCCGCTGTACTCCACCTGCGCTTGTTTTATACTTTTCTTTATATTTCCAATGTATCCGACTTGCGCCCGCTGTACTCCACTTGCGCCCGTTTGTTTTACTTCTCAAACAATAAAAATGTCTAACTGACAAATGGTATACTACAAGTTGACTTAAACCACTTACATGAGATGGTTTCACAAATTTATTGACTTTCATGTATTATGAAGATGTTACTAGCATGCCCTTCAAAAACCACCAGACAATTTAGTTCTGGCCACGGATCTACAGCAGATAAAAAAAAAAAGATACCTCCCCCCCCAAAAAAAAAAGATCTGTATCACCATTAGCCAAATACATGGAAATCTAAAGAAGATATTGTGTATATAAACATGTATTGTATATATCAACATTATTTTCCATCGAAACGGAAATATTTAATCTATGCCTTGATGTTGCCCAATATATAAAGCAAGATGTGAGATGGAGGGACTCCCAACCCCCCTTTGTAGTGGTTTCTTAGGAATTTTTTTTAGGGAGGGTGTGTTACGTAACAATAGTCTAGAGAGTATATAGATATGGGGAACTAAGGGGGAGTCCCTCGTCTCATATCCTGCTGGGTATATTGCCCATCGTACTCTAGAGCTGATATAATACATGAACACAGACAACTAACTAATCAACACATAGTGTATTTCATCATCACTCTCAACACAAAACAGTTCTCTCCATGTACAAAAGGAACATTAAAAAGCAAGCAGTGGCACCCAAATGTTTTGTCTTACGGAGGAAAGACTAAAATAAACTAGTGGTGGTAGAAATCGGAGATTTTAAAATCTGGTTATCCAAACAATTTTAAACTGAATACCGATTATTTGATTTCACCAGAAGTTCTCCAGACTACTTCGTCTGGCGTCCCGACTTTGCTCCTATAGGAAAGCGCATATGTAAACAAAGCCATTACGTCATTAGGTCTCGGTTCTGTTGGTATACACGAGACTAGAGGTGTAGTAATTTTACACTTCTTCCCATCAAACCATGATTTATTTGTAGTCTGGTGCTATCTATTTCAGCACTGAATTTATCAGAAACAAATTCCTATTCCCGAATATCAGGCACAAAGTTACGTTGTGGTGAAAAGAATTGCTTCATTTGCACTTGTCCGTGTGAATGTGACGTGGGACTACACCAAAATTCTCACCAAACTTTACTACAGCTGAAAATTGTTTGACTTTTGCTGATTTGCAGCGCAAACTCTTGTCATGACATCACAATGTTACCCTTGCTCTATGAGAGTTGTTTATTGCATGGCAGTGGTACGTGCCAATGCACTCGAACTGTGTGCATTTGAGGATTATACACGGGCATTTGTTTGGGAGGCACGAATATTAAAAAGTGTTGGAGTGTAAACAAGAGCAAGGGTTATGGCCCACGAGAGAGACAATTTGTAACCGCTAAGCCCCATCGGGGTGATATGGTAGTCTGGCGCCATCAGCTTGACGTGGTGTCTGCCTGGAGTCTGGGTTGTTTGGCTGGGGGTTCACTGATGTCATCGGACTGCAAGAACAAACGAATCATACACTCATTAGCGGAGATTGGAACCATAACATGTTGTTTGTCATCCATTTGATTTAACTATGCTCCATCACAAGAAAGCAGGAGGTTGTGGGTTCGAGTCTCACCCGGGTGATTTTTTCCTCCATAATCTCCATAGAGTATACAGTGTTTATAAAAATATGTAAATTTGGTGAAGGGTAAAACACAATATTGAATTTACCATAGTGCCTTAATTTCTGCCGCTTGATAAAAAGTGGCAACTAAAATGTTTGCTTTTACGGGATTTTTTGTTTGTAGAGATCTTGGTTGTTTCCGAGTTGAACTGAAATAATTGACAGATTTACAACTGTGTGTATTGTCTACTGTTTGTTTGAGTACTGTATAGTGTATTTTATACCAAAGAATCAATACTTCTTTTTTTAAATGTAACACCTTTTTTTCTGCTTTTTTTACAATTTTCTAGACTGGATTTAGGTCCTTTTTTAAATTTGTGATGCAGCTGGTCTCTCTCTTTTGCAAGCATAGCAGAGCTGCCGCTTGACGCAAATGTTACTTACTTTTTCCGATGTTGACGTAGGTTCGATCGATGTCTTGGAATCCGTCTCCTTAGATGCCGTTTCAGGGGTCTGCTCGTTAGGTTGACTGGCCGTGTCGTCTTTCTTCAAGTTGCCAAAATTTCTGTGATCGCCACCTTGCAAGTAAACAAATATTTGCCCAGGTAAACACAGTTCTGCATCTGTGAGGAACGTGCCTGAAATTTTGTTGCCATATTAAACTTTTGAATCCTAGCAGCGCTCTGTCATAAAGAGTGATGACCAGTGCAAGTGGTTTAATTATTCAACCACAAAGCTTTCTGGCTCGACTGAACTGCACTGCATCTGCGTGTTCATGACGCATGCCATGCAAAAAGTTTTATTCAAATCTCAGTAGGATTTTTGACAACCTCTAGGTAATTTGGCACATATGCTTTTGTTGAAAGAATCTTTGCAGTGCAAGTAAAATACAAAGGAATGTTTAAAATACAAAGGAAAGTGGTGTGTAACACAAGTGTGATCTGAAATTCGGTACCCTCTGGAAACCTGAACACAATGTGTATAATGGAGACAAAAGGACGCCGGAGGTCAAATTTGTATAGATGAATAGGTCGCCACAGGGAATTTCACGAATTAGATTTTTGGAGTGTACCTTAAATTACTCAAAAACTAGGTTTAGGATATGGGTTAGGGTTAGGGTTAGTGTTTGGGTTAGGGTATGATATAGGGTATATTGGGTCGAAATTTCAACCCAGGAAATTAATTGTGGTTGAAATAGGAGCATTTTGAAAAAGGTGCCTGACTTTTTAAGCAGTTTGTACACGAGAACAAAGAGATGTCTCCACAGGGATACAAATTTGAGAGTTCGTGGGTGTAACATGGGTGCGAAGAGTTATTTGCAAAGAGTGCAATCGACCCCGAAGCAAGCAACTCGCCCCCGAAGCAGGCAACTCGCCCCCGAAGCAGGCAACTCGCCCCCGAAGCAGGCAACTCGCCCCCGAAGCAGGCAACTCGCCCCCGAAGCAGGCAACTCGCCTCTGAAGCAGGCAACTCGCCTCTGAAGCAGGCAACTCGCCCCTGAAGCAGGCAACTCGCCCCTAAAAGCAGGCAACTCGCCCCTAAAAGCAGGCAACTCGCCCCTAAAAGCAGGCAACTCGCCCCTGAAGCAGGCAACTCGCCCCTGAAGCAGGCAACTCGCCCCTAAAAGCAGGCAACTCGCCCCTAAAAGCAGGCAACTCGCCCCTAAAAGCAGGCAACTCGCCCCTGAAGCAGGCAACTCGCCCCTAAAGCAGGCAACTCGCCCCTGAAGCAGGCAACTAGCCCCTAAAAGCAGGCAACTCGCCCCTAAAAGCAGGCAACTCGCCCCTAAAAGCAGGCAACTCGCCCCTGAAGCAGGCAACTCGCCCCTGAAGCAGGCAACTCGCCCCTGAAGCAGGCAACTCGTCCCTGAAGCAGGCAAATCACCCCAGCTCTCCCCCGAATGAAGCAGCTCCCCCGCAACTTGCCCCTAAAGCAGAAGCAACCGCTGAATCAGGAGCATCAATCTTGTTAATACAAAAGTTTATCTGTTAACCATAAGTTCCATTCTGTCTACATACCTTCGCTGACACCCGTCGTACTACTCCTGTCGTCATTATCACTGCTGTAAGTGGAGTCCATGGTGGAGTCCATCGTGGAATCGTCATGGCTCAGTGCCGATGAAGGCGCTACATGTAACGTGCAAGAAGGAACAAAAAGGTAGATCCTAAGTTTCTTGTGGAGCTGTTGTACATGGAGCTGTAACATTAACCATTAGTATTTAGGGGGGATTTAGTTGTGAATTTTTGATCAGTCTGTTAAAGGTTCCCATCTAAGACATTTGTTATTAGGGCTACACTTACTGAGCCTTGCGTCTTCTATCAAAGCGGTGACATCCCTGTGTCGGAGAGGCTCTTGCACAAGCTGTTGGTCTTCTGGTCCTGGGGTACCGGTACCCTGCTTTGCCGAATCTGCGAGGACAGGGGGAAATAAGGGAGATTAAACCAACACTTTATGAAGCCACACTTACGCATGTACACTGTTGAGATCCTTATATACCTTTGTCTGTCTCTCCTTGGTGCTTGGCCAAGTCAGTGACCTCTGACCCTGGTGTTTCCAAGCCCTCTGGGTTGTTTTCCTTATTGTCATCTGCCGACTGCTCGTCCTTTTTCTCCTCGCCTTCTTTCTCTTTGCTTTTCGTCTCCACGACCGGTACCCACTTGAAGATCTTGATTGATGTGTCTCCGATGGTTACCCATTTTTTCTCCCTAGTGACAAAAATAATACCTCCTATAAATCTATACAAACAATGTAGATGTAAGCAAATTCCATTTTTGATTACTTACCTCGGGTATTCCAATTTTCCAGTTTCATTTCAAAGAGTACAGTGAACTCTAAACATAAAGTTGGTGTATGTGTGATTTTTCTTTTGCCTGGCCCTGCACCCGATTTCACTAAACTCTTCGTAACTTACGATAGATCGCAGCCCCGCGACACGTCGTATCTCGAGATGCGACGCGTTACTCTCTCAAGTTGCGATGCGTTGCAACGTTTAGTAAAATCGGGGGCTGGGATGCCAACTATCATGGGTATGTAATTCTTATCATACGGATGTGTGCAAAAACATAAACAATACAAATATTTTTCTGACAAACAAATATAATACACACTACCTTACCATTTCCGGACCTTATCAATGGCTTGCATGACACGTTTGATTTCATCTTTAGCACGGCTGCGGGTTTCGGCCCGAGCTGAACGAGATGAACCCATCATTTTAAGGAAATCGTGCAGATAATTGGGGTTCTGTACGGCTACAACAAGTCGACTACCGACCGTGCACCACAATCACAAAGAACTGCTGCAACACTAGTGCGCCACCTAGCGGCGTGAATACCCCAGCTCGCCTTGTTCAGTGCAGCCACATCTGACGAAAAGGCGAAGTTTCAAAAACATCCTTAGGAACGGTTCCCTATGCACTTTCATATTATTTAACACCTATGTGTTAAAAGGTACCAGTCTGATTTAGATTTTAGCGCGGAATTTCTGAATTTGCATCGTAGAACGCGTGTACGTAACTTAGTTACTCTTCGCCTTTTCATGATTTTATTTCTGGGTTTTTAAGGCTTTGAAGCATAATCCTATATTGCCTGAGGTAAGTTGTATCATGGAGGTAGGAAACCTCTATAGTTGTCAAGTGCATTTTTAGCATTACAGTACTAATTAGCTGTGTTATTTGGGGTCGTTCGCTCGAACATACATTAACGTTCGTGCACGCAATGCATGGCAGGGGCCTGCAAGACAGGGCAATCGACCGTGACTATGTTTATTTAGTGCAATCAACTGTGACTCAGTACAGCTGGCTGTTAAGTGGATCATGAGTGGATCATGAGTCATGAGTGGATCATGAGTCATGAGTGGATGCATGTATAATGATCATTGAGGTGTAGTGCATTTTGGGGGTCTTGTCTTTATCATTACATTACCATGAGTTGACTTGTGTTGTGTGTAAAAAAAATTCATATTTTCTGAAACCATCTTCAATATTTAGTAATTAGTTAGATCATGGAGGTAGGAAACATATTGTTTTCTTCAGAATATAGATATAATTTCACTGATTTCTAGGAGGGGGAATTACTTGGTTCCCGATTTTAGCAAACCATTATTATGGTATTCAAGGGAACAGGTCAACTCGTACGCGGGATGACTCGTACGCATAATTTGGTCAACTCGTACACGGCACAACTCGTACGCAGGACAACTCGTACGCCAGCCAACTCGTACGCCAGCCAACTCGTACGCCAGCCAACTCGTACATGGTCCAACTCGTACGTGGTCCAAAATTGTAGTTCACGGGTGGCATTGATCAATTAAAAATGAAATTGTCACGCGTAAGAGTTGGTCCGCGTACGAGTTGGTTCGCATACGAGTTGTCCCTCGTACGAGTTTGCCGCGTACGAATTGGTCGCGTACGAGTTGACCTGTATTCGTATTCAATTGTGGTATTCCAAAATGGATGTTGTGGGTTCACACAAGAGTTGTCCATCTATATGATCTACAATTACATATAGACAATACAGTGTTTACAAATGATTGTTTTTTTCTCTTCAAAGTGCTAGTAGTAGTACTAGTATGAGACCATGAGGATGAGACAACAATTACTGATTGCCCGTCGCCAGTCGGACCGGCAACAGTATCGATTCCTCCTGTCCGGCTTTCCTGACCATGAAAAGGCAGCCCTGGCAGAAAGTATTGCAAGACTGGGCGGAAAATACCTCGACTCAAAGGTATCTTAGGGCCTAAACAATAAATGTTTCTGGTAACAATTATTAGTTTAATTATTATAACAAAAATAAGTTTTCAAAATGAAACATCCTTCAGTGTGGGCCCACTTAAAAATGAACCTGAAATAAACCAAACAAAATGGTTGGTTATTAAAACTGGTCCTTTTTTACTCATTTGTCTTATTTTTTAAAAAAATTTGTCTTATTTTTTTTCAACAGACATTCTTACCAGAATGCACCCACGTTATCAGTGTGCGTCCAATGAGGAGTGAGAAGTATTTGTGTGGCTGTGCTGCAGGTAATTTAATTATAAAAATGTTGTTAAATTAAAAGAATTCCCAACTCACCATTACATAAATTCTCCGGTCCACAAAGTTCAAAATTCCAAGTTAACAGAAGTTGTCTAAGAATGGATACAAGAATGGATACAATTTTAACTTTATTTCCGTTATTGCCCGCTTTTAGGGAAATGGATCATTACTCCCGATTTTGTCAAGGCGAGTTTGGCAGCCGGCCAGTGGTTGCAGGAAGACCCTTACGTCTGGGGCAACAATGAGCCAATCATTGTAGACAAGCGTTGTTCGTCGATGGCCAGTGCCCCCAAAAGATGGCTGGCCCACATCCGATCGACGAATCGACGAGCCTTTACAGGATGGACGGTCGTCATACTAGTGACCAGCAGCAACAACAGACCCGCTGTGTACAAAAGGTATGACATTTAATGGCCGGTTTGTACACAGCACGGACGCAAACTCAAATTTTGTGACATCGGGGCAAATTATCGTGCTGCGAATTTACACAAATTTGAGCATATTTTAACTCTGGCAAACTCGCAGCGAATGCTTAGTAACGTCCACTTAACACTATAAATACCAAAATAAAACCATACTCGTCCCTATGGTGTTCCAATGGTCCCACCCTCTATACCCATGTTGACTCGCCAACACATATTTTAAGGGAAAATATCAAATTTAAAAAACCTTTACATTTTGGAATGGTCTGTTTAAAAATACTACATATTGTTATAAGATTTGGTCTTTTTTCTCTTTACTGAAAATTTGACTCAGAAATATAGTTATTCCGATGTTTGCCCTGTTTAATCAGGTTGATTGAGTGTGGTGGAGGCACAGTCTTGTCCCTGAAACCCCCCATCAGAGATCCCAACAGTCTGGCTAAGTTGCTGACTTACGCATTCGTCGACAGGAGTTTTGAGGAGAAAGTGCGCCCTCTTCGGGATCGCGGGGTGCCGTGCCTGTCTCCGGAATTCATTGCAGAATTTCTGTTTGAGGTGGGTTTATAATAGGAGTGTTAGAATCAAGTCCATTACCAGTCAATTACAAGTAAATTTGACAAGAACCTGTACAAATAAATGAATGCCTTCTTAAAGTTCACGAAAATAGCTTAGGACTTGCGAACAATACTCGCAACGTGCATACTCGTATGTATTTGCACACAATACCAGTGCTATTAGGGTACTTTCGTTACGTGTAGAACTTTTGGCCATGCACAGTAAGATAGCAAAAACAGCGAATTTCAGGTGACTTACTCGTGGCCAATTAAGGCACAAAGTCTGTGGGTGAGGTGTTATAGAAAGAGTTGTTTTTGTTCCATTGATAGGAAATACCCAACCAGGAGAAGTATGACATTGCAACCTACAAGCCTGACGCTAAGCAGAAATCGTCATCGGAGTGCAGTGTGCCAAAAGGAGCAGGCAGCGTCAAAACATCACAAGGTGTTTTATAGTTATTTATATCACTCTGGTAATGAAACCGAGGAATGCTCAAAGGTTCCTCAGGAACTGTACCTTAAAAACCTGCATGAAGAAACCTCTAAGAAGAAGACAATGAGAAGGAATTACAGTTTTAGAGGAAAAACAAAAACTGAAGAATATTCTTGGAAAAAACCAAGATGTTTAGCTGTTTAAAATACATGTAGATATGTTGTGTTTTGGAAATAAACTCCTCATATTCATTCCACGCCAGTTACGTCAACGGTTGCCAAAACTTCACAGCAATGCAAGAACGGATTGCGGACATTACCGCTGAGCCAGTCATCTGGGGAGTCTTTGGTGTTGACTTGTTCAGCCCAGTCTAGCCAGAGGAGCCAGTCCTCCATAACTGGTAGCCCGTCGGCTAGGAACCAGTTCAAATTGACCCAGTCAACTTTGACCCAGTCAACATTGACCCAGTCAACATTGACCCAGTCAACCTTGATCTCGGGCTCGCCGGTTCAGTCTCCGAGTCGGACGCCATGGAACAGGCCGGACTCGACCATCTCAAACGGAGACGCAGCTGTCAAGAGAAAGTTGAAGTTCTCGTCCAGTGTGGTCCAGCAGACGGTAGCCGAAGTGAAGAGGAAGGTATGAGATTATTAGGATTGTACCTCAAAACCTAGTATCTGGTTTAAGCATCTGGCTATTTAAGCTTTAGCGGTTTTATTGTGAAAATTGGTTTTAATAAGAATGAATTCAGCACTGACTGGTTAAAATGCGAGTTGGTAAAAAGTGGGCATGCATTCCAATGTTTGCTCTTCATCTAAAGGGTGTGCATTGGCCCCAAGAAACAGACCGCTGATTTCAGGAACCGGTTCCAGAATTTTTGGATCAGGAACCTTTCACCAGATTAAAAATGTAATCAGTAACTTCTGGATGATAAAAACAAATTCGCACAATTTGTGAAGTATCTTTAGTATGAGAACAGGTTTTCATATTAAAACCCTAACAGTCCTGAATCCTCCAAAATCAATATGGTTGTGCACATACTCTAGGGAGTTAGGGTTAACGAAAGGTGCAGTTTGCATCATATAAAGCTATAAAGCCCTTCAGACAACTTCTGAGATTTGACTTTTAGGGTTAATAATGATAATAAATAAATGGTATTTTAGAGCAACCATAAGTGGTATTTTACAGCACATGTTTTAGGGACTGACTGATAACCCACTTTCTGTTATTACTGTTGCAGCACTCAGCAGGCCATTACTCCCGTGTGCCGTATTGGATGCAAGTGAGTCCTCCAAAATATCAAGTTCAGGACGACCTAGAGGTCACCATGGTGTTTCCCACCATGGTCAGCAATCTCATCGAAGCTCACTTTGAGGAGGATTTCTGGCTGAAGGCAGTTCACAGCATACACGCCCACCTGACGGCGAAGAGATACCCGCCCCCCTCCCTGATGCACGTCATTATGAGCAAAATGCTAGAGGTAAACTCGCAGGTACCCATTTATTCCTGGGTGGGGAGAAGCAATGAGTGACTCTGAGCCTATTCGTAATCCCTGGCTTCGTCTTAGGCCTAAGGCGATTTTAGGTTCACAACTGCGGGAACACCAGCTGCATTCTGATGCCTTTATTCTTCAGAAACATTCAGTTGGTTGATATGAACCCAAAAGTTTGAATATTTGTTTCAATTTCTATTTGCTTTTTTTCCAGTGAACGTAAGCACAGAATTTAAATCCCACTTAAATGTGATAACAGTTCAAAACTTTTCTTCATTATTTTGTTCTTGCAGTCAACTGATATAGCCTTCAAGAACCACACCATCCACCTCTTGAAGTCTGTCCTGTGCCTTCACAGGCCCACTACCCCCGACATGACCAGTGTCTATCTGCAATCATTTGTGCCCGACGACGACCGGTGGTTTGGACTGGAGAGCGACGACCCCATCAACACGCCATGGGATTTCATTGGCAGTGTCATCAGGTACCAGACTCGTTGAAATATTGCTCGGTTTTCTAAAGTAGAGTTAAAGCTTGTACATACTTGACGCGAATGCATTTAAGACGTGCATTTGATGTCGGATAAAATTCAATTTATATTCAGTATTTGGCAGAGCCTTAACCAGTTTGTGTCGGATGAATTGTATACACACACAAAATTTCCGGAATTCAAAACGGGTGACGGATAAACGTGTCACGACCAAGGCTGTTGTAATTCGTCAGCAATTGAGGCTTGCAGCGATTGAGGGTGTGCTACCCACATATGTCGGCCTAAACCCATCTCAGATCGAGGTTCGTGAAAAACAATCTCGCAGCTGGGTCCGGTCAATGTCAAAATAATTCTGGTGCGAACTGGTTAATGTAAGATTTTTCTCTGGTGAAATCTTTCTCTTTATTTCAGGAAATCTCTGCAGAGGCCACCGAGTGAAGCTGATAGGACGGACGCCGACCAATCACCGGCAGACCTGGCTGGCCTGAGGCACAGTGCTGAGTTACTGCTAGGTTACATAGTGGCTGTGGTAGAACAGGATTATCAGGCCTTCGTTTACAGGTATAGTGCAACACAAGAGGAAGAAAACAAGACTAAGATTTTCTAGTTCTTCTAGACTGATGTCGATCTTCTTAATATTGACTCGGGTCCCAAAATAAATCAGTGACTGGTTTGCTCCTTTAACATCACCGAGCCGACGCGCAGGATTATTTTTAACGAAACTCAATCCGAAGCGGGTTCAGGCCGATAATACCGGAAAGCACACCCATACATTTCTGGCCTTGCTCGCTGCTGACAGACATTTCTGGCCTTGCTCGTGGCGTGTTTATGCGTCATCCGTTTCGAATCTGGGGAAAACTTTGCGTTTATATACGTCATCCGGCGCGAACTGGTCAAAGCCTGAATTGTCTTAATAATACAAGTCATCTGAGTTTTCTCATTTTAAACCTTTCTTGTTGGTTGATATACAGGGAGGAAAATGATGCTGAGAGGTGTAGGAACCAGTGCTGCATGTTGTCAAAGATACTGTGGCCAAGTAGCAACATCAGGGCTTCGTCTCCTATCGTCAGACAGTTGATAACTTTCTTGCTGCGAGCCGTTATGCTGGTGCAAGAAACGCCGGACATGGTGAGAGTTCTACGCCATTTTTTTAACTGACAAAATAGAGAACAAATTGAGGATTTGGGTATAAATTATAAATTATAATTTACAAAATAAATTCTAGTACAGCCTTTACTTTGTTACAATCTCCAAAGACACTACAATATTTGCACAGTTTGCTTGTTAAGTCAATGGCCCAGAAAAACGAAGCAAAGTTACAAATTTGATGTTATTTTTTTTCTTATAACGCTTTTCAACTTGTATAATGCAGTTCTATTTTTTTTTTCAAGAAGAGGGCCCTTTGTGAGTCGCATTAATAATATAATAATTTAAATGTTGTAAAGAAAAAATACAATAACTAATACACCTTTGGATTAAAAATAAATAAATTTATTGGCTCATTCCCAAGGCATAATAACTTGTATACTGCTTGAACAAATAGCAAATGAAAATAATATATTTTTGGGGGGGGTCTAACTCAAACTAGTTTGGGGAATACATGTTCAATTTAATGTGCCAACAATTGATACGCGAATACCACAAATGAAGTGGTGAACATTTCCCCATCAAAGCCACATTTGTTTTACCCTGCGGCACGTTGCTACATGTACTTTGTTTGGTTTGTTTTGTAGTATCCCTGTCTTCGGATGGTTGTCACGCTGGTTGAGACAGCTGCGGAATGTTGCAGGGTGTTTGCCGGGGACAGCAGCATTCTGGGAAGTCTTGAGTGCGGGGCTCATCAAGACTTGGCTGTGGAGATTGCGTCCATGGCAACGCAAGGTGGGACACGCCAACCAGCGTAGCTCATTTTGTGTATTAACCCTAAACCCCTCTAGTCAAAGATAGGTGATGGGATTGTGGCGTTGATGACACAAGCATGACATTTGGCACACAGTCAGAGTATGTCATGAGAAAGATATCTGGCTATAGGGCCAACAAAGATTTGCCGTTTGAAGAAATATAGGTAGAATAAGAAGCAATGGCAGCCATTTTGAAAGATGCTTGTCGCAAAAGCAAACGAGAACTTGAATTGTTGACGTCACAGGAAGTTTTCGTGCTACGAATCTGCAAAAATTGAACACTTTTCAACACTAGGGAAAGTTCGCAGCGAATGATTTATGATGTCAAATTTGTATCGGATTCGCTTTCGCGTGAACTGACCTTAATTCTACCTATATTTTGAGGACAAAATTGCGATGGCCCTGTATCCAAATATCTTTCTCATGACATACTCCGAGTTTGTGTCAAGTTTCATTCTTGTTTCATCAAAGGCACGATTTTCCCCAAATATTTCCCCTATCTGCTCCACTAACTAAGGTGTGGGAAAATTCCAGTTTGATGATGGAAATATTTCACACAAAATATCGGCAGGTTAAAAAGTAAAAAAAAAAAAAAGAAGCAATTTAAATAAAACTCGTTTTTTTTCATCAGAATCTAATATACAAAGTCTATTTCTTTTCACAGACGGACTTGCAGAAAAAACTGAATCTCTAAACATACTGCTATCCTTGCTGCAACCTGATTGGCTGAAGCTGAAGGTGACAGAAAGCCTGCTAAGCGCTTACGACGACAGTTTGGTGTCTGTTGAAAACAGGGATATGGCAAGCGACCTTCTGTCTCTCAAGAAAGTGGTAAGTGTTTGAAAAAAGGTCAAATATGTAAGCATACACATTTGCTTAGCACAAAAAAGTCTTGCTCAGTAAAAATTGGTTACCGGCCAAAAATACATGTGCAAAAACCAGCTGAATACCAGTCACGAACAATGAACATCACCTAATAATTTAATTTGTAACCCTGAAGAATTGTTATGCCCCTCAAATGGTTGTGCTAACATGTTTTATAAAATTAGCCTATGTACATGACAAAGAAGTACCAATCCAAATTAACTCTGGCACAGAAATGTTGCCATGGCAAACTAAATCTGACCGTGTGCAAAGGAAAATGAGTTAAACTTGCACAAGCTGTCGAAAAGCTCTTTCGAACAGACAATCTTAATTTTTGACGACTTGTAGTAGCAAAATCTCTCATTATTTGTATTTTTGTATTTTTTGTATTTCTTTTTGTCCAGGTGAGGTACTACTTTTATCTGATACCCCCGACGACCAAACGTACTCGATCCAGCGTGGCACCAGACAATGAAGACGAAATAACCAACCCAAGAAAGAAGGCAAGACCAGACAGAACCTCAGCGGTGCCTCTCAAGACCCTGGCGTAAGTTGGCTTCCCGAGGGGCGAAACCAAGGCAAACAAATTTGTATTCCCTTGATTCCGTCACTAGTAAAAGTAAGAAGTAGTAAGAAAAAGTAAAAAGTAGGAAATATCCAAATGGATGCCACCTTTAAACTGGACATTTTGAACGTTCAATTATAAACTAGCATTTTCCGAATTTCCTTGGTTTATTGCAGGACGAGAAACAACACTGTTAAGAATCTTCAGCTTTCCAGTCAGTTTTACAAGAAAGCGACGAAAATGGACAACAGAGTGAACTCCAGGAATATGAGAGGTACCGGGGGAAAAAGGTTTTAATCCTGGAATTATAGACCACATAGTAATATTGATAGCTGATTTGGCCTGCATTGTAAGCATTGAGTATCAAGCTTAGATTTGGAGGGAATTTGTCATTTTATTTATTGTTATTTGGCCTTTGGTACGGATGAGCCACAATTCGTACAGAAATGTTCACAGTTAATTAAAGACATTCCAGAAAAAGACATTCCAGAAAGACATTCCAGGAGAACTGGCGGAATTAGGCAGAGATTTAACAAGCAGTCATTTGTTAAAATTCCCCCCTTCGTTTAAATTCCAACACCACAAGGTAAACTCTGACTATGGTGGCACGTTTGACCGCATGTAAAGCATAATCTCATCTATTGTTTGGTCAACAGGAGAGACTCCGCTTCACGTGGCGTGTATCAAGAACGACGTGGCTAAAGTCCGAGAGCTCCTGTCCTGTCCAGCCATCCGGGTCAACCAGCGGGACTTTGCTGGTTGGACGGCGCTGCACGAGGCAGCCAATCACGGCCATGTGAACTGCCTCAGAGAACTACTCAAGTACAAACCCAAGCAGAAAATCACAGCTTACTTCACCATCAGTAAGATTGCATGTTTCTGTTCAGAATAGCCCTAGAAACCCTGCCAGACGCAACAGATTGCATACTTTGTCATATTGACTTGTGTGCAGAGTCCAGCAAGGTCAAGCAGTCACCACAGATGCACTGTGCTGGATCTGGCAGGGTTAGGGTTTTAATGACGTCTCCCAGACATTTACCACCACAAGTTTTGCTTGCTATATTTTTTTGTTCAAAATATCGACACACGATTGGTTTTCGTCAAAAATACAGTAAAATTAACAGTTTCTGCTCTGTCAGTCAGTCGTGAAAGATAACACGTCAAAAGAGTGGGAATGATGATTACTGTGCAGGAGATTTTCCTCGGGAGCCAGAAAGTCGAAAAATGAAGTGTTTGTGTACGTACAGTTTGTATACAAGCCATGGCGTGAATCCCCGCTTTTTAATTGTGGTGAACAGTGCGTATTGTCATCAATACATAGGGCTATTAGTGTACTGCGAAATAAAACTGGTAATTTTCCCGTTTAATGTGTACAAACGCACCCATATATAAAGCATATATGTACATTATCAAGATGCGTATTTTCTGGCATTACTCACCAAAGCCTGGTCCATACTCGGCTCAAACGCGAACACAAATGCAAATTTGTGGCGTCACACATAGTTTTCGTGGTGCGAATTCGCAAAAAATTTAACACTTTTTACAGCGAATGCTTTGTAACAACAAAATTGTATTGCAGTATAAACCAGCCCTAACGGTGAGTTTGCATGTTTTAAATGTTTTCAGGTAACGGCAAGAAATGTCAGGATTCGTTGGACCTCGTAGCAGCCCCTGCGGAATGCGGCACGACACCCTTACACGACGCTGTTAACAACGGCCATGTCGAGGTAGCAAGAATGCTGGTGCAGGCCGGGGGTAAGGCAAACCTTTCAGTGAAGTTTACTTCGAGAGAAAAACAGTTTTTAGGTCGTTCATTAAATACATGTTTACTACTTTGACAGAGCTTTGTTGATGAAGCCTTAATTCTGTCATAATTTTCTTAGATTAATTTTATAACCAGCAAATTTCATTTTTTAAGTTTAAATAAAAGACTTTGCCCTAAAGAAAGGTATAAAACCCACTTCAGGCTAAGGGCTAAGAAGAAGAAATATAGAACGAAATAAGAAAATCACTAAAGCTGGAGGTAGGAATTGATGTTCCTCTTAAAACAGGCTCGATCATAGACTAAAAGAAAACACACTAGCCAAGGAGTGCTCCAATAATGTTGTTGGTAAACAAACAAAATTGTATACAATTGTTTTCCTTTAAAAGGTTTTATTTTGTTTCTCTAGGCAAAGCAGTCTTGATGGCAAGGAACGTAGCAGGATTTACGCCACTGGACATAGCCTTAGATGACCCAATAAGGCATGTTCTGAAACTAGATACCTCAAACAGCCAACGAAACAACATCCGCAACAAGGAAAACATCTCCACATGTAGGTTTCCAATTTTTTGTTTTAGTGAAAGACAATCTTGCAAGCTTTCAAGTACCTTTCATGGTTTGGTTTTTATTTACCCTGGTCAATTTGTTTTCTTCTTCAGATTTAGATGGCCAGAAACACTGCCACAGCCAACCGGACACACCCTTTAAACGTCTAAATGGCGGCGTACAAAACGCCTTGCCGACCGAGGACACGTACGACCGCGTGCTGGGCACAATGCAGGACCCTAAGATCTTTGTCAAGGTTGAAAAATGCGAGCAGTTCTGCGTTCTGGTCTGCCACCTTCTGCGGTCCTGCCTGAGAACCCACAAACTGGTATCCATCAAAGCCAGTCTCGACCTCCACCACCGGTCGACAAACGGGAATGAGGACGTTTCAACTTTAAGCGATGCACCGCCCGGGATGTCTCCGGTACAGTACAAGATGGTGACGTCGCCATGTACCAGTGACGCATGTGGTCCAGACTCGTCATCGCAAGGTTCACAGAGTCCATGTGATATAGGGAGTCCGCTGATGGATGACCTCACGGAGATGTGTAATCTGCGAAACCACATGGCCGGCTTTGTTCAGCACCTGAGCCGCATCGGCCCGTGGGTCGGAACCGAACGTAGTATCGTCTGCAAAACAGTTTTTCGTGACATGACAATTTTAATTGAGTCGTGCTTGTAAGCACGTCCGCACTTCAAATGCCTCATCTTTCATCTGACACTGGTTAAAGTTAGAATAGTGCATCAGTCTTTTGGGCATTTCTGTTTTCGTTTGGTTTGGTAAAAGTGCTCACACTCAGTAGACAGGTGCTTGAAGTTGTGAATGCTGTATATTCTGAGAAAACCATGATCCAAGATCTTGATTTTATATCACACGCATGTGTGGGCCCTATTATTGGTCGATTCAGTGCATGACGCACGCAGCTGCAGTCGGCTAAATGAAAATGCGCCTTGAATGCTGATCATGTTCGCAATTCAAATTGTAAAATTGTAATTGAAATCAAAATCTTAAAATATTGTTTTCTCGGAATATACAATAGTCACAGAGGTAAAACGTCATCATGTTTAGTTGTCAAGAATCTTTCTTTAGGTTTTGAGCACTTTTGCTGCTTCAAACGATAAAAACACACAACTGACAAATGTGACCTGTTCCAACGAAACCCGGACAAAGTCGACTTTTTAGTTTTTCAGATTTTGCTTTTTTCAAATTCTCTAGGTTCTCAGCTTTAAAATGATGTATCATTTACATATGTACCCCCACCCTATCTTCCCTGGGGTCTGGATTTAGTGATAAAACCCTGACAACCTAATTATGAGATAAACAGCTTTGAAGTTCAGAAAAGCGTATTATTTCTATACACAAATGTTTTACAAAATTGACAAAAAAACACACTTCTGGTAGACGGATTTTGTTCAAATTTGAGGAGATTGTAGATTATTAGTAAGTGACTTAGGAAAACCTAAAACCTCAAAATATTAAAATCAATCCAGAAATGACTTCAGGAGTACATTGTGACAAAACACATTGTGCGACTTTGTCCGGGTTTCGTTGGAACAGGTCACAAATGGTCTACTGCAGTTTTCATTTTCAAAGATCTAAAAATGCCACAAATGAAGTTCTTACGAATGGTTTAAATTAAACTAAAGAAACAAGCATTGCTTTATGGCATCGTGGTACTGTACAAAGTTTTTAAACAATGATTGCAGTTTGTTACTGTAAATAAAATGAAAGTCTATACACTACCGAGAGTGAGAAATGGCATCTCATATGTTGGACAAATATTTAAAAATAAACACCCAAGATCCATGATTATTTTAGTGTACAAATCCGGGTTTTTATTTTTTATTTCGATTTTTCAATCATGTCTTCCTCAGGTCATACGAGTTGCAACTTACGTTCGTCAAGCGTTTTACATAATATAAATGATTCCTTGCATTTAATCATTTTAACCACCTTTGGTAAATTAAAATACCAAATCTTTTGGTCCCCATTAAAATTTATCACGATTTACATGTACCTTGTTAATGATTGACAGAGATTTAAGAACATAAAGTACATTCAAACAGAACTGGTTTCAATTTTAGTCGCTTTGTTTTCCAGAATGTAAATTGTTTGTGACTATTTTTCTGCAATTAACGGTTCATTTTTTGCTTGCTACTTTCTTTCGTTAAAGGGGGTTCTGACATTGAATGAACAATTTCATGTTGGTCAAGTTCATGTTGAGGTTGGTTTTTATTCTAGGAATAAATACAAAATACTACTTTTTTATGATGCCCTATTTGCCATCCTGCTAATTATTAAGGGTTTCAGGAATATAGCTAGTATTGTACATTGTCCAAAACTTGTGTATACAGGTACGGGTGAACCTTTTTATTCAAGCATTTAATTTTAGTACCCTACGAAGCCTTGTATTGGTTTAAATTGGAGAAGAAAAAAAAGTTTTCAATATACTTGATCGGAAAATGAAAAAAATTCATTCGTAGTTTTGAAAAGGGCTAGATTAATATATTCTACCTTTAATTCACTAATTTAAATAAGTGAATGAATAAATAAATACATTTGGAAACTTGCAAATTAAAACATCAAATCATATATACAAAAATGGGCGTTTTCATTAAGTTTGTTAAATCGTAGAGCAAGGAACGCCCGAACTCCCGCGGCGCCCCATCCATTCATAAATAGCTGACCTACGGAAATGCACCATGATCATTTTTTACAAATTTAGATTTGTTTTGCTTAAAATCTTTTCCTCTGTTTCTCGACGAACACCTGCGAAATGTAAGAAAACGTTCTTAAAAAATGTAAACAAATTGTCCACTTGTTGCATTCCGCGACGCGCGTGCACGCAGCGCGAAGATGAGCGCGAAGATAATGCAAATTTGCAATAAGACTTTCCGGTGGGTCAAAGGTTACTTGACGTCACCAAGCTGACGATCGCACGGGCAAAATTTGTTGTGACTGGTGTGTGCTGACTTTTCGATTCCGTCCAGGAATTTCAGCTTTTTAAATCACGTTGCCGAAAGGTTGTGTGAAATGTCTGATAGCTGTAAGTGCTGTGAAGCGATAGGAATGAGGTATTTATGATTTAGTAAGTTAATAAAAGGGTTTTGCGTTTGGTAATTATTTTAAAAACATGCACATGTACACGCATTGCTCTATGCCCTGAGTGAAACCGTATGGCCTATGGGGATGTGCGCTGTGTACAGACAGTGTACGGTACATGTGTACTGTGTAAAGTCACTGGGGCCGGGTGAACGTAAAATCACATCCACATGGCGTCCGTATACGATAAACCTTGAAATTATATAGTACTATGGAGGAATAGGTACTACTTTCACTCTCCTGAAATTGTTTGTTTGTGAGATGAACTTTTTGTAAATGTTTTAATGCTTGATCGACGTTATACCGGTATATTTAAACCCCTGGTTTTTATTGTTCTTTTTCGTGAATTGAATCTTTATTTATAAAATCTCAGTAATTGTTAACGTATAAAACCATCCTTAACCACATTTGTGGTTTCGAAACAGTGTTTAAACAAGAATATACCAATTAAAAAAAAAATGAATTAAATGCATGTAACAAAATATGCAATACCGTATATCTAATGCAGATGTGCAATTTTCAAAGGGTTCTGATTCATGGAATATATTTCTGAATAATTTGCCATCTGTTTTTATTTTTTCCCTCAGAGTCGGCCAATATGGGAACCACTCATCACACGGTCAAGTGACAGTATTTAGCAATCACGGAATATGATTACTCCAGTCTGTATTCAAACAAGTGCTCTTCAATAAACCAAAGAAACCTGCAACACTTTTTACACTGATTGCTTTAAGTGTAACTACTGTATTCATTTGTGTTCAGTATTGTTAGCTTTAGTTGAAAGAACATCGATGTCGCACTTTGCTCTCTGTGGATTTGCCCTATATACTACCTGTCTTGTACGGTTGTATTCATGGATGTTTGTATGACAGAAATAAACCATGTCTTCCAATGATGGCTCTGTGTTGGGAAAGCCCCCAATCGGGACACTGGGCAGTCGTAACAGAATGCCGTCCACCACGCCTCATTCTTCTGCATCCACACCAAGGCAAACTGCTGGTCGACCTGCCAACGTGATTCGAACTCAGAACCCGAAAAGTGCGGCTGTCTCCAATCAAGCTGCGAAATCCGGGCGGTCGGCCACCGTCAGCAAAGACACGGAGGCAACTCTGCGACGGAAGATCGAGCGATTAAAATCGGAGTTGGATTTCAAAAAGTCCAAGCCAAGTTCGGGTGCCGGTGATGCAACCAGACCAGTGCCAGCCAATCGTGCCTTGTCAAAACCTCAAATCGGAAGTAACCTACAAAACCTCTCAGGAAGCATAGACTCCGCCAAAGTTCGAACTTCGCCAAACAGCCAGTTAAAAGCTGGCATTGCCAGAAGGTCTGTCAGTGATAATCCTAATGCAAGACTAACAAAAACACACCCTGCGAGTAAAAGACCCACTCCTGTCCCAGCACCGCGAGGCCTTGCTCTATGCAACCCCAAACCAGAACTTAAGAAGGCTTTTGGCTCCCTTCTGCAGACTGGAAGAACCACGGATTCCAAGCGAGAGCACTCAGGAAGGCCGACAACCTCCTCTGGCACCAGTCTAAAAAGGACTAACACCTACTTAGTCAAGAAGAAGCAGTCGGGCGTGTCGCCAAGGATCCCAGTCATCTGTGAATCGCCGAAGTCTGAGAATATAAAGACAGCTGTGGTTGTGGATAACACATCACCAAATCTTAGAAAAAAGTCACCGGATGACGCCTCAGAGGATCCCACAGGAGTTCTGTTGCCTTCTTTCAATGGGGGGAACACTCCAGAAAGGGCTCCAGAAGTTGAACTGGGATTGATACCCAAATCCCCTGATGAGATTAACAATCGGGGGGAGATGGATCAAGATGATGAACTAGAAAGAAGTTTCTTGAAGGAAGATGTGTTTGGTGTTGTACGGCAATCCGTGGAATTATCTACGATAAATGTAAACCAGAAATTGGAAAACGAGGATCCTTGTATTCTTCAACAATCATTGGAAGGAGACACCCAAGACGTCTTTGAGGATACACCAGTTGTAATTGAGGATGAGGAGGGATCACTCCAGCACAGCGCACCAAGTGTGGATGATGACAATTCTTTGAATAGGCTCAACGAGCCACAACATTCTCAGGTAAGAGGATTAAATTTGACCATTGTATTTGTTTTGTTGTCGACCCATTTTTGTTGGGATGGTTATGGAGGTAAACCTGAAAAAAAATATTGTACTAGTATTTGTATACATGTATAGTGTATACATTATATTATTACAATTTTGAAAACATCTACATGTACCACAACCTTGGCCATACATGTATAAAGCAAAAAATACTTTCAGAAAGTACCACATTGTAATTAAAGTCACTAAAAATTTTAATTCAATACTACAGGGTACTGGACTTGAACATGTGATGTGCATAGTGTTCATTATATTTAAATTAGTATTTTAAGTGCAAAACTCATAAAATTCCGAAAATGGAGCTAGAATTCATTATTATTTTTATGCAGGTACTGTACAGTGTACAATGTACCAGACTTGTATAGCTGTAAAAGGTAGTGTATTTTGTGGTACATTATGTATTGTGACTTTGTGGTACATTAGGTATTTTTGAATACAAGCATTAAATCAATGGACATGCTGGTATGTTCTGTGAGGCTGTACATTGTAAGTTGCAGGTTGTACATAAATGAGCAATTATGGAGTTGTTGCTTGAGTTACTGACATGCAAGCTGCAGTGTAATTTATTTACACTCTTTTCGTCTACCAGTTTCTCAATTCTTTTTCAGTTTTGTTTTCCTTTGTTGTCGCACCTGACATTTAGCCAACAGGTGGACATTGTGTGAGATTATGCCTAGGCCCCCACCTGCGTGGCCCTCTAAAAGTGGCAACATTTCAGACGTCGGGATGAATATTGAATGAATTTAGGAAATTAAGGATGGTTTTGAAAGCCAGCAGTGAAGGAATGTTAAATTCATTTAGTTTGCTTGGAAACTGTTTTGTGGAATAAAAAAATAATAAATTACAACCCATTATGTTAATAAATCAAGAGCAATTAAAAAAACAGTTTTGCGCAGCAATTGAAGGCGATCTAAAATGGTGGCATCCATCATTTGCCAATAATGATGACACTATACATTTTAAAGTAGTGCACCATTTGTCAGGTGTGCATTTCTATCGTTTGAAGCAGAAAAAGTTCTCAAAATCTAAAGAATGGTATTTGACAACTATAACCTGATGAACTTTCAGCTCTAAGAATGCTGTATTCTAAGAGAATAATATTCAAATATTTCAAATATTGAACCAACCACTAATGGAAAATTCCAAAAATGCGTCTCTGAGACGCATCTTTGGACTTCTTTAATAATTTTCTTAAAAATGACAGCATGCCAGAAAGAATAATTTCACAAGGAGTTTGGACTCTTTCATACCGATAAGTGAACTTTTTAACTATAATTCATTTGGTTATTTTGGGGATAGTTGTAAAAGGTATACTTTTCATTTTAATAAAAGTAACCCACAAAATGGTCAGCACAGGATGCATTCAGAGGTCATAAAAACTCTACCCTGCAAGCAAACCATATTTATTGGAAAATTACTTTAATTGGAAAAACACTTTAACAAGCACATCAAATGTGCATAAAACCCAAGGCATCCACATGAGCTGCAGATTCCCTGAATGCATGGCACACTATAATAATTGATACAAGTTGGAAGAGACAGGTTGGCCCCAAGAGACCAATTGATGAGGGGTGTCAACAGATGATGAAGCCACAAAATGAAATCAGAGATGGACGATTTCACTTAAATTGTGCAATGAAAAGTGACTGCTGTCAACTGCCATTTGATTTTCGCATTCATCAAGACTAGCAGGTGATTTAATAATTGAATATTTGATTTTTGGAATTTGGATTTCGTCAAATATTCAAACGGGAAAATATAAATGAAACTGCTGCAAACTCTGTTTTGCCTTTAAAGAAATTCTGAAAATTATCTGATTTGAAATATTAAAAACATTGACATTGAGGTAAACTTGGTAAAAATGTTTCAATAATCGTGTGTGCATTTTTGGGGGCGTTAGAACTGGCTAACTAATAACCAGGTATTTGACGGATTATGCAAATTTGGGCTTTAAAGCCGCTCAATTATAAAAAAACAGTGTATTCGTCATCTTTTAAAGATGGCTCTCATTTTTTGATAAAAAATGATAAAATGCTTGAAAGTTGAATAATTTACAAAATATACTTTCATGAAGCAATTATTGCCACACGCTGCAACACACTTGTACATTGATACAGTACAACATGAAATGAAATGAAATCTGCAGAGTGGAACCAAGCCATATCAAATTATACATCCATTTATCCACAAACAAAACACTTACAATGTAATAGTCTATATTGGATCGTTGGTGGCAGTTAGGTTACAGTAGGTGTCTGTTGTGTGCTTAAGAATAGGATAGATATATTGTTGGCAAATTTAATTAAATGGAATAGGCAACATTGCAATAAAAATATTACATACACAAAAATATGTGTGATGTGTTATTAACCAAATCAATACACAAATACAAAAATGTATGAAAATTGTCTTGGAATTCTCTTCCCTAACAAAATTGGAGAAAATCGGAGTGATTACAAATCGTGATTTGATCGGCATACCAAGTACTAGTCCTTTGATTGTGCAAATTGCGTAAAATCTGTTCACACAGCGCCCCCGCTAACGACACAATTATACGGGAAAAGTATAGACTTTCAAAAACAGTTGTGTGATGGCGCGCTACAACAATCACTATTTATGCTCAACAATGATCACTGTCAATCACTGACGTCTTGGGCCAAGACTAACCCGGTACATGTACTAGGTACTGTAGGTAATTTTGGGCCTATTTACTGGGCATGTGAAGACTGAAAAAGGTATTTAAACATTGAAAACAGTTTTTATCCAGTCTCCAGTGCCCATACACGTACAGTACATGAAATGCGCGTTGTACACTGTGTACAAGTACAAGTACATGTAGGATAAATTTAGCTGGCTCCTAATCCCGTCATGACCTTGTGTTGCTTGGGTGATTCATATGATCGTTTCCTGTCTTATTTACCACCCCAGTGCATTCAAGCAAGCAAGCAAGCGAGCGAGCAATGTTGTGCTCCATTAATTTCACAAGAGAATTATGTGTTTTCTGAAGTAAGGCCAAGACAGTCCTGACTGCACAAAATACACAAATGTGACAGTCTAGAATACTAAACTGTTCGTGTATAAAATCAAAACGAAAAGATACATTGTTGTAGTAGGTTGATGTCCAATTTTTGAACTTTAACAATGATGTAGTGTGTATGACTCTATAGTATGATGTAGGCCATTTTGCACATGTGCATGGTGTACTACAGAGCGTATGCACTTGTACCTAGATACGTACGTACGTACGTACGTACGTACGTACGTACGTACGTACGTACGTACGTACGTACGTACGTACGTACGTACGTACGTACATACGTACGTACAGTACGTACAGTACGTACGTACGTACGTACGTACAGTATGTACAGTATGTACAGTATGTACAGTATGTACAGTATGTACAGGTAGTGCTGTTTAATTGATGAACTTGCAACATTGATGTTGTTATCGCGAGTACATGTACAGTGTAGTTCTGAGTTATGAGAAAGTGGTTTGTTCTTGTAACAACCACTCTCTAAGAAAAATAAAAGCTTAAGTGGGTTGTGTGGGATGCAACAGTTGTTTTTTTGGAAGAGCATTTTTGTATGCATCTTGTTTCGTATAGCTTTGTGAACACTGACCAGTCTTGCCATATGAAGCACAAATGGGACAGAGAGAACCCCCCTCCTTTGTTGTTAGTCATTGTGCTTGCAGAATGTTGTGGTTTCTTTTGAGGTATTTAGTGAGGGTGCATTAGGTAACAATAGTCTAGGAGTGTATGGGGAGTGTATGGGGACTAAGGGGGACTAAAGGGGAGTTGCTTGGTCCCATATGTTGCTGGGTATACATGTAGGTCTCGTACACAATACATTGTAAATTAACGTACGAATGTATGCGCATTATTATGTGTACAACATTTATGTACAAATTTCATGTTCTATGCGTTGCACACATCCTTCTGGGAAGCTGTGTTTATCAAAGGCAAAATATACCAAAAGATGAATGTTCATTGGATGTTCTGAATGAAATTACAGGCCCGTACATGTATGGTCAGACTATACCTCCCCCCCCCCCCCCCCCCTCCAAAAAAAAAAAAAAATGCACAAAAAAACCCCCCAAAACTGCAGGTACTCCTCGTCATTGAGTCAAAGGTGTACACAACTTAACTGTACAATGTGGCTGTACCAGGCAGTATGTGTACGATTTATATGGGTTATCAACTTTTTTATTAGACAAAAAAGTCCAATTCATAGTAAAATCACAACTCTACCACCAAGCTGGCGATGACCCTGAAGTGGTAATCCTGACCTGTGAAACATGTTCACCTCTGGTTGCTGAACACAAAAGCACCCTGGATGTAAGAAAAATCCCCTGAGATTGGATTATACACCTTTGTCTACACATCCTGGTATTGTGTGTGGTTCACTTGTTGACATTGTAATAGGGTTTCCCTCACAAGTTTGTTGTCAGTAACCTTGGTTACCAGGACAATGGCACTGAAAGTACATGATCATGTACAATTGTAAAGTCTAATAAATTTCAATGGGTATGTACTGTATGTAGGTCATGATATATGAGTGCAGTTTACTATTGATCAGAGTATTCATGTGTATACAATAGTTTTGTATCCAGTTAAGGTTCAATAACTCCACAATGTGTCAATATTTACTTGAAAGACAATCAATGGCCCTATTGAATGCCTCCCATTTCCAACCGGGACCGACCGTAATCTGTTCTTGTTACTGTCAAGGTAAAACAGGGCTATGTGCCATACTCTGAGAGCTGACATAAAAGAGATCGTGTTTGGGTAACAGGATAACAACTCAATGAATCTATTGTTGATCAATGGTACCATACATGTACATGTATGGAGCCCTCAAAGCGCAAATGTACCGTACATAATAGGTGTATTGTTGCAAAGTAAGATTATATATCTGTCAAATAGCCATGGTACCCCACTACATTATACAAATATTGAATGCTTTGAGTGGTGTAGTAAAACTAGCTCCTGAGGTGATCCGTGGAGCATTCTGTTTTCCCAAGGCGAAGCTGAGGAAAAATTGAATGCTCCATGAATCATCGAGGGAGGCTAGTTTTACTACATCATGAGATAAAGCATTCAATATTTGTTTTGTAGCACTTAACCACAGATTCTGCTTGGTTTAAAAAATAAATATTTATTATTTAAATGTAAATACAGTAAAATTAACTTCGATTTCAATACAAAATTGGTGACAGGGTCGGCGATAATGAAACAAGTTTTTTCCCTTGGATCGGGAGCCAAAAATTAAGGTCGGTCGGAAATACTGCACAGATTCAGAAAAATCTTAGCAAAAAAGCTAAAAACTTTTAAAACCTGGAAAAAAGCTAGCATGTGTACACTCTTACATACTGAAGGGGGTCCTCTTTTGATAACAAATATTTACAGAAAGCAATCCAACATTCACTTTGACGGCAGCCAGTCATCACTGTAGTTCGGTGATCAAACGGAGCGTGGATGCATTTCAGAATGTAACTTATTAACTCAAACTCAGCTCAGATACTGTATATTGCTAAAGTATCCGTCTCATTAAACACAGCGATGAACACCATACCAGCTGTTACCTGTGAATAGTTAACATATTATTTAAAGAGAAAACATATTGTCTGCTTTATAAACAGGATAAATTGAATATTTGCGTCATCATTCGTATACATGTATTGTGTTATACATGTGTTGCTATTTTCGTAAATTACCATCCACATTGCAAACAAAAAAACTTAAAAAAACACTTTATTTTGATTATGGTACATCACATTTTTGCCAACCTTGGAAAACTATGGTAGTTCCGACATTTAAACAATGAAGAAGAGTTATTAATGATTACAATTTTTTTCTTCAATTTTTGAAACTACAAAACAATCAACAAATGCCACAAAATGCTTTCTAAGCATGATTATGTACTGGTTAATAAGGGTGTTAAGAGTTTTTTTAAGGGGGGGGGGGGGTAGAATGTTGCCAAAGGTGGCTTCAATTTGTACGCTTGTAGCAACCCATACAAAATGGCGCCACTGTTTGGAAACAATAGAAAGGTCTAAGTAATATATTACAAGTTGATGGTTAATTTATAAAATTTGCATTTGAAATTCCTAAACTACCGGTACATGTAATACCAGTTGTGTAAGTTGACACAATCTGCGCTAATTATTAACTATGCGTGCCCGTGATAATTTATTTTGGGTGGTCTGTCCTTGTGCTTGTCTGTGCTTGTATATGTTAGTATTCTCGTCAGATGTAATTCATTAAAGATTGCATTATCAATCAGAGAAACCAGCAAAGTGTTCCAAGCAGGTGATTTTAGAGCATTGTTTTGTCAATGTATTTTTGACCAAAATGCATAGATAAAAAGTTGATTACTGGTTACGATATTTTGCGATTTTTTTTTTTTATTACAAAAAGCTTGAAGCTTTGATCCGCTTGTTTGTTTCAGGTGGGAGATGACGCACAGGGACAAGAGGCTATAGAACTGGGAGAGGTGATTGAAAGACAACAGCAGGAAATTACAACTCTCAGGAAAGAAAATGAACACTTGGTAAAACAAAAAATCATATCGGATTGTGTGGTTTGCAGCTTATTAATGAATGCCAGTCCTAACTTGTGAATGTGGGGTCATGTACGGTAGCTAAATGCATGCAATTCAGTTGTCAAATGGTGTCTTATGTAATACGATCTGCTGCTTTTTAGACTTTGTTCGAGTAATAAAAGGGTCCATTCAATGCTTTCTTTTTGCTTTGTGTTTTAACTTAATTTTGGCATAATTGGCCTTGAGGACTACGATTTGCATGTTGTACGAGCTTTTTAATTCAAAATGGCTGCTTTATTAACCAAATTTGTTTGTACCGGTAACTTTTAAAAAAAAATGCTTCCAGCTTTAATTTTATTTTGTTTGATTTTGCATGCACTGTAATTTTTTTTTTTCCGTATAGCTGGACTCCGACGAGCAATTTGCACTGTCACTCGCACCTTATATTGCTGAGACATCCGTCACCCCTTGTGTAACCTCAAGGGAAATTACATCATCCCCACCCCCTTCGGATTCTCCTGTTGCCTCTGGTAGTGCACAATCCCACCCAGAACATGGCACTCCTGTCCCTGGGTTTGTTAAGGGTTTGCCTGAAGACCCAAACCGTATCGATGCACCCCCACCCCCACTGACGCTAGACATCCATGACTCCCACATCAGTGCGACGGATGACAATATTGAGAGCAACTTGGCACTTGCACCTGCATTTGTTGAGGGTTTTGTCACAGGGTCTGAAGCCAGAAGTGACAACCAATCCGGTATTAAAACCGGTACTTTCCCTGACGTAACGGTAACAAAAGGCTCGTACGGATACCTACCGGTACATCTTCCTCAACAAGTTACTTTTGAAGACCCTATTGCAACATTTATAAGCCCTGCTGCGAGCCCCCTACCCCTGCCGCATACTTGTGCCCAGGGTTCTGACCCTCACGCCGTCCAAACCACTTTTGATGAAACTTTAAATTTGCCAAGCGCCCACACTCTTGTTGACATGCCAATGCTCCCGTCAGGCAAGGGGTTAGTTGTGGGGTCCAACACCCCATTTGTTAACCCCGTTTCTTATGATGAAAATAGTGGAGGGGCTCTGCTGCAAGTTGCTGGTGTGTCGGACTTCTCGGATGGCATTGCACTTCTATCTGCACCCCCGTTTGTCACTGCGTCCCTCACCGTGTCTGACCCTAGGGAGAATGAGAATGAACACAGTCCTGATCGGCAAAAGCATATGGTACATTTTATTTGTACATGACTGTAGCGTTTGTTTTGTGGGGCTGTGGTGTTAATGATTGTTCACTTTACATACTAATGCTCGTTTGTGGATGTGTGTCTATTCCGTTGGTTGTGGTCATAAATTTGGTTCAATATGTTTTTATGTTTTCAATATAATTTTGTGTTTTGCTGTTTTAGTGTTTGTTTTTTGGCAAATGCTAAGGCTAACCTAAAAATACTACTGTAACAATGGATTTAGTGTCAAGTAACAATTGATTTTTTTGTTCAAATGTATATTCCGAATTGGGACAGTCAAATTAGGCTTGACAGAATGTCCCACTGATGTCTGTTCATAAACCTACTCTGCATATAATAATAATAATAATAATAATAGATCATTCTTATAGAGCGCTAAACATAACCGAAAGAAATCTCAATGCGCTTAACCCAAAAAAAAGTATAAGTCGGCTTGTTTGCGTTACTCTCAATAATTATTACAACTCCTGCCAATAAAATTCCAATTCAGCCATGAAAACAAGATTACCTGATAATCCTTAAATTGAGGATGCGGGAAAGTACACAGCCCTGTATATTAAAGCACGCTCCCTGTACATGCGTGATAGTTCAGTACGTCATCTGTCTGCTTGCATGAACAATACCAGTCCATCTGCCTTTCTTTGTTTTATCTCCTGCATGTATATGTGTAGCCTAGTAACGGTGGTAATACAGGCGGGGTACACTCATCTGCTCTGGGTACTAGCGACCGGTCTGTCACGAGGTCCGACGCTGGTACGGGTGACCATGTGGACAGGGGAACCCAGCGTGAGGGTGGGGCAGACGTGAGCATGGATGCAACGAGGGAGAACGGCATGGTATTGCACATGAACTAAAATGTAGTTCATTGATCCGTTTTGGAATGATGAATGTTAAATTGAAGCACTAAAATAAAACCCACCAAATGTTTGATTGAAAAATGCATTCTGGTACTGTATACATTCACAAAATATGGTCAAGTCGTTTTGGGTATGTATGTCGGTGCATGCAGTTGAATGAAGTTTGTATTTTCCAACAATCCTAATTGTGAACATTGTTAACCAGTTCGCGCCGGATGACGTTTATAAACGCAAACATTTTCCAAAATTTCAAACGGATGACGCATAAACACGCCAAGTTCAAGTTCGGAAATGTATGTCAGCAGCGTGCAAGGCCGGAAATGCGTGGTTGTGCTTCCCAGCACTATCAGCCTGAACCCGCTTCGGATAGAGTTTTGTTAAAAATAATCCCGCCCGTCGTCTCGGCGATGTTAAAATAATCCCGGCGCGAACTGGTTAAAAGAAAGCATGAATGCCCGTAATGGAATTATTTCATTTCAGTTTGATTAAGTTGCGCGACCCTCCACATTCAATATGGGAATTATAGTTACTTCTTGTATTATTTTTGAGCTTGATTTTTATGGGAATGAGTTAATAGTAGTTAAAAAGAGAAAAAAAAGAAAAAGAAGTAAAGCACAGTAAATCGTAATGGGTCAGTTCGTAAGTAAAAGATCAAAAAGTGTAACATTTGTAGGTCTCCCGGTTACACCCGACACGTGTACACCCCTACAGTGCAGGATTTTAAGCTTTTACAAATTGTTGCCATTTTGCCCAATACAAATTCTTCACTTAAGCATAGTATACCGCACACTTTTTGTAGATTTCTTTTTCTTCACTTTTATACCCAAATCCCATATTAACAGCCTGTTTTTAATTCTACTCATCTGCCTCTCAGTACCGTTATTAATAAAGGAAAAAGGTAACGATTTGTTTTCATTTTTGTTTTTGTGCACAGCGGCAAAAGGTTGAGGAGCTACAGTCGGATCAAAAACCCACCACGGAGCGCATCGACAAACTAAAGAAGCGCAACATTGAGCTGTCAGTCATGGCCAGGCGGCTGGAGGAGAAGGCTAAGCAGATACAGAAACAAAAGGTTTGTGTGACAAGAGTGGTTCAGTAAAAAAATGCTAGCCTTATACAAGTCTTAAAGCTACTGGCTTGTATTATATGCTATGTAGCGTCGTACAATAGGTTCAGATCACATATTGCGTTGTATTCATTGGTTGAACTAGATTTGACTGCATTTTGCATTACAAAATGTAAAACCCACTTTACACACGTGTATGTTGTTTAGAGTTTATTGGCTCCGTGCTCAAGTAAGTACCCTCTTAGCAGAAAGAAAAGGTGAGGTAGGGAGTCCATATCGACGCCATCTTACCTCACTTCAATATATTCTTATTGAAAATGCAATTACGAGAGTCAGCGAACAGACAAAGCAATTCCACTGGTATGTAGAAGTATCAAATGAACGAGGAGCGTAGTGCGTAATACCAGTGAAGTACTCCCCGTAGAAAGAACGGTTGATAAGTAAACATTGCCCTCGTACGAAGGCACACTTAGCCCAGAGTCCACAGCTTGTAAGCAGCACACAACTTTCAAATAATACGGCTCTGATTCAACTCGGTATTAACACGGCGGTTAACTAATACTCCAAGTTCAACTTCCACATATCAATCCTTGCAGAGAGCTGACACATCCTCTACCTTCCGTCCCCCCTCCCCCGTCCAGTCTCCCTCCCTTGTCCAGTCTCCCTCCCCTGTCCAGTCCCCCTCTCCCGTCCAGTCCCCCTTTCCCGTCCAGTTACTCTCCCCCAACCAGTCCCCCTCTCCCGTCCCATCTCCCTCCCCTAACTCCAAGACCCCCACCGTCAACAAGACTCCCACCGTCAACGCCGAATTCTACAAGCGACTGCTGGCCAGACAGAGGGCCCAGCATCTGGCCGAGAATGCCCAGAAACGCCTGGCTAAAGAGAGAGAAATACAAGGACTGAAAGAGGAGCTGGGGAGACAGAAGGTGATCAGTCCTGAGCTTGGTGATGAGGTAAGAGTGAAAATCGTAACGTCTTGACTAGTGTAGTAAGACGACCACTATAACTCTGCTTCTTATACATGTACATGGGATAATGGAGCCAACACTTAACCCATTGATGCCGATATTAATTCCTCACTCACCGGATTATACGCATGACTGTACAGCAGCCTTTGTCCAGCACCTGCGCTGCACATTGGACCTGAGTGTGCAGCTGTCACACAGGCCGTGTTCTACTGTGTAGCACAGCTGAAATCAGCATTTCGGACAGATTAGCGGGCCGCGGCCATACCTGCTCCCCAGTATTAAGTGTGCTTGTTGATTAGAAAGGACTTAAGAGAATGGCAGTACTCCATGATGGATGAAATCAATCGGATTCCCCTAGCAGTGCTTCAGGCCTCCTGGCCCAAGTCCATCATGCTCCATCAACATTTAGTCAAGCCATGCCCCCAGTACCAATCTCTAAAAATCTACCAAAATGGGGGAGACATGTTTTTTTGATGGATTTGGAAAGGGTTACTGCCCATAAATACCATGTGATGCACTTTTGGCCTGTCGGAGACAGAATTGTGGGTGAGATACTACAAACTGTAACTGGGGACTAACAGACACTTTCTGGAGCACCTAAGCACGATTACTAATTTGGAGATGTGAAAACCCTGACAGAGGGAGAAATTATCATTTGTTGTCGTGTGTGTTCCCCTGGAAGCAGAACAGCCACATCAGTGCAGACAAGATGCAGCTGGAGCAGATCATCAAGGGAAATGCCAGGGAGCAGTTACGACTCCAGAGGCAAATTCAGCAAGCTTCTAACACAACGGTGAGTCCATCGGACCTTTCTCTTGTAATTCAGTGGGCGTGGTTGTGGTTCTACTAGTGCAAATTTAGGTATTTTCCCCCAAAAAATGTCGAAAGGTCAGTTCGTCAGTCTTGGAATTGCCACAGTGGCCAAAGTATTTTGAAAAGCTACATATGCCATCAAATGTTGGCCCAGACCAAGTCTGGTACATTGGTGCCCTAGTTAACCAACCAAGGTACATCCAAGGTTTGGAGGCATTTGTGGGCAGGTATTCAAACAATTACTAGTAGCTGGCATAGTGTTGCTTCCCTAGCTCAGGGCCTCTAAGAGCAGAGACCTCTCCTCTATACAGGTACTGGTACATGTGTATGAAGACGGGCAATTGCCTTGACCTAATAATCTTATTGGTTGATAAGCGTCTCTACTGTGCTGATCATTTTTAGTGTGATTGGCCTGATATCATGTGCACACTCATTCATCACACTTAATGCAGCTCCCTATTGGTACGCTCGTAGATATTTAAATCAGCTTGACCCCTATGTCATAGGTCAATTTAACCAATTGATTCGATTGGCGGTATCGGACTTCAAATGGCTGACAACAATAACCCGCCATTTTGAGTCTGTGTTCAGACTATAGTTCTCACCTCTCTTTGGCCTTGTCTAGGAAGTGAGCCCTCTTGTGTCTGTGAGTGAACAGTGTTGGAATGACATTTTGCATTTAACTCGCACCCACACGGCAAGTTCATTAATTTTCAGTGGTTTTCAATTTCAGAAAACTTGGAAAGCTGATATGATTTTTGACATATCTTCATTTCTGTGTTGATTTTTTCATTTCTTCATAACATTCTCTTTGAGGTTTGTCTTATTTATAGGGGAAAATTATATTATAGAAGTTTGCAATAGAATTTTCGTTTTGGTTTAGATTTCATCGGAGAAAACCTGTATCATTTGCAACACCCTGTTGAAGTCTCAATCCCGTAATCGGATGCAGCATGAAATATTAAAGCAAACAGGGCGAGTGCATTTGTGTGCACATTCCTAATGATATTAATTCTTGGAAAGCCTTGATTTTTGTGTGTGCTGTCTGCTGATTTTTGCTGTTTAAAATTAGCGGAATCTTGGCTCTTCCGACCTCTTGGCAGTATTTTCATTTCCGAAATCCAGGTTTAGGGCATTATTGGTGGCGTATTAAAGAGGTTAGAGGTGTAAGACCTTTGCTGAATTCAAAGTAAAGTTGTTTTTTTTAACTGTTGCTGGCACGTTCAAAACAAAATTTTGTTTGCGGTAATGGAATCCTGCTCCGATAGACAAGCAGGTCGAATTTTGCCGCAACTCTCCCACGAAATGTTTTGTTTATACAGGTGCTCGGATGTGCTAGCGTTAACTCGCACGTAACCTTGATTTCAAAAAATTATTATTGACTACTGCGCTCACACCTCTAAAATTTGCGAGTCTTGTATTGTAGCATTGCAGGTCTATATTCAGTTCGAGTTCCTTCATCAGGGATTCAATGTATCTCCCGGAAAAAATCGAAACCGTTTTCTTTTTCTTTGGGGTGTATTAGTTACAGGTGGGGGGGGGGGGGGGGGGGGGGGGGGGGGGGGGGGTGGAGAGAGAAACAGAAATAGAACGCAGCCTTGGAAACAATAATATGCAACACGATCAAGCCGAATCAGTCGGATGTCGGCGAATCCCAAAAATGCACTGTATTCTTCGTTGGTATTTAAACAAATTTACATAACTCGACAACAAAACATCGTATCAACATGGGGTTTTCAGTTTTTAAAACGTACAGATGCCCTCTTTGAAACTACATGAACACTCATTTTTTTGACCGGGGCTGACATCCGACTGATTTCGCTTGATCGTGTCACATATGTTGAAAGGAACTAATCTATGAATCCTTTTTTGTCTACCCTAGTATGTTAACGCAGAAAAAGAAAATGGCTTGTTATGTCTCTGCAATAATTGTGCCTCCGTTATAATAACATGGTCTCATTTCATAAATCTAAGAACATGGCTGTGACCTTCGCTGATGACGCACACGAACGATTAAATGTTTAATCGCGGGAAGGCTGCGTCGCGAAATGTTCTTTTAAGCTTACTGAGCATTTTATTGATTGTTCTAATAATGCATGTGTACGCAAAGGTAATTGCAGGGATTGGGTCTAATTGAGTAATGTGCTGGACATGGGTACACTATTACACACGCAGTAAACAATTCAGTTGTGTTGTGAATTCGTAGTAGTAGACGTAAGCAGGGTACACCTTTCCTGGAAGAAGTATACGTTATACGTACATGTATTTCGTATTTTCCACAAAACTGCGTTCGCTGCTGTGAAAGCTAGAATTTGCACCGAGGTACAAGTACAATGGTGGAACTGTGCGTACTTCAATGCAGGGATATCCAGAAGGTATGCATTCCCGCTATATATAAAACAAATGATGCAAGTTGAACGCATCTTTTTAAATATTTAACAAACGGCATTTGAAAGCTAATTTATTTATCTTGGAGCTCATACAAACATAAATAGCAAATGCTGAATATTTAATAAGCAAAATTACGCGTTCCACTCGCACCATTTGTTTTAGGGGGGGGGGGGACACAGGTTGTACATTTGTAGAGTTGCATTAAAAATTCATCTTGTTCTTCAATGTACATGTAGCATGTAGTTGTACATTGTTCTTGAATAATTAAAGACCGCATTTCATTATAGTGTTAAATAAAGGGCAAAATTTTCTCGCATCAGCTAAATTCTCAATTTTCCACTTTTCTCACTTTCGCCATTTAAAACTAAAAAAATATATAAAAATATATGGAAATTTGTTTAAAGCTTAAAATTATTATTTTTTTGGTTATTTTCTAGCTACATGCCTGCAAATAGTGGTAGATTAGTCAATATTAGACTCTGTGGTTTCGTACAGTAGAGAGTTGCCATAATCCAGACAGGACAGAACTAATGAGCGAATTACTTGGTGACGCGATTTAAAATCCAGGTATCTGCAAATTTGTTAAATGTTGCGAAGTTGAAAATGGATACTGCGGTTGAGGTTGAGAACATGGGTTGACATTGACATGTTTGAATCAAATTAGACTCCCAGATTGCGGACAGATTGCGATGGGGTGATAATAGTGTCTCCTATTTCCAGAGTGACAGAGTGACAGGTGGTAAGTTGTGAAGCAAAGAGTGTTCTGAGTATCTCATTGGTGACGTACACATAATTATCATGAAAACAAGTTCCTTTTTAATAAATCATGAGTATCGGTTGTTTGGCGTTGGGATGTCTAGCTCATGTTCATTGTGCAGAGCAGCAACTAAACAAAGCTGCTGTGCGGTTAACTTTTAAAGGTAGGATACACCATTTGCAGATATCGAAAATATTTACTACCGAAATATTAAGAAATATCTTACTTATCTGAAAGTAAATAATGATTCTAGGCATCTAGCTGAATTATTGCGCTAAATATCCTGTAATTGTTGCGAAAAATTGAATTCTATTTTTAAAAATTCGCTATCGCCAAATGGCGATCGCGTAAAAACACGAACATCGTGAGAATAACTGCTTGTAAAACTTCAGACAGGTCAGTTAAACAATATTTACTATAAAAAACAACCCCAAATTCACTCATTCATGATAATTCAAGCAATTACCAATGGTGTATCCTACCTTTAAGCTCACTGGTCACTAAATATGTTTGTCCAGCACTGCCTGCATATGAATTCTAATCAGCTCAAATGTTTCTTTCCGTAAAGAGAATAACGAAATTACAGTGCTTGTAAAATATTTATGAAATAAGAAAATTAAGAAGACGAGAAGACAAGTCCTCTCGCGCAAAACTGATACCTGGGGCACTACTGTCCGCAACTCAAGTTCGTTCTCCTCAAATGGACTTGTGTGACATTCTAGACACCTCACTCGCAGCTCTCATCCAGACCTGATTAATTCCTAGCCGTTCCCTCTTCTGGATTCTCATTTGTACCCCCTGGGAAATCAGGATACTTTTTCTTTCTCTTACTGCCCGCACTTGCGAAGCAAAAACGGACACCCGATCAGCCACTGTCTTGCCATCTTGCATGTTCCCCAGCGTTTGTACCCTTGGGCGATCTGAGGAGAGCGGTGTCGTACCGACTTTAAATTGTTCCATAATTTACATTGTCCTGGGGTTTTTACGTGTACGAACAGCCTCAAATGGAAAAAAAACATTTTGTTTTTTTAATATGAATCCCAGATGAAGATATTTTCATATGTTTATACTATGCTGGGTGTCTGATGTAATTTCTTTAATTAAAGGGAGAGTATACCATTTGCAGCTATGCCAAAAGTAACCATCCAAATCACTGTTGAAAAGCTTACCGTTTTAAGGATCAATAAACTCCCTGTGATAATATTCCTTCCCGTATTGTGTCATTTTGAAGAAGTCATTTTCAAAGAAGTGTGAAGGTCGTGTGAGATGTAGTTCTGGGAAGCAGGTGAAATCAAGTTTAAAAAAAAAAAAAATCACATTTAATTTTCCTAAGTACGCAAAAAACCTAAATAAGATTTTTTTTGGTAGTTTTTACTTTTCCCGTAAATATACTTTGTTGTACTGTAAAACCTTCTTGCATAAACTTGGCAGCATTTTTTTGAAATAATTAAGAAGTAATTCATCTCAGTCAGTCTTGATCTTCTTTTGAAATCATTTTAAAGAAGAGCAGTAATTAACAAAAATATCTTTGATTACTCTTCCAGAGTTACACCATAGTCACAACTCTACAACATCGATGTTTTGATACATACACTTGGACTTAAATATAAGTACATAATTTACAGTAGAAAATGGATTAGTTCTTGCCCATGCTTTGAATGCACGAATGAGGTAAATGTCGGCCACTTTTTGTGCCGAAGCTTCGACATTATGTTAATGGCGCAACAACTCAGCAAACTTGTTCTGTTTGCGTTGCTTAAGGCAGGCAGACAGACTGCACAACGTAAGAAAAAAATAAGGTCATTTGCGCTGGCCTGGCGCGGAGATCTCGCGGACGATAAACCCACTCTAAACACGTCGGCAACCTGCTGCAGCTCCCCAACCCCCCCCTGGGCTCCTTCATTCTGGTGAGGACGGGACTTGACGCTTCTACAGTGCGTTTTATATGTATTTTTTGGGGGGTGGTGGGACTTTTTAGGGGACGGGTATTTTTTTTTTTTTTTTTTTTTTTTCGGTGGGGGTGGGGGTGGGGGTTGGGCATTTTTTTTTGTTAGGGGGGTTGAGTTGATTTGTTGTGGGCTGTTGGGTCGGGAATTGTTTTTGGGGGGTTGGTGTTTTTTTCTTGGGTGTTGGGGATTTGTTTTGTGGGGTGGGGATTTTTTTTTTTGGGGGGGGGGTGGGGGTTGGGGATTGTGGTGGGTTGTGAATTTTCTTTTGGGGTTATTTTTTTCATATAGGTGGGGGGGGGGGGGGGACATTTACAACAGTGTAATTTCTTATGTTTTTTGTGTGTGTCCACGTCAAATACTAGGGTTTACCTTAACCTTAAAGCTCTCTAAAAAGGTTACAAAAACCTATATAAGCAACCCTTACACTGCTTCTGTGAGGTACATTTTGGATCAAGCGCGAACAAACACTTGGATGTATTTAAACATTAGGAGGATGTTTTCACTGTAAGGTAATCTGTTCATGATCTCCACACCTCGCAACAAACGGTATAAGCTTTCTCTGGGAATGAGGCCCTATTCCAGGAAGTGCTATAATTAATTTATGGGAGAGGTGAGAATGTACAGGGAAGAGGTGATCAAATTCCTAGTTGTCACCTGAGTGGGGGGGGGGGGGGGGGGGGGGGGGGGGAGAGGAGTTGCCATGGGTACTGAAGTGTTTGTTACTACAGTACCTGGTTTTTTTCATGGAAGTCAGGAAACCTACTTGTAATGGGCCATCTGGTTCTAAATAAATATTTTTTCCAGTATTTATTTTTAATTGTTAAATTTTGAAAATTGATAGATTTTGAAGTTTGTATTTTGGAGCAAAAATAATTCATCTCGATGCAGAACTGGGAAATATGGCTATTGCCAATTATAAAGTATAAAACAGATCAAAACAGGACAAAATTCCACCAAAATGCAGTGTATTTTAAAATAAAACTCATCTACTAAATTCAGCTTGAAATTAAACGTACAATGCGAACCTCATTCCATTCTGAGGACATTTCTAGTTTTATTGTTGTTTAAGCAACAGCTTGTCGGGAAAAAAATACTCTTAAAGAATTTCCATACGAAAAGTACAAGTAAAAAATATAACAGTAAGCCTCTTTTCCTTGAGCTTTCAAGGATATTATCACAAAGACCTTTTAAAATTATATGCTGTTAAAGAAATCTCATTTTGTAGAAACACTCGACCCTCACCCACCTCTAAATAACACCAACTTGATTTTTTGATAAATTTACCCAATTAAGGTTTGACTCTGTATATATGCACTGGCTGGTGGTAAGAAATTAACAAGCACAGTTGGGCTGATAAACTATATAGGCTAATAACCTGTGATAGAAAGATCTATTATTGGAATAGGGAGGAGAAATCATTTGTTGGTCTTTCATAGACGCATGACTAGTAATACATGTCAATTTGTATTTTCTCTTATTTCAAATCGAAAAATCTGAAATTATAGTAAAGAGTATTAGTGGATACTTTATCTGATGCCAAATTATTCATGTTTTTTCTACCCCTGGACTGTCAGTGGTTGCTCCTTCATGTTTATGCATGACTGACCTCTGACCCTCTTAACATTCTCATCTCCCAGACGATCCCCCCTTAATTGCCTGATGTACACCAGGGGCCAGCGTGAGCAGAGAGAGTGAGAGTACAAATGCTTCAGTAGCTTTATACAACCTAGCTTACTGGCTCTGTGGCTAGGACAGCAGTAGAACTAACCGTAGCAGAAAAAAACTGCCTCCATCAAAACTGTACTGTCCCAGATCTGATTCCGTGCGTATACGATCATTCGAAGCCTATCCCCTACGTGTATATTCGATCCTGTAGTATAGAAAGACACGGTGCTCGTGTTACACCCCGGCAGTTGTTGAGAAATCCGTTGATTGGTACATTATGTATTGAAGACGAGCAAGCGAGACGTACATCGCGGCAAGACGTTGTCAAGCCTTATTGATAAGAGATTCTATGGAGGTCTGGTCTGCTAAATAATAGCGGCGACCTTCTTATTAGCATCTTAAGTCTGTAATGTGACCTCGTCAACGTCGCTACACACGCACGTTCTTACAGGAGACGGTACAAGTAGGTTGTTTTTGTCAATGCTCCGGAAGTCATCATTTAGGTGGATGATCGTCGTCTTATAGATATTGTCTGATGCCAGAATTGTCCACCTGTGAATACTTAATGAGTGTGTATGTGTACACCTACATGCGTCTAAGTCTCATTTGGTTTTTGCTCGGGTGATAAGTAGTCTGCTTTACATCATCTTTTTGCGACTCCTGAGGAGTGTCCTGCCTCGTCACTTATCATCAATCAGTGTTCTGTTTTACCAACATTGTTTTTTCTGGCTGCAAGGAACCCGACTACAATACGAATTGAGTTTTAGGGGCCCTTGCGGGTAAAATTTTCAGCAGACTTCATTTATCTCTACCGAGTCTTGGACTTGAAATTGTGAACGTGTAAGTAATTCCTCCCAAACAATTTTTAATTTTTTTTCTACGAAATGTCATTAATTATTTATTACACTATGATTTTGTAGCAAAGTATGTCTTGCAAATTGCTTACATGTGTGATATTAACTTTAATTCCCATGGAAACTGTTTAGTAGTCAATTTTCTTAAATAAGCTAAAAAGCAGTTCCCGCATTTACATAGTATACCACTATGCTGCATCCTCAAAATAAAATATGTGTTGTGTAATTATGCATGGGCTATACGATGGCAATGTGGTTTGAACGTGTGACTTACACTTACACATTTTTGTTCACAGTGCAAAGTCGTTAAATTTCACCACCTGTCATTCGATAACATGGGGCAGCAGTAGAGTTAATTAATGTGCAAGTGTTCAGTAGCAGATCCAGGTTGCCCCTCCCCCCCCCCCCCTTTCAATTATTTATATTTTCCATCATAAACTTCATCAGGAAAAAAAAGACTTAATTAAATACGGCAAAAATGATCACAGAATCAATAACCTTCCACTACATACAATGTACATGTACATTTTACACAAACATCAACATCATAAATAACGACACGGTTTCTATCACACACACTGTCAAGTCACTAGGAATGAGACTCGTTTGTCGCCACTGAGCTTTCCCTGTGGATAAATCAAGATTTAATTTGTGTGGTTTTTCTTTTTACTCCTTCTGTCCACCATTATTTTTGGGAATGTTTGTGGTGGGGATGGCACAAGTATTTTCTAATTGCATCGTGCAGGACATACAAGGACTATTTTATTTTACAAAAATCTAACGGCAAAACTGGAGAAGTAGACCATTGGTTGTTGGTCGTGAATATGTATGAATGTATTAATTTGTAAATTGTTCATTGAAATAAATCTTGTGGGTATTAAATGGACCTTGGGTTTTTGGGTTGAATTTAAGATTGTTACATAATAGTAGTAGCAGCAATAATAATAATAATAATGCTAGTTTCTTATATGGCGCTTTAGACTCCCACAATGTGGGTGTATCAAAGCGCTTTACAATTTATTATTACCCCGGTCATTGGGCACATGAAACATTCCAAATACCATCTCAGCTCCCTGGGGAGTATACAGCTCGATGCTGCCATTTCGGCGCAAAGCAGCTAAATCAACCACAATAACCATCTCTGCCCTCACAGGTACCCATTTACTCCTGGGTGGAGAGAAGCAATGAGTGACAAAGTGCTTTGCCCAAGGGCACACGCACCATAGTCCCAGGCCGGACTCGAACCCACAACCTGTATCTTTACATACAGATTACAAATTCAATGCTCTAGACCACGAGACCACGGCACTCCACATAATAGTAGCGCATAATATTTTGAAAATTTGTTCAAAACTTTATTTGCTTTGTTATTTACAAACATTAATTACAAAACAGTGTATTGTGTATCTTTTTTCAACAGTCTTGCACCCCCTTTTTATTTTTCTAAAATATCCAATAACCAATTAAGAATGGTTTCATTAGCGCTGTTGACAATTGCTAGTACCGAGCATTTGGGCAACTGTTTGCATGTTCAAAACGCACTTAACACCAGTCGGCCATTAAATATCTGGACTTGATCAACATGTACGTTGTACAGGTCAGTGAAATAAGGGGCTCGTGTGTTCAGTCACTGCCATGGTTACCAAAGTCGCAGTGCCCGTACTGAACCTACACAATAAGGAACCGTAACATACGGGGAATCTGTTGTAATGGGCTTGTTTACTATGTAATAGCCTAATATCCAGAGATATACCGGTATAAACCAATATGTTTTGACGATCGACATTTCAGCTCTGAGTGTCTATTACCAAATTACAAAAAAATTATCTGCTCATATTTTAGAGACTATAAATGACAAAGTGGCATTTCATAATTTTTAAGAATTAATGGAAAAGATGTTTCAACCCATCGCTGTTTTTTCTTGTTCATATATCGTCTCAATGAAGGCCAATCAGTGCAAAAATGTTGAAAAGACATGAATCTGGGACTTAGAAACATTTTTAATTTGTCTCGACTCTCCACTGAAGTAGCGTCAGGATGCATGCTACACTCTTTCCAAATTAATCTTCTGTCTCTTGATACATGTACATTAAAAATCGGTACTAAGCAATTGAGAATATATGCATAAAGTAAAATATCTACTCCGTAATGATGTAATAACTGAGGCTGATATATATATATTATTCAAAAGCTTTTTAATACCTCAACTAAATATTTCAACTATCCATGGAGAACCCTCTTCTTCAAATTCCATCATCAGTACTTTGAAAAAGAAAACACCACTTGATATGAACACAATTTCATCACTTAAAGGTAGGATACACCATTGGTCATTGCTTGAATTATCATGAATGGGTAGATTTGGGGGGTTGTATTTTATAGTAAATATCGTTTAACTGAGCTGTCTGAAGTTTTACAGTCATTGATGCCGAGAAAAGCACGAAAAACAGAGTTTGTTTTCAACCGGCGTCGGGTAGTTATTCTTATGTTATTTCAGCGATATTTCAGAATAATTACAGGATATCTAGCACAATCATTTTGCTGGATGCCTAGAATCATTGTTTACTCCAAAATAAGAAATTTCCTAATAATTCTGTAGTAAATCTTTTTGATATCTGCAAATAGTGTATCCTACCTTTAAATTTACGTCACTCATTAGAGCAATTATTGTGTAAAAATGCTATTGCATCAAATTTCTCTGCAATGTTTTAAGGTGTGTACATTGTACGTGATGTTTATAAATGTTTATGTGAACTTTGTCTGAACCGATGCTACTAGTATAGCCCTGTCATAAATATTGACTGTCCGCTGAGATTTGCAGCTGATCCTCATAAGGCATGAGTTTCTGCTCATACCTTGTGAGATGCATCAGTAATGGTTTTTGAAATCTCATTAAATTTCAGGAATTTTAGGCTCAGATCTCATGTTCTATGTTGTGATATTAGTATCGCCCTGGAATTGCAATTCTGACATTATTGAAGAAAATGGAACGTCTATAGCCGCGTTCGCATTGGACTTTTTTTGGTAAAACCTACGGAGAACTTAACCAAATTAAATCCAATGCGGACAGAGGGTAACATTGTCAAATTGTCCATTTTACCCTCCGCAACAGTAAGATCTACAGGCCCAAGCTTCTAGCGGAGGATTTAACACCGTGAACTTTGACAATCACGTACCGTAACATTTGACAATATTAAGTCCAATGCGAACGCGGCTTTAGACGGAGCCAGTTTACCAGGACAACTCTTTAAAATTGTCTTTTTAAAATTTGAGCGCTAGTGGGCAAGGGTGGGGCAGATAGGGGAAATATTTGGGGGAATTGTGACTTTGATGATACAAGCATGAAATTTGGCACACAGTCAGAGTATGTCATGAGAAAGATATTTGGATATATGGCCATCGCAGACTTGTCCTTAGCAACAAATATAGGTAGAATAACAAGACTTTTGAAAAATGTCAAAATTGCTGCCATTGTTGGTTTTTTTTTCAAAATGTATAAAACAACATTCCAAAAATGCTTCTCTGAGATGCATCTTTGGACTTTTGTTATTTTCTTCAAAATGACAGCATGCCAGAAAGAATAATTTCACAGGGAGTCATATTTTACACCAAATAAGCTTTGCACTTACTTAGTTTTTAAGGTATGTATGTACTGAGCCTTAAGATAGGATACACCATTTGCAGATATCGAAAATATTTACTACCAAATTATTAAGAAATATCTTTACTCACTCATTGGAAAGTAAATGATTCTAGGCATCCAGCAAAATGATTGTACTAGATATCCTGTAATTATTCATAAAAATAGAATTTTATGAAGAAAAATTCGCGATCGCCTGACGGCGATCGCGGAAAACAAAGATAACATAAGAATAACTGCTCGACGCCGGTTGAAAACAAACACTGTTTTTCGTGCTTTTCTCGGCATCCATAATTGTAAAACTTCGGACAGGTCAGTTAAAGGTAGTATACACCATTTGCAGATATCGAAAATATTTACTACTGAATTATTAATAAATACCTTACTCAATTGAAAGTAAATAATGATTCTAGGCATTCAGCAAAAGGATTGCGCTAGATATCCTGTAATTATTCAAAAAAATTGAATTTTATAAAGAAAAATTCGCTCTCGCCGGACGGCGAGAGCGAAAAAAACAAAGATAACATAAGAATAACTGCTCGACCCCGGTTGAAAACAAACGCTGTTTTTCGTGCTTTTCTCGGCATCCATGATTGTAAAACTTCGGAAAAGTCAGTTAAACGATATTTACTATGAAATACAACCCCCCAAATCTACCCATTCATGATAATTCAAGCAATTACCAATGGTGTATACTACCTTTAAACGATATTTACTATAAAATACAACACCCAAATCTACCCATTCATCATAATTCGAGCAATTACCAATGGTGTATCCTACTTTTAAGGGAAAAACAGCGATCTTTGGCACATGTCTATAAAGACGGCCATTGTTAGACCTGCTTATAATTTGATAAGACAGTATTGCAGTGTATTGATATTATGCAGGAGGGAAGCTTGAGCTTGGGGGCCAGGTCAATAATGAGCATAATTATCGAACAACTCTGCAGGGGGCTTGTCTAGTGAGAGGGTAGATAGTTACTACGATACAATAGAAAGTGGTTACATGTGTAAGCATTTTTTTTACAATATTCAATGTCTTTGTTTGTTTTCTTGTTTTTTTTTCTTTTTTTCTGTCAAACTGGTTATTTTTTTCCCTTTAAAGACAGAAATATTTATTATTATTATTTTAGTTTTTTAGTATTTCACTCCACATTCAAATATACAAATTACATTAAAAGAAATTTATATACAATTTATTTCATATTAAAATACATGAAACATACCGGTACATGTTGAGAAGGCAAGGAGGCAAACTAATCCCTATCGCTAAAGGTTCAACCTTCTACGCCCTATACTTGTATTTTTCACTTTATAAAAAAAAAAAAAAAAAAAAATAAAAATAAAAATAAAAATAAATTCTCAAACATGCCCATTGATATTAAAAAAACCAAAAATTGGAAAAGATGTGAATCAATTTTTGTTTTTAAATGGACGCTACATTAACATCTTCTTAATCTCCTAAATTGACAACTGTGCATGCATGCATATTACCTTGTTCATGTGTACATTGTGCGCAGGATTAAATGAAGCATCGTGTTGATAAGCGATAACATTCCATAGTTGGAAATAAATTGGCATGGTGATGTGTTCAACCAGCTGTCTCATTAATTAAGAACTATAAAGTGAATGACTCGCATGTTAATTACGCACGGTAAGCCGTGGCTATTATCAACTGTGGGATGAATAAGGTTTTACCATTACTGATTACTGATGTAGGATACACCATTTGCAGATAGCGAAAATGTCTACTAACAAATTATTAAGAAGTATTTTACTTATTTGAAAGTATTTGATTCTAGGCATCCAGCAAAATAATTGCGCAAAATATCCTGTAATTGTTAAGAAAAATTTAATTTGATTTACAAAAATTACGATCGCTGGACGGCGATTGCGTGAAAAAACCCAAGAAAACAAGAACTGCCCAACGCTGGTTGAAAACCATTTTTTTTTCGTGCAGTCTATATATAAATCGCGGCAGGTGGCGCGGTCAATTATCCGCTAGGCGGGGCAGACGTTCGACACCCCCTGCTCATTGCCTTACGCACGCCACTGTTTATCTCGCAGAATGGTTTATTATTCTAGACTACATGTACACAGTTGCTGCTTGAGAAAGCTTGCAATTAAAATGGCAACGTTGGTAGAGAATTCTGTTACTTCAAGGCAGTGTTTACATCAACCACAACAAGTACAGTACCAAGTCAGCCAAAATCCATCACTCACTCTGCTTCATACAGTACATGGAATATACAGTACCACCACTGAAGGTTGTTGATTTCGATGGACTTAATAGTACATCTGCTTGCGTGACAACAGCAGTACCTAAAAATCAAAAGAATTCCTCCCAGCAACGCTAAACAGGTCTCCCGACCCAAATCTATCATTATTCCATCAAAATTTAGCCAAGCCAGGCCTCTAGGACCGAGCTTACCAAAAATCCACTCAAATGAGAAGGGAAGGTGGGACTTTTTGCTGATGATTCCTGGACCCCCCCCCCCCCCCCCCCCCCCCAATGTCATGTAAGCCGGAAATCAGCCAAAGCAGCTGTATTGTAATGAACACGCGTAGACCCATGCCCATGTTAATCAGGCCTGAACACTGATGAATCTCATGATTCTGTGATTAGGCCTGTCATGTATGGTTAACGTTTAATTATAGACTTATACAAATACAGGTACAATGTACCTGTAGTTGGATATTTTTTAGTTTTGAAGGAATTTTTTTTTTGTTATTGAAGTGAGATTGCTTCAAAGGTTTTGCTCTGGTCGACTAATAGACAGCGAAATATTGCCGCCATTTGTGAAAATTTGTTTTACTAAACAGCAAAAATGTGATAATAACTGTAATGTAGAGAAACATTTATAAGCAATGTCACGAAAGTTAAATTTTCCGAAATGGTGGATTCGGGGGTTAGTATTGTTTTTTATAGCAAATATTGTTACACTAACTTGGTATAACAATTTATATGTATGTCCAATATAATACCAGGTTTGTTTGATCAAATGAATTAAAGTTGAGTCCACATTTTCCAAAACCAGCAAAATAGTTAGGACAGTGTTGCTTTAGTTTTAAAAAACACACAAAAACCTAACAATTTCACTTGTTAAAATCCATTTATCTTTTGACAAATCTGTGGGATTTTCAGAATGATTCCTTTTCTGCTCAAATATCCTCGTCGGCCGTCAAACATGTTGTTGTTCTTTGTAATGCCAAGTTCTGAAATTGACATCCTGGAGGGGTATAAAAAAAAACTAAAAAAATTGACAGGATAACAGGAACGTAAATTAAAAGCGTAACAGGACTCGGACTCAATCTGTCGGGGTGCATGTTTTCCTTGCGGCCGTGACGGTTCTTCTCTTAAAAGAACTGTAAAAGGAGTGCTGTGAAAACACACGACTCCCAGATCTGAAATGTACTTAAAAAGTAGGTCTTAAAGGTGTGTGTCCTGAGATACATTGACAATGTATGTATATGATGCAAAACAGTCGTCGTTTGTTTTTGAGGAGAGTATTTAGCACTGGTCACTATTTTTCAGGTTTTGAAATCTTGTTTTGTGTATACATGCATCTCACAGCACATTAAAGGTACATGTAGGATACACCATTGGTAATTACTTGAATTATCATGAATGAGTAGATTTGGGGCGTTGAATGTTATAGTAAATATCGTTTAACTGACCTGTCCGAAGTTTTACAGTCATGGATGCCGAGAAAAGCACAAAAAAACAGCGTTTTTTTTTCAACTGTCGTTGAGCAGTTATTCTTATGTTATCTTTGTTTTCGCAAATTTTTCTTTATAAAATTCATTTTTTCGGAATAATTAAAGGATGTCTAGCGCAATAATTTTGCTGGATGCCTAGAATCATTATTTACTTTCAAATAAGTAAGATATTTCTTAATAATTCGGTAGTCCATATTTTCGATATTTGCAAATGGTGTTGCGTGTATTAAATCAAGAAAACTGTTATTGGTAACTAAACCCTTAATTTCTGAAGTCTCGTCTTTAGGGGAACTAGTATTTCCTAATAATCTTGTCAGCAATACCCACAAAATGCTGACCAAATTATTAAGAAATACTGTATCCCTAAAAACTTAGGACTCCAAAAATGTACGTTTATAATTTATGTCTGTATTGCAAAGTCATTACAATTTTTAATCTGTTCATAAAAACACAACCCTTGGTGGGTCAGAAAAACCGTATTCAATGTACCATGTACATGGTGTGACCTTTTAAATAATTAATTCAAATTTATGCGTGCATGCGCATGAAGAGTTCTGGCTGCAGGAAACTAAATCAGTCCATTGAAAATGTACCGAGTATACAAACGTTCTGGTCAACCTCCCTCTGGTAAATTTTTCCTGGTTTTGTTGTGTTTTTAGAAAAGCCTCCAAAATTAATATCGGCATTAATTTCACAGAGAGAAATATCTTTGAAACAAGTTAGCTTTTCAACAATAGTTTGGTTGGATCTTTTTTTGGGGAAAGCTGCAAATTAAATAATTTTTGATTTCACTAAAGCTTTCTATTCTGGACTGGTCATGTGGTATTTAACATTTGTAATGCACAGTCCAAGTGTATTGTCTTTTTTTTTAAACCTTGCCATTATAAAGATAGCCAACATAGTCCAAGATATACACACGCATAGGCTGGTTGTTGTATTGTGCAAATACACTGCATAATTCATTGTACACTGTACGCGGTTTGGACACTTTGGATGAGCTGAAAAGTCAAAAGGAACATTAGTTATACCTACATGTAGTCACGCGTCATTGCCGAGCTGTGCCATTTCAGTTATCGTCTCGGTATAACGTCGTCGTACGTGACCAAGACACATGGCATGGCTTTTAATTTTCCAACAGCTTTTGGTGTGCAGTTTGTCTGACCTGTTTCTATAATCAAGGGAATACATGTATATATATGACCATAGTATTTTTAAGGCTTGATAGACAGTGTACATGTACATGCTTCGGTGCGTATCATTATTGGGATTAATAACGATAAATAGTTAATCAATTTATGGTTAAACGTGTACATGTACTTTTCAGTTGTAAACACGTACAATGTATGTTTAAATGCCCATTCAGAGGTGGTTGGAAATATGTGTTTTTCAAATTTATTCGTCAAGGGTAAGTTTATTCTTGGTAAATCTAGACTTTTGCCATTATACAGGGTCTTTGGTGATAATGTCTTATTCTGGGCTAAGATATCCAAGTCTAAATATCAGGGATCACTGGCCTGATTTCAGATTTACCAAGATTTACCAATATTGCATGGTATCATCATCACGATTTAATGCTTTTTTCGCCATTACAATCTTAAGAAACCACTTGCAGTGTCTTTGCACCCCCCCCCCCCCCCTGTGAATTAAATGTACTTTTTGTACATGTACATGTGCCTGTGTAAGATTCTAATCAGTGATTGATAATGCAGGTGTTTCGACAGCACGCTTCCTCTGTCGTCGTCCATCCCCCCCTCCTCTATCCCCAATCAACAAGAATCCATCATGGAGTATTGATGCCCCTCTCCTCCAGTCTGGCTATGTTGTGTGCACAGAGAGATTAATGAGATTCATTATGACCGGGAGTTTACTTTAATCTCGGAACTCGTGTTTCTGTATGTACTGACACTGGGCGGCAAGTGCTCGTCTCGGTGTGGCCTGGGTTCGAATCCTGACACCGGATCACACGCGAGTATAACTGTGAGTAGATTTTTTTTCTGTGCTCTCTAGCTTTCCTCGCACCCAAAAAATCAACACGTGTTGCAAGTGTGTATAAAAGCACTCGCCTCTCGCGAGTGTGGCCTGGGTTCGATTCCTGGCTCGGACCGTATGTGAGTAGGCTTGTTTTGCTTTCCTCCCGCCAAAACAAAAAATCAACACATCTGGCTGTATACGCTGTTGTTAGACGTGTCTTCTACCATGTCCTTCGCAGCTCAACTCATCAGCTGGTGCAAGTAAGGATCACTCGGAGTGATTCCCTATCATTACTAGACACCGAAGGTTCTCTGGACAATTCTAGCATTCTAAAGGAAAGTGTAATGTCCTTGACAAGCCAATTAACCACGATATATTATTAACGATTCAAAGAAACGCTGCAAACCTTTTAGTCTATTATCTCCTTATTACCCAACGACAGATGAGAAGATATGACAAATACATTTGCAGGTGTATTTACCGAGCTCTTAGAAGCTGCCATATACTAATTATGGACATTATCTCTGGACTTGTCCATGTGTAAATAATAATTCAGTGGGTGTAGTGCTATTTTTAGCTCTCTTCACCCTTTCCAAAGCTCTACTCACAGTTAGCTGCCTGCATATTTTGTATTTCTGTCATGTACTATCTTATCAGCTATTCCGTTGGTGAACAGCTCCCTAAACACGGTCCCTACAACAGCCAAAGCGTGGCAATCACCAGGTCGGAAGCATCTTGCCCGTGGGTCTCTACGTGAGTGTTTTCCCCCACTAGCTCTTGAAGGAGAACTGCCTTTCTTAGTCTGTAGAGAGCTTAGGGTAGATGGCCCGTGCTCCGTGTCTGGATCATGGCACCTTTGCACCGAGTTTCTCCGACACTGGCTTTCTTGGTCTGTTGAGAGCTTAGGGTAGATGGCCCGTGCTCCGTGTCTGGATCATGGCACCTTTGCACCAAGTTCCTCCAACACCGGCTTAATTTCTTGGTCTGTAGAGAGCTTAGATGGCCCGTGCTTCGTGTCTGGACTCTGGATCATGGCACCTCTGCACCCAGTTCCCCTGACAGAGAGCGCACGCTGAGGTTGAATTTGCATAAAAAAGCTGCAGTGTAGGTGTGAACTGGAAAAGTCTGAAAAATTTGGTTCATTTGAGAAGCAACTGTTTGTTGTAAAATTATCCCAAAATGGGAGTTAAAAGATTTCTGAAACAAATCACACAGCTTGAAGGGACATTAAATCTTGGAAGTGCCCAATTGGGCTACAAAAACGTATTTTTTTTCGGAAAGAGCATTTGAATGTATGATATCAACATCCACACAACCATCCTTAAAAAACTGGACGTTTTGATGTTATTCTTGAACGAGTTTTGGGGTTCACTTTTGTGACCTCAAAAACTCCAGCTGTTTGGGTGTAGTTGTGATTCCAGCCAGTAAAGTGTTTGCCTTTTTTTATGTGTAAGAAACCACATTTTGTGCACTGGTGCCATGTGTAATTTATGTGACACACACAAAGTGTATCATACATTGAATAAAAACGATAGGAAAGTTTTGTGCGTACTCTGTCAGTGTATCTCTACGAGTGTTTACAAAATTGTAACAACTTTACCTAAACTTCCAGGTGAAATTTCAACCTTCCATTTTTCATTCCCCTCATCTATAAACAAAAATAATAAAACCTAATGTCGCCCTTGTCATTGCTGATCTCATGGATGAGTTTCAAGGATGCGTAATAGATGCGAGTCTCGTCAGGCATGATGGCGCGCTTCCTTTACTTTAATTACACGTCATGCCTGGCGTGTCCTCCTAGTACTAATCAAGCTGGATCACAGAATCACGAGTCACGCGCACTACGGTTTGCAGAGCGGCACAAAAAATGATAGATTAGGTGAACCAACTGATGGATTTTTCCAGAAGGCCACTTAATTTTGATCTGACCTTTTAGGTTTTGCCATTAGTACACTAGAATAGTTTGTTGTACTTGTTGTGCCGCATGTTTGGAGAAGCTTAGCGCATCTCCGATTGTTTGTGTGGAGTAAACAGTTTTGTATTTCATACAGCGAGAGCACCAATTACAGGACGGATAAGTGAGAGAAGACAATGTGAAGAAGTAAAAGTTTTAGAGGTGGGAGGAAAACCCCAGAATATTCTGGTAAAAAAGTCACGGAATCGGGCAGGGACTGAAAACCCAATCCAAATATTAGCTCAGGCGGGATGGCTGCGCCAACCCATTATGCGTTTGTATTGACCGGCAATCGTGGTCGTCGGACAAAAGAATTGGGAGGCAAACAATGGGTCCACGATTGACACAACGTCCACGATCTTTTCCCGTGTACAAATCCTATGGCGATCATCCGAAAACGTTAAACAAAAGAGGGAAGACGGTCGGACAATACCCCGTCCACGATTGCCGGTCAAAACATAGCTGTATATGTACTAACTCCATGACGAAAGACCAAAACTTTTACACGTGAACAGAAATTTGTGTCGCCACAAAATATAAGGACAAGCTAGGTACATGTACATGTACGTGGTCATCATTTGAAAATTGGTAGTTCAGTTAAATTTTGTTTTATGAGAAACTACATTTCCTGGAAAACACCTGTTTTCTGCATCAATGTTATTATTATCCGTCAGTATGCTACATGTACATGTATGGTATGTGCACATAATTACATGTAAACCTAAATGTATGTGAGGGAATAGGGAAATAATGATTGTACTGGGTTATGCATCAGTAATCATCATAGAAATGGTTTTAATAGTGTCATCGTTATATATTTTAATTGGAATTCCATCTGTTTAGCTTTTTGTTTTTTTGTGTGGGTGTGTATACTACATGTGTACATACCGGTCTTCAAACAGTGGACGTTGAACAATAGAGGACAATTGATTTATCAACTGACCATCGTTGAAAATTGATAGAAAAAAATTACTTTTATAATTAAAAATAAATTGAGACTAGTATTCACTTATAGTTATTAAGTAAGGTATTTCATACAAAAATAGGTAGTTCTGTTTTATGATCATACAAATGGTGTATATAACTGTACCTTTAAAGGTAATGTAGGATACACCATTGGCAGATATCGAAAAATCTTACTACCGAATTATAAATAAATAATGATTGTAGGCAGATAGACAGCGATCACGAACAAAACAAGAACAACATATGAACCACTGCCCGACGCCGGTTGAAAACGAGCGCTGTTTTTCTTGCTTTTCTCGGCATCGCAAGATAATAAAACTTTGGACAGCTCAGTTAAACATGGTTAAACGATCTTTACTATAAAATACAACCCCTCCCCCCCCCCCCCCCCCCCCCACAAAAACAAAATAACCCATTCATGACAATTCAAGCAATTACCAATGGTGTATCCTACCTTTAAAATAAAACACTGTATTATGTTACAGGTGGCGTAAGCCCGCGTAACACTAGAAGCATAGAGGCAGGAAATAGTACATTAGTAATAGACCCAGAAGCGTAGATTGCATTGCGGATGGATGTCAGTACGGGCATTCATTTGAGGCTGGTTGGACAAAATCCAGAATAAATAACTGACTGAAATATTTAAATCACTTACTTATTTAAATCGGTTACTGTGTGTACGTCTTCTTCTGTTTGTCAACGTTTTCTTGTTTGTCTATGTTTTCTTGTTTGTCTACGTTTGAGCATGTCAAAGCTATTTTGAATCTTCCTCACACTAAAAGACGACATTGAGAATCTATTCTTATTGCATGTTTGGATTACTTTCTGGGGCTTTTCAAATATTATACAACTGTTCATTAATCATAGGCATTCATTTGGGGTACAGTACACAATACTACACAATTCTCATAGGCCAGTGTAGTAAGAGTACTGCATACTGCAGTTTACTCAAGTAGTATTTTGTAGTATTGGGTAGTATTGGGTGACATTGGGGTTAACGTGTGCTAATTTATGCACTGGGTAACGCATGAGCCTAGAACAAAAAGTATATTTTTAACTTTGTTGAATTTGAACAAAGAAAATTACTGGAGCAGGGTATAAGCCTGCGACCTCCGGATACTAGTACTAAACCAGTGCTCTAATGACTGAGCTAACCAGCTCGATATTAGCGATTCCTTAAATGTGTTCATATTTTTGTTCATTTGGTGATAGTCGCTCAAAACCCCATTCTCAAGATCTGCATTCAACATGTGAACGGCTTAGAATAGCTCAGAGGAAATGATGTGGTCAGTGAATGCTGAGTACAGTATCGCTGATCTAATATTGCAAGATCCCTGTGTGCATCCGGATGCGACATTGCGGTCTGGGTTCCGATTCTGTTTCAGTAATCACGGACTTGCAGATTTCTCTAGCGTGAGCAATTTAATTTATCCCTACGATCTTGCCTGCCTTCCTCCTCGGAGACAAAAATTTGGCGATAATTTTAAGCCATTTACACTTGATTTGGCTTTAGAAGAGGTGTTTAATGAAAAGCATTGCCTACGAGTTGATTACTTAAAAATAAAAAAAATCCCCAAGACTAGGCTTTGGGAACAACATTAACAACAATTGCTTTTGCTAAAAGAAAATTTGAAATAGAAAATTTGGTGTTTTTTTATCGCAAATAGTTTTGCTTCCGATTTTATGGCATCATATGTAGGTGTCTACTACATGTATATGTGTAGTCAAGGTTTAAAGGTAGTAATTTTTTTTCCAGTTTTCCCACAAAAAAACAAATGAGGGTCGGGGTTATTAAAATAGGGTATGTCGGGAAACCGAAAGCAAATCTATTTTTTGGGGGGCCTAATTTAACATTTGTCTCAGATGCAAGTGAGCATGCCCGAGTGCCTCATAGGACGACCCCCCCCCCCCCCTTCTCCAAATGAGTTGAGCCTCCATCACCTCTGACATTAAAAGCTGGCACAAGACACTCTGGTAGCGATCATCGGATATCCCGACCTCTTTGTAGGGGCAAGAAGAGAGAAATAGAGACAGAGGGACAAAGTAAAGGGGAAAAAACGAACTATAGACAGCAGCTTGTCGTATGTGTGTGTAGCACAAGATGATCGGCTTTTCGAAACGAAGCAATTTGGAGATTGTACAAATAGCCGGAGGGGAGAGGTGAACTCACGCCAGTATGTGCAGGAATATCCTGGCATGAGATGAGTCTTGGAGAGACAGGTAATCTAGTACTCTCACCTGTAGCCTTTTTATTATTTTTATTGGCTCAGGATTGTATGCATAGCGGCATCACAGGAAATGCTGTATGTAATGAATGTAATTAATTACAGATGGGCTCTCATTAAGGTCAGACTGGCAGAGAGATATCGAAGGCTAAATTTAAGATCAAATCTGAGAGTGTATTGATTAACATTATTGACACTTGAACTTGGTCAGTGCAGCTGGTCACTAATTTTAATCGGCAATGATGTAAGAGACGAAGGACGGTTTTCGTCAACAACAACAAAGTTTCTGTCTTTGTCTCAATAAAATGACTAAAACTATTCACAAGATAGAATTTACGTCGGGTGATGTACCGGTAAATTCAATATTAGGTTTTTCCCTTGATCACCGAGGTATTTATTAAAATGACTAAAACAAACATTACTGTAGTAAGTAGTACAACCTTCACATAATTATAAATAGATATTCATCTTTATTTTCTCGAGCCATTAGTGCACTTAGTATTTTCCCGTTTCTGTTATCGCTCTTATGAACGCTTCAGTCTTTGTGTACTAATCTAATGCACAGCTCACATTGTTCAGGGTAGACCTCATTTTTTCTGTCAACGGCGCTAGCAGAGAGAGAGCCATAATTGCTACCGTAGTCATTGAGTGATTCCCTATAGAGCATGTAGGTTGATCTCAAAAACCTGCAAGATTGTGTTGTTGTTATGACTGGGCCCATCCTCTCAAGGCTAATACAAGTAAATGGGTATTTTAGAAGGACATTTTACACAAATGTGCACATTTAATCTCATTATATATTTATTTATATAAAATGTTAACAAAATTAATCTTAAGGCTGGTTTAAGAGATTGCCGAGTTAGTTAGGAGTGTGTAGATGCTTTTGGTTGAGTTTGAAAAACTTTAGTCAGTGCACCAGCCTTAAATCTCTTTCACCTCCCTGTTTTTTTCCTGCAGGATGGCCAGACAAATGGTCTAGGGAGCATCAGGTACCAGACAGTCGAAGACACCAATCGGGCCTTAAGGAAAAAGTGTACCCAACTTGCAGAGTCTCTCGAGGAAGGCAAGAATGCGGTGAGTCTTTTTGTTTATCTGTGTTGTAATACCAGATTTCAAAAATAAAAGTAAAAAAAAGTATACCCAGCACGATATGTGGCAGAGGGGTACCCCCCTCTTATCCCTATACTTTATACGCACTCAACACTATTGTAACCTAACCCATCCCCCTTGAAACCTAAAAAGAATTCCTGAGATTTCGGGAACACAATGGTTAACACAAAAGAGGTGGGGGGGGGGGGGGGGGGGTTCTCTGCCACATATCGTGCTTCATATGAAAAAGAGGTCAGACATGTACAAGCCATCTAGGCTGTTTCTGGATAATTTGGTTTACGTTTGGCGATTCAGAAAAGTTGACTTTGTGGCTTCCATAAACACATGCGTTAACGTTAGCCATAGTCAAGTAATTTGGATACAGCCAAAGATGAGGCTTGGTCCCAGACTTTTGTCTCTTACCAGAGATAAACCTGCTGCGGCAGTCAAATTTACTATCAGGAAAAGATGAATCACATCGAACCTTGAGAACTTTGGCAAGCAAACCAGAGAAATTTAGAGCACACATGAAGGACACTCGTTAGTTTCAATTCAGCGAGTGTGAGGTGTGATTTTCCCAAGTTCTCATCTTTATACCCAGTCTTCTGACGTGTTATCTTCCCTGACTGATGAAAGGTCTGAAACAGCACATTTTACTGTCTTTTGGTCGTAAACCGATCGTGTGTCAGCATTTTGTATGTAAAAGTATAGCGAACGTTGAGCGCTGACGACCACGGTAAACTACAATGTCACGTGGTAAACATTGGGTGACGTCGTTGCATTGAACCTTTGGTGCACAGAGTGGTTTTCAGAGACCGAGAATCGTTAGAACTGTGCCTGGATTCTAACTGTGCCCTAGAGAGGCTCCCAAGGTTGCCATAGCTCTATGAATGTTGAGCATTCATAATTCAAATAGTCCTATTATTGTTGGTTTATAAATGATCTTATAGCCAATGGCTAAATTGAGTCAATTTTCACAAACATTTACTCATATAAAAAAAAAAAAATGAAATTTTACAATAAGTCACTAAAAAAAATGTTTAAATAGGCCTGAACATTTTCTAATCAAAAACATTCACACATTAAAAATATTTACACGTTACAACATTAAAACATATACAAAACAAAATATTGTAATAACAATGACAATACCCCCAAAAACTAAAAACATCAACGAAGACAATATAATCCATGTTTTTTGTGTTAATCAAGTCAAATATTTACACGTGGGGGGGGGGAGGGTTAGATTTTGTTATCAACAAGTGAGGGCCCCGCTGCCCCAACCGACACATGTGACAACCACCTGCAACTGGTTAATTGTCTCAAGCGAGGGCTCACTAGCTTATAGCAGTCTAGCCGTCAATCGAGTAAAAAGTTACCCAGTCGTCAAGCCCCCAAGCGAGGGCTCCCTTCATAAATTCCTTTGCACGGTGATTTGAGTTTCTGATCTATTTTGTTTTTTTTACCAGCCTTAGCAATAGAGGGCTCTCTTCACAATATGTATGTCAGCACACGTTTATTTTATTGTGGAAGACGTGTGATTTTATTGATTGGGAATTATTTGGATTTAGTCAATAAAATGACGTACAAGAATTCAACATATTTATGCAGCTTAATCATGAATAGACGGATGATCTGAATGTATTTTTTTTTTTCGTAGACAACATAAATATAAACGGATGCATGTACATGTACTGTATAGTTTATGTGGCCAGTTAGTTATTGTTGAGTTAGTGAATTATTTTTATAATTTTTTTTTCAAAATCATGGATGTTTTTGTGATGGCCCCCCTACTGGAATGGGATAAAATATTACCGGTAAGATTTTCCAGAATTTATTTACTTTCTTTCCTTTTCTGCCATGACAAATTGTAACTAAGGGGATAATGCTACACAATGGTGTTACAGTTTTGGGTGCCATGTTAATCTAACATGCTTATTTCATTATCCCATTAAATATGGTGCACACTAGGTTTTTTAATATTTTACCTAGATTTCATAAAGACAAAATTAACATCAAACTTTAAAGGTAGGATGTACACTATTTGCAGATATCAAAAAAAAAATACTACCGAATTTTTAGGAAATATTTTACTTATTTGAAAGTAAATATTAATTGTAGGCATCCAGCAAAAGGATTGTGCTAGATATCCTGTAATTGTCCCGAAAAATAAAATTGTATATAAAAAACAAACCAAGAACAACATAAGAAAAACTGCCTGATGCCAGTTTAAAACGAACGCCATTTTTTTGGGCCTTTCTCAGAATCCATGATTGTAAAACTTCGGACAGGTCAGTTAAACGATATTTACTATAAAATACAACCCCTAAATCCACCCATTCATGATAATGCAGCTAATTACCAATGGTGTATCCTACCTTTAATACTGCGCTTTTGTTAACCAATGGCCTGTATTCAAGATATTAAAATGAGCTTTGATAAAAGTATTGTTCATTCACTTACTTGTGACTGGTTTTAAGAAAGGACTAGTGACTGGACTTGCAGAGATTTGACTGTACATCTATCTCCATAGGAGGAAAAAACAAACACAAATTTGAAAAGTTTTCAGTCGATACTTAACTTTTTATGATTCTGTTTGGTCGTTAATTTCTTCAGTTTCAGTCTAATGAAAACCACCTTTCATGCTTATTTTGCTCCTAAAAGGGCAAAAGTGATCTCCTTATTTGTCCATTAGTGGCAAATAGTCTGAGACCATGCATTGGGTTTTTGATGCACCATTGGAATCTGCTGCTCGGTTCATCTCATAATTCACACACGTTGCTTATTGATCAGGGCATCATCGTCCTTGTGCGACATTTTGTGCGGGACGGCACAAACAAACGCACATAGAAAGAAATCAATAACCATTTAAATAAATGGGCTGTGAGTTTCACTTGGATGTGTGCTGACACAGTAGTGGAAAACGCAATCCACAGGGAAATGGTGATCTATTTTCTTCCTAGCTGAAAACAAATTGCAAATGAATTAATGGCATGATTTTGGTTTTAAAATAAAATGTATTTTTTCCTAGCATCAAAGAAGTAAACAAGAAAAAAAAAAGTACATTAAAAACAAATGCAACAATTAGGACTTCAAGCCAGTACATATTTTTGTTCCACTTGAACTATTTTTGTTTAAAACAATTTCACTCTATTTTCTTCTGTACAAGTGATTAAACGTGAAAGTCCCCCCCCCCCCCTTCCCGCCTTCTTGCTCCAAGCTAAAGTTAAGAAATATATAAGCCGCATAATTTCATGCTTTTACAATTTCAGGCAAATTGCACGTATGCTCTTGATAAAAAAAAGCTAGATTTCCCTTGAGCCCAAAGCTAAATATTACCTCAAAAAAAATGCACCTTCCCCGCATCATTCCCAAAGGGAATGCAATGAAGTACAACAAGTCCCATGCCAATCTGTCTGACCATGTTGACCAACAAATTCAAATATTATTCTTGGTCGACCCAAAAGTACACACCGCATAATACTAGTAAATTTGTCTTTGCAGTTCGACCGAATAATTTTCAAAAAATATGCAACTGGATTCGGAGTGTTTTCAGCATATTTCGTTCTACATGTAAGAATAAATCTTTAAAATACATGGGTATGCAGTGTATTCGGCATATTTGTTTTGTCTGTAGCTGTAAGTTTAAAGAGACTTTCCAACCTAGAAAGCTTCTAATTGGGCTACAAAATGTATTTTAAATGAAACAATGTTAACTGAAAAGAACGTTAACAAATATCTTAGAAACCCATTCCTATTGGTCGAGAGCCCGTCACGTGGCTGGTTTTAAACGAATGATAAAATACCGGGCCAATTTTAAACACTCTTCCGATGTCACATGAAATGTGGACGTCTTATACTTTAGTTAAAACCTCACAAGACATGTGCAATCCCACAAACTTTCAAAGCGCCGCTTTAACAAATTTACTTTTGAAAGTAAATTCCAATATTGAAAGATTCCGGCCAGGTAGTTTGCATTCCAAGTTGCCCTGATATAATGCCGACGCCCGAGATGCACGTACCTCACAAAGACGTCGTTCGCCAAAAAGATTCTCAGCTAATTTCCCTTGGGACACTGCTAAACCATTTTATACCTTGGTGTTTCTTTGGCCGGCATTTTTTTGTCATTCGTTTGTTTGACTGCTTTACTTCGTTAGGGAAATTAAATTGGAGGTGAGAATCTTTTTATTAAAATGCAAAAATCGGAGCTTGCTGGGTTAATACCTAAGGTCATCTTACAAAAGCAACTGTTGGAATGTGTTTACAGCCAGATTGGAATGAATTTCTGGCGAGAAATTGTCAAGTTGTCATGTGCAATGTTTCTTGCTTTCTGCTATTGAAGTCGAACACTTCCAAAACTATTGTTAAGATCACAGTGGGATAAAAAGGCATTGTTGCACCTAACACTGTAAACATAATTATAGGACCTGTCACCACAAAATGGGTGGAAAGTCGCAAAAAAAAAAATTGACATTATTACATTTTTGTACAAAAAACACCCTTTCAGTTTTAATTGAGCTATACAATTTTGGGATTTGATAAAGAAGTTATATTTGTATTGGAAAATGTTAACAACTCGAAACCGACCTCCCACTTGAAAAATTGACGTTTTGGCCAATAACTTGTTTTGGCTATGTGCGACTTTCCGCTCACATATTTGCACGTAAATGTTCCAAGCAAATCGTTAATTTTGCTAATTAAAGTTCAATGTCGCGTCAGGGATCAGAAACTATCTTGACCGACTGTACCTGTTTCAGATCGCACGAAAGGAAAAAGTACCAAATAATCAAATAGCTTTTTACCTGTTTAAATATTAACAACAAAAATGTGTAAGTGCATACATGACTGTGGTGTCATTTAACCAGTCCGCGCCGGATGACGAATATAAACGCAAAGTTTTCCCCAGATTCAAAACGGATGACGCATAAACACGCCACGAGCAAGGCTGGAAAGGTCTGTCGGCAGCGAGCAAGGCCGGAAATGCGTGGGTGTGCTTCCTGGTACTGGCGGCCTGAACCCGCTTCGGATCGAGTTTCGTTAAAAATAATTCCGCGCGTCGGCTCGGTGATGGTAAAATTCATAACGTTGCATTTGTGTATAGTCATATGCCACGTTTTGGTCGACGAAAACCTTTGGTTGGTCCCATTTTTTTGCTGTGTAAAATCTTTGATAGTTATGAAGTACTTGCTGCAAAACATTCTAACAGCCCACAATCTTGGTCCGCGCATGCAATTATTAACCAGCGTGCTTTGTATGGAACTTTTTGACCAGCGTCAAGGAAGCTGTAGTTGGCTTGGGTAAAGTAAATTGAATTTCCACCCGGTGGGGAAATCCATTTCAAGTTATTTGATTTTTTTTTGTTAAAAATATTCAGGAAAAAAAAAAAATCTTGTCATTCCTTGCTGCTTTGAGCAATCTTCAACACTTTGGTTTACCATAGAGCAGTTTGATTATTTATTCAAGGACCCTAACTCCCTTGGGTGTGTGTAAATTCCTTTTTAAAATTGGAGGAATTCAGGACTGTTGGGGTTACTTAAGGCAAACAGACAATTTGCAAATCTTGGATTTGTATTTTTTGTTTTGTATGACCAAAAAAAATCTTCCTGTTAGGGGCTATTCAGAATACTAATTGAATTTTAAAATGTCATCAATTCAGGCAACACTCATCTTAAATCTGGGGTTTATTTCAATTGGAAATTTCTTCCGAAACGTTATGTTCCCTCCGGTTCTTTTCAGAACCACACAAAGGGATTTTAAACATCGTGCTACCACAAACAACTTATCTTATTTGCCTTCCTGTAGGGCAGATTTATGAGAGAAAAAATCCTGCCAGATAAAAAAAAAAGAATAAAAAAAGAGCCCCGGCTTACGTTTTAATTAAGCTTCACGTTAGACATGCTTATTAAAATACATCAAAAATTAAAATCCATCAATTTCAATGAATTTTCATGTACATGGTGCGAAATACGGTACCCTCTGGAGACATGAACACAATGTGTACAATGGAGACAAAACGTCTCCGGAGGGTAAATTTCTATAGATGAATAGGTCTCCATTGGGAATTTCACGAATTAGATTTTTGGATTTTACCTAAATTACTCAAAAACTAGGATTAGGATGTGGGTTAGGGTTAGTGTTTGGGTTAGGGTATAATATAGGGTATATTGGGTCGAAATTTCAACCCAGGGAAAAAAATATGGTTAAAATGGGAGCATTTTGAAAAACGTGCTCGACTTTCTAACCATTTTGTACACGAGAACAAAGCCATGTCTCCACAGTGATACAAAAATGCGAATGCAATGTACCCTAAGATTTTAGGGTTAGTGTCAATGTACGAAACTGTGCCAAAACACATACACTTGTATGTTGATCTACTTTCCGGGAAAAAAAGTTTAAAAACAAAGCCTGTACGGAAATACATATGCACACTTTGATTTTGGTTTGGAAACGTATATGCCGGATAAAAACAACAAGAAATTGACCAACTTAAACAAAAATTTAAACTTTTCCTGACATAATGAACACTAAAAAAATTTGTTTACTTAGTAGAATTGTGCGAAAATACACACATACGTGAATCAAGCTTTTGACAGCCATGTCCGCGTAGCATCCACTCCCTTTAGGTTGTCGAATGATAAACTATCCGTCCGCTCGGCAGAATTAGAGCATGTTGGTCATCGCAGCTCATTGCACCATCTACTTTCTCTCCCTGTAAGTTCCCCATTCTCTCCCCAGCATTTTGAGGCCCACATTGGTCATGCGATTGCCTCTGAGCCATCGATTATCCGGGGATAACTTGTCTATAGCAGTGTCAACACAAGTTTTGACATCATCGACTCAGGTTTTAGTTTTCACAACTGTTGCCACAAAATTTGTCGTTCAATCGTAAAGATTGAAAAAGGTGTGTATCTATAATGTGTATCTAGATAAAGGTCTTTGAATTTATTTAGCTCAGCCTATGACCTAAGCCTCCTAAGTGCACCTCAAGCACAGCCGCATCCGAATAACTTGACTGTGGCTGAACATGGCACACGAGTCTATGGTAGTGGCTACGGCCATTTCATCCCAATTCTGCTGTGTACATATTCCATGCAGAAATGTATTGATCCAACAAGTTAACATTTAAGAGCAGTATTAAAGATAATTGGTTAACCGGTTCGCGCCGGGATAATTTTAACATCACCCAACTGAGGCGCGGGAATATTTTAAACGAAACTCGATCCGAAGCGGGTTCAGGCCGATGGTACCGGGAAGCACACCCACGCATTTCCGACCTTGCTCGCTGCTGACAGACAGTTCCGGCCTTGCTTGTGACGTGTTTTTGCGTCATCTGTTTTGAATCTGGGGGAAAACGTTGCATGTATAAACATCCTCCGGTGCGAGCTGGTGAAGGATTCAATTTTCCACCCTCGATTGTAAACAAAAACATGCAAAATGATATGCATCAGGTGTGCTGAAGCAACAGATTCCAATTTTTATTTAAAAAAAAAATTGAATCCTTTTCTAATTCTATTTGTTCTGTGGATAGTGTGACATTGAGTCAGAGCTGAGAAGGATGTTCGCGAGGCTTGATAAAGTCACAAATACTTCCTGTCTGACCGGCTGCAATCAAAGAAAAAAAATGTACCGTGGCCGTAAAAAACAAAATAGTAGCAAGGACAAAACCAGTCCTGTCATACTAGTGTTTCATGGTTGATGTTGTTAGCACACACACACACACCTCTGTACAGAGCCTCGCACATTTCACAGGCCCCACTTTCTGTTCCCATATACTTCCTTGTTGGGAGAGACGATTAATGCGTTTGCACGGGTTAGGATCTGTATTTGTTTGGTGGTGACAACGTGTTGCTGGTGATATCATGGCCAGCGTCAAGAACTGTCGGAGTACGGTAAGCCTAGGTGATTGTCTTTGCCGGTACATTAATGTGCTGGTGAACTATTAGCGATCAAAATCATCCTCTTCAGTTGACTGCCAATTTTTTTTGGGTCAATTGTAATGACTTAACACCTTTTTATTGTCTTTTATTGTTATAAATCATTCATTTGAAAATGGAAGGCTTCTGTGGAAATAAATAGATTTTGCTGTGGTCAACAATGAAATAACACAAAGCAGATAATCTTTGTATTTTGTTTGGTCTGTTTTACGATATCTGTTTACTTTGTTACATTGAACTGATTTGTTTTGTTTTGGGTGAGGATGTTTCAGATGTCGGTTGTTGACTACCAGCTGTGGGATTATTTTTGTAGGATCATGTGACCACAAGCAGTGTCAGGTGACCTGCTTGTTGCTTCCTGGGGAATGATGCATCATTGTTTTTACTTTAGCCTTGAGCTTATTTGAAACGTATACTGTACATGTCTGTTGTTAAATTACAAATGTACTCTTTGAACAATTCACTTGTTGCACATATCTCTTACTATTGGGTCGCAGGGTTCTAGCTAGGACCTTTTTAGTGCCGGGTAAATTATCAGATTTTGAAGTGGTGCCAGCGCAGCTAGCGGAGCTCTCGCGCCTCACGGCCGGGGTCCAGTTCATTTTTGTATGTTTCTGTGAAAGTCTAGCCAAGTTTAAAAAAATTAATTATTACATGAACATGATTAACGTGATTTTGTATCTCCTCTCTTTCTTTTGTGCCCATAATTTTATTTTAAAAAAATTTGAAAAAATATTTAAAAAAAAATAAAAAAATAAATAATTGTGCCAGCGGCACAGCCAATTTGAACCCGAGTGCCGAGCGGAAAATTTGCAGTGCCGGACGGTACCGCTCGGCGCCGCCCACCGTGGCTAGAACCCCTGTTGGGTCGTTTTGAATTGGGGAAGTGGTTGGTGAGTGAGGAATACTGGTACGGTATGTTTCCTGTAATCCACCAAAAGATTTAAATACTTTTTATGAATCATTTGATGAAGAATATTTGTTTTGTTTAAGCATGTACATTGTAGGTGAACAATGAACATGCACTGCAAACATTGCAGCAAACTGGAAAAAACCTGATCAGCCAGAATATCATGACATGAAAATAGCAAAAACAATTTTGATCTCTCTTTGTATATATTTTTTCAGTTGTAGTTGCATTTGCGTTATCTGTTGTTGTCAATGCTTGGTATCCTATCTGAGCATGATGCTTTGTTTGTTTATAAATGCTAAGGCTCGTATGAGATAAACACGTTAATTAATCAAATTTAGAAAATACTTACGCCTGTTTATCTTAGGAGAACCCTACTGCAGAGTTGGTGTAAGCTCTCATTGTCAGACATTGATTGAATATCAAATTGCTGAATGACAAAACCTCTTTGCTTGAGTCTGCTCCCCCCCCCCCCCCCCCTCCTCCCCCTACCCTGGCTGCTTCTCATTGGTTATGTGTAAGTTAGACTTTCATCGCTGCTCGGCCTATTTACAGACTTCTCCACGTTTGACGGCTGGTCGGCGTTCAGTTTCCGCTCTTTAGGCTCACTCCAAAATATTCTGTTGCTTCTGCACCCTGGCTATTTGATACAAAATCTGAGCGTAATTTAGAAGGGCCATCGTTTTTTGTGTATGTATTCATGTTTTGTCGGCTTCTGTTCTTAACCACTGATACAGTTCATGATGGCCTTTCAAATCTCATTGATCTTTTGAGTTTGTCACCAAACAATATTGTCCACTTTATATTCCTATTCTTGTCCTCCTTTAATTTTGTAGATGTTTCAGAATTAGGCTTACTGTAGTCAACAAATACAAAAAAGTTCATTTCCATCGTTTGTGTTGTGCAGTTAATGTCAATGGCACATTCTGTCAAATGCTATCTCCCAGAATTGTTAAAAAAAATCATAACCAACTCCATTGAAATCTAACCCCGGTGCTAGTAGGTTTTGAAGAAAGAAAAAAAAGAAAAAAAAAAAGAGAGTGATGATTTTTGACGGAGTTTAGAAGGTTAGGATTGAAACAAAACATTATTAAGGCTCAATCAACCTTTTAAAATTAGTTTGTGGCAACAATTCACGTTGTATCTTTCTAACCTTACATAAAGTGATATCTGATTGGTTGGTGATCTTTTGACAAAGGGCGACTGTACTTAATTTTGATTGGCTAATGGACAAGGAATGTCTACATGTATGTATTTACTCCCAGCCCATCAAATAGTATTCTCGCGGTCGGACATCCGGGAACTTCGTTTATCTTCCCATTGTTTATGCACTTAGCGCAAAGGGGAAAGTTTGAGGTCTAACGCATGTTGTTATGAACGGCTCGCCCCTTCGTGACGTCATGCCGACCGCGAGAATTTACCATTTTTGAGATAAGACAATAATCCCTGACCTACTTATTACACCATTTACCCAAACTCGCTTAGAAATTGTTTGGAGTCATAACAGAGAGAGTATTTTTCGCACTACTCCCAATTTCAGATCAATTTGTGTTTTAAATTGTCTGCATTGTGTACTCTTGCATTAGCAGCGGGGCATTTGCGAGCTTTAGTTCAGTCTGTTTCCTAGATGGAAATTCTTGTTTGATTTTGGTCAGACTAATGGTCAGACTAATTTCTTTTCTCTTTCCCTCTTCTGTCTGTTTAAAGGTCATTGAAAAGGAAAAGTACTTTTGGCAGTCTTCCCTGGTTTTTTAAAACTATTTGCAATATTCATTTGAATCCTTAAGAAATATGTTTAAACAAAATTGCATACCATAAATTTTGAGCATTTTATAAATCTCACACTTTAAGATTTACATATTCTTGCATACAAGCTCAGTGTCTCTTGATAATATTTGTCAACAAAACGTTGATAATGATGTACCGGTACATGTACATTTAGATATATTGCTGCGTTCCAATCGCGTCGTGTTTATCGTGTTTATCGTGTTCATCGTGTTTATCGTGTTCATCGTGTTCACCGTGAATTTCTCCATGTTCACAAGTAGGTTGCATTCCAAACGCTACTCACCAAGACGCACGCGCACAGTCGAGTTAGTCGTGCGGTAAGGACATTCTTTATCGCGCAAGAACTCGTACATGAACCAACACGCATGCGCGAGTATTCTATTCGTTATGAAGTCGTGAACATGGAGAACAAAATTCCACCTCGAGTTCACCACTGGTGAACACGAGTTACCAGGCGATTAGAACGCCATTATACAACTCGTGAACTCAATAAACACGGTGCGATTGGAACGCAGCATATTCGTCAAGAACCTGTTGACTTTGAAGTATATGCTGCTTGTACACAATCATCTTAAAAATATACATTAACTGATATGCTGCTTGGAAAGTGCTTTACAAGAATCCTAGAATTCTAAGAAATAAATAAATTGCACAAATTCCAATTTGCAGTACCCTTCATTCTACAGGGATCATGCCGCATGTCTTATTTATTACAGCATACATGTACGTTCATCTCTACCTTTCACCACTGAAAACTAACAAGCCGTGAGTTTGTATACCCCCTGCGAAAATGTGCATTACGACAGCCGAGAAAATATTGTCTGGACCCTAAATCCCTAGACGCTGTTTTTATTAAGTGGACTGCACGCTCGATTGAGCATCTGCATCGTAGCCCTAGCTGCACCATAGCTCAATAATATGTAACCTTACTGACAACCTTGTCTTGGTAAATGCTGCAAGTGCCTTTGCTGCCATTTGTGCCATCAAGGAAACAGGGGTATAGACAGGGGGGTACAAAATCAATACGTTGGGTGTTAATTCTCGCTGCTGAACATTGGTGCTGTTAGTGGTTCAACCATGGAGCTCTTTATAGCTCCATGGTTCAACTCACCATCGGGTTGTTGTTGTTTTTTTCTTTCTCCCGTTTAGCCTAAAGGTGCTGAATCCATCAATTTCAATATGAAATTTCAAACACCCTATGTGGTTGAGGTCAACCAGAAAAAAATGCTCATTGGCATATTTGTGTTCGCTTAGCATATTTGTGTATGGTTAGCATTTTTTTAAATTTTGGTTAGCATATTTGTGTATGGTTAACATATTTGTGTGTGCTTAGCAGTAATGCCCTAAGAATAAAAAGCAGTATTGCTGATGCCGTGAATGTTTTTGGAAATTTATTCAAAGTGTGCAATGTTAGGCAACAATTTTTTGCCCGCCAAAATTTCATAAGACTAAGATTCTGAACGGCTGAGCATACTGAGGTAAAAATAAGGACCAGTATGAATTTGAAACTTGCCAAGAAACACGTCCATGAGAAAAGTCGCGCCAGTACGTTAGGGTACTTTATTTACGTCTCATGAAAAAAGATCACTGGCCCCGAAATAACTAAGATGTCGGATTTAAGTAAATATCAATTGATATTTGCTTTTAACTTTTAACAATGTCAATTATTTTCACCTTTTCTTCACGAATTTGAACCGTGTGGACAGATTATCAGCGTTATCTGCCACCTTGCTAGGGAAATCAATGATAGGGGAAGAGGTACGCCACCTTTGAGGAATTTCTCATTTGGCCGTCGTTTAATCAATGTGTCAGTGGTCAGATGTCTTGAGGCCAAACAAAATAAATGGTGTGTTTACGGTAACGGCTTGAAATTTGTTCAAGTAGGTAAAATACTTTAATTTTGTCATTGTTTTCTTTTTCATTATAGTCGAGTTTTAAGTGTGAAAAAATGATTATGTTCATGGCAATTAATTGAAACTATTGTTCATTTCAAATTATCGACTAGAAAAACAGCAATAACTAGTTCGAGGTCGGCAATTTGGCTGCTAAAAAATACTGTATTGCAGGTTTTTGAAGATTGCAGAAAAAAAGGTCAAAGTGTTGTCCTCGTATTAAAGGTAGGATACACCATTGGTAATGGATGCCGAAAAAAGCATGAAAAACGGCATTTGTTTTCAACCAGCGTCGAGCAGTTATTCTTATGTTATCTTTGTTTTTTCGCGATCGCCGTCCGGAGATCGCGAAATTTTCTTCATAATTTTTTTTTTTTAAAGAATAATTACAGGATATCTAGCGCAATCATTTTGCTGGATGCCTAGAATCATTTTTTACTTTCAAATGAGTAAGATATTTCTTAATAATTTGGAAGTAAATATTTTCGATTCCTGCAAATGGTGTACCCTTTAAGCAAAGGGATTTTGCATTCTGGGGAAAATAATGATATACATGATGTACATGTACATGTGTGTGAGGAGTCGTGATGTTAGTAGCCCCACTGGACCGAATCTAAGATGATGAGGCAACAAATCAAGATAGCAATATCAAGACGCATAAGGCCAGTAACTTAGGGCGTATTAAAGATGAACAAGTCAAATTTTGTTAAATTTGTATATTTTAGGTCATTCAGCAAGGAAGCGTATTAAAAATAAACAAGAAGGGTAAATATAAAGGTGCTTTTTTTTTGTAAAAAAATGTTAATGTTTTCCCCCCCCCCCTTTTTTTTTTTTTTGGGGGGGGGGGGGGTGGTAGAGTGTTAATTTCCACCATTGGGCCCAATGGATCTCCTGGATCCTCCTTATACGATGAAGTACATTTAAAGCCATGGTGTTTGTATACATCTTGATCACTTCTTCTTCCAACTCTTTCATCGACTGTTGATCTGTGTTATTCTCTTGTAATAACGCACTGCTGTAGACAAATAAACTGATGCCATGTATCCCCAAACTCAGGGTGTAGTATTTGGATTGTGTGATGAGATGATGTGTAGTATTTGCTGAATATCTTGTCAATTCCTCTCCTGTAATTTTCAGTGGACAAGCAGTGTCTTGAGTTGCTCATAAACAAAGATCAATTCCACAATATAAAGAGTTTATTTAGAAATAGCGACATGCGTCTGTCCATAACTTAGGGATCCAATTGTCCGTGTCTCAGTTACATCCGACATAATTTAATTCAGCACACATTCTTTGATGCCTTCTACAGTATCTCAAGAGTGATTACATAAAGCAAAGTACATACCTGCAAAACAAATATGTGACACGCTCCATCAAAATCAGGAATAAGTCTCGAAATGACTTTTTAAGATATGCGCATGGTGAGAAAGGGAATTCCATAAGCTTTCTAATGATACCCATTACAAGTGTGTATCTTCTTAGGTTAACGAGTTATTGGCTGATGAAGATGACAGGTGTGTATTTATTTGCCGAATCGACATTCAGAGAAAAACAGCTTTGAAATAAACAAAATTGACAAAAATCATACAGACAGCGAACACAAATCCTCTTTATTTTCATCTTTATTGATCGTTTTTATATACAAGACATTAATGACAATAATCTGTGATAACTACACTTCCTAAAAATACAATGTTCAGAAAAACGACTTGGTCACGAATTTCACCCATGCGTTCACTTCAACGACCGATTGCGTAAAACAGCCCCAGCGACTTTTTCCTGATTACGATGGAGCGGGTCACATATAGAAAGTTTCAATTCACTTTCATTGACACTTGCATGGGAAATTACACGGTCAAGTGTAACAGAGATGTACAAAAATGTCACACTCGCGTTTGAACCCTAATTTGTATAGGCTTGACTTTACGCTGTCAACTGCATTGAATAACTTATGCACTGGCTCTTTCAAACGGACAAGCCAGTTTTCAATACTGCCCTCTGTTGGCCAGAAAAAATCAGAAATATTTCTGAGGGCAAATAATGCCGAATTGGCTGTGGGTGAAATAATTGGCACGGCAGCTCATGTTGGTTTTCTTGCGTTTATTCTTGCTTGGCTATGGAATATTTGTGTGAACCCCAAAACTATCGGAGTTTAGATTTGAATTCTAAAATAGAATAAGCGCCCTTTTTTAAAGGTTGGATGCACCATTGGTAATTGCTTAAATTATCATGAATGGGTGGATTTGGGGGGTCGTATTTTATGGTAAATATAATTTAACTGATCTGTCCGAAGTGGTTCTAAGGTTTATCTTGGGTTTTTTGCGATCGTTGTCCAGCGATTGTGATTTTTTTTACATAAAATTCTTTTGGCTGGATGCCTTCAATCAATATTTCCTTAAAATAATTAAGTGTATTCCTAATAATTCGGTAGTATTTCATTTTTTTCCTCGATATCTGCAAATGGTGTAAGGGAATAGGTGGAGGCAAGTTCATACACGACATTTAAAAAGAGAATTTATTTTCAGTCCGTGACGGAGTTTTACAGCTGTGATGCTTGTAGTTCTAAAAATTTCACACATTTTCCACTTTTTCGCGATGTGCACATTTGCAAGGAATTGCCATTAGCATTAAGCTTTACGTGCATATTTTACCCTAAATCCAGACACTGTGGTTATTTACACATCTCTGTGAGAGACACATATGTGACAAAAGTCTCCACGGACGACGATTGCATCGATCATCCTGCAGTTTATTACACCCCTGAGCCAAACGGCTGTCAGTGTCAGTGCCCTAGGGGGCGCAAGAACGTCTTCCAAATCTTAAGATAAACTCACAAGCTAATAACGGACGTAATAACGAATTACACCTCGTAATCGCCGCAGGCAATCACGCGCAAACGGTTGATCGTCTTTTTTCAACCTGTGGATCAACACTTCCGTTCCGATCCGTCCAAGGCTGTCATCGTGACATCAAGAATCCTGTCCCTAGTGGCATGTTTAATAAAAAGGCTGCGGCAAAAAAAGCGGTTCAACTATCCCCCCACACCCCCCCCCCCCCCCCCCCAACCTCACATCCTCCCTACCTTACATCATCCCCACCTTACCCCCACCTCACACCCCCCCTCTCCCCCCCCCCCCCCCCCCCATACACTCCCATCCCTCACTCTTTCCTCATACCCCACCCTACCTCCCAACATAATTAGAATCGAAGCAGATCGCTGGCCAAAAAAACCCAAAACTATAAGAAATAATTAAACGTTCTGGTGCACACATCCTATTGACCCAATTTGGTCTCGTGTATATTTTGAAGCCAGGCGCGTCGGTAATATGTCATGATCTCGTAGAACGGTTTTGTTTTTTTCGGCGTTGGTTATCGTCCATGGTGGTTATCGTCCGTTGACCCAGTTTGCTCTGTCGGTGCGGTCAATGTCTTAAGATTCCATCTTGTTTGCTGTACTTTTTACCTCTGCCAATTCTCTCTGTCTCGATGAACGATGAAGCATGTCTTGACTCGACTCGAGTCTGACGCCATCCTGTCTGTCTCTGGTAACCCCCCCCCGCACATCTCTCTCAACAAGTCCCAATGCTACAACTTGTGCAAATAACGAGCTATGAGATATTCAGCTTTAACATCCTTCAAAATCTCGAGATTTGTTACTTTTTATTAGCCCTAGTCGTATTCGGAGAGATGTTCAATCCTAATGCAATATTCAGTCAATAAAGCTAGGTTAGAGCATTGCCCCAGTTGTTATTTGTGTTATACCTTGTGTTTTTATCTCGGAGACTGCCTATATCTCTATGTGTTAGTGCTGCCAGTCAAAACAATAGTAGAAGAAATAGTCATTTTATTATATTTTACTCCCTAAGTAGAGATTTCCAAAAGAAAATCATATGCAATGTATTTTTTTTAAATACACCACGCTATTAAAAGCTGCAATAGTGCTGCAATCATTTTATTTTCAGACTGTTTACCACTGATTGTTTCATGCATTATTACATATTAGAAGGAAATATGAATATTTAGCAATCTATGAACAATAGATTACAATTTGCAGTGCCAAAGTATGAAAGAGGAACGTGCCATAGTAACAATTTTTTAGATTTCGGCAATCACAACAAAAAAGTTTACCTGTAAATGTACATTTTCACTGGGAAATACGGTACATGTAAATTTCTATTAAGCAGTTAATATCATTGACCGTCTTTTTTTTCCTTTTCTCTTTTTTTAATTAACTGAATGAATTACATGTAATTGATTATGCTTCAAAGGACAGTATCGGAACAGTCAATTCACACCAGCATTCTTCCACACACTGTCAGTTACAAACCCTACATTATCGGCTAATCAGCATTCAATCCACATAATGATGAGTCCACATTGCAAATTGGGCCCCTCGGTTCCCCAATCCTATCGTGGCCATATCCTACGCGACGGCAGCAGTACGTGACCTCATCCATCCTGACCGTGCGCCCGACCGGTGCCTCCTAGGCCCACTATCCACTCAACAGCGGTTGACCTGGGATGTTCAAGCCAACGGAGCAACTGAGGTTTCTCCTAACATCCCCCCCCCCCCCCCCCCCCCCCCCTCCTTTTCCCTTTTCCTATCATCATTTCAGTCTCGATAATGAAGCTTGTGGAGCACGAAGTACAGAGTCAGAGAGAAAAAGAAGAGAAATAGAAGAGGGGGAGAGTGGGAATTGATTAATCGGAGTACCCATTAGCGACACACTTTCTGGCCCTCTGGCTCTTCTTGGTTAGGATGGCCCGGCCCTGCCTCGGCTCTGCTTGCCATGCAGATCCGTAGTGTCCCTGACACTGTGTGTTTGGGTAATGATGAAGAAAGTGGCTCTGTGAATGCAGACCTGGTCTGTGTGTGTTGGTGCTTGATGAGCATACAGCGGCCGTGTACGGTGCGTGGCAAATCAGATTGCCTTGTCCTGGCTCATCACTCTCCCTTCCCTCCCCCCCCCCCCCTCACTTTTTTCTCCAAGGCTGGAGCATCCTCCGGAGATGAAGCATCAGGTTCAATATCACCCGCTGCGGCTGGAAGGAACGACTGAAAATTGAATGAGCACGGACGATGTGACGAGACAGTGAACGGAAAGAGAAAAAAAGACACCTAAAGACAACTCTACATTATTTCAACCACCGCTACTGCTGACGCAAGCAGTTAAATATTGAGAATTACGAACAGGAAAACAGTATAAAATCTCCTGTCGATGTGTCGGCATTCCTGCACAAGGAGAGAGGAAATCACCACCGGTATCCTGTGCGTGTCGGCCATTTACATTATGCTGCCAAGTGATGATGATGCCACTGTGAAATCCGATGATGCTGGCACCGGTTTAGTCAGGTAGCTGCCGGGATCACGCGGCCATCCTCTTGGCTTACAGTGTTTATCATCATAATTCAACTCATCCATCACTCGAGGAGAGTTGAATATTGAGACGGTGGTTGCGTGATTATCATCATTATTATCATCGTCATTAGTGTCATTATTTTCACTGAGTCGATGTTAATTACTACACGATCCCCTGCTGGTAAACCAAACAGTGTTCGTGCCGTTCTTGCTTGGACTTGCACATTCCTGTATGCTGACAGCGATGGCACTTTAGAACATGATTTAATGAGCTCAGCAATTGTAATTCTTCGGAGAAGTAAAAGTTACAGAATCTGGCTCAGTGCGATGAAACAGTGCCACCGACCACTCATGCGGCAAATTTAGCAACACGTTTTCTTTCCTTAAGACCTCCGTTATCACCGACCAATCGTATGCCGCATTCTCAAGGGGATCCGTATCTTCGTAGAATTTTCATCAGACAAACTTCTACTCCACCTCTACCTGCTACAGCTTCATAATCCTGCATGAGTAGACATATGTGGTTCCATGTGTCGGCAACAAACGTCGGCTTGAAACATTCTTACATATGCCGCACTCTCATGGGAACTTCATCTTCTACCCAACTACTACTTGTACAACTGCTCTGTGTATCTCACGTGCCATCAGGCAGGATCTTTCTCATAACCCCAACACCCCACTTCCTCCCCTAACTCAGCTACAGCCCGATAACTCCGCATGAACAGAGACGCATTTGGCATCGTGTGTTTGCATAAACTATCCCTACTGACTGCCCGGGTGCAACATTCAACAACATTTCTTTTCATCTGGCACTCTCCATCTTCACAAACACTTCCTTCTAAACCGTCCCCCGAAACTCCACAATCCTGCGTGAACGGAAGCAGCGTCGTGGGGTCGGGCTCGGCGCGGAATGCCCGGCCAGAAACCCCCACGAGGAAACGGCTGCCGCTGTCTGTGAGGCGCGGCATGGCGAGGCCGGGGGTCATCAGGTGAGCGAGATGGCTGTGACTACACGGGAGGTGTTTCGTGAACGGCATAACGGATTACTCTCAACCTCCTCCACGACACACGTGCTGGACTGCGAGTGCTGTATATCAGTCGTAAGGCCAATTTCACTTTCAATACATTTCCATTTTATTTTCTGTATTTTATTGACGACTTCATTTCATTTTTTATAATTTGTTTCACCTAATTTAGTTTCAAAAATGTATTTGGTCCTAATATAGAAATATAAATGCTGTCATTATGGCATATGCTGATGATGATAAAAAAACACCAACTTTTAGTCAGTTTGTTTTAGTCAGGTCATCATGCTTGTAAAAGTGAAACGTGATCTAAATGCAGAATGTCATACAAGTAGTTAACAAAAAAACCTGAGGGAGCTTTTTTCTAATAGCCTCATGAATTTTTGATGTAATGCACCCTGTTGATTTTACATGCATTAGTGACACGTTCAACCTTCCTGTATAAATATGCCTATTTACAACTCTGCAGTCCCATCTGATTTTACAACCTAAGATCTATAACCTCTGAATTAACATGAAACACCCCCCCCCCCACCCTTCCCAATCCTTCATGCCTACACAACAAGTGCGCCTCGTGTCACAGTATCGACGAACTGTGCTGTCCCAACCTCTGCAGTCACGCTGGTGGAAAGATCCCCGGTCTTGGCCCTTTTTTGTCTCTTCATAAACCTGCCTCTTTATTGAGCGAAACTGATTGGCCCGTTCTGCGTTTGGCACCTGCGTTAGTGCATGCATATGCTGATTATCACATTATGGTTCGGTCTGAAATCTCCGGCTGGGTCAATAAACTACAGACATGTAGCAGTGACAAAAATATGCCTTATTAATTTTCTGTAACTGCTCAATTTCCCAGTACAAATTTACCAAGTTTAGCATATGAATCCAATTGATTTTAATACATAATACATATTGTTCCGTGCTTTTTAATTTGAAAAAGATAAGCTTAGTACATATATATATCAAGTAAAAAAAAGTCGGACTTACCAATTCAAAATTTAAATGCGGATAAATATTTATCCACCTCTTCCAAACATACACTATGTGCGGAAGGGTTTTATGTACTTAATTCCAAAATAAAATAAACACTAGCGACGTATTTCAAATGACGATACTGAAATTGACCCGTGTTATTTACGGATTTACGGATTGCATGACGTTGGATAAATACTTGCACTCGTCTCCTCTTGCTTCCAATCACGTCGGCGCAGCTTTGATGTGTCGGTAATTTGACATTGGTCACAAATACACCCATATATCCCCTCAAGCAAAATACACTACACAACGTTGAAAAAATATACACTCAATACCACTTGATGAAGCATGAGTAGGAGGATCATTTTTGCTCATAATTACTCCTCGGCGTCCTTCCATATTAGTCTACAAGAAAGTCCTCAAAGATGCTTGAGGCTGTTTGTTTTTTCTTCAAACCATAGCTTAAACTCCGGCTCCATCTCCGTTGCAAAACTGCATGAATGAAGGCAAAGACAGAGACGAAGCTAGGGTTTGGAAAATGGCCTGAAGAAAAGACAGTGAAAAAAAACCACTTGTTGCTTGATCAACTAATCTGTAGGGGATAACTGCAGCACAAACTTTTGCTGTGAGGGACAGGATCATTACATTAACATTTGCTTATGACAACTTCACGACAGTCCATCTTATTGGCACACCCCTAAAATGAAACATAACGCTGTCCACTTTAATTTGACATCACATTCGTTGTTAATAATGTTATGCAGTCTGTGCTTGCAGTTTGGAAGATTTCCTAAATTTTCCACTTTCAGTCTTGTCCACATTTGGGTGAATTGCCCAGGGTGTCTGCATTATCAATTTTGTTAGGAAATAGTTTTGTCTTTAGGGAATGGGAACTAGTATGATAATAAAGCAGTATTGTTTGTGCGTAACCAAGACAATGACTTTTCTAAGAGGTTTGCAGACACTAATTATATATTTCTTTTTAAATTGGGAGTTAAAGTAAAACACAAATGAAATGTAAAAGTTGGGAGGTAGGAGAGAAAACAAACACTGGTAGTACATCCGAAGGGCAATGTGCTGAATTTTTGTCAAAAATTCAAGGAAAATGCGTAAGACAAGGACTTTGTGGGAAGATCCCGTTATTGCTGAATTATTCCTTGCGACACATTGCGCCAGGATAAACTTAAAGGTTTGATACACCATTTACAGATATCGAAAATATTTACTACTGAATTATTGAGAAATATCTTACTCATTTGAAAGTAAATAAAGATTCTAGGCATCCAGCAAAATGATTGCGCTAGATATCCTGTAATTATTCTGAAAAATTGAATTTTATTTAAAAACAATTGGGATCGCCGAATGGCGATCGCGAAAAAACAAAGATAACATAAGAATAACTGCTCGACGCCGGTTGAAAACAAACGCTGTTTTTCGTGCTTTTCTCGGCATCAATGACTGTAAAACTTCTGACAGCTCAGTAAAACGATATTTACTATAAAATACAATCCCCCAAATCCACCCATTCATGATAATTCAAGCAATTACCAATGGTTTATCCTACCTTTGAAGGGATAGTATTTCTTTGTTTGCTACTCCAAAAAGTAACCAACCAAATTATTGTTCAAAAGCTTGCTTGATATGAAGATATTAATGACTCTAAACTTCCTGTGAAATAATTCATTCTGGCATGCTGTCATTTTTAGAGACACAAAAAGTCTAAAAATGCATCTCAAAGACACAGTAAAAAAATGCCCATTAGCAGTTGGTTCAAAATAGAAACCTTAGATTACTATTTTCTCGGAATATACAGCATTCACATAGCTAACATTTTGTCTTGTTAATTATCAAGCACAATTCTTTAGAATCTGAGAACTTGTTGGCTGCTTCAAACGATACAAATTCTAACTGACAAGAGCTCTATTATAACTTTAACATTAGCTCGTACATGTAGTATTTTTTATTTGGTTTGGCCATTTTCTCTTCGAGTAAAGGTTTGTGCAGATATGTTGCTGGCTTAACCATGGTTTGCAGCTTTGCAAGTTCATGTACCACAGTGTATCGTGTACATTATGACAAGTACGGTCGTAAGCGCGTCTTCTGAAGCGAACGTAACACATTGACAGACTAGGGAGATGTGTATCTTGATCCAGCGCCGACTCTGGGGAACGTTTCAGTCAAGCGGAGTTGCTTTTAAGTACATGCATCTAAAAAACAGAAATTAATCAACACTTTTTTTCTCTTTCTATTGATTTTTTAATACCATCAGTGTTTCCGTCGAACGGCAATTATGACGCATTGTTCCCCCACAACAGTATTTTTTTAGCCATTTTGTTTCCAAAATGTCAATTTTTTTTCGTAAATTAGTTTTCTCTGTGTTTTTTTTGGTTTGGTTTTGAAGTGGTAAGAAAATACTGAGTCCAAGATATGTCCACTTATTTCCTTCTACATGTATTTAGAAACATTGTATCTATAGTGAACATTTTTATCTTGTATATAAGTGAACAATATTTTTATTTCCATTTACTTCATCATAACATTCACATATTCACATGTACTTCATCATATCATTCTCTTCCTCCGGAAAACATAGCTACATTTCATCTCCTGCCACACCTACGTGTTCAAACACTTGACTTTTATATGTCCACTCGAATTAAAGTCAATCCTCCGCACACCAGGCCAGTAACCTTATTTTTCTTTCTTTTTTAAATTTTTTTATAATATAATATATATTTCACCTCGTCCAATTTTTCTGAGTTTGTGTTACAATGTTGATCTGTCTTACAGCTGCACAAACATGAGCTGAAACACTCGACCCTCTTTGACAGTGTTTGAATGAAAAAACACCCACCGACTCTCCACTCTGCCATGCTCATTTGAGTTGCGACAGTTGGTCTCAGTTTCTACTAAGCAAACCCTGGAGCTAATTTCATTGAGCTGCTAAGCACAACAATTTGCTTAGCACAAATAGGTTACCAGCCCAAACTCCATGTACTTTTTATGCTCGGCAAAAACCAGCCGAATACAGTCACAAAAAATATACATCAACTGAAAATGTGGTTTGTAACCCTGTTTTTGCCAAGGAAAAATGTTCAGACTCGGCAAATATTTGTGCTTAATTAGCAGCTCCATGGAATTGGTCGCTGTCTGTATGCAGGTTATTTCGGCTGATTCTTACGTGAGGGCATCTGATGCCTTACTGACTCGCTCATGTTTCAGCATCGGGGCAGCTGTGCGGAGCCTGTACAGCAGAGCGTCGTCAGTCCCGAGAATACAACCGGATTGATCTTTGTATGCGTACTTTAAAAGGGCATTTGCTGGCGGGACATTTTAGGGTGTTTGTATCTGATTCTTGCTGTGGGCCTATTTTCAAGATGGTGCTCGAGAACAATTTTGCTTTGCTGATTTTTGTGATGAGAAGAAATCTGAAGGAAAAAAAACTTGCCAAAATGTGAAATACAGTTCCATAAATATCCCCTGTTGACCAGTAAAGGAAGTTCTTGACAGAAAATGTCCTTTTCTGACGTTCCTTAACTTCACAATATTGCTGAAACGGTCTGAAACAGTTAAATTTCACTTCAGTTTCTCTTGAAGAGCACGTATCGGCGGTTTTGTCATTAATTTGCAAAATTGTACAGGATACGCTGCGAGGAATAGCCACGGTCAAATTTCGCCTCTTCAGAGTTTAGGGCGGAAATAAGACAAAGAAAAAACACTTTGTAGTTGATAAAAATTGAGGTTTCAATTATATTGTTCCCCGCACTCTTTGGCAGTTATTAGCAATTTTGTCAGCCAGTTTGTCTGGACAAACTTAATTGCTTTGCGAACATTTGACTATTATAAAAGAATTGTGTCCTCCCCCCCCCCCCCCCCCCCCCCCCCCCCCCCCCCCCCCGAAAAAGGTCACAAGACACAACTTTTTACACCATTTGTGTCAATTTCACCTAACTTCTTGGAACGGAAATTTAGTTGGCAGTTTTGTTGTTTTTGAAAAATATCAGCCAAACTTTTACGTGATGGGGACCACGTTTATTGTTGAAGCTAAGAATCCCCCACGAAACTGTAATAGGTAAATTGAGGGTTAATGTGTATCGCAGAAAAATTATTAGCTAAAAGTTTATGCTTATGCTGAAGCATATCCTGGATGTACCGGTTTTCGAGGATGTAAGTATTTTTGCCAAGCAAGAAAAAAACTCGCAGACAAAAGCAAACTTTGGACGTTGCAGTTTCTTTCATTTAACCAGTTCGCGCCAGATGACGAATATAAACGCAAAGTTTTCCCCAGATTCAAAACAGATGACACATAAACACGCCACGAGCAAGGCCAAAAAATGTCTGTCAGCAGCGAGCAAGGCGAGAAATGCGTGGGTGTGCTTCAAATCTGTGCGTACGTCGCTCTATCTGTGATGTAGAAGGCAAATCTTCCAATAACTAAATGCCTCGAAAACGGGTACACAGACGAATTATTCTGTAAAACTGCCACGGTTTCTGTGCTAACTAGTTAGAGTAGAATTTCTTTGCGAGCTTATTTTGCACAAATTGGTGACTGTCAGCCTGGATTTCATGGTTAGCAGTTTGGTGAAGTTTAGCCTACTCTACTTCTGAGCAAATTCATGCGGAAGAGCTCTGTTAAATCTGTACCGAACTGAGAATTCAATTTTCTCTCTTTCCAGCGCAGTGGGAACTCGGCAATCCTCTCGCCTCACTACCTGAAATCACTATCAGTGCCAGTAATCTCGAAAATGCAAATCAGATCTGGCATCGGTTAAAAAACTGTACCGGTATACATGTATCTAGTCCCAGCGGGCATTGAGAATCATCCCAAACACAAGTCCATCCCCATCAAAGAAATATTATTTACACAATAATAGGCACATGGCTGGAGGCGTGCGGCGTGCCGGTTCCCGACTGAAATAATACTGGCGGTGCCGGCATCAAAGAGATAAATAATATTCACGATTCTCGGAGTTGATACCTGCGAAGATTCCCAACATGATGAATCTTCGGTAAAATCTGAGAAGAAATGAAGGTTTGCGGGAAGGGGAAGATTAGGGTGAAAAAAAAGTAGAATCACTTTAGACCAGCTGTGTTGATAGATGGCAAGCTGGCACGACGCTTGACACCTCCGAAGTGAAAAGATTTTCACAGTCGAGAGGATATTACTCTCGCAGCTGTTTGGCAATGGGCAACGTGCAACTTAGCTTGAAGAATCTGATGTGGATTCAAAATTTGTTTTAATGAGCTGCTTGATTTTTTTATACTTTTCAATTTTTGGGTCTTTTATTTGTTTGTCGGAATTTGATTGGATGGAGGTTTAAATGTAGCATGTGCTATAACATGCACATGAGGTTAACAAGCCTCATGTATAAAATCCTTTAAAATCCTCTTCTAAAACACCTCCTACATGTACATGTAGCTGCTATTTTGTGAAATATGACGTGACAATTACCCACATTTGGTCAAATTATCCGAAGTTGGTCAAATAAGCGATAGCTCGAGTATGTGTCGGTTTTCAGCGCTTGTAATATAGGGCCATTAGCAACTTTGTAATAACCTGAGAAGCAATTTATAAAATAAGCTTTGTGCTACTACACTGTGACTTTAATTGAATCATTATTGTCTCTATTAGTGTGGCGCCTCTTTAAGTGGTAAGATTTATTGCATTGTCAGCAGCGAACATGTAATTTCAGCAATGTACATGTACGTGTCAGCAATGGTGGAAAAAAATACGTACCCTCTGGAGACGTTAACACAATGGGGACAATAGGAGTGAAAAGGTCTCCAAAGGGTAATTTCTATAGATTAAAAGGAATTTCACGAAATAGATTTTTGGATTTTACTTAAATTACTCCAATACTAGGGTTAGGATGTGGGTTTAGGTTAGTGTTAGTTAGTGGGTTAGGGTATAATATAGGGTATATTGGGTCAAAATTTCAACCCAGGGAAATAATTGTGGTTGAAATAAGAGCATTTTGAAAAATGTGCTCGACTTTCTAACCATTTTGTACGCCAGAATAAAGACATGTCTCCACAGTGATACAAAAATGTGAATTTGTGTTAATGTGTGTTAGTAATGTACATGTACAAGTACATGCAATGTCAGTAATGTACATCTAATTTCAGCAACTAGTATGTAATATATGGAATACATGTATCCATCCTTTGTAGGCCTAATTGTGGTCCTTAGGAAGTCGGGTCGGTGAATTTACAGTGAAATGTAGAAAATTTTCAATTTGGTACCCGATGAATTACAGCAAATTTAATGGATATGGGGGAGTCTGCAGAACACTCGCTTTCTGTCTGGTGATCAATTCAGGAATGAATTTTGTGTTTGTCGGTGGAATGATAAATGGGAGGGGTTCTGGTAAAATGAGACGGAACTGGGCAGAGGTTGAAATGAGAACTCTCATGTATTAAAAACGAGGATAGAATTCCCTTTACAATGCTGTTTGTTGCACTTCATTCTGACATTCCATTAACAAGTTATGGCTGTGTAAAATTTATAAACATGTCGCAAAAGTAAAATATTGAGAAAAATGCTAATTGTCTTTTCTTAAAAACACTTTTGACACTACTTCCATACTTTTTCTTATACTTAGTAGGCATACCAAAGATTACAAATATCAATAAATCTCAAAATTAAATAATGTTCCCATTACTCATTATTTTGCAGTTTTCTCCACTATGCCTTGTGCCCAGTTTCGTCTCATTTTGCCATAACGCCTCACAAATGACGATCGTTGTGATTATCGATGCAGAAAATCCGATTTAAATTCATTATTGAATGATTGATTAAAATTTGAAAAGGTCACAACAAATAATTAAACCACAGGTACCCTAGTACCTGTTAAAGAAATTAACCCAACTCCAAAATTGATATCTAGGAAGTTGCTGTTCAGGATATTCATTAAAGGGATCGTATGTTTGGTAATTGGAACCCACTGTTTGTTTCAATCCTATATAGTTATAGATATATGTGACCTGTCATCACCCCTTCAAATTTTGACTTTGACTGGCTGTACTGGGAAATCACTCCGTGCGACTTTACGCTCATTTTGTGATGACAGGTCACATACCGGGGTATACCATAAAACTAACCTGTAAAAATTTAATTTCAAAAGGTGGTAGCGATTTTGAGATATTGCCGAAAATCTGGACCATAATCTGCATTGGAATACACAATCTGAGAAACGTCACTGCAGTAACGCTTCTCAGATTTCAATTTTTGGGGATAGAAAGTGATATCTTTTTCCATAACCGCAGTACTTCGAAGTGAAAAGTTTCTATAAATGCATTATACTATCTAAAGCTGCTGTACTTCTTACCAAGTAAGTTTTTATGGCCATTAATTTTTCGAGTAATTACCAAACGTAAGGCCCACAATAGTATGTAGTCGCATTAGTGCATTCATACAGCACGATGTAGTGTATTATATATACTGAAATGTATACATGTAGTGAAAACTGCAACACTCAAGCATTATAAACGTGAATCCCTTTTGATTTTCCATGTAGCCTGGTTTTCATTTTGAAAATTCCACACAAATGACATTGAAACCCCTTTTGTTTTTTCCGATCCGGTCCCTGAAATCAGCAATCAAGTAGTCATCAACCGGGTTCCGACGCCCCAACTCGAATTTCATCGCAAACATGTCGTGACAAAATTTGTACTTTTTCATGTCATAAAAGACCGTTTTCTCATAACCCATGAACACAGGAAAGGAACACTTGTGGAATAAAAAAAAAAGAATGAAAAAAATCCCCGGAGAAATTGGGCTAAGTGGCTTTTTTCCCCCTCTCTATTTAACATTGAATGCAAATCAACAATGACAGCCGAGCCAAAAGAGGATTACATTTCATTGGAGAATGCTTGAGTAGACACAGAAGCATTAAAGCTGCCTAAGAAAATCACATTATCTTAGAAACGAAGGGCTTTTCATTTAACTTTTAATGAATGCTCCTGTTAACGTGATAGGATATTATGGTTTTAGTGTGGCTCAAAATTTAGATATTAGCATAATGCTTTATCTTTATCTTTATCTTTATTTCATTTTTCGGGATATACAAAATTACTGAATTAGAGAACAATTACAAATAACAAACACTGATCAAGAAACATAACAAAAAACATAACAGAAGACAATATCCAAATAGCTCCCGCAGGATTACCCAAAAGAAACAAGTTTCTGTCGAGGGGCTCTCCAAACTAATTGGATAATACATTTAAGGATAAATAGATCAGATATAAAGGGAATAATAAATAAAATTATTTAATAAAATTATTTAATAAAAATAATGCTTATTAAAGCCCCTGAAACACAATGATATGATGCACACGCATCCACCAGTATTGTACCTCAGTCAATGTGCTGCATGTACATTTTGTTAATACCATTTACTTCTAACGGGAAAAATTTGCAAACGGAACACACAACTACTGAATCATTATGAAATCCTTAGTGGACTGTGTGTGAATAATTAATAGTCTTAAGCATCATGGGATATCATTGTACCTGATTTAATTTTTAAATCATTGTAAAGTCTCTAAAGCTCGGATATATGCTTGAATCTCCTTTAAAATGAAAAAGTGCAATTTTGTAGGATTTTCAAGCTTGGCCCACACAGCTTATTATCTGTCACGGATAATTCAGTTAGCATTGAGCAATAAAAACAAGTCTGGCTGTATCAAAGACTGTTGAAAATGTCAGCCAGGCAAGGCATACAGCCAGCCAGCCAGCCAGCCAGCCAGCCAGCCAGCCAGCCACTCACCTGATCAGAAACTGTGTGTCTTCCTCTAAGTCTACCCTAACTGGGTCATGGTATGCGAATAACTGGCAAGTTGTGGAAAGAAAGTCTTCATTTTGGAGACGGTGGGGAGAAAATTAGGTCAGTTTGCAGTTCCTGAGCAAGGCTGATACTGATAGGAGAGGTTGCGTGTTCTGTCATGTCTAACTGCATTCAAATTCAAATTCCACATCTGTTTGTGTGGACATGCGTATGTATTGACCGCCAATCGTGGTTGTCAGACAAAAGAATTGGGTACGTCCATGATTGACAAAACGTCCACGATTCCAAATCATGTACAAATCCTATGGAGATCATCCAAAAACGTTAAAGTACAAACAAAAGGAGGGAAGACGGTCGGACAATATGCCCCGTCCAGATTGGCGGTGTTTACCAACCTTTATGTACGCACTTGTATGTACAGGTATGTTCATGTATTACGTACATAACCCTTGAGGACAGGAGCACAATAGGCGAACAATAGATCCTTTCAGTCCTTGGGCATTTGTCTTTTGTTAAATTGTGTCCTCGGGCGTTAAAGTATACGTTAAGTCAATGGGGTTAGGTTACAGTACATGAACATTGGGAAACAATAGGGGATCCTCGGTCGTTATAGCAAAAACACGACTAATTGTGTGGATGTGTAGTGCAGTGACTCTGTGGACCTCTAAACAAAAGATGTCCACACAGTGTAGGTAGTGAAGACGCTGTGTGGCCTTGTCCACACAAGGTTTAGCCCTCTCTGAAGTTTTAGAGGCATTTTGGGGAAGGTCCATACTAGATATGTAACATAACAGGCATGCAATTGTTTCCATAGATCCGCTGATTTCTTCATTTTTCACTTCACACTTATGTCATTGAAAATTGTTAACACTCCACAAAGTCTTGTAAAGATTACAATTTCCTTGTTTTTGGTTAATTACAAGTTGCAATTACAAGGTGGATAAAATGAAGTTGTGAACTTCCTACAGTTCCCAGTGTCTTTGGTCCCTGCAATAAGTATCTGTTATTAAATGTGTGGTCCGCTCAACTACAATACATGTATCTAGGTGAACAGCACTGTGATAGTCCTGGTTGTTTCGTCTTTGCAGAACTTCTTTGCATGCCCTTGGAGGTTAGAAGATTGCCTTCTACCAATACTCCAAGACTCCCACAGGTTTTCGCCACCCAATGTAAATTCAGACCTCCTAGTGGTTCATGCTCATGTATGACACAAAATAGGTTAATGGGAGATGGGTATTCCAAGCCAGGTTTGCAATCCATCCTCCAAAAAAAAAAAAAAAAAAAGATTGTAAAACTTCAATCTGGGTAATCAACCGTTTGCGCCCCGAATATGCAACACCTTAAGTTTGGTTTATAAGGACAGATGGAAAACGGCAGGAGGGTAAATGAAAGCCAGCGGCACTTTTCAGAACAGAAGCACATGCACGGCAGTGTATTAATTCTTCCGCACGCAGGATCGGAAACATGAATACAAATTAGTGTTCGCTGAAAGAAGGGATTATGTATAAAAGGAAATACAAATGTCATCGTGGTATTCAAGAACAGGCTTTACAGATTCATGAAACGTTCATGATTTCTGGTTTTGCTCGGGGTAGAATAGTAAACAGAGAAAGGAAAACCATCTTTTCTTTTGCTTTAAAATGACGGAAGAAGCCGTGCCAACAGGATGTTGGCTTGGTCTTAATCAATAGGTGTTTATGCCTTGTAGGCCTGTCCGGCAATTAAATTGCGCTTCAGTCAACGGTGCTGGATTGGCTCGCTGTTCACTGAGAAAGTTTGTGTAATTGCCTTATGGTAAAATTACAGATATTTGTACAGTGCTGATTACAACAAGATCCATTCCCAAAGGTTTCTGAAGGAATTTATTGAGCTGGACAGTGACAGTGAGCAAAACATCTTTGGTTTGAAATGTGGGGTTTTGTAGGTTTCAGGTTTTTGTCAACTATTGGTTGGATATCGCTTGGGACTGGAGTGGGGGGTTAATATCGGAAGAATACAGAAAAGACATAAAATGAACCTAAGGTTTACAAAATTGCCATTGAAATTGCCAATTGGACAAAGCCCGACATATTGAAGAGGAAAAAAAAGCAACAGAGAATTGAATTTGAGAGATCACAATTCTATTTAATGATGGTGATTGCTATGTTAAATATATTTGATTGCAATTTTTTTTTAATTTACGAACTTTCTTTTGCAAATTCAAACGTTTGTTTTATAATTTTGTTCAAAATATCCCATCACAAAAAAAAAAAAAAAAAATGGCATTGACTTGTGGGTGGAAAATGCTTGATGCTCGATACCTGATTTATGTTTTCATTGCTGCACAGTTAGAATTTAAGCAGCATACATTGTGAAATCTTAGCCTTTGAGATCCCGGCTCTCGCTCTGCTGCGAGTAATACCGCGTCGCTGGATCGATGCAGCCCATGCATGCTTGACATTCGATGACTTAAAGTCACTTCGTCAAATATCCAACTGCGAATTTTGTTGGGGGTTAGATTTGACACATAATCATCGCATGGTGTTTCAGCAACCAATCATTGTTTGCCTACCAAACGAGTAGCCATGGCAACACTTTTTAATCCAAATTAAATCCCTCCTGATTGGTCACCGAAGCGCAATTAAGAAACGCACTCGCCAACATGAATCAGCAATGTCTAAATCTCGCATCGAGATGAAGCAAAGCACCTTAAAAGTTCACTTAGCTTAAGAATCGAAGGCAGAGAGCATGCACATTACTCGAGCGGAGGAGGAGTAATAGAGTAAAAAATGAGGCAAAATTGCAGTGATCATCGTTTACTTCATTTGCCTCGATCTTGAAAGGAACAAAATTAAGATTGAGACTGAATTCTGGCTCACAGTCTCTTATTGATCCTGGGACTAAGAGACCTTCATATCCGGCAGGAGAATTTAGGCCGTGTTGGCTAACGGTCTAAATGAGGGTTTACTATTTTTTTTCTCTTGTGATGTATCATTTGTCGCATTTGGCCCAGATTTTTCTGACAGATTGCTATGCCGTTGTGAGTGTAGGTGTATGTGAGTGGGTGGGTGGGGGGGGGGGGGGGGGGGGGGTGCATTGCAATGTGGGTCAGGTTATCAAATTTGATCAAGGGGTATTCCATTGATGATAATATTCAGTCAATAGGGTTTTTCAAACAATATTATTGAAAGCTCTTTGTTCATGATTGAAAGGCATTGCCCGTGTTGTCTATTTGATGAAATGGTTCAGGAGCAGTTGTATATTTCAATATTTGGTTTTATTGTTTACCAACTTGTAGTTTTACGAGCAGATATGCACCTTTCTAACATGTTGAGCACTTGTTGAGGTCAGTTAGAAGGGAAAAAAACACAATTTCAACAGGGTTTTGATTTTTCACATCTCTTGTGGATAAAGGCACGGAACAAGAGAAAGTTTGCGCTCTCTTAAACCTTTATCGAAATCCCTGACAACCCCTTTAGTTTCTTATTTCCTAAAGAATCATAATCGAGCAAATTCGGCACGTTTCTGTCTTCGAAAGAGAGTTTCCTAGGGGCATTGACTGCTACAAGATTACCCCGCACGAGATCTCCTCAAATAAAACAGTTTGGAACATTTGCCGGAAAGGTACTCCATCCAACCCACCAATGTGCACTTCAAGACACATTAAAAAAAATCCCAAGAAGTTGAGACTGTAGTACTCTCGGCAGATCACTCTGGAAGGTAGAAAAACATTCTCTGAACTCAAGTCCTCCGGAAAAAAGAAGTAGAGTGCTTTAGGCACCGTATAGTAATAGTAGGTTTTTTGTTAAAGTAAGCAATAGTGGGAAGTTTGAAGAAAAGAAGAAAAAGGGGAAGATATCAGAATGCGTACTTGGCAAAACTCTCTGATTATTCAGGAAGAAGCTGTTGAAATTGTAGAAGGTCAGTTTGCTCGGTTTGTGTTGTGCCCGAAGGTGAGCTGACTCTAAAGTGTATATTCGATTGTGCGCTGCTTAAAACGGTCAGTTGCTTTGGTTTCTGGTCGGACCAGCATATCATGGAGCGAGATGATAGCTGCGTTTTGTCTCCCTTTAACTATCATTGATTGAAGGCTTGAATGGATGGTATAGCTCCGTGCTAGGGTTTAAAGGTTTGGATTTGAAAAAACACAACCAAAAACGAGTAAACTTTGGGGATAAGTTTCCGTTACGATCGCGATGGCAGCAGCGATGGATTATCAGCATCATGTTAGCGTGAGGACAGTGACCATGTGCAGGAATGTGGAGGGAATCACAGAGAATATCGTAAGCTATTTCGTTACCCTGTTGTTTATTTAGTAGTCGGTAACAGGATTTGTACATGTACAAGTTTGTAAAGTTCAACAGTTTCCTAATGTAAGTTGTGCTTTCTAGGATGTACATGTACATAAACAGTCATAATGTGAAGCATTTGTGGTGAAATTGGCCAGAATGTTTGAAAGCTTTTGCAAACTCGGTGTGAATATCAACCTCAATGCCACAAATTGTCTGAATTTTCTGTGTGGTCACGTACGTGTGTGTGTGTAGAAATACTAATTGTAATCTGTGGTGAAAATGTTTTTGCTTTGATTTCTAACACGAATCTTATGCCCTTGATCCTGTGCATTATATTGAAGAAACATTTGAACAATTGAAGGTATAATATACAGCATTTGCTAACATACAAAAGTCAAATATTACGAAATACCCTACGAGTGAATAACAGTCTGAAGCATCCAGTGAAATCATGTCACCTAGTGTGCTGTCATACGACTATTATCTCCCTGCTGTTACCTCCCGCCAATTCATGAAACGAGGCAATATTTTTGTGTATCACCCCTTCCATCCATCCTGTAAATGTTGTTGCCTTGACCCATGGTAAATTCTGCTGTTCTTCAGTGCCACCATGGAGGAATAAGGTGTCACCTAGCAACAGAGACAACATTGACCCTGGTAATTGGTAAAGACTCAATAAATCAGCACATCTTCACAACCAGTGCAGTGTGCCATTGCCAAACTTGTGAGTTACTGGGCAGAGGAGTTAGGGCATCTGACCGTTGCCAACTACCGGTTGCCGGGACAACCTAGACAATTTGTTTGTGGCTGTTTTTTTTTTTTTTTTTTTTTTTTTAGAACTCAGACTTCCACCCCAAATTTATTTTAATATCCGCCATAACTGAAAATATTTTTTTTTCCGGAGAACAGTATGACCACTTATTAAACTTCAAACTAAAATTCAGTTGATAGCCCAGAATTGTTCTAATAGCCAATAGTCTAGAGACATATTCAAGCGTCTGATGTGTGTTTACGCACGTAAGATTTGGCCTCTTGAGTTGCCTTCTAATACATATTCCTTTCTTTGGATAAGTCCAAGGCAAAATTTTGGAAACCATGACAACTACCGTAATTCCTCCTTGTCAACCACTTCCAAGGTCAGCGAGATTAATCTAAAAGGATCGTGTGTCACCGAGAGAGATAAAGAAAGGAGAAATTCAGTAGCATCATAGCTGTTTATTTTACCCTTCTGAAAACATCGGCAAAAATCAAATCATTATTAGCCGTCCATGAAGCCTCGGCAGGGCGGCAGGGCGGCGTGCGTCCGCTAGACTGTTTGGAACGACACTCGCATCCCACTACGTGTTTTCACAGGCCTGCTCTAATGAGTCGACCTACGTGACATATTTACACCACGCCTCGCCGTTTCCTGGGGGTTTTGTTCGTTTTTTTGCTCTTCTAGATACAGCGGCAAAAATGCTCCTTGAACTTGCTGAAAAGAAAAAAATCCAGAAGACAAGTTGATACAGATTGTAGAATTTTTTTTATTGGAGAACGCGAATGAAATAAAACATAACAAACGGATGCTAGCCACTCTCGTCAGGTTTCAAAATAGTGTATTTTAGGTCCTATGTATGGGTAAACCCCATAGAAAGGGACGCCCCCGCCCCCTAGCTTTTTTTAATTTCCCCTATTTTTAAAATGTTTCTGTCGCCACTGTTGTGATTTTACAGGAATAAATAAAAAAATAAGCAGTACTACCTGTTGAATTATATAAATTGAATTTAAAATGTGCCTGTTCGAAATGGGCAAATTGCTTAGACTTCGGGTAAACCTGCAAACGTGGCTGTATAGAGTGTATTCATAGCGGTCCGCCACAATTGCGAGTCTATGCCTTCGGTAATAGAGAGGTTTCGCATACGAACAGATACGCATACGCGTACATTTAGCTATCTGTACGCGTTTTATATTGCGAGCGAGTGTCCGTGCCTTGTACACTGTTAGCGCATAGTGAGTAACTGTGACGTCATAAGTTCGAAAAAATTGATGACGTATCCATTAAGCTAACCGTATCCGTTCGCAGGCGAAACCTCTCTATTGCTGCCTGTTTTTTAAGAGAACCATTTATTCAAACAACTTCAAACTTGACACTGCACATTCTTGGGTACTGGGCAATACACCTGCTGGTTATCGACTTCACACACTGCTCGGTTTTGGATATAATCGAAATACGGACACAGTCACAGACAGACAGAAAGTGCTCTAGAATTGCATGAATGCTACTGAGAACAGCAATTTAGAACAGCAACAACCTGCAACATCAAACCATTTCTCACTTTTATTTGTAACCAAAAAGCTTATTACGTTTCCTTCACATGCTACAGTACAGGGTATCAAAGGCCATTTCCGTTTATGGTTGAAGATGTCGCCTACAAATCTTGGAATACGTTCCTCCAAATGCTTTCAAGAATCCTCATCCGTATCTTGTTTCCTCGTCTTTTTTTGTTAGCCTTCCCATGGTATTCAATGACATGTTACTTATCAGCGAAGTCCAAGGAGAAATTCTGTGTCTCTCATTTCATGGTTGTGGTTGGTTTTTTGTGGTCTCGCCTTACCTTGTCAAATAAGGCCTATTCCATTACCGTTTCCCGATCCTGCCATCCGTCGCAATTATTAGTGCTGCATCATTCCTTTCCCCGGGCGGTGTTGCCTCCTGACATTTTGTGACAAATTTCTCAGCTTTTTGCCCCGGAATTTTCATTTGCATTACCAAATGGATGCAAAAAACGAGGTGAAAAAAACAAATACAGCATGACTAACCTTGAGACTCGTGTAAGTTCTCTAGATGAAGCGACGCATCATGAAATGGATTTACCAGGTCCGGACATTTTAAGTTGATTATTCTCAAGTACACTGTCTCACTGACAGGAAGGACTGTCTCCTTGAAAGGAGGCTAAAAAGGAGAGAAGGTACTCGGAAGAAAGTGTCTTCTTGAAAAGAGACTACAGTGGTGTTTTGTTATCATCAGCTTTCTCCCCCCAAAAGAAAGACAAATTTGATTAAAAGGCCAAGAACCACAGTACCATTTAAGTATCAAGATTTAAGTGATTGTCTAATTTGATCAATCATTAGATGAATTCTTGACACTTGTATTACTTGTTTCGCAGAACCACTCTATTTTGTGGTTGTTCTAACAAAAATATCTGAGACCTGCTAGTTTTCAAAATATTAGGAATAATGTGACTGATACCCAAACTGATTTCAGCAATAATCAAAATTAGTTATAGCTGATCTACTGGCTCAAAATACAATGTAGGTCTCAACAAGGCAAAATATCATATTGACGTCAAAGCGTGTTTTAATTTTGTCTCATCAAAGGCACTTAATTCGACATGGAAATCATCTGTCTGCTGGTTTGGTTGTCAATTTTGGGTTGTCAAAGTAGTTGAGTCCGTCACATGTTTATTCATTTTTCAGTGTACATGACATGTTTCTCCGTTTGCATTTCTTTGTCCTGTGCAGGAAGTTGAGGTAACTCAACAGAGACTAGCGTGTGAGAATCTTGAGAAGGCTCTCTCAGACGAACGAAGAAAGTGTGCTAATTTGGTGAGTCTAAAGAGATCTTGCTGTGCTTGGTGCCTTCTCTTCTTCCCAGGTTCTTTTCCTTCCCCAGGTTCTCTCTCCATTCTTTTCCCATGTCCCTCCCCCCCCCCCCCTAATTCTCTCCTCATGTTCCCCCTCCCCCAAGTTCTTTTACAGGATTTCAGCCGATTTTTTGCTGATCAAATAACAGTTTGAGCTTACAGTGATATTTTCTTTCTTCTGCAGTCCTCGGACTACCAGAATGCACTGATTCAGAACACCACCTTAACGAGAAAGAACACTGAGCTACAACAGAAACTAAACCTCCTAGAACATGTAAGTCTGATTTATTAATCTTACCCACCCTCTCCCACAAAGCTCAGTTCAGGCAGGTGTAACACATGCAGGTTGGAGAACCCGGCAACTTTTTGGTTTCAGCTTCAGAAAAGCATTACTTTTGTTCAGGTTTAAAAACAAAAACAAAAATGTGACCCAGCACGAGTAAATGAGACACTTTGCGGAAAAAATAAAAATTGAGATTTTGATTTCATCATTTAAAGCTTGTTTAGCTTTAAATGATGAAATCAAAATTTGGGGTACGATTTAAAATATATCTCAACAATTTTTGAATTGAAATCTAGATCTTAGAATATTGTTTTCTGCCGATATACAGCATTCAGAGAGATAACACTTTTTCAGGTTAGTTGTCAAGCACCCATTGTTAGATTATGAGCACTTTTGCTGCTCCAAATGTAAAAATATAATGCACAAAATGACAAATCTTCCACCCTACTGTTAAGGCTTTTGAGCCACATCATACTTTAAACTTTCATTTTACTAGAAAAAAATCACGGAACTCTCCAATAATAAACGTGAAGAGTTGATAAGTACTTGAAATAATTGACAGAGTATTGTAATAAATCACCGCACCTTTGTGACCCTTCACAGTCTTCCACTGCTTGTGGATTCACGTCTGAAAGCCCACCAGCCTTAAGTCACAGATATTTGATCAAATCATCACTGACAGATTATTATCAAATTTAATAATACGTGATGCGTTTCTGGTCATCGGTTTTGCTCGGTCGCCTCTCCCTTCGTTTCACTACTCAAGGAAAAAATACCGCTTGGCCATGAATTAAACATTAGACAGCTGCACAGCCGCAACAAAACCCGAATCTTTTGTATGAGCCGCTATTATACAGCCGATTCTATACGTGAATTCCTTTGCTATTGAAATCTAAAAAAAATTCTGCAAAAGATCCTAATCGCTGGTTTTAATTGCTGAATACATTAGATCTCCGGATCGTGGGTCTCTTAAGCCCGGGCATGGTCCAGCACACATCAAAGGAATGTCTGAAATGTGTGGCGACTGGTTGTGATCCTCGCTGCTTCCTATTTATTAAGTGGTGGGAAGTAGACCGTGCGCATTTTGTGTGTTGTGTAAAAGCTTTGGCAGATAATTCAATGCAACGTGCTTTTTGATACGTAGCATTGGAAATGTGGTTGCCTTTCCTGAGATGTGTTGTGAGATCATTGGAAACAACGATCCCCTCCCCCCCCCCCCCCCCCCCCCCACCCCCCCTCCTTTTTTACATTTTTGGTAAAGAGATCGCACTAAGCGCGGTCCACTGTGGGAATTATTGATGAGCGCGTGAAACAAGGGAAGCAGATCTTTGATGGATGATGAATACGGTGGAAGGCTGGGACATGATTTCAGCCAGTGGCTGTCAAACGTGCTTGCTGCTAGTCGGGATTGGAAAGCGTGCCCCTAATTAAGCACTACGGACGTAGCTTGACGTAGTACGTGTACATGTAGCGAAGCATGACTACATGTAACAGAACACAGTGTTTTCATCACAGTCTTTGCAAAAACACGAAATCAAAGAAAAGGAATCACAATATTTGTATCTTTTAAAGCAAAATCTAACTTGTAAGAAAAAGTTGCATAAATTTGGGATCCAAAGTGTGATGTTTTCCATATCTGCAGGGACTCGAATACAACTCTGTTTGGCAGTGAGGAGATTTTAACAGTCAGATTCCTGAATTTTGCTTTTGACGCTTTCTGCGTATAAAGTGACTGTATTTAGTGCTACATCGTCCATGAAACTGCTCTCGAACCTAATCAACTTGGCCCTTTCACAAATTTGATTATTAAATCTCCGCGACCTTGGGCAATTGACAGGCAAATGTTCCAATGGAATTAGCGAATAACAAATGAAATTCCGTTATCTGCCTCTGTGAGGCATGGGTAATTTCCTCTGACGGGAAAAAAAAGCATTGATTATTAGCTCTACAGCGTTCATTGTGCGACAGCCACAAACGAACACATGTACATAATGCCTTTTTTAATTTCACAACCAGGATATTAATTTCCTTCTTTTTTTTTTCTTCTTTTTTTTAAATTATAAAATCTCACTAAATTTCTGACCTTGGGAATACAAATTAAATGACTGCTGTTTGAATGTTTTTTTTCTGTCAGGGTTGACATGTGCCTTTATTCAGACAGCATGTGTGTATGGCTTTAAGATAGGATACACCATTGGTAATTGCTTGAATTATCATGAATGGGTGGATTTGAGGGGTTGTTTTTATAGTAAATATCGTTTAACTGGCCTGTCCGAAGTTTTACAATCATGGATGCCGAGAAAAGCACAAAAAACAGCATTTGTTTTCAACCGGCGTCGAGCAGTTATTCTTATGTTATCTTTGTTTTTTCGCGATCGCCGTCCAGCGATCAAGAATTTTTTTTTATAAAATTCAATTTTTCAGAATAATTACAGGATATCTAGCGCAATCATTTTGCTGGATGCCTAGAATCATTATTTACTTTCAGATGAGTAGGATATTTCTTAATAATTCGGTAGTAAATATTTTCGATATCTGCAAATGGTGTATCCTACCTTTAATAGACTGTCTGTCATGCTAAGTATTTCTGCAACTCAAAAGAACAATCGGACTTGTATGCAGATGCATGCACACAAATTGGCTTAATTAAGCTGTATTTGCATTAGACTTAATTTTTGTAAAAATTTATTCAGAGTGCTTAACATCTCCTGGGCCCAATTTCATAGCGCTGCTTATCAGTTAGCGGAAAAGTTGTGCTAACTTTAGCAGAAAAATTTGCTAACCTTAAAGGAAACATGTAGTCTAACATCTTCATTACGCATTTTTTGTTTTAAATCAATAGATTTATGTGTATCAAATGTGAATAAAAAGCAAAACTGGTTCTAGTGTACGTTTAGTGTGGTAATTTGCCGTCCAGAAATTGACCCCCCCTTTTTAAATTTCGCGGCCACTCAAAATGAGTGACGTAAATCGAGTCAGAACCCGGACAAATTATCGATAGTCGGTACGCGACGTCTAGGTACGAGACGGGTTCGCGTGGCCACGTACGCACACACACATGTGTGTACGAGAGTGAACGAATCCCGTATGCCTTGTGCACACGTACGTACGTACATGTACACACAAACGCGATCACCCACACACACGCTGTCCAAAGCAAAGGATACCGTACAAAGTACATGTACATGTACAGTAATCGGCGCGGACTAAACATGGACGATCGTGAAAGTTCTTCGTCGGTTTTTAGTGAATCTGACGAAAACAGTACAGATTCGTCCGATTGGAATATCGTTAGGACAGCATCTGACTTCAGCATGTTTTTTAAGGGCATGCCAAAGTTGCTGTACAGACCAGTGTCGAAGCACGACCGCTCAAAATGGTCGCTGCAGATCGGGCCGAAAAATCACTAGGCCCGGCGGGACCACTTCGCTCTGGTAAGATTTACTTTGGCTGTCCAAATCCTCCGATATTTAGGATCAGCCGGAAACAAATGAAGGCTTACTCTATCCTTGGTAGTTTTGCTACACCCAGCAGCTACACATCTAGTCGGCATGACTAAAAACAGTTGTATTTTTACCCTGATTTAGAATAAAAAACCGGCGTGGTAAACTCGTAGACAAAGACTTGTTGCATGCAATGCGCGCATAATGCAAGCCAGGCCCGGGTAGCGCCCCCCCGCAGCGAGGCAATTCTCTGCCTCGATTTTTGTCATACCCCACGCGAAGTTTTATGTTAATGAGGCTTCCCTTTGAGGGGCGGAGTGGTATGACTAAACATTTTCAAAAAATATTTTCTCTCATTTATCACAGAAAATAAATACAACCTCACACATAATGTTGCTGTCAATATGATACTTTATTGATTTAAGCAAAAAAAAACCTTATTACATGTTTCCTTTAAGCGCTATTTCACGGCGTTTTTGTGCTAACATTTGCGCGCTCATGGAGATTCTACTGTTACGTCACTGATTTAAGCAAATTTTCCCGCTAGGTTAAGCGTGCCTTTTGCTGCGCTTACTGCTTACGGTCCCCATGAAATAGACGGAGGCTCGATTAGCAGAAAATCGTGTGCTTAGCAGCGCTATGAAATTGGGCCCTGGTCTGTTACAGGCCATAGTACAAGCAACATTTTCAAATATATTTGCAACACATCATCGAAGCGTTCTCACTTCCTTATCATTTTCCAGCCATTTTATTTCAACAAATTGTTTTTAATTATTTTTAACAGATCTAGTGATCATCCTGAATGGATGCTAAGCTTTTATAAAACGAAACCAAATACTCGGCATTTACAGCCATGACATGTCATATAACTGGCTATCACTACATAATAGCATGTACATACTTTATCATCTTGGAGCCTTCTTCCCCCCTCCCCCACCTTCCCCCCTCCCCCCACCTTCCCTTCAATGTTGTTATCTGATTGCTAGGCTTTAGCCTAATGGCGTTACACCGACACATTTTTCCGTGATTGTCATCAGCCGAGAATCACTAGTTTGACACCAGCACTTCACACCATTTACCCCTATCCGGCAACGGTCATAGCATTCTGCGCTCCAAAGTCGGTGGAAACCTCAAAGGACAAGTTATGAACAGTCCAGTGGGTTGCGCATGTAATGTTGTTTGGATCTATGAGTTTGTGCTACGATTGACAGAGTGATATCATGTCTCTGAGGGTTTTGCGTAAAAACAAATTAAGGAGTGCTAGTACATTTACCAATTATCAGATGTAAACGGACGGGAGGACAAAACAAATTAATTTCTGTCACTGTTTTATAACTGGTTAAAAAATAATAAAAACATTCACAAACCTGCCTTACAACACATTACTTCGGCATTTTTAAATAATGCTTCAGGATAGTCACTCACTACATATAAACGCAAATATATGACATATATAAACGCAACGTTTTTCCCAGATTCAAAATGGATGACGCATAAACACGCCACGAGCAAGGCCAGAAATGTCTGTCAGCAGCGAGCAAGGCCGGAAATGCGTGGGTGTGCTTCCCGGTACTATCGGCCTGAACCTGCTTCGGATCGACTTTCGTTAAAATAATCCTGCGCGTAGGCTCGGTGATTTTAAAATAATCCCGGCGCGAACTGGGTAAAAACATGACTGCGAATCCGAAAGCACACTTTATCAGTGCAGTGTAACTGACATTGATGACATACTGGCTGCGACTCCGTGTCTAGACCCTCATGACAGCTTAATATCAACTCGTGATTGATGGTCCCAGCTCGCGTCATAATTTGTCTCTGTCAACTCTTAGATTGAGAGGTTTTTTATTATTGTTTGAGTAGAAGGTTGGGAGCTGGTCATGAAGTGTGAGCATGATAACTTGGAGAATCGAAGAAGATCAGTCGTAGAAACCGGACGGCAAACGCGAAAAAAACGACCACTGCCCGAAGCCGGTTGAAAACGAACGCCGTTTTTTTTGGGTTGTCTCGGCATCCGCAATTGTAAAACTTCGGACAGGCCAGTTAAACGATATTTACTTTAAAATACAACCCCCCAAATTCGCCAATTCATGATAATGCAAGCAATTACCAATGGTGTATCCTACCTTTAAGTTTTGGAAAGAGCTACATGTATCTTTGTGGGTAGTGTAAGAGAGATGCATGTACTTCTCCATGTACGTGTAAGCTTTTTATGGATTTGAAGGTTTTTGGGGGAGAGGTGTTTTTAAATTTGGTACCCTTTGGAGACCTGAACACAATGTGGACAATGGGAATCTAAAGGTCTCCACAAGGTTTTAGCAAAATAAATTGATGGATTTTACTTAAAAACTGGGGTTAGTGTTTGAGTTTGGGTTAGGGTATAATATAGGGTATATTTGGTCAAAATTTTAACCCAAGAAATTAACCATGGTTGAAATAAGATCATTTTGAAAAAGAAAATGGCAGTCTACATGTTTTGTAGACAAGAACAAAGAGATGTCTTTACAGGGATACAAATTTGTGGGTAGGTGTTTTTGCAGAGAATAAAAGTCAAATAGTTTATAGCAAAAATATATTTTGACAAATAATTATCTTTTATGTGCTCAATTTTCTTACTTTTATCAAGATTTAGATACACATTTAAATGTAAAAAAAAACAATTCATGATGAAAGATCTGAATACAAAAGAGTCATTAATTTGATTAGTTTCAATTTTTCCTGTGATAAATCCTGTCTGTTGTTTCCTAATATAGTTCAGTTGATGATTAAAACAAATACTGACTCCAAAAGGTATTTTTGTTTTCTTGTCTAAACACAATTTAGTGGATGGTGTGGGGTTAACACGTATGGTAGAAAAGGTCACCTAACCCAAGCACTTTACTATCCCGGGATTCAACAGCCTGCAAATCCTATCATCTATATCTCATCTTCTATGCGGAGACTGCGATGGCATGGTTCAGGCCCCCAGGCCCTAGATTTAATATGATTTATACAGAGATCAGGTTTTTTTTTTCTCTCGTTTCATCTTGCTGAATTCTGCAATGCTTCTAGAGATATTGAGAAATTGCAAATGCAGACCTTGGTGCTAACACCACTGGATCAATAGCAGGTAGTTGCATTCGAAATTGGGTCTAAAATATTTAGTTGTACGTGCACATGTACCGTGCATTTCTTGTCTAATGTCTGGAAGGAAATTGGTTTCGAAGGAGTTGATGCTTGGTTACTGTAGTGTAAAAAAAAATTACGAAATTAATTTAAAAAAAAAATGAGTGATTTATTTTTCCTTCTCTCCGGCACGTATGTTCGCCCCTCCTACTTCGTGCACATTCTACTGCACATGCTAATGTCGGGCCTTTTGAAAAAAATATCACTCAATCGATTCGTCATTTTCATCTGAAAACATTAACTTTATTATTGTAGATTCAAAGAAATATGTGCTACTGGATAAAATAATATACATTTATTGTTATTTTATGTTTCATTTTTAGTTTTTATACCATAATTGACCAAAAGTGGTCAAATTAGGTAAAATGTTATGAAATGTAACGCCAGTTAATCCAGATGTACCACTTATTTGTACAGTTTGGTTGCAGTCAATTTACTGCATTTTCAACGGGATGAACGATGGAGAAGGCTAGGTTCCAGACCAAAATATTCTGACTACGCGGAAACTAAGTGGTGCACATATATACCCAGCACGATATGTGGCATATGTGGATACCCCCCCTCTTATCCCTATACTTTATACGCACTCAACACTATTGTAACCTAACCCATCCCCCCTTGAAACCTAAAAGGAATTCCTGAGATTCCGGGAACACAATGGTCAACACAAAAGAGGGGGGGGGTTTCTCTGCCACATATCGTGCTTCATATGGGTGCACAAGTGCATTGGAATTCGCATACGTGTGAGACCACATTGAGTGTACAGTGATTATAAAATACATTAGTGAATGGACAAATTGAATATTGAATCCCCCCCCCCCTTTGAAATGTCTTTGTATAAATACATGTAGTTTGGTTGCACTGCCCGCTGGTATTCAGATTCGAATCAGCCTCATCGAACTGTCTATCTGTTATTGATTAATTTACTTATTTTATCTTATAAATAACATCCAATTGGTTTGTGTTGCCTGCAGGTCAACAGGGAATGTCAGAAGCTACGCGTGGAGGTGAACGAACAAAGACAACTCTTTGAGAACACTGCCCTCGAGCGAGACATTCTGCACGAAAAAGTCGAAAAGCTGGAAAGGGACTCGTTGGTAAGTGCATCGCCTCGTTGTTAAGTGCAGCGACCCGTTGTTAAGTGCAGCGACTCGTGAAGTTGGTCCATTGCTCCATCAGATTTAGAGTGACAGCCTACCAAATAAGCTAGATGTTTGAATGGTGCTATAGTAAGCAGGAGGTCGAGAGTTCGAGAGTTTCATCTGCGTATGTTTAACCGACCGTTCAAACGGTTACACGGTTACATTTTTCCTGTTCGGTTAACCTTTTTTATTTTTTTATTTTTTTTAAAATTTTATTATTGTTTATTAAAAGAAACCTCACCAATTGTCAACTTTGAGTGGGTTTCGTTGGAGCAGGTCACAAATAGTACAATTGATTACATTTTGTATAGACATTTCTGATAGCTTATCTAGTATACATGTAGCCAGTCGGCCTACAAAATTTGATGCAGACAATTAGCAATCGCAGAACTGCGATTATCAACCCGTACTACGCGCGCACACTAAATTCCTTGATGAAGCAGCGCTAATTAGATATGCAATGCAGGCCCATGCTTTTTTTCTATACCGCAAAACATACGGTTACATGGATAATTTTAACCGCAAACTTGCAGGCTTAGCAAGACAACTAAACTAAAGAACATTCTAGTTGAATAGTCTCACTCTTTCACGGCCTATCCAAGGGCCAATTTCATGAAGTTGCTTAGCACACAAATTTGCTTAGCACAAACAAATCTTGCTCAGTAAAAAACAGGTTACCAGCCAAAACTCCATGTGTTTTTCATGCTCGGCAAAATTCAGCTGAATATCAGTCACAAACAATATGCAACACCTGAAAATTTGGTTTGTAATCCTGTTTTTGCTAACGAAGAATGTTCATGCTAAGCAATTTTGTGTGCTTAGCAGCTTCGTGAAACTGACCCAAGGTTGATTCTGCAGCTCAAAATGGACTGCGGAAAGAACCGGTGCTTGAAGAGGTGTTGTGATTGTCTCTTCATTTGTAAAGTTTATCACTGCAGCAAAGAGTAGGGTAGTTTGGATTATCCCTGACTTGGTGACAAGTCGGTTATAAGCGGTCCACTTATATACGGTATATACACGGGGTACATTGCGGTTGCCCCGTCCCCAATTTGCAGAGTTCGAAGGCATCTGTCGCAACTTGGCATGTTACTAGTCTTAAACCAGCCATGCCGATGAATTTCGACTGAAATTCACAAATGAAACACGACTATCTAACGACTTGTCATCAAGTCTAGGATTATCCCTGCTGTTACAACATTGAGAAATTTACCTCAACGTTTATATTACCTAGATGTCTCAAGTAATACAAATCAATAATATTTGCAGCTCATAATACCGCGAAACCTCCAGAAAGAAAGGACAAACAAATATGTTTCTAAAATATCCAGAAATGTAAAAAAGGACATAGCATGACACCTGACATTCCCAAATCGCTCTTTCCCACCTTATCTCCCCTCTGGGATAGTCATCCAACTTTTCACAAAATATTATCACACCCAAGTTGTTGCAAATGAGTCCTGCCATCCTTCTTATCCTTCCCTGGTGGCAGCCTTTTTTCCGAGCTGACGAGTCTCATTGCTAGCCGATTCGAATAGATAAAAGACAAACAAAAAGAAAACCAGACAATGAGAAAAGTAATCGTACACTAAAGCTGTTGGTAAGACATGACAGATGAGCTGCCTTAGGTTTGTCTTGGAAATTCTCAGGTAACCGATGACGGTTCATTCATTTTTAAAAGTTAAGATGGGGGAACTCAAGCAGAGGTGTGAAATGTCATGTCTGGTTATTAATACTCCACTGTATGTCATTTATTTCCTGAGAGTCTCTAGTGATAACTGAAGCTTGTTACTAGTGGTTTAAATGTGATGCGATCAAGCAAAATCAGTCGGAACTCGGCAATTCGTGTTCTGAGATCGGGCCAAAATATGTTCGTAGTGGTGGAAAAATCAAAATTGACTTTTTTTACAAAAACAGAAGGGGAAAATATTTTTCTTTTACATAAAAATACTCTTTTAACCAAATTCAGAAGGGAAGTGATACAAAAACAAGATTTTCCCCATTTCTTTATTTTTAACGGGCTGGTGTTCAAATGGTTGTAATTTTTTAACCAAAAGTCGTATTCACATGGTTTTTTTTACTGAAATGGAGCCTGAAGTACGCTACAAAAGTAATATATGTAAAATTCCCAAAAATGACCAAGGCCTACTTCAGACTGATTTTGCTTGATCGCATCACAAATTATAAGAAATGTCAATGCCAGAAATGTACTTTGTCCATTGGACTATATATAAACTCATAAATATACAGCAAACACCTGATAAAACTGGGATGGTTTGGATAGTTACTTTCAAATGTCCACCTGTATTTTTTGGGTGTTGTCTTTGAATATGCAAACCACAGCTATCGTCACCCACCTTCAACCTTGTAATCAGATTCCCTGTATGCATAGATCTATGCGCACACCCAATTTTTAGGCCACCCTCATTTAATTGAATCGTACCCAACCAACGTACCGAAAGTCTGTGCGACAATGTGTAATCCGACCCCTCGCGTCCCAGGGCACACTGATCGTATCTCAGTGTAAATTTATTTGCTAGCTTGCTTGAGTGATCGAAAGAGACAGCTCTGCACACGTTTGTCTTCCTCCTCCCCCTCTCCTCCCCCCCCCCCCCCCCTCTCCTTCCCCCCCTCCCCCCCCCCCCCCCCCCCCCCCCCCCCCTCTCCATGAATTCCCAACTGTTGGAATTTAAACTGTTGCTACGGAGCAAATACTGGTTGCCTAGCAGTAATAGCATACTGGTTTGGTGGTTGAACTTGACATGTTGTCGATCCATGAACAGAACAACAGGTTCTCTGAGGTCGAGGTTTTTCAGAGAAATCGTACTTTAAATGCTAAAATGAAAGTTTTTAAAATGTCATGATGACCTCATCCTTGTTATTAAAAAATGTGACCAGTAAATAAATAATAACAACAACAAAGGTACTGGGTTTTTTTTAAGTGGCAACTGAAAATTGAAAAAAAGTTATTTTTCCCTCGAATATTTAAACCAGCAATTAGCTATTCAACGAAATATTCATATTTCGTTGATATTTGAATATTCTGTTGATATTTGAATATTCTGTTGATATTTGAATATTCTGTTGATATTTGAATATTCTGTTGATATTTGAATATTCTGTTGATATTTGAATATTCTGTTGATATTTGAATATTCTGTTGATATTTGAATATTCTGTTGATATTCGAATATTCTGTTGATATTCGAATTCAGGACAGCCCTATTTTTAACTGACTATCTTCCTAGAGGAGTTGAAATTCCTAACAGATTGCCAACAATATTCCACCCATGTACAGATGTTCCTTTTTACCTCCCACCTTGCAAGCCTGAAACAAAACCCTCCAATCCTGATTCACCCTGCCAATACTGTCAGGCCGTGCCGTCAGGAGTGTCACATTGGTGTCCCCGATTGAATTAAATCCATCTCCTCCCTTGTCCTGTCGGCTTTCTTTCCCTCTTCTTCTGTTTGACCGTTTATAGATCACTGCCTCGCGCCGCAAGTGCAACCTTATAGCACCTTCAGACAGCCTGCCGATATTTCTCGTACTCGGGTGAAGCCATTTTGAATTCTAATTTTGGTCCCCTGTGTACAATGAAATGTGTTCTTTACCGTCCGTCTTCCCATTCCAATATTCCATGTACATCACTCTATCCCCGTCGAGACGTCTAAATATCTCCAAGGGTTTAACATTGAGGCTTTCTTTAATGGGTTTGGGGTTTGCCAGTAAAGAACGGTTCTTCTTGTGAAACAGTATGCTTGAGCTTGTCAGTTTGAAGTTAGGGTCGAAATGTGCCATGGGAAATGGCACGTCACATACCTGTGAATCCGTTGAATTTGCAGTACTGGCTTCGTTAAAGTTAACGCAGGATTTGCAAACATAAATCAAATAAAACTACTGAATTATTATGACAAGTGGTCTACTATAGCTTTAATGTTAAAAGTTTTAAAAGTAAAACAAGTTTCGGTATTCTTTTTTTCCCCAACCTGAACTGTTATGAAAATACTTGTGAAAGTCCCTCTGTAACCCCGAGGAAAGCATCCTCAAATGTCATGTCACAGCTGGGATCGATTTGTTGTCATGAGGCGATTCTCCGCATCCATTGTCCCAAAACAAACAGTTAACAAGACAGTTTGTTTACAACCCAAGGCGATCTTGTAGCATCTTATTAACCAAATAATTTGATCAGTCTCACACTATAGAAAGCATCCTCCAAATTTGCACAAAGGCGAGTCATGTATAGCTGTTATTATAAGCTTGAACGGAGTTTGGTTCCGCAGGGGCTGAACAACATGTGGTCATTGAATCGTAAATTGAATTGGGTTTGTTGAACAAGGAGACTGTTGCTCTTTATGTTAGAGTATTCTCTTCGTTCAGTGGAGCACTTCCTGTTATTGCATGCTCCAGGCATGGCAGGTAAGTTTCCATCGATGCTAACTTTCGTCAACTTTCATCAAATCATCAAAGCGTCAGAGTGGATAATTTCTTGAAATTGACTCGGATGCTCCTGATAGTTTATTTTTCCCTCTAAACATTTTGATCAAATAAGTTAAGAGGGCCTAATATTTTGATCTTAACAAGATCTTATCTTTTTCTGTCCAGATCTTCAGGTTTTGTTGCCTTGTTTGTTTTGTTCAGTGTTTGGTACACTGTGATCTTTTTAATCGAGTCATTCATTTATTTTCGATCGAGTCACCCACACAAGAAAGGCTGTGCATCAGAACACTTACATGTGGGCTGCGTTTATTTTACAGATACCTGTGTTTTACTTACTTTATAGTAGCGTACCCGGTCCCACACATCCCGTAAATGTGCACCACTAAACTCACAAACCCATGCCCAAAGCTGATAGAAATGACGGCACGCTTTGCCGTTGAACTCCAAAGCCTGAAGAAAGAGGTCACTAACCCTGGAGTCAGTCTGTCCAACCTCCTGAATTAACCCCCCTCCCCCCATACCCAACACCCCTCTCCCAACACCCCTCCCCCAACACCCCTCCCCCAACACCCCTCCCCATACCCAACACCCTTCCCCATACCCAACACCCCCTCCCCATACACAACACCCCCTCCCCATACACAACACCCCCTCCCACACTGCCATCCACCCTTTCCCCACCCCCTCCCCCTCCCTGCTGCCATCTCCCCCCCCCCCCCCCCCCCTCCCTCTCACCCTGTCTTTTTCTCTTCCGCTAGTTTCAGCGTCACTGTTTACAAAATTGATTCTCTGACACGTCGCGGATGTGCTCCGGAGAACATTACGATGGTTTTCCCCCGACCACGTTGTTTTGACAAGAAGCTCTCAGATGCTGCGTTTGAGGGTTCCTCAGGACATTTACCATGCCATTTGTGACATTTGCTTTTCCATTTTTTGGAGAGAGGGATCGAATGTTTTTGCTTTTAAAGAGGACTGGAAATGGATGGGAAAAGTTTACTCTGGTGGCGAGGGCTTGAATGTATGTTGACTTCTCCTGTCTTGAAATAGCATTAATTTAGTTTGTTTAAAGTGTACATCATTGGGAGAATGGCATCAATGGTTTGTGATGTGTTTTTTTACCGCGTGCAGAATTTCCTAAAGTAGCTTGTTTGTGTTCCTTTGATTAAACAAATAATAACTTGACTAAATCAATGTTAGAATTTAAATTAATCCGGTGTTGTGGCCTAATCCATCAAACTCCAGTCACAAGTCCTTTCGTAACTACATCGCAAGTCGGTTCACAAGTCAAGTCGCAGGTAAAACAAAATTTAAATAAAAGCCTTTCTTACAAATCATTTTAATAGTTTGTGACTTGACTTGAGACCTGGGGCCAATTTCATAGAGCTGCTAAGCACAATAATTTGCTTAGCATGAAAATTTGTCATTGGCAAAAACAATTTTGTACATGATCTTTATTGTTTTCGATTGATAATCCGCTGGTTTTGGGCTTAGAATGAAAAACCCGTAGAATATTGGCTGGTAACCTGTTTTTAATGAGCAAGACTTTTTTTGTGCTAAGCAAATTTGTGTGCTTAGCAGCTCTATGAAATTGGCCCCTGGGCATTTGTGGTTGATGTAAGATTGATGTGTGACAGACTTGCGTGGCATTCTTATGGCAAAATGGCCATTTGGTTCACAGCGTTCAAATTATTTTTGTGGGATTTTTTTTTTAATGGCATCTCGGATTGACAGAAAAAAACTTTGTTTAAAATGCTTGTGCAACATTTTTCAAGTAATATGTTTTGTATATTTTGTTAATCACAGCTGATGCAGGACGCGGCGGAGAAGCGCCGAGCTCTAGAACGGGAATATGAGCAGGCTATCAGGGAGCTCAGGGAAAAACAGGAGGAGATTAGGAAACTTCAACAGGTAGGTCCTCAACTCATACTCACTCAGTCACTCAGAAACTCATAGGTCGAGTTTTTGTCAGCTCGGCAAAAAGTGAGAGACAATCAGAAAGCTCTCAACATTTAGAAACACTTGTATTTCGTTTGTGAACAGGCTCAATATTAACCAAACGCTATCTTTCTTGTTGACTACCATATGTGACTCGTGTTCCAACCCCCCAAACAAGTAAAAGTATCCACTCCCTGGAACTATTCCAACTTCCCTGTCTTCTAATTAATTTTGCCAAATTGTCACGTTTCCAGAACTTCTTATAAACAGCCTGAAAACAGAACTGCCCCAGCCCGGCCTTCCTGCCCCATCCAAACTCACTATTTTCTTTCCATTACAGTAGTCTTCAGAAACTTACTGCCCCAGCAAAAGAAAATACATTCAGTTACAAAATAATAAAAAGCAGTCCCCCCAGATGTGATTGAACCTCACTCAAGATCCAGTTGCTTCAAATGTAGCCCAAGGTCCCGTTTTCTATTTTCTCGAAATAAAAACAAAAAATGTCTATTACAGTTCGCAAAGGGTCAGTGTATCGAAATACCTATTGACATAAAAATGGTACTTATACTTGTGACTGGCTTGTGATTTTATTTAATTTTGGCTTGTGATTGTACTTGCAACCGGCTTATGATTATACTTGTGACTTGCCATTATAATTGTGACTGACTTGCCATTATAATTGTGACTGACTTGCCATTATACTTGTGACTGACTTGCCATTATACTTGTGACTGACTTGCCGTTATAATTGTGACTGACTTGCCGTTATAATTGTGACTGACTTGCCATTATACTTGTGACTGACTTGCCATTATACTTGTGACTGACTTGCCATTATACTTGTGACTGACTTGCCATTATACTTGTGACTGACTTGCCATTATACTTGTGACTGACTTGCCATTATACTTGTGACTGACTTGCCATTATACTTGTGACTGACTTGCCATTACTTGTGACTGATTTGCCATTATACTTGTGACTGACTTGCCATTATACTTTTGACAGACTCTTCCATTGTATCCCTTGACCCATTAGGAGCAGCAGGTAGCCAAGCGTGACCACCACGACTCGGTCTCACGTCTGGCAGCCAAGGTAAAGGACCTTGAGCGCAAATGCGACGAGCAGAGCAGTAACTTCAGCCGCCTCTCCAACGAATTACTGGCGTTGCGCAACGAGGCCGGCAGCCAACTCTACACCATGACCTCCTCATCTTCCGCCGGCACCGGCGCCATCGCCACTGGGCCTCCTAACACCAAAGGGAGGCTGCAGGCTGCCAGATCCCATCCAGTAGCGGGAGGGGTAGGCATGGCTTCATCGCAGAAAGGGGCGGGGGACAAAGAAGACTGGCGGAGAATTGGCGAGGAGGCAGTCATCTCGAGAACGTCCGCAGCATCCGTGGAGGCACCGCAGCGATTAGCGTCTGCAGATAGAATAAGAAATTCTCTACCCGAAGGTGAGTGTTCTTTGCAGGTTTTTCTTGTTAAGTCCCCTTTCCTTTTCTGCCCCTGGTGGTGACCTTTCACCCCAGCCTGACAGCATTGACCCCTCCTGCTGTCACATTGCAGGTAGTCCTTGATGAGCTCCTACCACCCGATTGGCAAGCACTGCACATGCATATTCACGACACACTCATTTGCATTATCATTTGCATAATATATTCATGTCCTGTTGTCATGATGCAGGCATTCCACAGAAAGCTTTTTAAGATCCATTCACAAGCACTCTTACGTATTCCATTCCTGCCAATATTGCAGCCGTTTTATTTGCTGGAAATTACTCAATATTTCCTTTAGTAGAAAGAAAAGAAATAACCAGTGCATTAAATCCGATCTTTTGAAATTGTGATTTTTTTTCTCAGCTTGTGAGTTCAATGTATTTTGTATTCCATACACTTTTACAAAGTTAAATGGAGTACCTTTTATTTTTGTTTGTTTGTATGTTTCTTTTTTATTTATTTTTTCAAAACCCAAAAAACAAACACATTGAGCATTTTTTTCCTCATTGAGCATATCATTCCTCATTGAGTACAGATGCACAAAAGAGGGCAGTGGTGTACAATGCGTCCTTTATTTGCAGAATTTTTTAAGTTCTATAGTTCGTGAATTGCCATTACGACCGAGGATTCCCTATTGTGTTTTCCTTTATTCCTTTACTGAAACCTAACCCCATTGCTTAGCGCTTACCGGAGCGATCGAGGACAAAGAAACCGTCCTTCGAGGATCTTTTGTTCCCTTTGTTTTCTTTTGTGTTTCGATCCTCGATCGCAAAAGGAAACAAGTGCTGTGTTGCAAAACAATCAAAATGGTCTCCTTTTACCTGTGACACAGTCTTTCATGTTGAAGGTCCTTCGATAGCTTTATTTAAATGCGTCCTGACCCACTTGTTAATCATATTGCCTCGCTGAAGGTCAGTCCTTGCCAAAATGTTTAAAAGACATGAAACATTTCCAATTTTGTTAGGAGATTTTTGAAAATGCACTTAACTCTCCGTAGACTTTGTACACAACCAAAGGCGTGTCTGGATACTACATTTTGTTTTATCGTTATCTGCAAAATATATCTGGGTGTTATCATCCTTTTCTTCCCGCCTGTTTGTCCAACATGCCTCAAGCTTTTCCTATCTCCTTTGCCGTCTCGTCAAACTAACAGCCTTTCACCAAAGACATTTGGCAAGATGAGCACTTTGCCAGTTAATTGAAGTTCCCACACTGGAAAAAAGAAGAAAAAAAAGAACAAGCGATATGAACTGAAAAAGGAAATGTTCAAAAACGTACCCAATTGTGTGAAAAAAAGCATCTTTGTGCACAGGTTTTGGGAATTGCAAAAAAAAAAAAAAAAATCCCGAGGGTCTACTCTCAATCAAAGGTATTCACTTCATTGATAGTTAACAAGAAACAAAAATACTATCGTCATGCAAACTATCGTTAGGTCTCCCAGGGTTTGCAAAAATAGAAAATTATTGCGGAGTAGGAAACAGCCCCCGCGAGGTTTTTAATTGTACGGGAGAAGAAAAATAAATCTTCAGTGGTTCATGATGATTTCAATTTAAGAGCCCACTTACAGATGTCCGCTTGGAGCTATAGAAGTGTGGGCTTTTTAGGAAGTGAAACGAGAGCTGAATTTCTTCCCCCCTCGTGCATGCGTGCGCTGTAATGCAGTTTTCGGTATTCAGTTTCGCGTTCCCGAAGGACAGCTTTAAGGGACGAATCCTGTTTTGGCAAATTGGAATAAAGTACAAATCAATGCTTTTGAGACTTAGTGAACAGCCTCTTTCAATAGCTCTCTTTCTCTTGTGTTCAGTTTCCATTAGATTTATTCACCCGGAAGGAAAGAAAGTAACGGTGTCCTTTTAAAACAGCCAGCCCCTTAATAAAACAGAAAAAAAGGGCTTAGGGGTGTACATGTACGCTCAAATTTTGTGCAAGTAGTTGCAGCTTCACCGAATACTCTGAGCCTGGGGTAAATATGTCAACTTTATAACACTCTTACCAGTAGATGACTGAATATGATACATTATAAAACACAGATTGCAGAAGAGCTGTGTAGTTTGATTTGGAGTGCTTTCGTGATAAAAACCCAGAGTTTTGTTAATGCAAGTGGACTTGGCCTGGCCCGTCACAGTTAATGTATTCAACACTGTATTTATTACTACAAGTACCTTGCTTCATTTAAATTTCAGATGAAATCGGAACTTTTCAGAGATAGATTGGTAAATTTACTGACGGAGATAATCACTTTCTCATGTGAACCAAGGTTTTTCCCATGAGGATCAATAAAAGGAACATGAGTTAGGTACTTCGTAGTCTATTCATCACTCCAAATCTCTCTTTATGGGTCCTAGCTTGCTCTGTAATATCTGGAGATCAGGGCGCTAACGGACCATTAAATCCGGACATCAAGTTTCAGGTTTCCCGATACTTCCCAACTGTCGAAGTCTTGGATTTTTTAATGGGTCAGACATGTTTCTTATAAAGTTTTCTGCGGATACAGCACCGTAACAGGATCCGGCATACCCAAGTGTCGATCAAACAGAGAAGGTGTTTTTTAACCAGTGCGCGCCGGGATTCTTTAACATCACCGAGCCGAGGGGCGGGATTATTTTCAACAAAACTCTATTCGAAGCGGGTTCAGGCTGATAGTGCCGGGAAGCACACCCACGCATTTCCGGCCTTGCTTGCTGCTGACAGACGTTTCCAAACTAGAACTTGGTGTGTTTATGCGTCCTCCGTTTTAAATTTGGGGAAAACTTTGCGTTTATATACGTCATCCGTCACATTTGTTGTTTTTGTTGTCGTGGTTGCCATGTGTTCAGTCAAGTGTCGTCCAAATTTTCATGAGCAGAATGTCCTCGGACAGTATAGATTTTCAAGAATACATGTGCTCATTCGGTGAAAAATACACAAACCTTACAGTTGTGAGATTTTTACAATGTGTTTCCAATAACGTTGAATCTCATGAAATGCTTTTATGTAGAATTATTGTAAGGTAACCTCACCACTTCTTGTGCTGAGGCCCATATATATTCCTGTTTTTTTTTAAACGTTTTTTTTTTTAGATAACTTGAATACACCCCCCCCCCCCCCCAAAAAAAAAAAAAAAAAACTCAAAGCAAATGTATTCTTATATTGGCATTGTTGTGAAGAATTTTAGGATATTTAAACTAAAGCAAAGAGGACTATGTTCAATACGCTACTGTACACGTATTGCAACAGTTTGAGTTATTCATATTTGGTGAAACTTGTGTCAGTATTTTGCAGCGGAACCCGTTGTTTTGTGCCTTAGGGTACTTCTTTCCATCTTGCACACCTTCAAAACGCTTGTCGCTACTCCTTTGAAGACATAGCATCTCTCCTACATGTTAAATTCCTTGAAGCCAAAATGTTAATTGATGTGTTTTTGCCAAGAGCTGACAAGAAGAGCTATCAAGGCATTTAGGAGGAGGGGAAAGAGGTTTCAAGTTTTAGCCAGGGGAATATCATTAGATTGGGGCTTGTCTATTTGGATTTTATAAATGGCAGTTGGATTGGTGTTATTGCTGGGTGCTTAAGAATTCCTTCTAAGTGCTTAAGAAAGCATTGCTTGTCAGTTGAGATAGAATTCACAGTTTAAGAAAAAAGTGTAAGACTGTATGTGAATTATTTGGCAGCAACTGGCTATGCACAAGACAATGGCAAGAGGGTTCAGTATTATATGCAAGACCCAGGATTATACATCAAAAAGGCAGGTTTTTAAGTAGTTCTACTTTTTGCAGAAAGTCCCCATACGTCCTAATTTAACAATAAAACTTTCAAGTTTATTTTTCTGTGAACCGGAGAAACAGAGGAAGGAAGTTCTATATTATGGCCACCTGTTTACTTCCTTGAAAACTACCAGATCCGTTTTCATGGTCGGCTTGTTGTTATTGTTTCGTAATAATATCTCTTTGTACCAAATTATTCCACTCGCTCAGTAAATATGGACAAAACAACTTTGAAGTGTATTAACTGTGTATTAACTTGTTTATGGTGTAAATGGAGGACACATGCCTGGCAACACGAAGGTGAATTGGGGTTAGGGTTAGAATCGAGGTACAAAACCAATGAGAGCCGTCGAAAAAGTTTAAGTACAAACAAAGGAAATTATAGAGAGGAACAAAAGAAACTCCTCGATTTACACCATAAACAAACGTTTGGGTCTGTGTACAGGTATAGCAGTGTACATGTCTCTAATACATGTAAGCATATGCAGAAATACAACAAATATTTAGAGGATTGGAGTTAAAACTACGAGTTTCTCACACATGGACTACGATGCAAAATATTCAGTACATTCATTCCATCAATTAATTCTTAATGTTCAGCTAATTATATATTCCATTTAAATAGCTGCAATCATTTTAATTAATACCCAAATACAAAAATGTATACAAACATTGTTCTTAATACTTATTGCTTTATACTTACATTTTTGGCACTTAAAAAAACAAACCACATAACACAAATCAAATCAAAAGGATAGATGTTTGCCGTTGACAATTTCAGGCAGGTGTTTACAGGTACCTCTGTTACAACTGATTATGTCGTAACCAACCTATAATGTAACAACAAATTGACTGATAGTGTAGTAAATTGATTGAAAGTGTAGTAACACTATCGGTTTAGTGATAGAGTATCGGTCAGTTTGTGTAACATTGGTTGGTGATACATTATCCATTTGCAGATATCGAAAATATTTACTACCGAATTATTAAGAAATATCTTACTCATTTGAAAATAAATAATGATTCTAGGCATCCAGCAAAATGATTGCGCTAGATATCCTGTAATTGTTCCGCGATCGTGAAGAAACAAGAACAACATAAGAATCACTACCAACGCTGGTTAAAAACGAACGCCGTTTTTTCTTGCCTTTCTCAGCATCCATGATTGTAAAACTTCAGACAGGTCAGTTGAACAATATTTGCTATAAAATACAACCCCCCAAATCCATCCATTCATGATAATTCAAGCAATTATTAATGGTGTATCCTACCTTTAATACATTATTGTACACTACAGGCAGCGAGAGTGTTTCTTGTAAATCTTTAACAAATTGCTTCCCTTTTGTTTTATTTGTGAACCTTTAAAACCTGTTTGTTCAACAGGCACAACATACTCCTCGACACAAACAACTGTGCATCACAGACTGATAATATCAAAGTGTTGTTCTTGTCTTGGCATGCATGCAGTGCGATTCCACGAAGCAATTTCAACCCTGTAGACTCCAATTACTAACAGATGCAGTCCCAGCCACTGCATACCCAACGGCCTAAGACATAAATTGATATTAAATTCGTGTCTGCAGCGCATAGAGTGCTCCGAGCTAGGAAAAAAGGTCTAGACCTATGCAGGTGTCTTTTTCTTCTTTTTTTGTTTGGTTAGACATTTGTGGTTGGAATCTGAAGCCACACCCAGGGATTAATTTCGTGTAGCCGCTAAGCGCAATAAATTTGCTAAGTGTAGAAAAAGCAGCCAAATGCCATGTGCTATACAGCTTGAGCTAAAAACCCAATTTCATGGGACTGCCGAGTACAAAATCTGTGCTTCATCACAAAATAAAATGTAAAGTAAAGAAAAATACTGGTGATAGGCACTCGGCTAATTTACATACTGGTAGTTCTTTCACATGTTAATCAATATTTAGGTTTTTTTGCATATAAATTTGCATATGTACATTTATATTGCGTGTTTGTTTTTACAGTGACAATCTAGGAAATTCAATGTGCAGCTGTATGTTTAAGGCTCTACGGAAAGCCCCAGAAATTGTACAGAAATTTAACTTTAAAGATTTTTTTGTACATTAACCAAAGAAAATTGTAATCCTATGATAACACAAATTATACAGTGAGTCTTATCGCAGAGGATATATTACAACATATTGAGTTGTGTCCCCGTTCCCCCCTTTTGTTTTTTCTTGTTTGCGCACAGTCTAAACCCCCTCTTGTCCTGAGGCCAGTTTCATAGAGCTTCTAAGCACAACAAATTCGCTTAGCTTGAAAATTTGTCCTCAGCAAAATCAAGGTTACAAACCAAATGTTCACATGGTCTTTATTGTTTTTGATTGATAATCAGCTGGTTTTTTTGCTTAGCATGAAAAACACGTAGAATTTTGGCTGGTAACCTGTTTTTAATGAGCAAGTCTTTTTTTGTGCTAAGCAAACTTTTGTGCTTAGCAGCTCTGTGAAATCGGTCCCCGATGTGACTGCCTTCTACTGCTTCTACATCTTTGCCTCATTCTTGTCATTGCCGCTCTCTGTTGACAGATCAGACTGGGCCTTGGCATAGATGTATGTTGGGTTGTCACAGGCCAACAAATTCTCCCCTGAAACGAATCAATGAACATAATCAACCAAAAATATCTTTTTCAGTTTCTTACTACATCATTTGTTAGATTTTTCTCAAATCTTTCACCTTTTTTACCATATCTTAACTATAAACCAAGGCTTATCAAGCCCCAAATTATCTTACCTTTTTGTATCATTTCCCTTTGTTTCAGTAAATTATTCCTGTGCCTTGTCTCATCTGACTTTCCGACACGATTTAAACCTACGGCAATCAAATGTTTTATTTTCTATTTTTTTTTTTTTTTTTTTATATTGCTTTTGTGCTCTATATCTTTATTGTTTCGCCTCATTTTGTCCCTTTTTCTTGTCATTTAAAAAAACAAACATATGTATTGTCAAAATTCCTTTGTCAAAAATGCACGCAATAATACTTCGTTGCAGACAAAGAATGAGAAAGTGGGAACAAATAGAACTCACCCTTTTGGGATTTTTCGGAAGTTAATTGGAACTGGGCGTCTTCACTGGCTGTGATCGATACGCCTGATTTAATATCTTGCCCACTGGAGTCAGGCTGGTCGTCGGGTTCCACTTGTTTTTCATCAGGGGTCAAAGGTGACTCAGGAGAAGGTAGGCGTGGCACTTTATAAGGCTGCTCTTCTCTTGGGTCTTCTGTATGGGATATCTTTCCACTGTGGTGAGTTGAATTGTCAGTGTCTGCCAGTTTTTGTCCGTTATCTGCACTGGGACTGAAAGAGCTCTCTTCGTCAGTACCTGAAGCAGGAGTCTTTGATGATTGGCTCTTCCGGCTTGTACTTGTAACTTGTGGGACTTTGTAGGGTTGGTCTTCATCCGGGCTTCTCCTCGCTGGTTCATTGAGGTTGAGAATGGCGTAAGGAGTTGCCATTGGCTTGACTTTGTTCTCGGATACCTGCTCGTATTGTTGGAGTTGATTTCTGCTCATTGAACTATCCCGGTTTAGGATGTTGTAGGTTTGCTCTGCCGGTGTGTCCAGAGTGTTGGATGTCTTGCGAGCATTTTTTCGGGATTGTGAACCGTTGCAGGCTAAGGTGTTGTAAGGTTGTTCCGCTGTCGCGACTTCCTTGTCAATCTTTGGAGTATCTTGGTTTCTTCTCTGTGCCTTTTGATAATCTTCGGTTTCAGTTGGATGCTTTTTTTTCCGAGAGTTTTCATTGGATCTCTTTTTTTTACGGTTCGTCTTATTTGGCTTGCCATTATCTTGTAGGCTGTTTGGTTGTTCTGATGATGAGTGTCTTGTTCGGGTTGGCTTTTTATTTCGGCTGGCCTTTTTGGATTTTGTTTTGGGCTCTTGCTTCCTTTGTTTGACCAGGTTACTGTTTGGCAACCCTGGGTGTTCTAGGCTCTTGTGGAGGTGTTCGGACGGTGCATGCAGCACATCATTTTGTGTTGCAGTCAGAGTTTGCGGTTTCTTATGTGGTTGTTGGGCTGTTGGAGTCCTGGTTTCAGTTGCATGTTCCTGTCTGGCATTTGTTTCGCCCTCGTCTAGAATGGGCCCCATCTTCTCTTGGCCTGTCCTTTCTGTGTTGCAAAGGAGCGGGACCTGGTAATGTTCCACTGCCGTTTGGTCTTTTTGTCGAGTTTTCGGCCCAGCCGATTCGTCTGAAATGTAAAGGTTGCTCTCAACAAACGGTCTTCGGAGAGAATCGTCGCTGTCATGTGCTGTGGCATCATCGTCTTCGAGGTCATCTTCCCCTTCACTGTCAGAGGTATTAGGGTAGACTGTGGCATAGGCTGGGTTCTGCTTTATTTGGTCGGTGGGATGGACACCGAGTTGCCCTTGATCAAGATCGTCATCGTTCGGTTTTTCGGTCACATACTTATCTTTTTTAGAATCACTGACCTGGTCTTCGCTGTTGGAGGTTCTCAAAATGGCTGTGGTGTTCAAATGTTTGGTGGGACAGACTTTACATTTTCTTTCCTCAGGTTCGTCTTTGGCTGCCTTTTCGGTTTCATCCTGATCGTTTTCGGAATCATCGTTGTTAGAATCATCGTTGTTAGAATCATCGTTGTTAGAATCATCGATGTCCGTATCATCTTCAGAATCATGATCTTCACTGCTTGAGGTTCTAGGATGGTCTGATGCATAGGATAAGACATGCTTTGATCGGTTTTTGAGACAAAGAATACATTTGTCCCGACGAAGATCTTGTTGGTTTACATCCTCATCATCCGCAGAGTCGCTGTCACCATCTTCACTGTCTGTGTGGGTGGTGGGAGTGAGAGTTTGATAAGTTGGGTTGCTATCGAGCACTGTGTCATCTGCTGGAAAACGAGGCATAAAAAAAATGCGGTAATTAAGGTTTTATGAAAGTGAGGTTAACATGGATAACTTGATGGTCAGATCAAATGGCGGATTGACACTGCGTTCTTGTAATGTTTTCTCTTTTCAAAGGCATAAGTAAAAATTGGTTCTTGTGAGAGATTCAGTTGTGGTCTGGTAGTGTGTAAACCAAGTGCAAGTTCTTAGTAATTCCAGCTCTTTTTAATTTTTAATTTTGTTTCCTGCATTAAGTTCGAAATGTATCCATTTGCAGTTACATTTATGTATGACAGATAAGCAAGATATTTGACCAAGCACTCAAAGTCCTAGAACCCACCTGTTGTCTTTCCTGACATCATTTCTCTCACTCGCGTTTTTGTCTTACTCTTCTTTCCTCTCGAACAAGAAGGGCCATTGTCATGCACCAGCATTGGCGTTCTGCTAGGTAGCGCCGGTGCAACACATTCGTTGATTTCTTCATAGATTTGCACGCCGTCCTTTGCGTACCTCGACGGGTCTGGTTGTGTCCCCGTCGTGGCCAGTGCGTGACAGTCAGTCGTACCTTGATCTGGAGATGAGTTAGCTTCAGTAATCTCCTTGGTTGTCTCTTTGCCATTGTCGCGCCGTCGTCTTCGACAAGCATAACAGCAAGCCACAATTGCAATAATGACTAGAAGACTATTGAAGTTGGCCGCCACAATTATGACAGTTTCTCGGTCGCCTGGTGAATCTGTCGGAGACATTTCGGAGACAGATGTCTCTTGGTCAGACCTTTCGGAAGATTTTGAAGTCTCAGTGAGGATGGTCAGAGGACCTATTGAGCAAGTGTTTTCAGGATGTCCGACAACACTGCAGTTAAAGAAAGCGTTGTTCAAAGTCCAGTCGCTGCTGCCGATTGTAATTTTGTAAACTGATTGTCCGGAGTTGTGTGTGTTGTTGTCATTGTTTAGTGAGTGGTTTGTGAGAGATGCCTCCAGGTCATTCCGCTTTGATGTGCAGTTGAAACTCACTCGGGAGCCAATCTCGATTGTGGTCGAATTTGGAATCACGGAGCAGACGGGGTCCTCTTCCACATTCAGTGTGATGTATTGAGAATCGTTCCAGTGTTTTTGTGTGCATTTCGACGAGTAATCCACTGTAAATGTGAACAAGCCCCCATCCTCCTTTCGCACCTCTTTAACCGTGAGCTTGATAACTTGACCTAATTCGTTCCCTGCTTTGGGGTCAAACTCGAAATCTACCCTTTCTATTTTATGTTGGGTTTTTGACTTCTTTGGAGTAATTTCCATAGTGTGGGAAATATTAATGGTGTTCCCATTAGACCAGCGCAAGCAGAGTGTTACTGGGCATGTTTTGTTCAGGTAGTTTATCGTGTAGACGAATTCAAATGGATCTCCTTCCAACACCGTCTCGGAACCATTGCAAACGACCACTGAAGTAAAGTGAAGGATAAACAGCAGGGACAGGAGAATAGCCATCGTGCATACAGTCATGTCCCAACACTCGAAACAGTGAAATGTCCAAGGGTAGTAACGTTTGTATGTCTATCACTAGCCGAGTCCGATGATAGTGTAGCTTCACGAATGTTGCAAGCAAGGGATATACCAAACTATTTTGACCACTCTATTTCCTCATACAGCACTTTCTGCACTTCTACCCTATAAAGGAAACTCTCTGAATAAACAAAAGGAATGACATGGCACCACTTACACATTTGTTCCATTACTCATACATGCATGAATGTGCAGTTATAATAAAATATTAAAAAATTGGTTATTAGAAAGAGTTTTCGAAACTTTTTAAACACAAAAGAAAGTGCAGATTGTTTTACAAAGTACACAATTATTATTGCATGTTTACTTTAGTTGATGTTTTCATTTTCGTTCAAGTACAATGTACTTTTTATTTATATAATTGCAACTACATATGTATGTTGTATTTTTTGTATGTTTCCCTTGCACAGTATATCCTTCAACAACTTTAAAGTACAACTTAGTACATTGAACCTTATTAACCATGCACAAATTTCATACAATTGATTTCACACCAAAATACATGTGGACCATTTTTTGATCAAATTCATACCATCACTTCGATTACATTGAAACAAACAAATGCACAATAAAAATCTATTAAAATGGTCAAATCTTTTTCGATAATTTGAATAAAGCAGTTTTAGTTCATTATCCACACAAAGACTCCAATGGGATTGTGAAATAATTGTGTCTTTAAACATGTAGGCTTGAAATTGGCGAGATATCATTCGCCAGAGCTCACACACAGAGTAACCAGTGTTGTTTTGAGTTTGTGACCAGATTAAAGTAAAATCAATGTACATGTAGCTCACAAATTATAGTTTTAATGTGTTTTTGCATTGCAATACAAATTTCACAAGAAAAACGTTTGCCCCTGAACCCTCGGTTATTGCCCAAAGCCTGAGTGAAATCTAAACAGTGCTTGTCAAACAAAACGCCACTAGTTAGTGGATTTATAACTGCGTCCTGCACTCGGACGTCTACAGCACTTCAATCCTGTCGCTCAACTGTCCATTCCTAAACAGGTGAACGAACAGCTAGGTAAAAGTTGAGCGTAAGGTAGTTTAGGGAATTTCAACTCAACCCAAGTGTTTACCAGCAAGCGAGTACTCTAAACCTGTCCTTTTTGCTTCAGTTTGACGGGATGGCCATTCACCTATAGCTGCACCTGTGCAGTACAAAGTGACATTTTTTTATTTTATTTTTTTTAATTTTTTTCGGACAGTCCAGACCGAGGCTTGTGAGTTGTTTCTAAAATTTGCTGTCGGCTGCCAGTGTCAGAGTAGATAAAGAATTTGGCGATTGCACAGAATTTTAGATTATATGCAAAACACGGTGTGTAATGCGCCGTATTTCTGGCCGCATGAGGGCCCTGTAAGACGCCATTTTCTGGGTACCCAACAAAGGCAAAATTGAAGTAGTTTTAGTAACTTTACTTTTATCTAAAAATTGAATATTAGAAAGAAAAACAATTTGGAGCTGTAAGAATATTTAAACTGACGTGAATTATCTCCTAATCACTTTTAATTATACCCCCAAATACCCCCTCAACGTTCAATAATACGGCCTATTCCTGTTGCGTCCAAAAAACCATAGTGTTGTGGAGCTTTGGGACTCGAACCCATGACTCCTGCTTTCTAGCGCATTCATCGTACCACTGGACCACCGAGTTAGCCAGGGTTCGCTGGCTGGTTCGTATCTGATACCCAACGGGTGCCGCAACCAGACTATTAGTAGGATTTAGAAATGTAGTCGGCATTTATGCAAAGATGTGTGAAAAAAAACGCATTTTAGGTTTTTGTTTTTTTTGTTCACACCTCCAAATAAATGTTAGGAAAAATAAGTCAGCGTTTTTTCGCTGAACGTCCCATGTCTCCAAACCTGATTCCCTAGAATGGAGATTGATTTTGCGTGCCGGGCATTTGGCCAGGCCAATTCAACCAGGCCAATTCAACCCTTGCCCCACTGTCTAGAGAACACCGAATGAAAACCAACCCCTTCATGAATAATCCCGTGCCAGCATTTCTCCATCAACAGAAAAGAACCTGAAACGTACATATATACATGTACATGTATGTATATGCAGGACACGTAGCTTATGTTTGTGATTCTTACAGTTAAGTTGAGTGATTACTGCCGTTTTATTTGTGCAATTTAAGTGACCGGTTAATATGTACGTATAACAGGTTTCACGTTGTTGAATTTCAATTTGTTTCTACATTTCTTTTCTTTTTTTTTGGGGGGGGGGAGGGGGTGCATGGTGAATGGGGTTTCATTGAAAGTCAATTTTTGTTTTTAAAAACCTAACAAATTTCATTACATACATACTTGTCTTTGGTCAGAAAAATTTAATGGACAATATAATTCTCTTGGGTGAAAATGAAAGAGCAATTCAGGTTTTGTTAAATAAACCAAAAGAAAATTCTTTACCGAGTTTCTGAAAAACATGTTTTGATAAGCAGTATTTCAATACAAGGATAGACAATAAAAACTTACTTTAAATCAGTTGGGCAATTTCCGGATTTTGCTGAATTGTTCTTTCTTTTTTCAATGAATTGTTTCCCCTTTCACCCAGTAAACGTGCGATTTAGTTTTGCAATTTCCTGGGTTTTGTTTTCAAAAGATGGGTTGAATGACATTACAGGTGGTGTGTTGTGAGTTTGGACACCACGGGCTGTCAAAAGAAAAATGAAATTGGATCCTTCCTCTGTACAATGGAGCAACTTATAATTCCTCAAGTTTCCTCAAGTATTTCGTTTCCCCTTTGTTTATTAAAATTGTGAAACATTTGAAAATTCGACTCACTGTAAAAAGATTTTTTTTTTAATTAAAAACAAATGTTTTTGATTAAAACCTCTCAAGAGCATTAAATTAAGTTGCCGGTTTCTAAACTGACTAAGCGATTTAGCTTAATACCTTTTTGGTTCCTTTGTTCAACTCAGCTTAGATACAGAATGCAGCTTTTTCCTGTTTAGATAACTTTGAATTCTTATATTTTCACAACAGAATTCAGGATATTACAGCTTGTCCAGCCTTGAGGCAGCCAGCCTAAGTGTTGTTTCTGCATCGCCAAAAAAACAACAACCGTTGAGTTCCTCAAATCAAACTCTTCACACTTTCCCATTGCTTAAACTAATATTTTGATAAGTGAAATCTAGCACATGGCAAAGCCGAACATTTTGTTTTGTATTGCATTCTCAATTTGTTTTTCTTCTTATTCTCATTTCAATTTTGTATCGAACACTAAAGTAAAACCATTTCTTCAGGCAATCCAGTTCTTTTTCCTTCCTTCTTCTTATTTTTCTCGGACGACAACGGGACATTTCCCCCCAAAAAATATCCCGAGTCGTATCCATAATAAGTCTGAATGCTGTCCCGTGCACTTGAAGAACCCTTGACTCTGTTTCTGCCCAATTTTGTCGGAGACAGAACAACTCCTTTCAAACTCTTGACTTTAACTGAGAAAAAGTCTGCAGTACAAAAACAAAATTATATTTAGATTTTTTGTCTGCAAAGAGGAAAAGATTCAACTTTATTGAAACGTGACTTGTGGCTTGATGTATTAAAAATACAATATTTTGTCGGTAATTCAGAGAAGGATTTTAGATTTTCCCCCTTGATTCTTGTTTGTATAGCTGCCTATTTATATAAGCTTGCTCATTATTTTATTCCATTCTCTTTTGTTTGCATATTTAGACAAAGTCATGTTAATGTAAATATATTATTTTTTTAAGGGAAAACTACAATAAAGTACAAGTACATGTACAAGAAAACATTACTGGAAATGCAACTTGAGGTTTCTTTGGTCTGCACTTTCAAAAAGCAGTCATTACCATTTTCATCAATGTTTTCTTAACTTTGTTGGTATTTAAAAAGAGATCTATTAATATAACCTAATGTGTCACTTACATTTGCACATTATGTGCATATATTTTGATTTAAAAGGTTGATAACATTAATTTTAATATTATTTTTTTTTAAGAAAAATTACTAATAATGATAACACACACTAGTACGTTGTAAATATGATTTGAAATTCGGCTTGATGAAATAAATACTAGTAATTATTTTTACAGTTTTAATAGATGCTTGCAAAAATGACATTTTCCCTTTCCTTGAAAACATTGTAGTCACAATGTCTTCTCCTCAAACTTCTAGCAACACTGTCTCTATTTTAATCTTGGTTTCTGACCTTGATCCTTGTTTACCATCTGTATTTATTCATTTTGTTCCCCCGTTATTTTGTTTTACACAGGTGAGCTAATGAGCAGGGATGAGAACAACCGACAGCTGGCTAAGAGACTGTCCTACCCTACTACGGCCGACACCAACGGCCGGAGTAAGAGTGACCATTCCAGAAATAGTGACCACTCTAGGGGAATTGAGAATGGACAGGTGTGTATGTGAGGAAAACCTGTCAGAAACGACTAACGTTATTATTCCTCATGGAGGGATTTTTTTAAAAGAATCATTCAAGCGTGTTTGTCGGTTGCTGGTTCTGAGGGTTTTTATGATTTTCTGGAGTCACTTGGGTCGAGTCTAAGAGCCTCTTGTTTCACGCAGATGCGGTGATCCAGATCATCTTTTCAAATATATTTTCGCGATTAACAATAACACGATTGATTTAATTTTCATATAAATTTTTGATAGCTTATTTCAGAAATAGCCTGTCTGCCTACAAAATTTGAAGCAGACGATATATTTGTCTCGTGTGTTCAAATTTGACGTGTTACAACGGTTCTGTTTGTTTTCGCATGAAATGGATTACATGATCTCGTGTATGAAACAAACAGGATTCAAGTCTCGAGTCATTTGGTTAGAGTTGGAGTCTGAGTCACACTTGTAGAAGAGGATGTACGAGCCTCCACCTAGTTGTGGGGACAGGCTCTTTTGTTTGGAAAAAACAGACCGAGTAGTGGGGACATGTTTTATAGTCCCCATAGCTCGTTGGGTCTTCAGTAACGGTAGAACGAGGTAAAATTGGGTTAGGGTATAATGAAAGAAAATGTAGAAGAAGACAAATTAGGATGATGTTGAAAAGTTTCGAATTTTAGAGTGTGCCGAGTTTGAGATTATGAATAAGATTAAAACTGCTGCAAACTGCTTGCTAGAATGACCTGAAATATACAAATCAAATAAGTTAAGGGGCCTAATATTTTGATCTTAACAAGATCTTCTTCAGAGTTTGAGATTAGAGAGATTTCCCTTAGCACACAAACCCTATGGATTGTCCCCATAATGCAATGTACCAAAAGAATTGATGTGCATGGGCACAAACACACATGTAAAGATAATGATATGGAGTTGGGGAATTTATGTTATTATTGGAAACAAATAATCAAGGCAAATATCAATTGATGATTTTATTGTCGTCTCATTCTGACCATCTGACGTTGTTTTACAGCTGGATGCGAGTGATGCTGAGGACTTAATGGAGGACCTTAGTGATCGCATCGATGCGGCCATCTTGAATCGTCTGAACCAAGCCTCCTCAATCACCACTATGGGACCTATCAGCAAGCTAGCTGTCTTTATTGCTAGGTACTGACACGTTGGATTTAAAGCATGGAAGGTTTTTGTCCCCACAAATTAACTGACTGTACTACTGACATGCTGGATTGAAGTGGTGAAAAGCCTCTCTGGATTGATCCAGGAAAAATCTGACATTTTTTATTTTCATATTTGTGACCCACCAGGCCAAAACCAGGCGGAAGTCGGCAAATGCCATTTCGAGATATGGCATTGTACACAAAAAAATGTGTTGCCATCAATTTTTTTTTTTTCATAAATCGTTAGTTAAAACTCTAATTTATAAGCTGTTCATGTTTAAACCTTTTTAAATTCCCAGAAAGTGATAATATCGGCATTCTTCTTCGTTGCTATTACTCAAATTGAGCAAACTTGTTGCCACGAACGGCAACAAACTGTCACGTTTTGAAGCGTCGTTACTTTTCATTCCATAGCGGTACTGGTGCATGTGATGTATCATTTTAAAGCTTAAAACACTAGCAATACAATGGTATAAAAATCTCTCATATGAACAATTTTGACTTTAGCCTGGTTTTGGGGTGGTGGTTAATGTATTTTATTTTATTTTAATTTTTTTAATTACAACTGTTGACTGTCAAGCATGTGCTGGATTCCAAAAAGGAAAAATCTTTGTAACAACAATAAAATACAAAAAACACCAAATGTCACCACAAATTGACTGACAATAATTATTATTAATTTAATAATAATTGATGTTTTATAATTGATATTATTGATTGAATGCCAGATTCTTTGGTAACAGAACCACACAAAACAGATGTCTTGCCCAACAAAACATGACATCACTATTTTTCCAGTCACTTTGAGTTGTCTTGCTTGTAGATCATCAACATAGCAAAAGATACAGGTGTAACCCTCCAATTCTGACCTTTTATTTCTGACCTCTTATTTCTGACCTCTGACCCTTGTACATGTAGGTATAACTATGACCCCTACCGTGACTCTCCCAATGACAATCCTGATGCTGAACTACCACTGACTGCCGGAGATTACATCTACGTCTATGGGGATCCGGATGAGGTGAGGGCTTTTCTCTGTCAAGTCTGGGTCCTAGACTGCAAGATTTCGATTATTCTGACAATCGTTTTCCAAACCCCAGCTAAGGCTCCATTTCTGGTTCCATCACCATTGCCAAACTGCATGAATGGAGACGAAACTGGGGTTTGGAAAATAAAACTTGGGTCAGGAACATATACGCCAAAACTATACTTGATGGGCAGAATTCCTTCTGTTCTTTTTTATATATTTTTTTGGTTAAAAAAATTGTGGGGGAGGGATATATGTTTGTGATTGCTCGAGTGTTGCAGGTTTCGAACAGTTGTGCAATACCAAAAACATTGTAGAATTTGAGCATGTTTCATTCCTTTGACCCTGTCTTTCTGGCAATGAAACCAAGGATTTCTTAAAAACACCCTCGGCAATATAGCTAGTAAGCCTAAAGAAACCCGCAGAGAAAAGACAATGTGAAGGAGGTACAGTTTTAGAGGTGGGAGGAAAACCCCAGAAGAATAATCTGAGGAAAACCCACAAAATCAGGCAGGGACTGAAAACCCAATCCACATGTTGGCCCAGGCGGGATTTGAACCCGGGTCATAGCGGTGGAATGAGAGGAAAGAACAGATATGTCAATCTGCCCAAATATTGAATATTCTATTTAGAAAACAAATGAATAAAATAAACTTGTGTACATTCTTAGTCAGGAATTACAGAATTAGAATACAAAACAGAATGTGATGGAAAAAAAACACATTTGCGAGTGTACACATTTCCTGTTTATCAGTTCTAACAGTGCCCGGCACTGCTATTTGTAGATTTCGCATAGGATCATGTTACACAATTTTCTCCTCTGGTCTTGATGACAGAGTGTAATATTAATAGAATATCGTTGGAACTTGTCATAGAAGGCGTGTCATGACTATTAACCATATTTCAGATTTTGTAAAAATAGAAAAGTGGAAAACTTTTAGTTCCCGGTCATCTCAGTATTTTTATGTCTTGGTGCCGAATTGTCGCTCCTGTCTGAACGCATGAAACAGCACCCTCCCCATCATGTGACTGTATCCCAGCAACAAGCCACGCCCCTTTCTTCCCTGTGCAGTACTAAATGTATTGGCCAATGACATTTGTGACCCAGTGTTTGTTTTACCCAACAGTGTGTCTCGCAAAAGGAATATTTGTGGTTGTTAGAATAGTGTTGATGACTTGTTTTTAGGATCAAATTGGTAAAACAGACCAAACGAACCCAAAAGTAGGCCACATTGGTAAAACAAATGCCCCTACCATCCTACAAGAACCTCCACAACCTCCCTGTGATATAAACCGATACCAAAGAGCGCCCTCTACCCTTCACGCTTGCATTGAATAAAGGCCGATTCATACTTCAGGCGAAAACGAATGCAATGCAAATTTGACCTTTTCCAAGCATTCGCTGCAAAAATGCGAATTCGCATCGCGAATATGAACCTGCCTTAAAGGTAGTATACACCATTGGTCATTGCTTGAATTATCACAAATGAGTAGATTTGGGGGGTTGTATTTTATAGTAAATATCGTTTAACTGAGCTGTCCGAAGTTTTAGAATCATGGATGCCGAGAAAAGCACGAAAAACAGCGTTTGTTTTCAACCGGGGTCGAGCAGTTATTCTTATGTTATCTTTGTTTTTTCGCGCTCGCCGTCCGGCGATCGCGAATTTTTTTTTATAAAATTCATTTTTTTGGAATAATTACAGGATATCTAGCGCAATCCTTTTGCTGAATGCCTAGAATCATTATTTACTTTCAATTGAGTAAGGTATTTCTTAATAATTCTGTAGTAAATATTTTCGATATCTGCAAATGGTGTATACTACCTTTAAGGTGATTCTTCTAGTGTTAGTGTGTCATGAGGGTTGGTTATTCCATCATGCATGATCATAATCGTCCAACTGCCATTTTCTATTGCATGTTGCTTTCATTCCTGAGTAGGAGTCAGAATGGGTGAGTGTTTCAAACTCTAAAAAAAAAACCTTTTGATTCCAGTGTTTTGTATTGTATCAAGAGAAGGCCCAGTTTAGAAATTGGATTTGACCTCGGTATTTAAAGAGTTCAGGCTCGAAAGCCGCTAAACGGCAGAACAAAAATTGACTATCGTATAATTACTAGACACTAAGAGCTTTCAATTAAATCTTTCAAATTATTTGTTATAGAAGTGGTTTTTAGTGGCTTTTGTGCCGGTTGTGCCTGAACTCTTTATTTAGTTGCAAGAGCAGCTCTACTTTTGAAGTTTCGGAAACTTCTTTTTCAAAACAGCTTTTGATAGTTGACGTCAAGTCATTCACAAATCAATCATAAATCAATGATAAATTTATGTTCAGAAGTTGCCGTGGATACACACAATATTTTTTTTTCTGTTTTTATTCTGATGTACTCTTAAACTGAGCTACAGTTGTTGAAGAAATATATTTTTTTTTTCTAAATTGGCCCTGTGTGTTTTGTAAACTGTGTGCATGTTGGTTGCCATTGTACAAAAAGCATTGAAACTAGAAGAACATATTTTGTTGATTTTGTTTTTGCTGTCACTCTTTTAACTTATGTTTGTGTATATTTTCTTCCCTTTTTTATCTTTGCTTCTAGATTGGTTGCATTTGTTTCTTTTAAATAAACCAGTTACGTGTCAAACTATTCACTTCCAGTCATTAATTGCTACTGTACTTCGTCACAATTGAAATTGTAAAAGAACATTTTTCATCAAGTTTTATTGTTATTCAGCATTATTTTTACATCCGTATCATGTTGGTATCGAATGCACATTTTAATGTACCTGACCTGTACGTGATTTGGGTCGACAAAAGGAAAAGAACGTTTTGGTTTGTTTTCTTTTGAAATCCAAATAAACATTCACAAAGGAATACAAAAAAATTCACACAGATTTAAATAAGAACAAAGAAACGTAAATACAATTTTAAAGTAACAATACATTATTTGTAAGAGATTTTAAGAATATTATCCCAAATGGTATCTCAATTTTCACCTTCAGTTCTGCATGTAGTTTGGAATGAGAGTAATACCGATAATAATTTTTTGCAAATTGGATTGCTTGTTGGTTCTTAAAGGGATCGTATACGTTTGGTAATTGGAACCCACTGTTTGTTTTAATCCTATATAGTTATAGCTATTTACCATAAAACTAACCTGTAAAAATTTCATTTCAAAAGGTGGTAGCGATTTTGAAATATTGCCAAAAATCTGGAGCGGTTATGTCCACACAGGAAGAATAATCTGCATTGAAATAAACAATCTGAGAAACGTCACGGCAGTAACGCTTCTCAGATTCAAATTTGTGGAGATAAAAAAGTGATATCTTTTTCCATAACCGCAGTACTTTGAAGTGAAAAGTTTCTAAAAATGTATTATACTATCCAAAGCTGCTGTACTTCTTACCAAGTAAGTTTTTATTGCCATTAATTTTTGGAGTAATTACCAAACGTATACGATCTCTTTAACAAATAATTTCTCATTTCCTAATTATATTTTGTCTATTTTTTTTCTGCTTGTTTGACAGGATGGCTTCTATGACGGTGAACTGATGAACGGGCAAAGGGGACTGGTTCCCTGCAATTTTATCGAAAGAGTGGCAGGTAAACATGAGTTGGTCTTCCATTCAGACTGAGGACTTGAGACAATGGGGGATTAGCGATAACAATGATCCCGAGGACCTAAGTCCTCGGTAGGTTTTCCGGTATGAGTTGGCCTTCTATTCAGACTGAGGACTTGGGACAATGGGGATTAGTGATAACAATGACCCAGAGGACCTGAGCCAAGTCCTCGGTAGGTTTTCCTGTATGAGTTGGTCTTCTATTCAGACTGAGGACTTGGGACAATGGGGGATTAGTGATAACAATGACCAAAGGACCTGAGCCAAGTCCTCGGTAGGTTTTCGTGTTATGAGCTGGGTGTACATGTGTATGTGTGAAGGGTGTGGGGCAACCAATGGTTGGATACACTTGGATAAATTTGAGACAAAATAAAGAAACTACGGTACTCGGTGTCGTAATGACAATTTGTAAAACCTGAACCTAACAGAAGCCTTTATTATCTTGTAGAAATATTAATTTTTATAAGCTTATTTTACAATTTTACTTTTCATAGCCAGTGCGGTATAATTTATATTATATTGTTATTCTGCTAGTTTCCCTATTTATTTTCCGCGCACCTAAACAAATATATTTGTGTGTGCACCAGGCTTTGAGTGAATCACTAACAGTGTATTATTATTGTTTGTTTTTTGGTACAATTATAAATATTCTTGTTTTTGTAGTTGTTACCTACTCTTAGCTAATTGATTTGAAATGAACTTTTTCCTTTCTGGCTGACTGATAATGTTTTCTTTGTTCCTTTACTTTACTTTTCCACCCCGTTCTGTCTGTTTACGTGTTGTCACGTTTGCGTTTTTTCCACCAACACCTGCTTTTTAATCTAGGTACGAGAGATTTGAATGATACCAGAGGTAATGAACTGATACAAATTATCTCTCTGTTAAATGACCATCCTCCTATGATGCACCCTCCCTATGCAAGCTAAGCCCCGCCTACTCCACCTGTTTTCACCCTGCACCCCTGCATGTTCTAGGATATACACACTTTAGGCTGCACGTACATACGTGCATGCTATTCAATCCAGTGTTTAATCTGGGACCATCCGAGGTGTAGTAACAGAATTTTGTACGGGGGAGCGATGTCTAAGTTTTAGTTTGTAGACTAGAACTAGCGTAGGAAAACAGTAGCCCTACAAATAGAGCCTTTCCCCCAGTTTGTTAGATCTCTTTGTTCAGTGGGGTCTTGTCATAAGTCAAGAAGTGTTCTTCAATCTTGAAATGACATTTAACGATTATGAACATTTCAGGTTTGAAATACCGGCAGGATTCAAAGTATCACTTGTTTTAATAGAAATCAATACTTCAACTATTATCATTAAACCCACTACGGGTATTACATTTATCTACATTTTTGTAACTTTAAAACCTACTTTTTTATACTCATGATGTCTAGATATCTTGTAAAATATCTGCAAAAATACATTTGATGTATTCTTGATTGCATGTGTTCCTTCAAAACGTTATTATTGTGAATGCTGTGTATCTCTATCATGAAGTACACGCATCAAGTACATGCATGCATGAGCTTAAAAACCTTTTTAATCAATTCATTTTAATTGGTTACTTTTTTTGGGGGGGAAGGAGTCGTGAATTATTCTAATACAATTTGTCACATTTTTATGCCATGGGGGTTTTAAGGAAAATAATTAATTGATCCAAATTCGGATTTACTTTGTTAATGCTTTCAGTGACCATTTCTCGTGGATATACGCGATTTACTTCCATGATATTTTCGCCAGAGAATATTTTGTTACATTGTTTTTAAGAAGAAATGTCACACTAAGCAACATACATTAACTGGTATTTGTTCTGAAAACTCCTTGCATACCTAAATTGTACATCTTTCATTGGTTTTTTACATCCTCAACTTGTATGTTGCTATAAAAAACCCAAAATATTGATAGTGCTTTTCGTGGCATTTGAGTTACGGTCCATTCTTTCTCATAATGGATTGAACTCTTTAATCACTGTGGGATGTTCGCTCTTTTTCTTTGCAAATTCTGTCATCTTTACTCCCCACTGCGGTATACCATTATAAAGCATTGATCCATTGCAGTATTTTAAAGTAAGTTTGCATGCATGCAAGTTATTATTGGTACTTTATTGGTGGAGGGTAGGGCGTTTTCAAAATCAGGAGTTTGAGTAAAATGGGAACTTTATGATAACTAAAATGGGAATTACGTTGCAAACCAGGTACTTGTAGACTACTGTTTCAAATGTATTTATATTGATGTATTTCTGCAATTCTAGATTTATTTATGTTTTTTTTTTTAAATATATTTGTTTCTTCAGAGGAAGACCTTCCAGGTTTCATGAACAATGCGTTGGATAGCGATGGTAAGATATGATAACTCAAATAACTCATGGCAGACATATGTGACCCGTTCCTACGAAACCCGACATAAGTCGCACAGGCTATTTCGAAATACAACTCATTAAAGTTGAAATGGGGTGACAAATCTGGCGGACATCGATTTTTGTTTTTCGTTATTTTTTTATTCTTTTTATTGATGAGAAATTACAAAAATCATGCATGTATTGAGACAAACTGTGTCCTAAATGTGGTAATTTATCTCCCAAATACTTCGAAATTAAATCCTCATAAAATTGGAAGTATGTATGGTATAAAAGGTTTTGGTACCAAATGAAAGCTGAAGATGTGTACTAAATGGAAATAACAACACTTATGTCTGTTTTTGTGGGAGCAGGTCACATATTAAAGGTTCGATACACCATTTGCTGATATCAACAATTTTTACTACCAAATTATTCAAAAATATCTTTCTTATTTGAAAGTAAATAAGGATTCTAGGCATCCAGCAAAATGATTGCGCTAGATATCTTGTAATTGTTCCGAAACATTTAATTGTATAAATCCTGATTGCTGGACGGCAAAAAAACAAGAACAACAAAAGAACCACTGCCCGACGCGGGTTTAAAACGATCGCGTTTTTCTTGTTGTTTTTTCTCGGCATACATGATTTTAAAACTTCGGACAGGTCAGTTAAACGATATTTACTATAAAATACAACCTCCCAAATTCACCCATTGCCGATAATTCAAGCAATTGCAAATTGTGTATTCTACCTTTAAGTATTAAATAACAATTTGCGGATTTGTAATTCTTAATTTGTAATTCTAAGTAAAGGGTGTATGAACCAGTCCTGAACACTCCAATTTTAATATGATTTTGCACACACTTATAGACATTGAAAAAGTCTCTGTTAACATGTTTATTGGTTAAAACCTCAAATTTGTAATTGGTTTTAGTCAACTATTGAATCAGAGGACAATCATTTGTTCTGTAAACAATTTATTTAAGTTTATGTTGTAAAGTCGTTTTGGAGAAAGGAATATTGCAATTGTTGTTGTTTTTTGTTTGTTTGTTTGTTTTTCTTCAAGTTTAATGGTGGGTAAATGTAGGTTCAACTATAGAGTTTGTTTGAATTTTTCTTCTTTATTTAAAAGTTAAAAACCCAATATTTGTACCATGCCCGTAGCTTCCAAATTGGACTCCTTAGGCTCATCGGGCAATTACTCTCTAGAGGGAGCCCTTTCTGCACCACCCAAACCTTCCCATGATGCCTTGCTTTCCGACGCGCCCCTTGCTATGGGCGGGAGTAGTGCAGCTGCCATAGGTGGTGTCGGGGTGCCAGACTTGAGTGTCTTGGAGGAAAAAGGTTGCGAAAAATATTGTCTTGTGCCTTTGTGGCAACATTTATTGGTGTTTTGTAGCTGGTTGGTGGAGTTGTGTTTTTTGTGCAACTACAGTGTTGCTGGTATTTGTGATATGAAGACATTTTCTTCCCTGTATTCTCTTGGTTTTGTATGATTTGACGGCTGTTATTGGTTGTAACTGTTGGCCATATCCATTTTTAATTTTGCATGGAATGCTTTTTTCTTATTAAAGAATGACTTTTGGTGCCGAGATGTATAAATGAAAACTTGAAGGTGTATTTTGGTTTGGGGGGGGGGGGGGGGAGGCACTACCAAAGGAAAGGCCATTTAATGTTTTGGCAAAAAAACAATTGTCCTAAATGTTGTCGTATTTTTTTCAGAATGTTATTTCCAGTTTTTCCATGTATACACTTACATGAATATTTCCTGGGGTCGGTTTTTTTCATTATATTTTACTTGTGTAGTATTGTTATCTTGTTTTTACTTCATTTTGTATTAGTAAAGATTTGTTTTGATATTTATATTCTTATTTTTATTTATCCAAACTGTGCATGCTTTTCTGTATTGTAATTGATGTGGTGTATTTATTGATGACAGTGATACAAAATTTTACAAACACGAAGCAATCATACAACAGCAAGCAAATTTCAAACCAATAAGGCAGGTACCCGCTATGCAGTCAGGTTACAAGACCAAGATGGTAACATCAGTGTTCAATTTCAACGAACATTCTGACCTGACTAAAAGATCATTCTCCGCGATATTTGTGGGTTTCATCCTCCCAATTTGATTTTTTTTCTTCTAAATTGTTATTTTCCTCGCAATACAAATGTTTTTCACTTTTGAATGAGACTTCGACCTAGAAACATGGGCCCTCGATCGTTTTAATTATTGAATTACTACTTTTTAAGTTTGAATCATTGACTGCCAGACAATAATCTCTATTCTCGCAGGGTAGGCTGGTTCCCAGCCCACAGACGGTATATATAATGTACGGACTGGGATCCAGACTACTCAGATTGCGGATCTGTTGTCCCTGAGGTTTGCAGATGTCCACAAAAAAAAAGAGAAAAAGAAGGATTTTGGTTTGGACTGAACTTTAAAAAAATTCTACTATGTTCCTTCAGATGACATGAAGGAATTGGAATTCAATAGTGACGACGAAGACCTTGGCCGATCAGGCAGTAACCTAAACCACTACGCTGGCGACCTCTCCAGCTACAGCCGCAGCAGTGAACACCACAGCGATCTAGAGGACATTCCCGAGGTCGATGAGGACAATGGGGTCAAGGGTCATGGGAGGTCACTGGGGGAGGATGGCTTGACTTCACTGAGCGACATCACAGCGGATTATATCTTTGACGGTGAGAACAGATAACGTTGGTCTATTAAATAGACAAATTCTTTGGCTAATGTCATAGGCTTTGGTCAACGATTTGCCATTTCGCCTCACCACTATGACGAGGAGTGGGGTGGGAATTTGCAGGTAGCCTGGGAACTGGGTACCATTCAGAAAAGCCATTGCTGGGTGGAATTTTCTCGCATACAAAATAGCACATCAACATTTTGGATTTTATTTTTAAAAAGAAAACAAAACAAAACAAGTCCAGGGAATGATTTTCAAACGATTTTCGTCTTTTTTCTAGTTCCCTGTCCCAAGAAACTGACCCTAGAGCGGCAGCTCAAGAACAGTATCATCATCTCCTGGCTCCTGCCGGACACCATCGCACCCGCGGACGTCCAAGAATACCGTGTCTACGTCAACGGTCAGTTCCGTACGGCCACCAAGTGGGATGCCAAGACGCAAGCGCTGGTAGAGAATGTCAAGCCATTAGAGAATCACCGGATATCGGTGCGGACGGTTACGGCAAAAGGGATGTCGGAGGACGCAGCCTGCACCATCATGATCGGAAAAGGTACTTCAGAGATGAAGAACATCTGATTTAGCATCGTTTTTTTCTGGTGGTTTTTAACCAGATTGCGCCGGATGACGTATATAAACGCAAAGTTTTTCCCAGATTCAAAATGGATGATGCATAAACACGCCACGAGCAAGGCCAGAAATGTCTGTCAGCAGCGAGCAAGGCCGGTAATGTGCGGGTGTGCTTCCTGGTACTGGCGGCCTGAACCTGCTTCGAATCGAGTTTCCTTAAAAATAATCCCGCGCGTCGGCTCGGTGATGTTAAAATAATCCCGGCGCGAACTGGTTAAATGGACAAATGGTCCACTATATGCTTGTGCAAAATCATAGATACAATTTACAGCAAGTTCTTGTTCTAAAATAAGTATGAAAATCTTAAATCTTCGGCAGTTCTCGCAGTAGATTTGTGAGGTTGATTTTAGCATTTTCCAGTTTGGTTGAACAGAGCTTTATTGGAGTTGTGACGATCATATGTTGTACTATTGACACTGTTATATATAGAAACATGGCCTTCATATTTTGTGAGTTTGTGAGGGAAGGGGTGTTGTAAAAAGCTTGAAGTGATTTTTGTTGAGTTCATTTCAGGTTTTTGCCTTAACCAGTTTGCGCCGGGATTATTTTAACATCACCGATCCGACGTGCGGGATTATTTTTAACGAAACTCGATCTGAAGCAGGTTCTGGCCGCCAGTACCGGGAAGCACACCGACGCATTTCCGGCCTTGCTCGCTGCTGACGGACATTTTCGGCCTTGCTCGTGGCGTGTTTATGCGTCATTCGTTTTGAATCTGGGGAAAACTTTGCGTTTATATTCGTCATCCGGCGCGAACTGGTTAAAGGGGAACGGGTATTCTAACTACCCGTTCCCCTCTCTGATAAGATGTGACAACATGTGTGTGTTAATCTTGTCAATCTGACAATGTACAACATGTTTTTTTGGAAACGTAATTTGATTCGTTGGGACTAAAATGAAACGCAGAATTTTCACCGGATTTTGTTAGAGATTAAAAAGCCTAGAAAACTGTTGTGCATCTGCTTGGGGAACCCTTCTATACAAATCTGTGAAGTGGCGTCATTAAAAAAGAAACCAATTTTAAAACGGTGGTTTATGTTAGAGTTTTACATAAGTGTACTTTTCTCCCAAATTTAATTTGTTTTCATTTATGTTTTTACAAAGATGCATCAGCCGCCCCAACTGACTTAAAAACCTCCAATGTCAGCCCGACGTGTGCGAGCATCAGCTGGTTGCCCGGCAACAGTAACCTGGCCCATCAGATCACGGTCAACGGCAAAGAAATCCAAACGGCCAAACCAAGCATCTATAGATATTCACTAACAGGTATAGGCACGATATCCGGGCAGATTCAAGTCAGGGAACCAGACTAGCTGGCTTGCACCCATTCATGGTATACCCAGCACGATATGTGGCCGAGTGGTACCCCCTCTTATCCCTTTACCTTATACACACTCAACACTATTGTTACCTAACACATCCACCCTAGAAACCTAAAAATAATTTCTGAGATTCCGGGAACACAATGGTCAACACAAAAGAGGGGGGGGGGGGGGGGGTTTCTCTGCCACATCTCGTGCTTCATATGATTCATGGATGTATACAAACTTTATACTTAGTACCATGAATTTGGCTGTGATCACAACAAACAAATAGTTTTTAATTTGTTTTCTTTTGTTTTCTTTTCTTGTCTTGTAGGTCTTTCTCCACTGTCTGTCTACCGAGTTAACGTCAAAGCTAAGAGAAGAAAGAGGTCCCAAGATAGCTCCAAGGAGAAGCTTGAGACAGAGATAGAATTTAAAACACTACCAGGAGGTTAGAGACAAAAAATAGATTATAAATTAAACATACTATAGTCAGTTCTGGAAAATGTGTCACCATAACAATAACAAGACTGCAGACAGCCCTACATACACTGAACAAAAATATAAACGCCCACAAAAATATAAACGCCCACAAAAATATAAACGCCCACAAAAATATAAACGCCCACAAAAATATAAACGCCCACAAAAATATAAATGCCCACAAAAATATAAACGCCCCAAAAATGGTAATTTGTCTTGATTTGTAAACAATATTTGAGACAATCTCAGCCAGTGAGGAATTGCTCAGTGATGCAGTGATTCCACCCACATCTGTGTTGGAATAACCATTTTGGGGGCGTTTACATTTTTGTGGCCGTTTATATTTTTGTGGCCGTTTATATTTTTGTTCAGTGTATTTGTAAATTTACATACATGTAGGTCGGGGGTAAAAAAAATATAGAACAAACAAGTTTCATATTAAAGTCACGAACGAATTTGAGTTAATTACCTCTAGTATGCGAACAAACTACTGAAGATGTCGTAGGACCTGTTTGGATGGAACTTTAGGTTCTTTTATAGATGAAGTGAAAAATGCTCTTGCATTTTCACATAGATTGAATTTTGTAGAGTTGAAAATGAGCTTCTACCTTCACATCTCATCTCATTTTAGGATTCGTTTAAAGAATATAGATCGCTCTTGTGATAAATTAGAACCAAATTAAACAGTCTGGGTTCAACCTCCAAATTTATTGACAGTTTAAAACTCAACTGGGTGGTAACTTGTGATTCACATTACAGAGCATGGGCCACTTTCATAAAGCTGCTAGGCATGGACATTTGCTTAGCACAAAAAAGTCTTGCTCAATAAAAACAGGTTGCCAGCTAAAACTGCATGTGCTTTTCATGCTAAGCAAAAATCAGCTGAATACCAGTCACAAACAATAAACATCACCTGAACATTTGGGTTTGTGACCTTGTTTTAGCCATGAAAGAATCTTGCTTAGCAATTTTTGTTGTGCTTAGCAGCTCAATCAAACTGTCCCCAGCCGGTTACACGGCAAGGTATCGCGAAACCATTGATGAAATCAAAGTTTTTTTCAATTTAAAAAACGCGTTCAAGCTGAAACCGTTGACCTCGCACAAAGTTGTATAATGTTTTATCCAAGTTTCCATTACGTCAACCCTGTGCTCAACATTCTTTTTTCTTTTTTGCCTTTTGTTTACACCTTAAATTTGTTTGCACCATGCTTTTCAATTTGGCAAGCAGAGCCGAAGCGCTCGAAAAAGAAAAAGAAGGCTTTGCCCTGTAAGTACAACTAGTTGTCCCATGCCAACAGTCACCCTTTCCTGTGTATATTGTGAATAACAAACAGATTTCTTTCTCTGATTTATTTTGTGTTCTTTTTTGCAAACTACCTAAGAAAACTACCAAATTGTTTTTATTTCAATCAAAAGAAAACTTATCAATCTGTAATCGTTCATTGATCCCATCCAAGTGGTTGCGACTTAAATCATGACGATTTGCATTTGCAGGATTTTATTTCAATAGCCCTATATATTGATGATGTCGCCCAATGTTTATCACATTACATTGTAGTTTTCAGTGGGAGTCACCGTTCAACGCACGCTTACCTTTTACTTGCAAAATGCTAACTTGCGGTCAGTTTTCGGCCTAAAGACAGTGAAATGCACAGTTTCTGCTCTGTCAGTCGTGGGCGATAGCACGTCAGAAGACTAGAAATGATGATTACCAAGCAGCAGATTTGTCTTGGGGGCAAATGAGTAAAAAGAAGAGCGTGTAAAGTGCTAGTGTATGTACAATTTGTATACAAACCGTAGTAGTGACTCTACTTTTCACTATGATGTACTGCGGTAAAGTGTGCAACGTCACCAATACAATAATCCTAATAAACGTATGCCTGTGTTTGTAGAACTACAAGGGGTTGAAAACGTAAGATACGGTTGCACTAATAAAATGACTGGAGTGTTTGAGCTGCCTGTAAATATGTACTTGAGTTGTGCAGTAATACTTCTAGTGGCCCCCCCCCCCCCCCCCCCTATGCACCAGAGAGTAACAAAGATCTTAGCTGACTATTTGAGCCCTCTTATAGAGGACGGGCCAACTGGGAGCAATTTGTAAATGCCCTTGAGCAAAGCACTTTACCGTGACTGCCTCAGGGCATTGTTGAACCAATGCATACCTGTGAGAATTATGTTGAGTTTGTGAACAGTCGAATGTGTGAATAGTCAGAGTGATTTAATGGTTGCCTAAAGGCCGTTCTCCCACGGGAGTCAGACGACCAGACTTGCTTGGTGTAATTGTACTTTTTCCTGTCGTTAACTGTGACATGGTGTTCAGCGGAAAGGGTTGGCAATTAGTTACTACAGATGTCTATGTGTATAGCTGCATTTCTTTTTTACTCTTGTGTCAACTGACTCTCAATTTACTCTGTGTAAATGTTGCTCTTTTGCATATCAATTTCATGCCTAATACCTAAAAATGTAGCATAGATTAAACTCAGTGTTAATATTCGTGTTAATAATATATCTAAGCGTTAGAACAAACCCTGACAATAGTTTTTTTGGTTTTTGTTTACATCCATGTGCTCTTGCTGTAGGCTTTTGGTATAGAAACTTTGTCGTTTGATATATTTATGAGGCATTTTTAATAAAATAGGAGACGTTTTGACCTGTGACCCTGAGCCATTTCTAGTGTCACATCTTCGACTGTAAACAAAATTTATTTTAATGCAGGAAAACAATTTTTTTTCGTGGGCAATATTTTCCGAGTGCTAAGAAGCTTGCCATAACTTAGACCTGGTTAACGTTACACCAAACAACTTGATTCAACAAGGAAAACAATTTCACTAAATTCTGATTTCTATTTCTGCATATTTTCTCTTCCAGGTCTTCCAGATGCGCCGCTTGACATCCAAGTCAAAGAAGGTGCTTCGCCTGCAGTCTGCGTGGTGGAATGGCTACCGGTCACGATAACCACATCAGGGCTATCTAACGGCACTGTGGTAACCGGCTATGCGGTGTACGCTGAAGACATAAAAGTGGCGGAAATCCACTCGCCAACAGGTTAGGCCCTTTCTGCTGAGAATAGGACATGCTAATGAAATTGGAGATCGGGACAGACTTTGCTTTTTTGCTTTGCTAATACAATGTAATACAATGTAATACAACGTAATACAACGTAATACAATGTAATACAATGTAATACAACGTAATACAATGTAATACAACGTAATACAATGTAATACAACGTAATACAATGTAATACAATGTAATACAATGTAATACAATGTAATACAATGTAATACAATGTAATACAATGTAATACAACGTAATACAACGTAATACAACGTAATACAACGTAATACAACGTAATACAACGTAATACAACGTAATACAACGTAATACAACGTAATACAACGTAATACAACGTAATACAACGTAATACAACGTAATACAACGTAATACAACGTAATACAACGTAATACAACGTAATACAACGTAATACAACGTAATACAACGTAATACAATGTAATACAATGTAATACAATGTAATACAATGTAATACAATGTAATACAATGTAATACAATGTAATACAATGTAATACAATGTAATACAATGTAATACAATGTAATACAATGTAATACAATGTAATACAATGTAATACAATGTAATACAATGTAATACAATGTAATACAATGTAATACAATGTAATACAATGTAATACAATGTAATACAATGTAATACAATGTAATACAATGTAATACAATGACTTATCAGACGACTCACCTTCCTCGACAGCGGACAGAGTCTCGGTCAGCCTCAACAAGATCAAGCTGTTGTCAGCGCGGGATGTGGTCGTCAGAACCCTCTCTCCTAACGGTTTCTCGATTGACTCGGTACCGGCCCGCATTCCACCGGCGCTGATGGACGACAGACGCGGTGAAGCCACACTCCGAGCCATGGAGGCAAAGGTGAGAATTCCAACTTGAGAATATTGATGAGCCATATTGCTTGTGTTTGCTTTTACTTGTCGTTGTGCATTGTATTGACATGCCTGTTTCTTGGCCCTCAGTATTCCCACCCATCAACCATGTATCACGGGGCAGAGGACGACGATGGCTCTGCCCACAGCTCACGATCGGAGGAAGGGCGTCGTGCCGATGACAGCGGCAGCCCGCTGGCCAATAACAAGCCTCCCGCTGCGGCAAGCAGCGGAAAGGCTGTTGAGAATGTCGCTGAGAAAGATGACGTCACTAAGGTAAAGCAGTCTGTACCAGGATGTATAGGTTCCTCCTTAATTGATTTGGATAATAATTGGCAGTGTTACCTCCACCCTAAGCCCCCATACTGCTACCCTACTCCTAAGGAACCCCCATCTTACCCAAATGTTACCCCCACCCTTTCTCTTGACACTAAGAAAGGGCAGGATGTGATTTTGCATTCTAAGCCGACACGGTCGTTTATAGCAAGATGTGATTTCAACAAAAGAATTCCAAAATTTAAACTAAATGCTCCAAATTCACATCCTGGATTAAGTCCTTAATATCCAAATTTACTCTACCCCAATGCTTTCTGTAACCCACACCCATGGTACTTCATCCTACCCTCATGGTATCCCTTCTCCCATGATATCTCTGGATATCCCTACCCCTATGGTACTCCCGCTACTCCCATGAAACCCACGATGTACAAGTTTTTACACTGAAAAGCATCTACAAGATCAAATATTGCCTTTTGTTACAAACATGAACATTGCGACAAGCCTTCATAACTTGTGAAACTTGTGTTTGCAATTTTTCTACATTCCGCTGCGGGTCTGAATGTTACTTAATCATGTTTGGGGTCCTCTTCTGCCCAGAAGGCTGACGTGCGGATATCCCGTGATGACTACACCTCCGACAGTGATCGCTCAGAGCTCTCAGACATCGCAGAGGAGGCGGAGGAGGAGCTCTCAGACTTTGCTGACAGCAGCCTGCCAGGGCTGAGTGACGGGAGTGAAGCCAAGGCTCTTAAGAGGATGAAACGGAGAGATGAGGAGCATAAGAAGGTGCAAGAGACGCTCAAAGTGAGTATAGTAGAGTCCCCTTATGTGGCACACTTCAGCGTTTCTCTTGATTTTCCTCATGCAGTGTTGACAAACTTCAAAATAATTCAGTTAAATACTGGTACATTTACCTCAACAATGCTCGCTGTTGAACCTTTGTTAACAATTCAGTGTCATGAAATTTTGTCCGAAATAAAGAAAAAGTGGTGCCCTGAAATTGTTCCCTAACGTGGCGCACTTGAATAAAACTCTGAAAATCACAAGTTAACATTTAAGAATTTCTGAACATTTCACAAATTCTGATAAACCATTATTACCTCCACTCACATTCCCAACTAGAAGTTTGTCAGAATTTTTAAAGTTATTTTGTGACGCATTTTTTAAGGATTCATTATGAACTTCCAAATATAATCAGAAAATCACGCCAAAATAAATCTTTTTGTTTACTTTGTAACGAGTAGGTAAACTCAAAATTTATGAACTTTCTGTAAAATTGAAATTAGAGACAAAAAAGTGTGCCAGGCTAAGGACTGCGCCACATTAGGAAACATCAACATTAAATTTTGTGAGTTTTCTTAAGAACAGTCTTCTAGGTTTCGTCCTATGTCTGAACCTGTAATTTCTTCACATTGTTTTCTCATTACTAGGCCCCAGTTATTTCATTAATATCATCCACAATTTCCCAGTACAATGCCAAGCCTGACTTGGAGTTAGACACGGACCCAGAGTTAGAGAGCTTGAACCGATCCGACAAGTGCCGGCCTTTCCAGGTCATCCGTCAGCAGTGTGACTTTGATCGAGAGACGGAGCAGTCACCGCATAACCAAGTCCTGGAGCCTGTTCCCATCAAGCAGTCCGGCCAGACGGGAAAAGACGTGCCGCACATCGGTGAGTGGGGACTTAGTCACAGCTAGTTAAGATGGGCAGTATTTGCTACAGTGTCATTTTTTGGTTCCTGATAATAAAACAAAATTACCTCGACAATATACACCCATCACGAAAAAGAAAGATCTTCTTAATACTTTTTTTCCAATCCAAAAACTACAGAGCAATTTTGTTGGATGTCGGCCCCGGTGAAAAAATGAATTTTCATGTAGTTTTAAAGAGGGCATCTGTACGTTAAAAAAAATGAAAGCCCCATGTTGATACGATGTTTTGTTGTCGAGTTATGTAAATTTGTTTAAATACCAACGAAGAACACAGTTCTTGGGGGTTCCAAAACATTTTTGGGGTTCCCCGACATCCGACTCATTCCGCTTGATCGTGTCACATATAACCACTAATCAGTAGAGAAACTCATTATCACTAGACGAACCAAGTTTTATCCAAGACCACCAGTACTTATATGGCTGTAGCATATCTGATGACCTGGTCGGCAGCACAGAAGAAACGTTTTACAATTCAATCTCACCTCAATTTAAAAACAAAAATATTTTAAACAGAAATTACCCAGGACGAAGCCCGCAAAGCAGCAGCCTTAGAGAAGCGCTCTGAACCCACCGGTCAGCCATCCACCCCCCAGCAACCATCGCCACCTCCAGATTCCAAAACCTGTCAACGAGCTATTGACCAAGCCCGCCCCGCTTCCCCGCGAAAGAACAGCCTCGGTGAGGACTTGCAGAAACCCGCAAACTATAAAGACTATGACGCCAAGTCCAATAACAACAGACAACGAAAGCTGTCTGTCGACTCACGGACAGACGAGACGGGAACGTTTGAGGATGAGGAGGAATACTCGGTGAGCGAGGGGCCCGAGGAACTATTTGACGACAGCGTGATTCGGTTTTTTGTGGCGTCGTACGATTACGACCCGACTGCTATGTCTCCTAATGTTGACTGTGTGGAGGACGAGCTGATGTTCAAGGAAGGAGACATAATCAAGGTATGTACAATGCAAAACTTTGTTGTAATGCAAACTGACTGTCAAAGCTCTGAGAAGTGGTCCTCTCTTGCAGGGTTGTAGTCGAGTCCCTCCAAGTCCGTTCACAAGTCCTTTCGTGAAGCCAGTCACAAGTCCCTTCATAAAGGCAGTCACAAGTAACTGGATGAACAATGACAAAGGAATGCTTTTGTCAAAGCTGATTTGAATAGCTTGTGTTTTGAATTGGAACTAAAGGACTTGTGATGGACTTGCAGGAACTTACAGGGACTTGCAGGGACTTGCAGGGACTTGCAGGGACTTGAGATGGACTCGACTACATCCCTGTTCTCTTGTCTTCGGTTTCCTTGTTTCAATTTTGTTTTTAAATAATGTTATTGTTGTCCAGGTGTTTGGTGATAAAGACGCAGACGGCTTCTACATGGGTGAGCTGAACGGCCATCGAGGCTTTGTCCCATACAACATGGTAGAGGAGGTGGATGGACCGGAACAGACACCCCTGAATCCACCCAAGAGAGCCAGCACAGCCACAACGTCTGGTGAATCACCGGACAGGGTCGGGTACTCTAGCAGCCTCAACACTACCACAAGCAGTCCAGGTACAGCAGTTACCCTGCAGGCCCGTACGCAGGATTTTTTATGGGGTGGTGCGAATTTGTACTGATGGGACCAAAAATGGAACCAAAAATTTTTGTGTGCCAGTGCCGTTATTTCTACATCAATAAAACATTATTTACCCCGGAAGATGTGGACCTTTTGGTAATTTGGGGGGCGAATTTGTACTGATGGGACCAAAAATGAGACCAAATTTTTGTGTGTGCCTGCAGTACAGTTATTTCTACATCAGAATACCATTATTTATCCGGGAAAATGTGGACCTTTTGGTAATTTAAGGGGGTGCGTACGCACCCGTCGCACCCCCCCTGCGTACGGGCCTGCCCTGGTACCACCCACAGCTGAGGAGCTGAATCCAGCCTCATTGTACATTTGTATACTGTTATCATCACTGCAAATATTTTGTTGGGGGTACTAATCATCAATAAATATGTAGACAGGTGTCTCGTAAACCCTAAATATAGCTGTTAGTATTTGTTGAGATGATCGTTGCGGAACATAATTTTTTCTAAATATTTCTATTTCATTGTCGGAGAAGTCACTATGTAATTTGTAAGGTTGCTTACGGATACCCGATTTTATAATCTGGAACCGGTTCCTGACATCTACTGTCAGGTACTCAAGTATCCAGTTCCGATGCAGACTCGTGTTACTGTTTTTTTCTCTCTTCGTTTCCCTTCCCGTTTTCCTCGTCCAGTACAAATCTTCAGCAGTCCAATGAACAGCCTCCACGTCTCACCGGATGCCCGCATCACCAAGATGAGGGCTCTCTTTGACTACAACCCACAGGAGTTGTCGCCAAACCCAGACACCGAGTCGGAGCTCTCCTTCCATCAAGGGGAAGTCATCATCGTCTTTGGAGAGATGGACAACGATGGTTTCTTTGTGGTCAGTGCTAAACATGTTTTAAAAGTAATTCAGGAATTTATGTTTAGTACTTGTTGATAAAACACATGGTCCAATATAAGAGAGCTTCTTTAAAAAAAAATTATTTATATATTTGTTATATTTTGTTGTTGTTGCATCGTCAAGTATTTTCTTCTCATCAAATCTCCTTGTTAGAATCTCGACGGAGACAAACAAAAATTACTTCTTTTGAGAGACAGATTCGAACAAAGAAATTGACTGGTGCAGGACATATGGCTGGAGGGCTCAGTTGGTAGAGCACTAAATCAGGAGGCTCGCTCCTGTCCATTTCTTTGTTCAAATCTTAAAAAGAATATTCTGCCAGAAAAAATTAATTAAAAATAAAATAAAAAAATAGCTGAAGCAAAAAAAAACTGTCTATGAAACAGCTTTTGATTTCCGAATTGTATTTCGTCAAATACAGGGTGAACTCAATGGCCAGCGTGGTCTGGTGCCGTCTAACTTCCTAGAAGCTATCGTAGACACGCCCCGCCCCGAGTCAGCCCAGAGCCCCCAGCCACCCCACAGCCCCCAGCCTTACACCCCTCCGAGTCACCAGCCTTACAGCCCCTCTCACCGCACGGCCTACAGCCCCTCCCCCAGCCGGGAGAGCCGCGGCAGTCGGGGCAGCAAGGGAAGCTACTCCTCGGTGAGATCGGATGACAGGCAGACACAGGTGAGAATGGAGACAAAATGAAAAGAATTACCCTGTTTTTTTCTTGAGGAGTGACACCCCTTGTAGTATGTGGTTGTAAATGTATGATGAATCTGATAAGAAGAAGAAATCGAAGAGATGCTTCAGATTTTCCCTTTTGTGTATCTATATGTGTTACTTCTTTCTCTTTCTGTGCATTGTTATCGTATTAATTTCTATATGTGTATTTGGATTTCTTTTTTGTAATGTTTCAGGTTACACTAGTGCCTTTGATGGGGTCTCCTCCCGCCCCATCTTTGATATTTCAAGAATACTTACATATAAAAGGAAATGAACCCCAGTTTTGCTTCAGAACAGAACAGAGTAGAAACATTTATTTGCAGAACCAATTGTTTTTTGAAACATTAAAGCACTTGTTTTTTTTTAAGATTGAAGCACTTGTTTTTTGAAAGATTGAAGCTCTCTTCTTTTTTTTCACTTATATAAACACACCAGTCACTGTTGTTTAAGAATTTAGTTGTTTCATCATGTTAAAGATTTTTTTCTAAACATTCTGTCTTGCCCATGGGACAACTCATGTTTTTAAATACTTTCCTACAAATTTCATAAAGTATCACATTTTGGACCCAAGTAAGTGGGTGCCACTGGAACCAAGTATCTGGGACAAAATATCTGGTAACCATCATCCAGGACCCTTTATCTGGGTCCAAGTATTTGGTACCTAGCATCTGGGCTCCAGTATCTGGGACTCTGCATCTGGGACCTTGGACCCAATAGCTGGGACCCAGCATCTGGGACCTAGCATCTGGAATCCAGTATTTGGGATCCAGCATCTTGGGCCTTGAACCCAGCATCTGGGATGTTGGACCCAGCATCTGGGGCCTTGCACCCAGCATCTTGGGCCTTGCACCCCACATCTGGGAAACTTGGACCCTGCATCTGGGAAGCTTGAACACAGTATCTGAGATCCAGCATCTGAGACATTGGACCCAATAGCTTGGACCCAGTATATGAGCCCTAGCTTCTGGACCTCAGTATCTGAGACCTAGCATCTGGGATCCAGATTTTGGGCCCTAGTATCTGGGCTCTAGTATCTGGGTTTAATGTTCTGCGACCCAGTATCTGGGACGAAGTATTAGGGATCAAGTATCTGGGCATAAGTACATGTATTTGGTTTCCAGTATCTTGTCTTCTTCCTGTTTCTACGCCCCATGCAGTAGCTACGCCACAGTTTCTGGGCCTCCTGTCCATCACCTCAGTTAGATGTGTTTCTTCGTTCATTTCATCCATTCCTCCAGCTCACCATGCATGTTGAGACCCATCTCTTATTTTGGTTCTTTATTTTGCAATTTGTTTTTTTGGTTGCTTTCATTTATGCTTGCATTTCATCATCAACAAACCACCATCATCATATACTAGTCAACGTGAACCAGTGGGTAAGGAAGGCCTTGAAACTACTAACACCGCCCTTACGCTATTAGCTTGGCTTTAGCGGTGGCGAATGCGGTTACAATGCAAAAGCATTTTTGCTTAATAACAGGAAGCTTATAAAATACCACTATGATGTCTGAAGCTAATTGGTGTGCAGTGGCTGGATAAAATGCTGGTCGAAGCTTTTTGCTTACGGAGGTGGATATTAACACATTTGTAACTAATTTTGCTTGCAGGGTTTTGTTTTTTTAACCAAATTTTCTTTTTAAGAACTGTTAGTTTTTGAGTTAAAAATAGAGTTGCAGATTTTATTTTTTTTGTTGGAATAAGATTGGAGTGTTTAACCTCTACATGTTGCAGGAATCACAGTTCATGGCAGTTCATCCAACTTGCTTTACTAATAATGCAGTGTTTGTTTCCAGCTAACTGCGTGGCATTAACAAAAGTGGGATTCCTCTGAGTTTGTGAAAACAAAATGTCATGACTTTCTTTTTAATATTAGGCCTCTCCCTTCAGTAATGTAATTTTCTGAGTTACCAAGTTACAAGCTTGCTTTGCTAAAACACAAACCCACCACTATAGCTCCTGCTTGCAAATGTAGACGTCTTGTAACTTAAAACTGATATGGGACTTGTGCACGAGTACTCCTTGATCAGTACAAGTTTATAAAAAGAAGTTAAAAAGGAACTAATAGCAGAATCACTCAAACGCATTAATAATGGCACATGCAACTTGTGCAGAGATGCTGGTTTGTACACAGTGTGTCCAATCAACTGAAGTACCACAAACAGTGATGATAAAATGTTGCCTATCCCTGTTACAAAGTTCCTTCGTACTTATTGCCGAAATTATTGAGTATAATCAGAAATCTTTGTTGATTTTTGCTAGCTTCAGCACACAAGACATCAGGAAAACGGAGAGGCCCCAGGCAAAAGTCGGGAGGTGAGGTCAAACTCTGATGTAGCAGACCATTCTGGAGACAGTATGGGAACACCAGAGCACATCAAGAAGAAGAAAAGTCTTCTGTCCAAGGGGAAAGCCCTGTTCAAAAAGCTGGGGGGTGACAGCAAGCAGAAGCATAAATGAAGGGATTTAGTTCTTCTGTTTGATGTTGGAGGAATTGATCCTACTTCTACCACGGACTTTCGCAAAACTGATTCGCTTCTGCCACTGATATTGGAGAAACTGATCCCACTTCTGCCACTGACGTTGGCGAAACTGATCCCACTTCTGCCACTGATGTTGGCAAAACTGTTCAGCCACTGATATTGGAGAAACTGATACTGTGTCTGCTATTGACATAGAAGAAGCTGATCCCACTTCTGCCACTGGCATTGGCGAAAATGTCAACCATTGATATTGAAAAAATGAACTTACTTCTGCCACCAAAGTAATTCGGTCACAACCATAGAAGCAAGGTTGCCCTCATCTGAGCAAAATGGTCCTGTTGAGGAAGCTGTTTAGAAGTTGATGAACAAGCACAACTTTAGTGAAAAAAAATGAGGTTGAAGGGCTGCTGCTAAACCCAACTTCCAATGGCCTTGCACATATTGTTACAAAGGAGTATATCAGGAAATACGGATATATTCAGTTTTTGAAGTCGTTGGGGAAGCGAAAGACAAGACAGACCGATTAAAATGGTAAAGAGTTTCTGTCATCAAATAGGTGTTGACCAGAAGCAGAAACACAAACATTTGTTGGAAGCTCTCCTGAAGCAGTAAAAATAAAAGTGCGATTATGGGATTGTATCTTTTGCATCACGGGCTTGTATCCTGCATAAAATCTGCGATTGAAATCGGTGTTTGTCTGTGGGGAAAACATCCAGAGAATAGTTTTAAAAAATGTATGACATAAAATAAATAAAGTGAAAAGTTAGTACTGGAAGTTTTTGCATGTGAATTGCCCACTTGTAAATGCTTGTTGATTGCAGATAGGAAAGGTATATAACATGTCTGGGAGTAAGGGTCTTTTATAATATGCTTTTTTTTTTTTGGGGGGGGGGGGGGAGTTACATTTTGTCCACTTACCTGGCTGTCACATATTGACCTGGCTGTCACATATTGACTTGGCTGTCACATCATGGAGGTAGGTGGTCACATATTGACCTGGCTGTCACGTATTGACCTGGCTGTCACATATTGACTTGGCTGTCACATATTGACCTGGCTGTCACATATTGACCTGTATGTCACATATTGACCTGGCTGTCACATATTGACCTGGCTGTCACATATTGACCTGGCTGTCACATATTGACCTGGCTGTCACATATTGACCTGGCTGTCACATATTAACTTGGCTGTCACATATTGACCTGGCTGTCACATATTGACTTGGCTGTCACATATTGACTTGGCTGTCACATATTGACCTGGCTGTCACATATTGACCTGGCTGTCACATATTGACCTGGCTGTCACATATTGACCTGGCAGTCACATATTGACCTGGCAGTCACATATTGACCTGGCAGTCACATATTGACCTGGCTGTCACATATTGACCTGGCTGTCACATATTGACCTGGCTGTCACATATTGACTTGGCAGCAGGTCCACCAACAACCTCACTGTGTTTTCAGGAAACAAGTTCATTCCAAAGCTATAATTTTTCCCAATTTTTGTGTGGTCCTCCTGTCTATACTACATGTTTATGAAACTCGTCAGTTTAAATCCTGGGTAGTGTTTTTATTTTGCATAAACTGTTTATCGTTTTTCAGTTCGTCAGATGGTGCTGCAGATTTTGTGTATATAAATGAACTGCTATATTTATTTATTGCCGTCTCGGTTTTATGGGTTTATTCTTATTAGGTCTATATCGCTTTGCAATGCAAAGGCATCAGAATAGTAAAACTATCTTCACTATCCTTTAAAAAGTATATCTGATACCAGTATATTCTATACAAGTGAGTAAACCCCTGGGTAATATGTTAATATTATGTACACATGTACATGATGAAGGCATTTAAAACTTTTTTTTTTAAACTATGGTTTAGTTGTCTGACTGGTACTCGGCAGCATATTTTATTCTTATGGTTTTAAACAATTTTGTTTTCTGTTTAGCGGGTATTTTGCAGAGGGCCGATCAATACCAAACATTGTGATTGGTTACCAGTCATTTGACTGGTAACCAGTCATTTGACTGGTAACCAGTCATTTGACTGGTAACCATTTAGGTAAAACATTGGCTACACAGCTGTCCCTCAATTGGCCCAGTTTATGTCACCAATGCATTTTTTTATGTGTAAATTTGGCAGGCATTTGGCAGGCATAACTATGTACCTAGGCATTCCTCATTTGAATATTTATGATGTGTAAATATTTACAATATCGCATAAAAAAAACAATTTTTTAACATCTCTCTTGTCCATTAATGATTGTTGAGACCTTTACATTCCAAGCAAGTTTGTATTTATTTTTCATTGTTTATAAAACAAAACATTGTTATTGCAAAACAATTATAATTCAAACAATGATTTATTGACATTCACTTTATTGCATGTCACTAGCCATTTTTTTCCATTTTAAAAGCAAGGCCATTTTTTTTTATCAGTCGGTTGAGCATCGATTATAACTTTTTTTCCTACAATTACAGGGTTAACGGTTTGTCTTGTTGCTACTATTCCAAACATACTTCAGAAAATAAATATTTTAAAACAAAATATTTCAAAAGATGAAAATACTAATACGCATGCTCCAAATGTTACTATCGAAAATCTTATTTATTCTTTATATATCGGTACATTACACCATGTACAAATGAAAAATCGTTCATGATAACTCGAATATTACAATTTAGTTTATAGCTGACCACTTCTGTAATGCATATTAATTTCAAGTCTTCCATTTGGGCTGTTAAATATTGATGTAAATTTATAAACTTGTGTACATTGGATAAATATATTTACGTAATTTTCTTTCCAGCAGCGTGTGTGTGTGTGTGTCTGTAGAGAAGTATTTTTCCTCTTTCTTGGGATTATTATTAGAGGTCAGGTTTCTGTTACATGAACTAATTTTGGTTTTTCTTGTTTTATCTCGCATTATATTTTGAGTCAAACCATATCAGTGCTTTAAGCAGGACCCATGAAAGGGTTGTAAGAGTATTTGCAAGATTTGAAGGTTTCATTGTAGAAACTTTATGACGAGAGCTTGTTAACAAATGCAGGTTTATTAAAACTCTTATGGGAATCCAAACTAATGATATGTTATAGATAATGCCCGAGTTACGCGCCATTCGTGGGTAATAATGGCCCGAGGGACATTATTACCCACGAATGGCGCGTTAACGAGGGCATTATCTGACTTAAACTCTACCCGTAACGTTGTAGCGATTTCAAGAGTGCACTTCATTTAATGCAACACAGGCTTAGACGTGGGCCCTGCAAGTCACTAGGCGCAGGCCCTGCAGGTCACTAGGCGCGGGCCCTGCAGGTCACTAGGCGCGGGCCCTGCAGGTCACTAGGCGCGGGCCCTGCAGGTCACTAGGCGCGGGCCCTGCAGGTCACTAGGCGCGGGCCCTGCAGGTCACTAGGCGCAGGCCCTGCAGGTCACTAGGCGCAGGCCCTGCAGGTCACTAGGCGTGGGCCCTGCAGGTCACTAGGCGCGGGCCCTGCAGGTCACTAGGCGCGGGCCCTGCAGGTCACTAGGCGCGGGCCCTGCAGGTCACTAGGCGCGGGCCCTGCAGGTCACTAGGCGCGGGCCCTGCAGGTCACTAGGCGCGGGCCCTGCAGGTCACTAGGCGCGGGCCCTGCAGGTCACTAGGCGCGGGCCCTGCAGGTCACTAGGCGCGGGCCCTGCAGGTCACTAGGCGCGGGCCCTGCAGGTCACTAGGCGCGGGCACTGCAGGTCACTAGGCGCGGGCCCTGCAGGTCACTAGGCGCGGGCCCTGCAGGTCACTAGGCGCGGGCCCTGCAGGTCACTAGGCGCGGGCCCTGCAGGTCTAGGCCTTGGCACTGCAGGTCACTAGGCGTGGGCCCTGCAGGTCTAGGCGTGGGCCATGCAGCTGAAACGTACAAATGCAGTGAATCCCCCAACACAGACTATTGTTTCTGCAATTTACAACATAGTAAAGCATTTTATGTTTTAAAGGCTTATACCTCACTAAACTGCCTACCATGTATTTATTCTAATGCGTGCATTCGACTGCAAGAAACATGTTTACTATTCACAAGTTCACATGTACAATGTCATGTTTTATGTAGTGCAATGGTTTAAAATGGAGTATTAAATAACCTTTAGTTTTATTTTTGACGCCGCCCGTATTTGTTCAAGTTCAAATGGTGTCTTAATACTTCGTTACAACTCCAGGAGTTGAATGATACTACAATGTTTAGCAACAATAGCATATATGTCTTGGATGTATGTGAAACTAATTTTGTATTCATTATAACTTCAATGTTATTGGACTTGCTTTTGTGGGATCCTGCCCCCTCCAACAAAAATGCATTGGTAATTTTCCCGCCAAAAGAAGGCGCTGTTAATGGGGCATTTCTTCTGGAGCAAAATAAAATCAATAAAAACTAACAAAGTATATATAATAAAATGCACACAACAAGATACGATGTTGTATGAATGAAGTTTGATAAATGACAAATCTACCCATTAGGGCAGGATCAATTTTATTACAGTTAAAATTTTTAATTTTTGAGATGCTTCCTGTGTGCACAGACAGAATATTCTATGTTTATTTGTAAATAGGCTGAGTCTATATATTCAAAGTAATATATCAAACGTGTGTGTGCCGTTGATTTCTATCTATTTTCAAACATCTGAATTAAATTACAAATTCCCTAAAGGGAGCCAGTTAAATCATGGGAAAATGTTACACTGGTTAATGATAATCCTATACAAAGAGAGTAATACTTCAAAATGTTGAAATGTTTTTTCCCATCGGTTGCAGTCGTCTGTCGTGTGCTGGGGCCAATTTCATAGAGCTGCTAAGCACAAAAATTTGCTTAGCACAAAAAGTCTTGCTCATTAAAAACAGGTTACCAGCCACAATTCTATGTGTTTTTCATGCCAAGCAAAAAAACAGCTGATTATCAATCCAAAGCAATAAAGACCATGTGAAAATTTGGTCTGTAACCTTGTTTTTGCTGAGGACAAATTGTCATGCTAAGCGAATTTGTGTGCTTACAGCTCTATGAAATTGGCCCCTGGTGTTATTTCGGGGTATAAAATCACCAGAACAGTAAACAAAACCACATATTTCTGGTTCTGTAATTATAATTGTATTTATTTTCTGTTAGTGTTACTTACATCAAATCTACCCTTATTAAAAATATTGTTCTTTTTTTATAAATTCCCACCATCATAAAAAAGACATTCCTTTATATTTCTTAATTACGGTTTTGATTTTGCACTTAATAGTACAATTCAGTATAGGAATTATGTTTCGCTGAGATTCTATTAAACACTATACCCAAACAATTAAATGTTTGAAACAATGCTATATATTATAAAAATGGACTTCATAAAGTTTTTAAAATAAAAGACAATGTCAAAGAAAGCTAAACTTTGTTTTCTTTCATTAGGGAAAAATAGTAGTCTATCGAAAGTTACTACTCCGTACTCGGCTATAGAAAAACTCATAATTATTTGCTAATATTATAAAGTTTTAGTGCTAAAAACCCAATATTAAAACTTTTGGAAAGCCAGACATGGCTGGGCCTAACATTCCGCCCCCTAATTTTAATTAGCTGTTGTGACAGTTGGCATTTATTCTTTTTGCCTAAAATATGGTAAAGGTTTTTGAAGCCTCCAATCTCTGAAAGGAGATAACGGTGCAAGCTGACCGATCCTGTAACTGTTTTCATTGTCAATGTCGCTGCGCTGAAGCCCGCCAAAATGTATAGCATGCACACGTCAATGTCGTCACATCACGTGTTCAGATGTGTTAATATGTCTGTGGTTCAGATTCAAAGTGCTATTTCACCGCTTGGTGGCGCTTCCCTGGCAATTGCGTTGTGGCGCCCTCAGGGTTTAGCTCACGGCACCGCGTGCTTTGTTTTTACACCACATCAAAGAATTTTGTATTGTCGTTTTAGCTCGAACGGACTACATAGTACTGATTGATTCAGATCTTAGACTACGTTGTACTGATTGCACAGTACCTAATGTTCCCTTTGTTATTTCCCTCCAATTGTCCTAAAAATAAATCTTACGAAAAGTGGGAACGAGTGGATTCGAACCAGGCACTATTCGCTCTATGGCTCACCCCCCACCATCCACTATAGTACCGTGACAGGTCGACAGAGGAAGGCAAACAATTACAAGTATAAACTATAGTTCCTTTTCGGTTTCACATCAATGTGATTTGGTCGTTTGAACTGCCTTTATGATTTAAATTTACCTGTTTTTCAAACCTTTTGAGTTGGGATTTCTTGCTATGAGTTGGGTTTGATCGAGTTTCACTCCATAGTGTTTGAGTCCATTGTTGGGCGGTCATTTTCACACGGATTTGACCATAATATAACTCTAGGGATTTGACAGAATGAGCTTTGAATGCCAATTAACAAACCTTCCTGAAGATCGTTGCAATTGACCCAAATGATAGAGTCATCTGGTACCAGATGCATAAAGAACTAAGTCTCCTCCTGAGACTGTTTCACGACCAAAATACTTCCCATCTTGGCGCACTCATCTTTTGCCTCAGACCACGTCAGAGGCTAATTAGTGATGGACCATAATATAACTCTAGGGATTTGACAGAATGAGCTTTGAATGCCAATTAACAACCTTCCTGAAGATCGTTGCAATTGACACAAATGACGGAGTCATCTGGTACGAGATGCATAAAGGATTAAGTCTCCTCTTGAGACTATGGCACGACCAAGACACTTCCCATCTTGGCGCACTCATCTTTTGCCTCAGACCACGTCAGAGGCTAATTAGTGATGGCTTTGTAGTATCCCCCCCCCCCCCAGTGGTACCAATTAAGAGCCCATCCATGCCGAATGGAAGCCTTACACATCCCGTTATCGCCGGTGAAACCCATCATCAGTAGAAAAATCAGAGCTTTGACTTGTGTTTTTGAGAAAAAAAAAATTTAACGAGGGAAGAACATCAATAACTTGGACTCTTATTGCCTCATCCCTGGCCACGATATGCCTCAGTACTGAGAATAATTGACACGTGGTTACCAAGATGCAACTAATCTATCGGAAGTCGTAGCTCCTTAACGTGAACATGATTTGCGCGTTAGCCTCATAATTATGTAATCCTCGTGTCTGCCCGGCGCCCTGGTACATGGTACGTATACGATAGCGTCAGCCACCGTGAATGCCCCAGCTCACGAGTGGGTCTCCGATGTAACGGTGGGTGCCTGGGTGTATATTTGCCTCATCCTTTTCCGGAATAAAAATGACAAATTTTGAGGTCTTTGTATACCAGAACAAGGTAGAGTAAATATTGATTCATATTTAGGATCAGTATGACGCAGCGAACTTTTTTGAGTGTATAGCATCTCGCCCCATAATCATGTAATGGGGAAAATCCACTTTTTCCTTCCAACTCCATTGCCACTGATTTATTCTCTATGCGATTTGGACAAACACGCTTGCGTTCTGCAAATACCCTGTGTTAATAAACAACGTAGGGCACGCATTATAACCACAGAAATTAAACCTAAATCCTGCCTAGATTAGTCATAGAAACTATAACCTATAAGCCTCTGCCAATGATTGTATAAAATCCTCTGATTAGTAATGTATAATAAAGAACAAAGCAAACGATCTTGATCAAACTATAAATGTAAGACCTTTTAGATTGATGACTTGACAGATACATCTCTTGACGAAAACATCTTTTTGCAGAGTGATCCATGGAGATTAATTATAATCCCTTTAAAAGGTTTCTGGTGTCCATTATCTCCAAGGAATTAATCTTTCTTTGTGCCCCTTAAATACTATAAGAAGATAAGAAGATGAGAAAGGTAGGATACACCATTTGCAGATATTGACAATTTTTACTAAACATTTCAGAACTAGTGAATGAACACTTTGTGAAATAGGCTGAGAAAAGCCAGAAAACATATACATGTATCACATCTAAATGATGAATTTTAAGCTCAACACACAAAAATAGGTTGTCATTTTTCAAAATATTTGTAAATATTTGTAAAGTCCATCAGAAGTTAATCAGACTAATTGGCAGCTATTTACATTATTAATCAAATAAGTTAAGAGGGCCTAACATTAAATTAAGGTTGGATGGAAATAAATAATTCATACAATCCTAGCGTGGCCTATTTGATTGATTCAAATTATATTTAAATGGAATTCCAATATACTACATTTTGGCCTATTGTTACATAAAGTTCAAGTTATATTTACCTAGAAATTCTTCATCCGACAGTTTGGGGGCTATTTAAATTGAATTTCATCATAGTTCAGTGTGCATTTAAAGGTAGGATACACCATTTGTAGATATCGAAAATATTTACTACCGAATTATTAAAACAAATATGTTACTCATCTAAAAGTAAATAATGATTCTAGGCATCCAGCAAATTTATTGGGCTAGATATCCTGTAATTATTCTAAACAATATAATTTTATAAAGAAAAATTCGCGATCGCCGGCGAAAAAACACAAATTACATAAGAATAACTGCTCGACGCCGGTTGAAAACAACGCTTTTTTCGTGCTTTTCTCAGCATCCATAATTGTTAAACATCGAACAGGTCCGTTAAACGATATTTACTATAAAATACAATCCCCCAAATCCACCCATTCATGATAATTCCAGCAATTACCAATGACGTATCCTACTTTTAAATAGAATGTCATCCGATTTTTGGCCGATTCTGATTAACTAAAAATTGTAATAATAAAATTCACATTGTACAGTACAAATTGGGTATAATTTCATGTTTCGCACATCCCTACGGGCAATCAATGACGGTATGACCATGGATATTATTAAGATCTATCATGTGATCGCTAATCCTATTCACAAGATCCTGTCAAGGGAACGCAGAGGTCACAAAGCATTTAGGGTAGGTCACCTAATAATGAGAGCTCACGAAAATAACATAGGGTCACCAGCGCCTGGATATGAGCGAAAGAAACGAGGGGCGGCTGTAGGTTTAGATCAAGAGGAGATTAAGCAGCTAAGAAGGAGTTACAGGTGTTTTTCTGCATGCTATTGATTCCGCCGGGGTAAGGTCCCCTAAATACCACTTAGATCTACCATTTCATTTAGGCGATTGAACCAGCCATTCTACCTTTAGCCCCCGGAGCGACCGCCAGAGATATGCTAGCCGTGGCCTCGGTCTGATCTCCCACCCTGTTGCTACAGCAGCCTCTTCCCAGCCCTTTCAGGCTCTCCCGGAAATCCTTGTTCTTGACCGTGTAGATCAAAGGGTTGACGCAGGAGTTGAAGACGCCGATGATGACCCCGGCGTGGTAGTAGGCCTGGGTGAAGTCTAAGGGTGCCGTCATCAGGAAGCAGAAGAACATGGTCTGGTTGGGTCCCCACAGGATTCCGAAGGTGATGACTACGAAGAGGAGTGTTTTCTGGAGCTCGTGGGCCGCTTGGGCCTGCCACAGCTTACGCTGCCCTGTCCCACCTGAATACACAAGAAGTATACACAACAAACACAACAAGTATACACAACAAACACATTCTGCTTAAAATGTTATACGGGGCAAAAACTTGAGGCAAAACTCGAAACTTATGGGAATGTGCCATGGCACAATTGTGTTTCAAGAAATGACTTTTTTTTCGCGACAGCTGCGCTTTTCTAAACTCGGAGTTTTTAGTGGTGCCTGTACGTGTCTGTGCATTCACTGCAAGACTTTCACCGTATACATAAACAATTTGTGTAACCCAGGCGGCGGATCTAGTTGGGGGCGGGGGGGGGGGGCTGATAATATGAAGGAAGGGGTCAAGTGAGGACGTTTCGGAGGCACGTCCCTGACTAAATTTTGAATTCTACGATGTTTTCTCGTATGGACATTTAAGAATAAATTTAGGTCATTTAGCATTTATGACTGCTAAACTTTTCTTAGAATTACTCTCTGAGATAACTATAGCATTACCTGTACGTCCTTTATGCCTGGAGATCTGCTGCTTCAGTTTCCGGATCATCTTCCAGTTGGTGGCGAACATAAAGCCCAACGGACCGGGGTAGTAGATAAAGTAATGGTAGACCCCGAACACAAACCTCACGGTATCGCTGGAGAAGCCGACATACTGGCAGCCAGTCTCGTCGGTGAAGGCATAGACGGCGAAGAAGAAGGAGTTGTGTGCGAGAGCGTAGAGCCAACAAGCGGCTATCATCAGGAAGGTGTTTCGAGGAGTGTAGATAGACTTGTAGCGCAGAGGGTAGACAATGGCCACGAAGCGCTCCAAGCTGATCAGGACAAGGCTTCCAATGGAGACTAATATGAAGGTCCACATGGGATACTTACTGACGTAGAAGCGACAGACGAAGTCGCCGAAGCGGCCCTTCATGGGCGGAGGGTCCGGGAAGAGATGGGCAGGTACCACCATAATGCAGGAGAGGAGATCGACCACTGAAAGGTGAACCAAGAAGAGACTGGTGCTCGTCCGCAGACTTGGGACCCTCGAGAAGACGAAGCAGACGAGGAGGTTGCCAATGATACCGATGATGCTGATGATGCCGTACGAGGCACGGACAATGGGGCTATTGGCTAGACCCCCAACAGACCACCCGGCGTCAGAGTTCTGGCCATCGTTGTGATCAGAAGGGCTGGGCGAGATAGAAACACCTGATGAAGCTAAGTACCAAAGGGTGGTTGACGCATCCGTGGTATTCATCTTGCAGGTTCTGTCTTCAAGCCTATAAAGAAAATGCAATTGAATGATTTGACTATAGTTTTAAAGGAAAAGGGTAAAGGAAAAGCAGTGTTGTGTTACATTTAAAAACTTGTAGATATTTGTCTATTTTCCTCAACGCCCCCACGGCACCCCCCTTCCACATTACTCCAATTCATACTTCTTTGTTAGTTATTCCTTCGATCTCCACCCTGGACCCCCTCTAACCCCTCAGCCTAATCCTCCTTTTGTTGTTTGTTCCATTGAACTCTGAGCTTTTTCTTTTTCTTTTGTGTTTCTTCAGCATCCATGATGTGCATCATGCTGTATGTTGCCCTATATACAAATTATGTTTGTTTATTGTACCATGGAGCTATAAAGAGCCATTTAGTCTCTGAAGAAGATCTTGTTAAGATCGAAATTCTAGGCCCTCTTAACTTATTTGATTTATCTTGTAGATAAAGTAGATAAAGTAGATAAAGTAGATAATCGCAAAACAAATGGCAAATTCTCTCTCAATTTGTCGACTAAAAAAAACCGATTACAGCAATGGCTAATTCCCCCTCTCGTTAAAAAGAATACATAACAAAGATTTATCACCACGTCCTAAAAAATTTATAAAAGAAAAAAACTGCCTCGAAGTTGTCACTGTATTCCGATAAAGATTGGTCAACTACAGTGTTAACTAAAATTGTAGTAGGCCTAATTCTTTCGAAAAAAATGCCACTTACTTTTAATTGATGTATTTCGTGATTCACGCTTTAAAACCTACACTCGTCTATGAAATACCACGCAGACTGGAGTTCATACTCCGTTACCATTAGCAGTCTTTGCAAGGCATTTACCTCCCGGTCGAAGACTGACGGCTATAATGCATGCTGGGCGTCGATCGAGCTCATCGACCACGTCTCCGTACCCGTACACCGATATTGTGCTCTCATTTCATTGGCCTATCGATCTTGTTCACCTTTGGCGCGGATCCAGTCGGTGATGCTTAATGGTTGGGAATAAGTGTATGTATACTTGTATTGTAATAATTGTAGATTTAGTCTTAGTATCCATGGCAACGCTTTGACGGGTGTGCTCTGCAAACGAAGGTTTACATGTCTTGTTATTTGGATTTGTTGTGTGCGGCTGAGCCTCGTTTGTTCTCTAAATATCGCAACATTGTAGGTGACTAATATTTATCGGATAAGTAGCTGTGCCAGAGTACAGTCGTAACTTCAAAGCCTTTTTTTTTGGGGGGGGGGGGGGGGGGGGGGTAATTATAAAAAAGAGCTCATTTTCTTTCTTTCACCAAAATTTGGGAGGGAGGAATATAATTGTGTGTGTGTGCGTTTGTATTGACCGGCAGTCGTGGTCGTCGGACAAAAGAATTGGGAGTCAAACAATGGGTCCACGATTGACACAACGTCCACGATCTTTTCTCGTGTACAAATCCTATGGCGATCATCCGAAAGAGGGAAGACGGTCGGACAATGCCCCGTCCACGATTGCCGGTCTAAATACATGACTCGACTGTATGTGTGTGTGTGGTTAGGGGGGGGGGGGGGGGGGGGGGGGGGGGGGGGGGTGGGGGGGCAGGATCTAATAACATATCTATGTAGCGCCCTCTTTAGTTTGCTCCAGGTGAGATTGTAGATGGCGCCGAATGTTCAGTGTATGAACACTCGACTATGATTGAATGATGTCTCAGTATTTCTGTTGTCTGCGAGCGTAAAATGTAGGTTCAAATTGAAACATGTTAACCTTTATGCATTTGTCACCTAGCTAGGCCTGTAGGCCTAGGGCAATTTTGTTTAATAATTAGTGTTTTTTATAATTTAGATTTGTTGGTTTGTTGTTGGTGCCTATTTTGCATGGCCATGGCTGCGTCTGCATTGCTTGTTATTTTTTGTCAAATGTTTATTAAATTTCCAGGTTATTACAGGTACGATTAGACTTAGAGCACTAGTACAAGATTTGGTGAACTTTGTTGTCTTGTAAATCAGAATAACCTCTCATGCGGATGCCACAATGAACGATGCTCTGTCTCGGACAAATGCCTGGGTCAACAGAGCTGGGGTGGTGTTAGATCCTTCACCAGTATTCGGTGGTCAAGCCAAGCCAGGGTCATCCCTGCAAGATGACCACGAAGGGAGGATGGAAGACGAAATGCAGCTTACCATCCCACCAGAGCTTGCAACGGCAATTATGCAAAAAGGTAAACACTGTAAAAGAATGAAGATAAACAAATAGAATCTCTTTAATATTAAGAGGAAACAAAGCTGTTCAGTTGAAAAACTTTCGGGTTCAAATCAACGAGGTTAAGCTATAATTTTGTTATTACTGTCTTGTTTGTCGAAGATTTGTCGTTGCACGTGTTCTTGTCTTTTCTGGTGTATCTGCAGATGCTACTGCGGATGAAGCAGAGCACCAGCAGGCCAAACAGCAGGCTCGCTTGCTGCAGCGGTTTCAACAACTCAAGCAGTGGCAACACCAGCAGCAGGAAAAGTTGCTACGACAACAGCAGAATCAACTACAGATGCTGCGGCTGGAACAACAGAGGGTGGAACAAACGTTGGTGGCACAGCGGCAAAATCAATGGGGAGGTTGGTTAATTATACAGAATGGTAGGCACTGCCTTGGCAGGCTTTCAAGTTTTCTACTTTTCTGACTTTTTCCTCATTTAAAAAAATCTCACTTCTACCTTTTTTATACCTTATTTTAATCATTCAAATCCAAATTTAATTTAAAAAATCCAAACACCCTAGGGAGTTAGGGTTAAAGGGAAGAGGACAAATGTAACTCTTTTATACTACAACACATTTTCTGATTTCTTTCCTGTTCCAACTTTTAGGTATTCAAATCCACCAGTCACCGCCACGGACACGAACCGTTCCCCTCCCCCAGCGGAGCCCTGCAGCAAGCCCACTAAGATCCACCCTTCCTGAGGCCTTAGCTCAAGCATCAATTTCCCTGAGTCAGACTACCGGCCCTCTGGTTCTCAATCCGCTCCTGGGGAATCTTGAGAAAGACACCCAAGACCAGGCATATTTGGTGAGTAGAGTCAGTCCATGAATAAGGGTTCCAAAAGTGGGACATTTGTGACACACTCCAGGAAAAGGTGACATAAGTCGCAAAAACTAAAAATAGAGTTATGTACATGAATGAGAAGTCCAGCGGCCGATTTCACCAATGTTAGGATCAATCCTAGGAAGAGTAACTCCTCCTAACTTGCAATAGATCCAATGCAAGTTAGGATGAGTTAGTCTTCCTACGATTGATCTTAGTCTTTCGTGAAATCGACCGCTGGATATAAGCTTTCATTTGGTACATAGTACAGCTCCATAGCCCCTTCCGTTACGGTGATATGACGTTTTTGCATATTAATAGTTCTATGGAATTCAAAATACACAACTGAGAAAACGGGCTTCGAAACGCAACAAAACTAAGACAATACATTGGAACCATGCACTCTTAAAAGGTTTTGTTTCACTTTATTTATCGAATTCCAGCTTTTTGTTAACTCAATCTGAAACTTTGGATATTAAAGATATTGTAGTACAGTGTACTGTACTTTAAATAAATGCCTAAGTTAATTGTAGAGTAGACCATTTGCACCCATCCAAAAAGTAACTGACCAAATCGCTGTTAAAAAGCTTAATTGTTTTAAAAATTGCACTACTTAAACTCGCTGTAAATTTTCTGGTATACTGTTATATATTGAAAACGACTAATCTTTGTTAGTAGAACTTGGTGAATTCATGAATGAGTACGCACAAATAGACTCGCACAGGCAAGAGCTGTTACAGTTTTTAAACTGTTTTAAATTGCTCGCAAATTGTGGAAATAAAAAGATTGAAGTCGGCAATTTGGCCCCAAACATGTAGAAACCTGTATTAAAACAGACAAGCTTGTTATTTTGTATCAATGTTATAATGGCTCTGTTATTAAAGGGATCGTATATGTTTGGTAATTACTCAAAAAGTTAATGGCAATAAAAACTGACTTGGTAAGAAGTACACCAGCTTTGGATAGTATAATGCATTTTTAGAAACTTTTCACTTCGAAGTACTGCGGTTATGGAAAAAGATATCACTTTTTATCCCCAAAAATTTGAATCTGAGAAGCGTTACTGCAGTGACGTTTCTCAGATTGTGTATTCCAATGCAGATTATTCTTCCTGCGTGAACATAACCGCTCCAGATTTTCGGCAATATCTAAAAATCGCTACCACGTTTTGAAATGAAATTTTTACAGGTTAGTTTTATGGTACATGTATATATCTATAACTATATAGGATTGAAACAAACAGTGGGTTCCAATTACCAAAAGTATACGATCCCTTTAAGTCTACGTGAAAGCTTATCTATCATAGTTTCAGCAACTTCGATTGAAATGCAGCGCAAGACCGTTCTCGATCAATGCTAGGTAGACCTACATAACTACGGGGTTATTTCCTTTACAATTTGGGACCCGGTTAAAATGTAATTATTTGCCCATCTACAGCTATGCAAACAATGTTTTGTTAGCACTTCGCAGTCCTGAGAACTAATGCCGATCAATAAGTTTTGCTGTTGGAATTAATTTTTTTTTTTTTTGAGAACCCTTTTTACTACAAATTATTTTTTGGTTTGAGAACCCTTTTAACTACAAACTCACATATAGAGGCTTGTTAAAAATTAACGGAATTAGTGCCAAGTAACAATGGATTTTTTTATTTTTATAACTTTTGTTGGATGTTTATCGTGTCAGTACAGAGTGCTCATGGCACAATAATTAGAAATATTGGGTTTGGTGTCATCGTATGTGGCATTGTTGTCTACATTTCAGTGAGTCTGGTGATTGGAATAGCTTTACGCATTGTCGTAACAAAATTGTCTGGACTTAATTAATTTGTAAGTGCTTTTTCCCCTGTTAACCGTAACTTTGAATTTGAACACACCCTCGTGTTATGGGGTTAGTTTAAAAATTGTTATTCCATTTTGGCCAATTGAAAAGCATCCTCGAGGTGTCATACAAACAGTAATGGAACTATTATTATAGATAATAACCGAATGATGTAATAAATAGTATAGCGATTATCCTTAACACGTCATTTGATTTGTAATTTGATGGTAATTCTGCAGGTTGTGGTGCTTGTGTCCTTGAGCAAGGTACTATGTCACTCATTGCTAGTCTCCACCCAGAAGTAAATGGGTACCTGTGAGGGCAGAGATGGTTATTGTGGTTGATTTAGCTGCTTTGCACCAAAATGTCTGCATCGAGCTGTAGACCTGTACTTATCCCCAGGAAGCTGAGATTGTATTCAGTGTGTTTCATCGGAATGTTTCATACGTGCACTTTATAAATACCTACTATTATTATGATCACTATCTGGCAGATGAAAGACATGGATTTGGCGAGTGACTCTGCTACATGTAGCTCTGTTACCGAGGAAGGGGTATACCCGCTGCCGGAGACGGCTTCAGAGATGAGCTATGGTATGATTGAGGAAGATAAGACAGAGAGACAGGAGGAGGAAGGTGGTCGAGGGATGGATAACTCTCTGGATGAGAGCCTGCAAGATGCTGTGGCTCTCACGAAGAAGGTAAATGATCGCAAGTGTGTTAAGCACTCGTCTCTCACCAATTTGAGATTCCCGGGTGCGATTCTCGGCTGGGGTCATATTACGTGAGTAGAGTTGTTCATTGATTCCTTCTTTGCCATGAGGATTTTTCTTCGGGTTCTCCGGTTTTCCTTCCTCGGCAAAAATCAACATTTACGATCTTTGACTGCTCCGTGGTCAGATAAAACGGGTCGTATGGCCGGCTGCCAGAGGTGCTTTTACGTGCCATTGACTCGACCACGTTGTAGTCGCGTCCTTTGCAATTCAGCTTCCCAGCTGCGAATAAGAATGATTAGCCTCCTAAAAAAACCAAAAAACCACCTATCTGTGGGCAGAAGAAGAAGAACTGAATACCGACGGCATCGATATAAATGATGTGAATCAGACCATGGTTGTCTTCACTCTTGTGGACACGCGATGCGCTTCTGGTCGCAAGGCGGATCTGTGCATAAATTTGAATTTATTAATAAAAGTCAGTTGCTTTAAATTCTTACATCATTATTTATTCAGTCTTTTTTTCCTTGGTGTAATCCAGATGAGTGATTCTATTCATCCACACGCTACCCAGCCGCTATCCGCCGATGACAGGCCCATACAGTCAGCCCTGGGCTCCAAGGCCAAGACGTTTGAGGAACTTCTAGAACTACAGCTGACAAACGAAGCGGAAAAGGTGTCCTATCAACTTTGCTTTCCTCTAACACTTTCAGATCCTTCAAAATCCTTTCCGAAGGTTTTGTGTGTTCGAGGGGAAAACAAAAATATGAAAAGCACACATTTTTAAGTGATGTATATTGTTTGTGACTGATATTTAGCTGGTATTTGCTTAGCAAGAAAAGCAAGACTTTTGTGGTAAGCAATTAATTTGTGTGCTGAAATTGGCCTCCGCTGATATAAGCCAGTTCGGTAATACAACTGCACATGTCAGCAATTTTATACCGAATAAACTTTGACCTGGACTACTTTATTGAGATCCCGAATTGGCGTATTGTAATGGGCTAAAGTTTGTTGGCTTGAGCTAGACTGCTAACAATTGGACTGGTGAAACCAGCTAGCTAAAACCGTGCCATTGCATGTTGCTTTTCTCTTCCCAGCATTCGAATGAGAATCTACCTCAGCAAGCTTCAAAGGACAGCCCAAGGCGTTCATTTCTCCGAAAGGGCGCCGGCACGTCCCGATTCGGGGTCATCTCTAGGAAACCACCAAAGCCTCAGTCGCCTAAAACTACCCAAAGGATCCCCTCATCAGGTCCAGAGACAGAGAGTGTTCTGGGCAAACCAACTCGGACAACAACTGGGGGTATAAAGAAAAGCAGCTCATCTGGGGCCAGCGGTCACAAGCCCAGCCCCACGACCATGAACAAACTGTCGCTAGTCAGAACAGAGAGGAAGGACGAAACCAAAGGAGATGACAGGAGAAAAACTGAGAAGGCTAGCAGAGGAAAGAGAGAGGAAGTACCGCAGGTTTGTGGCTGACCTTTGACCTTGGTCTTTGTATATTTATCATATCAATGGTTTTAATGACGCCATAAGCGTACAAACAATCTGACTTTCAAGTGTTCCTACTTTTCCTCCTTTTCTGGGGGACCTTGTGCTTACTATTTCTTATTTTTGATCTCACAATGAGAATTGTTATCTCATTTAATATTGTTCATGCGGGTATTACACATTGTCATATGTAAATAACACAATGAAGGGCTTGGGCACAGGAATAATTCAACCAGTACTATCAAGAGCTCAGTGGAGTACAGAACATGCTTAATGAGGCTTAAGATGCTTGTGAACGTGGGTGAAATCTACTTCTGAAAGTTTGCAAAAGTCCTGCTATTATATATCCTGATTTTGTAAACCAAAGTCCTGCTTTTGTCCTGCATTGTTGAAAATGTTAATGTGACAATTGTTCTACTTTTTCTACTATTTTGTGCAAGTTTCATATACGGTAGTAGTTTCAAAGTAGAAGCAGCTTCAGAGAAATGGAGGGTTAAATGTTGGCCTATGTTTGCTTGAACAGATGGCCCGTAAGGTGGCCTCCAAACCACTAGCCGCCACTAAGCCCAGTCAAGACCCTCTATCAAAGCAGATCCTCCCCATCCACCTGCCAAAGCGGAGTGCACCAGGCCTGGACCACTCCGCCCAAGGGCAGGTGAAAGCTATCGTGGCCCCGAGAGTAGTGGTGGACACGGTGGTCGCGTCCCACGATGGCAAGTCTCCTGGTCAGCAGTTAACGACAGAGAGTGCCTTGCCAGACGATACCATTGAGATGTCATTTCGGATGCGGATGAAGGAGTGGGATGCAAATCATCAAGTAGGCTACCCTTTTCAGAAATCGTTCTTTGCCTAGTTTAATCTGGATTGTACTATCACACATTTTGTGCTCAAATTGCTGCCTAGCTCCCGATCAAGCAATAGGATTGTGTTTTTAAGATTAATTTCATATTTGATTATTCTTAGATGCTTGTCAAAAATTGAGGAAGAGTGAATGCGTATGTGAATTCTCTCTTCTCGGATTAATATTGAAATGTTTGTACATTATTTATTTGTGTCAGGTTGAGCAGGAGGAGTTAGACGAGTTTGAGCTCCTTGAGGAGGCTGCCGATGATAATGCATCTTTTGCCAGCGATGCCTCCGTGGTGGTCAACATGATGCAGCGAGCTAATCAACGTAAGAAGGTAAGCAAATTATTATTCCTATTTTTTTGCTAAACAAGTTGGAGCCCACTTACATCCCTGAATTTTACCCAGCATTCATTTTGACTTGCTTTTCTTTTCAGACACCTGATGGATTTTCCTCGAACACCTTACAAGTGCCGATACAAAGACGGGGACAACGGAAATCCAACAGTGCTGTCAGAACTGAATCATTACCTATTCAGTCACAATATCAGTCACCTGATGACCCATCAAATGATCAGTCACCTGATCTGTTACACGGTTTCAGTGAACACAAAGGACAGGAGAGTGAAGACGAGAGTTTTTCTGCCGGTGATCAAACGTTGACTGGAGACGGCGTAAAGATGCCAAGCCCCGAGTCCGACGGTCGAGGCAGGTCCAGAGGGAGTGAATGGCAGGAAGCCGGAAGCCCAACAGAGGAAGACTCTGATGAGGCTTCTCAGGAACGTGACAACGTCTCGCCCTTGTCTCAAAGAAGAGTAGCACCCACAGATCATGCCAGAATACCTCTTAAAGACTCGACAGTGAAGAGGGAAGGGGGATACAGCCTTCTCGATGCCAAAGTTGGCATTAGGAATTATGTTGAAAGTGCGAATAATCAAGTACAAGAGGTGGAAGACGAGAGTTTCCAGGATGAAGAGATGGAAGCTTCTTCGGAAGAAGACGCAGAGAAGCCAAGCCGAGAAATGAAAAGGAAAGCCGCAACCTCCTCTCACGCTGTGAATGTGGACTTTGACGATGACGAGAGCTGGGGTGATTTTGGAGATGCAGAGTCTGAGAGTTTTTACGATAATGAAGATGATGATGAAGAGGAGGAGGAAGAAGCTGATGAGAGTGTCATCCTAGCGGGAGCGCCTTCTGCAACTTCAACCCCACCACCACCTTTTAAGAAAGGTAAACCACAAGAACCAAAAAGTAATATCTGAAACCTAATTTGAACTTATCTTGTCCCTTTTTTACCCAACAGAAAAGTTACAAATATTCTTTAGAGAAAATTTGTCTTGAACCATTTTACCTCTTGATTCAAGATGCAGTGAGTGAGTTTTGAAAGGAAAGTTGTTTGTCCCTTGTGCTCAGGTCATAAGTCCGTTCTTGACCGAAGAAAAGAAACAACAAGAGAACCAAATCAACCGGATGCTATGGCCTCTCCGCCAACATCTTCCCTGGTGTCCAAACTCTTTCCTAAGCTTAAGCCCACTCAGAAAACCAGCCATCCCAGCCAAGAGAAGGTATGGCCAAATTCATGCTAATACTTGTTTGTAATTTAAGTTAATACTTTGATGTCTAACTAAACATATACATGTAATTAAGCTCAGAAAATGCAACAAATATCAAACAGGGGCCTGAACAATCTAGCAATTATAATTTTGTATCACTTTGTCAGACCAGTAAAATTTGAGAAAAACATGTTAAAACTACCAATTTGGTACGTCAATGCAGCAAGATACAAGAACTCAATAGTTTTACAGTGTAAATTGTATTTTTTGCATTTTTGTCAATTACTAAGTAATGTGTAAACTTAGTTAATTGGCTACTTAATTCCATACTGGATCCTGCTGTCAGTAGTCTGTTATCTGGGTATTCCGTTCAGTTGCCAAGCATTATAATAAACATATCTGACATTTATTGTTTTACCCTAATTTAAAGGTGAAAGTGCCACAGCTTCCTCCGGCCAAAACTCCCGACACTTCGACGGTGGACGGACTTCAGTCAAAACTACTCAAAGAGAAACTTGTCGAACTGGAGGCAGAAATCTCAAAGTTTAGGCGTGAGAACGCCGCTTTGGCCAAGCTCAGAGAAGAGAGAGAAAAGGTACAAAGATTTGAATAAGAGAAACCAACACAACCGCCATTATCGACATATTGTACAACGTATCGTAAAATCCTTATCATCAAAGTGTTCACAGTTGTCTTCTGTCCATGTATACAGCAAAAGAGATTATTTTGTTTGGGTTTTTATTTTACCAGGGGCTTGCAGCTTTGGACCAAGAAGTGGTTGACTTTCAAAAGTTGAAATCAGAAGAGCTGAAAAATCTACAAGACTACAAGGAAGAGGAGATGAAGAAACTCAGGTATGCTGCAGGTTTTCCTATTTAACCTTCTTATTAATCAGTTCAGTGCCAATGATGAGTTAACTCGCAAAGAAACACGCTACCGACACTAGGAGGGCGAGATAACTCGCCAAATTTACATATGAATAGCCGTTGCCCTCAGCGTGCGTATAGTATATGGGATTCAGGCTATCTCTAGTACGGGGTACCAGGCTATTTATAGTGTTATTTACAAGCGGCTGGTGGCGCTATTGAACTTTTGTGGACACAAAAAGCCAGCCGATAACACAGCGATCGAGATGACATGTCGACAAAATCAAGATGGCGACCTCCATGAGAAAACGCGTGTACAATGACACGGACATTGTTGTTGGGTTATGTGTTTCGTCGGGCTTGTCAAATTCCGATTCATCGAGTTCAGGAATCCCGCACTGGCGAATTATGGGCACTTATATTTTGAAGTTTGGCCACCAAAATAAGTTTTGTATTTTGAACAAGTTGAAATGTTACAGTTGTCATTCAAGCGGGACACTTCTTTTAACACTTTCGTTTGTCTTATTAAATCTCATCTTAAATATAGACGCTTTCCAAAATTAGTGGAATATATGCATAAATTACTGACTTACTTGTAATCAAGTCAAATAATTAAGAAAAAGAATCAGATTCAACTTTCATTCGTTTTTTTTGTCTTGAACATATGCAAACAATGGAACTTTATAATTCAGCAAGGTAAGATGGACAATCTTTCTTCTGTCATTTTGCATCATTTCCATTCACATGTTGGTATATTTGGTGTAGTTTGCATGTGTCACATGTAGTGGTGGGAGCAAAGCTATAGAAAAGTGTGCATGAAAGTTTCAAAAATGTGTACTTTTAATTTTTGTTCATCTCGGTATTAAAGCAAGTTTGGTATAAGTAGAGAAAGTACACAATTTTTGTATAGACCAGCAATTTTTACCCCCACACAACACCAGATTTTATTTCAATACAAAAATTGACGTATCAAGTTTCACACTTTTTATAATAAAAAATGTTGTTGTTTCGTGTCAGGAAAGAGAAACGGATCTTTGAGAAGTACCAGAAAGCCTCGAGGGCAATGCCCGACAAGAAGGATCGGGAAGAAATTGAGTTCCTGAAGAAACAGGTCGGAGAAAATGCTCTTTATCTATAAGACAAAGTTGCTTTGGAATTTCTTTTCTAAAAACTGGATATGCCAATCTGCCCCTGAATGTCGGCTTTGTTTACAAATTTGTAGCTCAAACTTATTGTAAATTTGATGTTTTTTTTCTTGGTAAGATCTCTCATTCAAACATTTGGCTTGTATTAAAGTAAATTCTCTCGTAGGTATTGCTTCAACCAACCAAACAGGAGCTAATTTTATGGAGCTGCTAAACAACATTTTGATTAGCATGAACATTCTTTCTCGGCAAAAACAGAGTTCTAAACCAATTTTTCAGACGATGTATATTGTTTGTGACTGGTAATCAACTGGTTTTTTTTCAGCACATGGAGTTTTGGCTGGTGACTGATTTTACTAAGCAAGACTTCTTGTGCTAAGCAAATATTTGTGCTAAGCAAATATTTGTGCTAAGCAAGTATTTGTGCTTAGCAGCTCCATGAAATTGGCCATTGGTGTTGTCTAAAAGTAAGAAGGTGTATTTGAAAACAAGCAACAATACAACTTTGACTTGAGACATTTGTGTTTCTTTTTCTCCCATCAATTTCTCAGTTGTCGGACCTGCAGGAGGAGATAAGTCGTCGTGAGACGCGATGGACGGCAGCCTCCACACGTCTCAGGGATCGCACTGACATCCTAGAGCAAGATAATACCGAGCTGAAGGAGGAGGTCAGGCTGTTGGAACAGCAGCGCCTACAGGCCTGGAAGAGGGAGGAGGAAAAGGTAACGACATCAAAACAGACGTGGTTTGGTTTTGGGTCTTTGAGTTCAAATTTTGTACGCTGCTAGTTTCTTTTTGACGTTCATTCTAAAGGTGAAATCAAGTCTTGCCAAACCTAAGCAACAGGTCACCGTCATCAACAAGCAGAAACTGCCTCCCCTGTCCCTCGTCACAGACACGGAACCACAGCCGCACCCAAAACATATCTCAGATGCAAAGAGGGACGTCATCCGAGAAAAGCCAAAAATTACACCACCAACTGCACGCCCGCAGATCGCTAACGCCAAACCTGAAAGTGGGACTGTGGAACCGAGAACTGTGGAATCCAGGTACAGTCAAACCTGCCATTGCGGCCACCTTGATACAGCGGCCACCTGGCTTAACTGGCCACCTTTGCTTGGTCCCAGTTTGATTCTTGCATAAACATACCATAACCATTTCTGCTAATGCGGCCACTGCGTAACGCGGCCAGTGGCCAACCCATAATAGCCCACAGCAAATAAAATGTGTACAATTACATTGCCGTGAAACCTGTGTACTCCGGCCGCAGAAATGAAGTGCGCCCTCTGTTGACTTTGAAATCTCCCCTGTTGTTTGGTTCCTGGACTTCATACATGTACATGTATGGGTGTGTGTACATGTGTCTGTCTTGCTATAGTGGCCACTTGCGTATAGTGGCCACGAAAACCGGCACCGTCGATGGCCGCTATATCAAGGTTTGACTGTACATATTTGGAATAAAAACGCTGCTCATTGAAATATCTCTTTGAATATTTTCTGTGAACTTAAACAAGTATTTTCAAACTGTTTTATTTTTTAATTCTTGAATAGTTGAAAACATGGTTTGTGCATTTCTTTAAACATAAGCAAGATCTACCTCACATTGTTATTCATTATATATTTGTCCAGTAAATGATGCTTGCCTTTAAGTCAGTCCATAAATAAGGGGTTACAAATTACAAATATCAATCAATTCTGTTTCTTGCATTTTTCTCCACTACGACCTGGGCCCAGTTCCGTCTCATTTTGCCAGAACGCCTCAACTTTTTGTCAGTGAACAATTGTGTCGAGACATTTATTTTATGGTTAGCGTAGTCGATGACAACTTCTGATAAGACTTTTAAACTGTATGTCCTACAGCGAGGAAGACGTGGCACTAATAACCACACAGCCTCGTAAACTGGCCCAGAAAAAGCGCTCAGTCAGGTTTGATGTTGACAGCAGCCCACGGAAGCATCCGAGCAAGACAGCAGCAACAGATGCAGATAAATCGCTGGATCTCTTCAGCCCAACTAGGGAGGGAGGCAGCTATGAATATGCATCACCCAAGGGAGGGGCTGTAGACTCCAGAGGGAGGGAGATCAGTGAACAGAACAGGTCCATGAATAATAACAATGAGGATGACGAGGAGGAAATACATCATGCAGATGGCAAGGTTGGTTTGAGATTGAGAGCCGCATGGACTGAATGTGGCGATTAACCCTAACCCCCTCACTGCTTTTTCTAGAAAGTATCCTGAATCCGCTACAATCCACCAAGCTTGGTTTGCAGAAACTGCTGGTGTCCTGAGTCCATCAGACTCCACCAGTATGCATACTGGAGATATCCTGAGTCCATCAATAATCCACCAGCAAAAGTTGATGGACTCTGGCGGATTCAGGATACCATGGTGGCTTACGAAAAATTGCAGTGTGTTTCTCCATAGAGTCCATCACAGTCCATCACCTAAATTTCTGAATCCTGAATTCATCAAACTCCTGCAGTAACGCTAGGCTTAAAATCCTCAATCCATCTCACTCCTCCAGTTGGTTCAATATGGAGGTATCCTGAATCCGCTAAAATCCTCCAAAACAGGAAATGGATTTTGATGGACTCAGGGTGGTTTGGGTTAAAGAATGTGGCGATTATTAGAACGAGTTTGACAGAGTTGCCTTGGTCGTCTGACCAAAATATGATCTGATTGGTTAATAGACAGACAGAAAAGGTCCATTCAGAAATATAGTCATATCAAATCATTGGTCAGTCACAAGTCAACTTACAAGACATGAAAAAAATTGGTAAAATTTGTATTTTTATTTGACAAAGGATTACATTTCCTGATATTTGAGTCTACATTTATGGTCAGGTAACAAATTCAGAGACGAGAGTTCAGAAAGAGCTCTTAAACTTCTATAAATCTATTTTACCAGTTATCGAATCAAATCATACTCTAACATTCAAATAACCCAACAAATTTAAGATAAGGAATTTGTGGAAGCACGTTGTGATAAATCTGTTTGGTGTGTTTGTGTGGTTTTGAAAAGAACCGGAGGAAAATTCAAATATTAAGTACTGCCCGTCGTCAGAAAATGATTTTAAAAGTCAATACGTTTGGAATCTTTGTCATTAGATTTAAAATGAAATAAGTCACAAAAACATCACTGAATTTTTGTGTGTGTGTGCGTTTGTATTGACCGGCAATCGTGGTCGTCTGACAAAAGAATTGGGAGGCAAACAATGGGTCCACGATTGACACAACGTCCACGATCTCAACTCGTGTACAAATCCTATGGCGATCATCTAAAAACGTTAGTACAAACAAAAGAGGGAAAACGGTCGGACAATGCCCCGTCCACGATTGGCGGTCTATACATGACTGTGTGTGTGTGTAATTTTGTTGACAGATTGAAGAGATTCGAAGTGACGGTAGTCGAGTGATTACTTACGGCAACAAAACTCGGAAGGAGATCAGTGCCGACGGCCAGTCGGTAATCGTCACGTTCTTCAACGGTGACATCAAACAGATCATGCCGGACCAAAGAGTGGTAAGCATGTCACAACTTCACAAATAAATGTAAACAAAAAAACTGTTTTATTAATATTTTTTGTAATCGGGGAACAAGAGGCCTGAGAATTGTCTTAAAGGTGGATACACCATTTGCAGATATCGAAAATATTTACTACCAAATTATTGAGAAATATCTTACTGATTTGAAAGTGAATAATGATTCTAGGCATCCAGCAAAATGATTGCGCTAGATATCCTGTAATTATTCCGAAAAATTGAATTTTATCAAGAAAATTCGCGATCGCCAACAAAATTAACATAAGAATAACTGCTCGACGCTGGTTGAAAACAAACGCTGTTTTTCATGCTTTTTTCGGCATCTATGATTGTAAAACTTCAGACAGGTCAGTTAAACGATATTTACTATAAAATACAACCCCCCAAATCCACCCATTCATGATAATTCATGCAATTACCAATGGTGTATCCTACCTTAAAAGTGAACTCGATCACTGTACAAGGTGGTTAAAACAACCCGGATCAACCTATTTTCAGTACCCTCCGATTAAACAAAACTAGTTTGAATAGATGAGGAATCTTTCTAGATAATAAAAAATATACCAAGCAGGGTTGTCACCACGCCGGGCGGCGCCGGGCGGTGCTACCCAGCTCCCAAAATTTCCGCCCGGTACTCAAGGTCAAATTCAGCCTTACCGCCCGGCTCAAATTAACTCAGGCCTCAACCTTGCCGCGATGCCCCAGCCAATTGCCGTGAAGCCCCTTCAAAAAAACACGTACCTTACGGCCACTTGGCCGTCGTTCCCCTTTCCATTTTAATTATACTATGTATTCGAAAGTGTTAACGTTAACGTTGTGACCCATTATGAAAGTAAAATTGTACGTAGCGTACGGGCGCTCCCACACACTGGTTTTCATAATGCTGCTTGCCATGGGTTGCCACGCATCGCGCACCGAAGTACATGTACTTACCTTCCTGCAGTGGAGAACCGAACGTGGCATGGCAACCATATCAAAGTCTGAATAGGTCGTATTAGTGAACATTGAGGGCGCTATGCTCGCGGTATTTGGGGGTATAATTAAAAGTGATTAGGAGATAATTCACGTCAGGCCGCGGATCGATGGTACAAATTACCCGGCTCTATAAATGGTCTGGTGACAACCCTGATACCAAGATCACCCGATTTGGTCCAGTAGTTTTCATTCTAGTCGTCTTTTTCTGGAACCAAGTCGGGGTCTGTTGAGCAGGTGATCAACAGAGCGCGAAAACAATGAAAAGGCCTGTCCAATTTTCCACCGACTTGGTTCCAGAAAAAGGTCCCTGAAATGAACACGACTGGACTGAATCGGGTATCATTTTGGTATCATTTTTCATCAGGAAAGATCCCATGTCTATCCAAACTAGTTTTGGGGTGGTAGGTACTCGAAATAGGCCATTCCAGTTTGTTGACCACCTTGTATAAAGGGCTCTTCAGACAATTACATAAATTGGCGAAGACACCAAAATATGAGGACAAAAAGGAATTAAAATTATTAGTTAAACTATAACATTCGTCCGTGACTTAATGGTATTATTATGTCTGTACTTTAGATGTATTACTATGCAGAGACACAAGCGACCCACACAACCTACCCTGATGGTCTAGAAGTCATACAGTTCAGCAAGTACGTTGTTTCACTTCATTATATAGTGTGTCATTTTGTATTCCTACTTTTCTTACTTTTTGATTGGAATTCCTAATATTTCCTACTTTTTGTCCCACATCTTCAAAAAAAATGAAATCTCATTGAATATTTGTCATAAGTGTTACACACTGTCGCGTGTGAATCATAGAAGGCATTGGGTTCAGGAGTACTGCAACTGTACTTACAAGAGCTCAGTTAAGGATGGAGCACAAGTGTCGTGAGTACAGAACATGCCAAATGAGGCTTATGATGCTGTGGACGTGGGTTAGAATCAACCAAAACTACTCCAAAAACTCCACAAAAGTCCTACTTATTTATTGATTTTGTCCACCAAAGTCCGAATTTTATCCAGATTTTTTTCCACGAAAGTCGTACTTTTATCCTGATTTTGTCCACCAAAGTCATACTTTTATCCTGATTTTGTCCACCAAAGTCCTTTATTTGTCTTGCTTTTTATCTTGGTCTGCTTGAAGTGTCCTAATGATTTTTGGTTATCATCTTTAGTAACCAAACTGAGAAGCATTATCCAAATGGAACCAAGGAGATCACGTTCCCTGACCAGACCATCAAATACCTGTTCCCCAACGGTAACGAAGAAAGCATCTTCCCCGACGGAACGGTGCATAGAGCCGAGAAGAATGGCAACAAAACCATGGAGTTCCCTAATGGCCAGAGGGAGGTGCATACAGCGCAGTACAAGGTAAGGGCAATATTATACACATATGAACTGGCAATGAGATCACTAGAGCACGTCTATTCCCCCGAGGGACTGTGAGTGACCAGAAGGGGGAACTATTTCCTGAGGCCGAAGGCTGAGGAAAATATGTCCCCCTTCTGGTCACTCACAGGCCTGAAGGGGGATAGACGTGCTCTAGTGACCGAATCATGCCAGTCCATATGTGTTTTATAACACACCTCGGTCCAAAATTATGAAATAATCATCATCCGATCCAGACGCCGCCATTTTTCATATTAAGATGAGCCTGGCAAACCTCTTGAGGGCGCTGTAACCAGTCAACAATTTTAAGTCTATTGCCTGCTTTTTTCGACAAATTTACGGTGGCGCAAATCTCATGCACTACCCTATATTAGTTAACCCCACGTGACCGTGTTTCAGCCAATCAGAATACAGAACCAGCAAGCGGTGTGTTATATTGTGATATATTGAAGGGCAATATTGTGATATTGATAAAGGGCAATATTGTGATATTGATGAAAGGCAATGTTGTGATATTGAAGGGCAATATAATAATATTGCACCTAATATATTTTAAGACCAGTACAAGGGAAATAGGTGTATATTGAAGGGTGTTCAAATGATATTGTTATATCGTGTAATATATATTGTAATATCGTGTAATAGATATTGTAATATTATTGGTTGAGAACAGTCACGTACCCAGCCTATAAACAATTAATCTACAATGTCTGACCTGCAATGCACGTTGCGTATGCGTATGATGAACAAGCACGTACCCGTGGATGAGACAGGGAACTCGCAAGGAACCTCTCAGTCTCGTGTCCAACAGGAAAGCCTGCCGTTATCAAGGGTTGGTACTGCCGTGATTGAAATAATTGTTTGCACAGTAAGTTACAGCTATTTACCTGTGTGACTTGTTATGAATTCACTCAACATGATCAATTAGAGAACACCACACCTTCGGCTTAATTTTTTGTATCATTCGAAGAGGGGGTGATTCAAAAAACGCTTCCCTGTGGAGACATGAACACAATGAGGACAAAGGGAGTGAAAAGGTCTTCACAGGGTAATTTATATAAATAAATAGGTCTCACAAATGATAGATTCTTGGAGGTTTACCTAAAAACTAGGAATTTTGAAGGTATGTTTATTAGTCGCAAATTAAAGTATAAGGTCTAAGGGATATTGGGTTAGGGTTACAGCCCAGGAAATTAATCATAGTTGAAATAAGAGCACTTTGAAAATAGCCCTCGACGTTCCAAAAAATGTGTATACAAGAACAAATTGTCTCCACAAGGATACAAATTGTCTCCGCAAGGATACACATTGTCTCCACAAGGATACAAATTGTAGTATGGGTGTACTCGGTATGTTATTACAAAAAACATCATCAGTCATAAACTGATAAAAACCTGTCAAAACATCTTGAGTGCTTTAAGATTGTTTAGATATCTGTAGACACTCCAGACAATGTCATCTGAAGCTAAAATACCGTCTCGTCGTGATTGATTCTGTAAATTGCTCGGGCCTAAAAGGCATGTGTAAAGGGCTTTTAGTCTGCACCACTCACTTTCTGTTGATAGATTAGTTGCTTAGATCGGGGACTGGAAACAGACCCGTGTTAACCATCTGTTTGAGAAAACTGTATTTGTTTTGTAAGATCAAATTTGCATCGGGTGATGTAAATTCAATATTAGATTTTTTACCTTTTACCGACGTGTGTTTACAGTGAAGGACAATTTATTATTAAATTGTAATCTTAAATCATAAAGATCTAATCACTGTTGCTTGAGACTCGGGCAGTGCTGTTTTATTGGATCGCCCAGTGATGCGAATATAGGGGCTAAATCACAGATGCATGTATGAAGACAGCCAGTGAATCCGGTTCCTAAGTGTGACGTCATTTCAACTTGAACCACGCATACTTCCCACCGAGTGAAATGTAAACTTGGAACCGAAAGTTAACGCGTTACTGCTTGTGTAGCCAATGACTGCTAGTAATCAGTGGTGAGTTAGTCTTGCATACGCACTGTGGACCTCCGAACAATATAGGTCCACACGATGCGGGAAGAGGTTACAGTTTGTGGATTTGCCCAGGTCCACAATCTGTTTTTCAGTTTCCGAAAAAGAGCGCTAGAGGAAAAACGGGTTAGGGTTATATATAGAAAAGATAGGAGGAACAGCTGAGCATGAGAGGCCCAGAATCAAAATTTGAGGGTAAATTTGTTTTGGGAAAGCGAGAAAAATGAGTATTTAGTCAACGTTTTTTAACTACACGAAGACAAAGGAATGTCCACAGTACGTATGTAAGGTAAAGCTGTGTGTGTGCGTGCTCTTGTATCGTATTACGATCGAGGGTCGAAACACAAAAAAGAACAAAGGGAACAAAGGATCCTCGATCGACGGTTTGATTGTCCGAATTCGGTCCTCGATCGTTGGGGCAAGCGCTAAGGTAATGGGGTTAGGGTATAACATAGGAATAAAGGAAAACACAATAGGGGATCCTCGATCGTTATGTGGTTCACGGCTGTGTGTGCGTGTACGTGTAGGACGAAGTCACTTACGAATTAGATAGCTATTCGGAATGTTGTGGGTTCCTAGCCCAGCTTAGACCTTCCTCGTCTTGCCTCAAGTTGTCTGGCAGTTGGAAAGCCCACTGTCTCGATCCTTGCAGAATCTTCTTTTTTTCCCTTCAAATTTAGGTTTTCAGAAATTCTTGAGTTTTCAAAATGTAGCTTCTGGTCATCTCAAAGTCTCTATCCTGTATCTATGGCAACAATTTTAAAAACAAAGTGATATGAAATTATTCTGAAAATGTGTATATTTTAGAGGCTCTGTGGACTTACTTGAAGTCGCCTGTGGACACAGTGCTAATTTGATACGTGTGCAATTCTCGTTTAAAATGTGCCCGTTCTAAACGAGTGGATTACAGCACTTTTGCAAGTCTAACACTATGTAAAAAGGACAGCGCCCTCAAGTGATATAGAACTTATCTTAGTTTAGATCTGTATACCGTTTTTTGTTTTTCCATTTAATCGCCCTTAATTACGTAATTAAATAATCCGGCCCTGTCACGATCGGCTCGGGATCTCTGCCGGTACCCGTGCCCTCTGCCGGTACCCGTGCCAGATATGAATGCTGTCAGGCTGCTGTTGTCCAAGGAAAATGCAGACATACTTACAGAGATACTGAGGTTTGCTTATTTATGTGTTAAATTGGCTTCAAAATGTTCATTATTAGACTTTGACACTTGACCAACTTGTATTTACACTGTGTACTCATCAATTTTGAAGACCCAAAATGCTACGGGGACAGGAAAATGTTCCCACAACACGGTCAGCTTTTTCCAAACAAAAGAACCTGTCCCCACAACTAGGTGTATGCTAGAACATCAGTTTTGTCTAAAGGGATTATTATATGTTGTTGTTTTAACTTCCTTTTTTTGTTCTAGAGGAGAGAGTACCCTGATGGCACAGTGAAGACTGTGTTTCCTGACGGTCGACAGGAGACGAGGTACTCCACAGGGAGGATAAGGGTCAAAGACAAGGAAGGAAGGGTCATCTTAGACAAGAAATAACCCTTAACCAGTTTGCGCCGGGATTATTTTAACATCACCGAGCCGAGGGGCGGGATTATTTTTAACGAAACTCGATCCGAAGCGGGTTCAGGGCGATAGTGCCGGGAAGCACACCCACTCATTTCCGGCCTTCCCCGCTGCTGACAGACATTTCCGAACTTGAACTTGGCGTGTTTATGCGTCATCCGTTTTGAATTTGGGGAAACTTTGCGTTTATATACGGCATCCGGCGCGAACTGGTTAACAAGGACTGAAGGGAAGACGCCCAGATTAGACTGTTTTATTATAAATAATAATGTGTATTTATGTCGCGGGTTTATTCATCAATGTTAGGGCTCTTGACACTACAGCATTATTACCCCTGCTCAATGGGCCGGTGAAACATTCCAAATACCATCTCAGCTCCCAGAGGAGTATACAGCTCGGTGCTGCCATTTTTAGCACAAGCTATGGCAACTAAAATCAACCGCAATAACTATCTCAGCTATCTCGCACTCATTCACTACTGAGTTGACAGAATGAGTAATAAACCTGCCCAAGGACACACACACACCAATTACAAACTAACCCTGATTGTAAATTCTAATTCTGCCTTGTATTTTATAACAATATTTATACAAAAACCGCCACAGGTCTTTTTGTAAATAAATGTAAATGTTTGTCATGGCTAACTAGCCTTTGTTATTATTGCAGTACCATTATGAAATTGTACAGTTCTTGTGTAAAAGAAATAAAACCATACATTAAAATGTATGCAAACACCATCAAATCATGACTTTTAAAGGCTCATTTCTGGTCGGAGTTTCTTTCCCTCCATTGTTTCTTGTCAAACAATTTCCGCGCTTTCTAAAATTAACAACAAAATGTTCCTCGATCAAGAAACATAAATTGTCAAATACACACCGACTGTGAATTACTGAGATATTTTGAAGAGATATTAATGATATATGATTACGCCATTAATTATATCCCCCTACTCTGCACGGTAGTCGATGTAACGGTTGAAATAAAGTGAGCGCGTTTGCTGTTCATTCGGTTGTACTGTGCGGCACGATCAGAGCAAATAATAAAACTACGTAATCAATTTTCATTAACCTTTTTGACATTAGGTCTTAAAGGTGGACACACCATTGGTAATTGCTTGAATTATAAGAAATGGGTGAATTTGGGGGGTTGTATTTTATAGTAAATATCGTTTGACTGACCTGTTCGAAGTTTTAGAATCATGGATGGCGAGAAAAGCACGAAAAACAGCATTTGTTTTCAACCGGCATCGGGCAGTTATTCTTATGTTATTTGGGTTTTTTCGCGATCGCGATCGGTAGTAAATTCTTTTGACATCTGCAAATGGTGTATTCTACCTTTATATGCCGGTTGCCATCTTCAAATCTTGTACTTGCCCGTTCGTATTCGGCAAACCGATTGTGAACACTTGGTGACGTGGGTCACTCGAAAAGGCGGGGCTTCGAGTACGCTCTCGGCAGATGATGATGAAGCAAACCTGTGGTAGAAGGTTGTACGCCTCTCTTGTTGGCCGAAGCTGTATTCGTGTTGAACATTTTGTGTTTTGTTAGTAAAGTAAATACATGTAAGTGGGCCCATGTCATGCTGTTGTTTTTTGTTCTTCGTCGAAAGGCTAGAGCTAGTATCTAGGGATTTGAAGTGCAAGTGCGCTACTTGAGTGAGAACAAGCTAACAATAAACGTAGCTGAAAATCTATAGATACCCGTTTCGGACACGGCTAAATTATCTTAAAACATGCGGAAAGCAAGACGTGCTTACTTATTTTAAAAAAAATAGACGCTCCTCTGACAAAAAAACAAGTAAGCCAAAAGCGATACTATCTGTTTAAACCTGTCTCGAGAGAAAGAAAAGACAAACTCGACGAGCATCTGTTTTTTAAAAGAGCCAAAACGTGTTCCACTTCAAAAGAGACACCCGTACACCGTCACTTTCTCGAGATCCTAGCCTGGATAGCATCCCGACGTGGTCTCCTACATACGGCAATCTCATTAACTTGGCATTGGCGCTCACGTACACTGTCAAATGATTAACCTTGAACGTTAGTTGGGTTTTCCTGTTTCCTTGGTTGACGTAATTTCTGAGGAATCATTAACAATAGTCGTAGACGTAACCAAGAATTCAGTTTGTACTCGGTCGCGGTTACATTACATTGGAACGATACCTTGCCACTATAAGAGGTAAAAGGGATCGTATACGTTTGGTAATTACTCCGAAAATTTATGGCAATAAAAACTTGGTAAGAAGTACAGCAGCTTTGGATAGAAGAATGCATTTTTTTGAAACTGTTCACATCAAAGTACTGCGGTTATGGAAAAAGATATCGCTTTTTATCCCAAAAAATTTGAATCTGAGAAGCGTTACTGCAGTGACGTTTCTCAGAGTGTATATTCCAATGCAGATTATTCTTCCTGCGTGAACATAACCGCTCCAGAGTTTATCAACATCTCAAAATCGCTACCACCTTTTGAAATGAAATTTTTACAGGTTAGTTTTATGGTATATATCTATAACTATATAGGATTGAAACAAACAGTGGGTTCCAATTACCAAACATATACGATCCCTTTAAAAGATCGATTCCTTGTCAATTTAGCTGTGATTTCTTTGTGATTTCGTTTCTTTTTGTAGTTAATTTTCGCCTCTTGGCTAGCGGACTATCACTAAACCCAGGTCTAAAGTCGTGTCTATATAGTTTTCTGCGCAACTACAGAATGCTAGTTTAAACTGGGGGTTTGCACTATACCATACCATTTTCCTGTTCTCGAAATGCTTTTGTTTCAGATAATAATCGACAGATGGACTTTAGGCCCGGTTTTTAATCAATTCTTATTTTTAACAAATTGTGCCTTATAGCTGGTTGGTAGTCATGTCACAGTCACGTTTGTAGGTTGTTTTTCTCGCGACGATTACTGACCAAAGTCGAGCTACATGTATAGCCCGCGTTTGCACTTTACGTTGAGTGCCTTCGGAGCGCCATCAACATCAATTTTATGACAGTTAAAAACCTCGCATCGCGTTTAAACTCAGTCGCATTATGCTCGAACACGTCTTATACTGTTTCACTATCTGTCCCTCTCAAGGTTTCTGTCAAAGATGTTTAGCTAACAGGGAAAGTGTTTTCAGGAAAGCCGTGACGAAGTAAAGTGGTGGTCAATAAGAACATCTTGTGAGACACTTGAGATCATCGTTTTTGTATTTTTTTTAATGATATACCTGCTGTGTCACATTTTCACTCGACCTAAATAAATGTATTAATTGATAACTTTTGCATGTTCATTTCAGCGGCGAATCTAGGGTTGAATTTGTATGGAGCTGGGGTTCACCAATTTGTTAAGGGAAAACACCCACTCAAGGGGGGGGGGGGGGGGGCACTAGATGGCAAATTATTTTTTTCTCGTGCAAATCGAAATTTCAAATGGGAGCAACGGGGAGGGTGGCATGTGCCTCCCGTGCCTCTCGTAGTTACGCCACTGGTTCCGTTTTAGGAAATAACAATAAGTAATCGATAATGTCAGAAAGCGGGACGAAAGGAACGAATCCACCAAAGTTAAGGTCTTAATTTCACCATCCGGCTTGTTGCAGATACTGTTTCTTAGAATACAAGGATATGGACATGTACGCCATTTCAGTCTGTTTTTCTCTGTTTGGCACATTTTCTTTGTCAGGCACAGTTTTGTAGTGCCTTACTTTAGAATCTTAAAAGGCACGTGTTATACGTGTACCGAGTTCATTTCTCATGGATGCATCCAGGTAGTTGCACCGTCATCGTCGCGTAGACATCCCCACTTGCCTTCAGGGTCGTCGTGGTGACGAGCTGAGAGTCCGAAGAAGACACCGATTCGCAATGGTACGAAAGAGAGGTCCGCGGGTGCCTTGTCCCTTGTTCCACGTCGACGGATCCGGCGTAGCCACCAGAGACCAGCATGACTTCCTCGATGAAGACTCGTCGGACCTTGACGAAGTCACCAAACCCCGGCTGCTTCTTCAAGCACCGAGACACGGCCACAACAGACCCGTCTTTGAGATCCTGGGAGAAAGGTTTCGTTTTGGGAGTGCGCATGTGGTACTTGATCTTAGCGTCGTCAGTCGATTGTGCGAATACACTATCTGAATCAGATTTGTTGTGGCTTCTAGAAAGATGCCAGGAGTCGTTGGTGCTTAGTCCTTGGCTCTCTTCGCGGAGTCGCGAAACGGCAATGAGATCCAGCAGTGGCAGCTTTCTCCGACCGTCGGCGGTAGGGGTGCTATCTGAGCCGCTCCGGCGCCTCGATACCTTATCGCTGAACCGGCGCGCGTTGTGGGCCAAAGACTGCGACCAGGAGCATCTCTTGACCAACGGGGGTACCGCGCCTCTACCTCCCGTCGCCGTGTCTGTCTGTTGATGCCGGGCAGCGTTGGTATCCAGAAGGGCCACTGGATGCTTGATGGAAAACACGGACTGCTGTTTTAAGCTGATCTCGTGGTTAATCTGCAGTACGAGCTGACCGGAGATACTGCCCGGCTCACAGTCCTTGTTGCCTACAGACTTTTGGATCTGCTTCCTTGGGATGACGATAACCGCGTCCACTTTGGCTTTCTTCTTGCAGCAACGACAGCAGCATTTCATTATACCAAGCAGTGTGAGTAACCTCGGATGCTTGGCTGCCAGGTACGCCCGAAACTCCTGCCGAAGGGACGTGTTCATGAAACCGTACATGATTGGGTTGACAGAGGAAGCGCCGAATATCAGCAACGCTGAAGCGTTTCGGCTGAGCGACTCGAGCTGGGCCATGTCAAATAGGGAGACAGAAGACATGATGTAAAAGGGAATCCAGATGAGAATAGTACTGGATACCACAACTATGACGAGGCATCCTACTTTGACCTGGACCCTCATCTGTACCGTGTACATGTGTCGGCTGCCCTGGTCCTGCACCAGGAAGTTCTTCTTGAGGTGCCGCCTGAGAGAGACGTACAGAGTCACGTAGCTTATGCAGATAATGGTCAGGGGGATGAGGTATCCTATCACGGAAAACAAAATTGCTTGGGGTGTTTGTGTGTGGCCATCTGATATCGCATAGGTTATGAAGCGCGGTTGGTAGGTAAAGAGATCATCTACAACATGGTCTGTAGAGAAAGAAAATGTAAACATCAAGTGAACATGATTGTCAAACAAGTTAGCAACAAGCGACAATGTCCATCGTTTAGTCATTACAGGGATTGTGTTCAAGGAACTGATAACTTTTGAGAGTGAGTTTAATTAGTAGATTGGTACTGTAGCGTACCGCTTGCTTTTACAATAAGCATAGTTCGGTATCTCGGTGAAGTAGTCAAGATCAAAAGATAATTGGGATGCTGACATAATGGTTCTGGCGTAATGATTACGGCATAATGGTTAATGCATAATTAGTATTCTTTATCTGACATACTACATGTACAAGAGTTTGTTATTGATGTACTTTTATTACATGTACTTAGGATTGAGCGGTGACCGACGATGTGGATTCAAATTCGAGGAGGACAGGGAGCTTGTGTTCTTGGGCATGACAATTTCCTAAGCCTTTTCAGAAATTACCACATGGTGTTTAATTACCGCAAACTATTTATCTTATTTCTAAAGCCTTATGCATCTCTCTACCTATAGGGGTATGATTATAACGACTAGATATAACTTGAGCTGCTCCAAAAAACAAGTCTCATCGCTTAATGAACAGGGGTGCAATTTTTGGAAGTTGGTATGATTAGAAGCTTAATGCTTGGTTACACGAAACCCACCGTGGCTAAGGAAAGGCAGCATGGGTGTCAGCGAGGCCTGGATCCAGACGAACGCGATGATCTTGCCGGTGGTTGCAGGGGGTAGTCGCCGCTGGAGGGCCTCCGGGAATGTGATGGCTACGGTTCGGATAACGCTGATGGCAGACTGGGTCAACAGGGAAGCTATGATCAGTGTCTGCAACAGGTATGCTGGCACGCCCATGAAACAGAAGGGATTGAAAAGAACAAGAGAGATTAAACCGCCGATGACGATCTTGGTTGAACAGGGGCATTGGTGGATTGATTTGTATTTAGCCGAGTCTTTTCTGAGGATGTTTAATCTTAAACATACAAAGCAAAGTACAGTTAAACAGCACTTGGAAGTTATTTCTTTTCTTTGGTACTTTGATTTCCCTGAACTTTTGTTTGTTTGATTTTCTTAGGAGGTGTAAAATCGGGGCTATGACGTCGACGATGATCTTTGCACAGTGATGGTCAATGTACTGCTCTACATGCAGACTCCGTTGAACGGTAATTTGTCACGCAATTCCCGACGAAATTGTTCGTGTTCTTTAACTTTTAAAATTGATTAAAATGATCAGTCGTTACAGACGTGTGATGAATCCAACTTGCATGGATGAAAGTTAATGTCTAACTATTCGTGGTCGCCCTATTATTCTTGACATGGGTGTTGGTCGTCATATTATATTTAATATGTGTTTTGGTCGTCATTATTATATTTTATAAATTATGATGAATAGGGCAAACAAAACGTCTATCAGAAATAGGGCAGTATATTGACGGAGTTTTTCCTGAATTGTTTGAGGGAAACTACCCATTGATCAAGCACGATAACTTCATCTAATATAGGGATCGCCTTGGGGAAACATAATGGTGTACTAACAGTGCTTAATGAGATTGCTGGCCATTGCAAAATTAGCAAGAATTTTCTCTCGATTTTTTCGACGCTGCAAGTATCTCCACCCGTGCGTACGTGATCAAGCCCCTATTTCGTAAATATCAGTTTTTTTTGGGAAATCTCAGGATCACATAGCCTACGCATTAAGTTAATATTTACATAACCCATGGTTGAATGAAGAGTCATCTTCAAACTAACTATATACCTCAAACTGAAAGACAGAAACGAACGAGAATACTTCGGTAGCTATGCAATAAACTGATGTCTACTCCATCTGTGCAATCTCATTTTTCTTTAGATTCTGGCTTTACTGCGGCAGTGTTAGGCAGATAGGGTGATTTATTACACAGATTGATATGCGAAATGATTGATTTCGTGTTCAGAGGTCGTGCAGTTACCAACGAGCGGTCCGGGTTTTCCCGCGTTTTTGTTTCCCGTATACATGTATACGTGCGGGAGTGAACTTTTTTCCACGCTGGTTTATGTTGTTGATTCATTAACGTAGTGCTGTCTAATTCACTACAGGTCCGTGGTACATGTGTATGTATGATCGTTCAACCTCGTGTTTGCATTGTTAGTATCTGACGGGAACAGTTAATATTTAGTATAAAACCAAACGAATATAAAGTTAGTATTTGTTAAACATTTAGGTCTTGCTTAAGAAACATTGGTTCGTTTGGCAAGCTTTAAAACTTGTTTTGTATGCAAGAAATCCACCTACATGTTTTGTTGGAATATGTTAGGATAGATACTGCGCCCCTGAACTGATTGTCCTTAGTATTGGGTTATACATACCACTAACACCAGAGTCCGAAAAGCCACTAAAATTGTGCAACACTGTTGAAACGCCGTTGTAGTAATTGTAGTAATTGTTGATAGTTTTACTCACAAAATACATGTATTGAGATTTTTCTAGAGGAAGGCCTACATGTACACGCGTGCCGTTTTAAGCTTGTCTAAACATCGACTTCGTTAACTACCGACATTTTACTACAAAAGGGTGGTACTTATTCATGTACATGTACATGTATAACTATTGAGCGCCATATATGCCGCCATTTTGTATTGGCTGCGATCAGTTTAGATATAGCGTATATAGTTGGCAACAGAATGTCGATAACTCACATCTATAGGCCTACACACTCGTAATAAGAGAACAGAACTTTATTTTAGTTTCCATTTGTGTTCTTTGGTTGTAATGATGTATCAGCATAGAATAGTTTTTCTGGGTTGCCTTATTGGCTGCCAACTGGTTGGCAACAGAATGTCGATAACTCGAATCTATACACACTCGTAATAAGAGAACAGAAGTCATTTTAGTTTCCATTGGTGTTCTTTGGTTGTAATGATGTATCAGCATAGAATGGTTTTCTAGGGAGTTGCCTTATTGGCTGCCAACTGGTTGGCAACAACTACTGCTGTGATAATGGATGCTCCAGTATAGGGCTACTTACCAGAAACTTTGCAAAGTTCATCAGGCACCTGGACTGCCCCGTTGCTGGCCGAGAAGAAAATAGACAGAGGGATGCAGGTGAGCGACATAGTCAGGTCCACCACAACCAGATTAAACATAAGCATGTGCATGGTGGTTGTAGGCCGCTTGGACTTGAGTAACATCATTCCATTCAGCAGGTTGGAAGTCACTCCTAACGCGCATATCGTCAGTAGCAGCGTGAGGCAGAGAGCAACTCCCTCGGGAGATGCGGTCTGGAGCACCGTAGCCTCGCTCGCCCACGTCTCGTTAGTCCCGGTCACCGTGACTTGGTCCGTAGGCCGCCTATTCCACGTAGTGGCTTCGTTGGGTGTCCCATTCATGACTCCAAAGAAAGATCGTATTATCTGAATCCAGCTTAGTTATTCTGATTTATTCTCACAAAACCAAAATTAAAGGTAGGATACACAAATAGTAATTGCTTAAATTATCAGGAATGGGTGGATTTGGGAGGTTGTATTTTATCGTTTAACTGAACTGTCCGAAGTTTTACAATGATGGATGCCGAGGGAAAACAAGCAAGAAATACGGCGTTCGATTTCAACCGGCGTCGGGCAGAGTTGTTCTTGGTTTGTTTCGCTATCGCCGTCACAGCGATCACAGCGATCGAGAGTACGTCTTGTATACGTGTCCTCACTGGAAGCGTATAACTGATATGAAAGCTCGGACGATAGTCTTGACAGACCTCTTTGTCATTATGTTCATTTGTTGCGCAAATACACCTTAAGCTTCGGTTAAAGTACAACTTGACTCTGCATGCACGCAAGGATTACTGAAACTCGAGCCATACAGCAACTCAAATAACAGTTTTCTGGGTCTCGCCTACATCACGCACCGACTTCTCGATCGCAACTATTTTTGGTTCTACAACCAGGAAGAGTGACTGACCGTACTGCGCACGCGTCAGTAATTTATAATTAGGAATGCTTCTTGGGATGGTTTTGTGTGCCTTTTCAATTAAGATAGTTAAAAATTAATCTTTTAATATAATTATGTAAATGTTGAAATATTGTTTTTATTAAATTAATAGTGTCATACGTTTTCACGAGTCTTTTTACGATGATAATCATATTAAAGCTTTATGTGCCTTTTTGGAGTAGACAAATACCAAACTATATCAATGAATATATGCGCAACTTTATGGGCGATTTAAAACTTACTCTTAAAAATACATTGTATAGACAAATCTGTGCCGATAAAAAAAAAGGTATTACTATTAGTGTCGTTGATTATGTAAGTTTTAGTTGCAATCTCTAACTATATAGTAATGTATATTAAACTGCCCTCTTCTAAAGTGGTAAGAAATTAGTAAATTGTATTCATAAATACCTGGGACAGTTTAGGCATTCCTATTGGTCGAGAGCCCGTCACGTGGCCGGTTTTAAACGGACGATAAAGACATGGCTAGAAGTGTTTAAAACCAGTTGGCAACAAAAGTAGCCCCTGCACATGGACAACTCAATGGACATCCTTCTCCGGGCACTTCACTGCTGCGCAGACCATTGTTCTTATCTATTTTGAACCATTCGGGTGCAAAATCCTGTTTTCCTCCAAATATGACGAATTTAAGAAAAAAAGTCTTCCACTTTTAAAAAAAATTCCATAAGTCGTGCACAAACGCGGTCGCGTCACGTTCGTTCTTTTCCCTTTGAAAAAAACACGCGCGCGTACGCCATTTAGACGCGGAGGCCTATCCAGTCTATATAATGGAGATCAATGGTAAATACGCTTTATTGCATGTATTGTGACGTAGAGCGACAGAGGCGGAAACATGTCATTTGACAGTGGCCCGTGAACATGGATAGGGGAAAACACACAGAATGGCGAAACACCAAAATTTACTTGCGACAATTTTATGGAGCAGAATCAGTGTCAAAAAGATCGGACGTGTTTTTACAACTCGGATGCTTTTTTAATTCGGATGAATTCGTAATTCGGATGAATTCGTAATTCGGATGCTTTTTGTAAACTCGGATGCTTTTTTAATTCGGATGTTTTTTTAATTCGGATGCTTTTCTAGTTCGGATGCTTTTTTAATTCGAATGCTTTTCTAGCTCGGATGCTTTTTATAAACTCGGATGCTTTTTTAATTCGGATGCTTTTCTAGTTTGAATGCTTTTTGTAAACTCGGATGCTTTTTGCAAACCGAACATATTCGCAAATTGGATGCTTTCCCAATCCGGCACTAGGGTGGCCCTGAAAGGACATCACACATCGCAGATTCTGCGATTTCGCGCATTCTGCGCGAATTTGAACGATGACAAACATGTTATCGTATATATATCTAAGCATATATCTGAGATGTGGAAGATTTTATTGTAGATTTCTGCACAGATTTATGTGATAATGAATATTTTCTGGGCAGATTTTTGAAAAGTCGCATATTTTTATTTTAGATTTCAAGTTCTGCGCAAATTTCTTAGTACGCAAATTTGTGCGATGTCGCACGGATGGGCACTACATGTACATTTTCATTGCACATTTAATTATGCGCAGCTATATATGTCGCACTCACGTACAGCAGATTTATATGCAGATTTATGTGCACATTTCTGCCGCGATGTCAGCACATACGACGTTTTGAAAGTTGAACCACGACGTTTTGAATGTTATGATGTTCTAAAACGGACAGGCAACGTCGTGGTTCAACTTTCAAAACGTAGTACTTCAACTTCCAATTAACGTCCAACTTTCGCGCGCTTTTACCTACCAAGGTAGCCGCGTATTCGGCCGGTTCTCTCCGCGCGGATTCAGTCCGCATTCACCAAAAGGCGACAAATATTTAATACATGCTGCAAAAGGTGATGCATTTTCTAAAAAGTTTTTTGTCAATTTATTTAAAGAATTTTTCGAAATAAACCGTAAATATAACAATACTTTTTCAAACCCTTGTAGATCATTCAGCATATTAGCCACACTTGTTCCTGTAATTGTAAAACCTTTCCTGTAATTTTGATGAAAAATTACAGTTAAATTAGCTGCTTAATGGAAGTAATTCTACTTCGAGTTATTTGTCAAACCTTTTATAGAAATTTCAAACAATACGGCAACAGTGTGGTTTTACAAATTCAAGACCTGCTTTTATCATTGCTGTACTTTTTTTCTTTTGCCACATGAATTGCAATTGTACATTTCTGTAAAGCACACCTGCAAGGACTATCTTTCCGTGCCCCACTCTTTCTATCTGGCAAGTGTTCTTTCAAGCACGAGTGGCAGTATGGAGTTTCCAAGATTCTTTTATATGCTAATTTTGACATATAACCGTTGTTCTTTGTTTACATTTTATGTAGTTTTGATAATATCCGCTTATTTGCACTCGACCTTAGAAACTTACATTTGACCCAAGTGTGCTATATATCGCAAAGAATTATGGGGCGATATTAGGTGGAAATAAAAAAGAAATTATGGACACGGTCTGAAACCGTATTTTACCTAACGTTCTAAGCTGACAAACTACTAGGATCCATCTAATGATGCAGAACTTTATAGTTGAAGGGCTGTTGTGTTATTAAATAAAGTAACAGTTATCATTCTCATAAAATCTGGCGTGGTGAAATTAATTGTTGAAATTGTTGATTGACGAAACTGATTCACCGAGAACATTGCAAATAAGCCCGAGTGCGAGTGCACTAATTACTGTTCGGCTGAAGCCTATACCAAAATTAAGTGTGCCCAGAAACATGATCTCGTAGATCATGAAATACAAATATGAGGTTTGAATAACATGTGATGTACACTTTGTTTTAAAGAGGCAGATATACTCGCAACCGAAAAACGCATTACAATGCTGCAGTGAAAAGGGGATTTATTAAACGGGCTAATTAGGCACTAATTAGTGTTCGGCTGAAGCCTATACCCACATGCCCAGTAACATTATCTTGTAGATTATGAAATAAAAGTATGAGTTTTTGATAACATGTGAGGTATATTTTGTTTTAAATGTTTCATTCTCATTTCCAAATCTTTAAAAATAACTCGAAGTAGGATTACTTAGTTCATTAGGCAGCTAGTTTAACTGTAATTTTTCATCAAAATTACAGGAAAGGTTAAACAAGACTAATATGCTGTATGATCTACAAGGGTTTGAAAAAGTATTGTTATATTTACGGTTTATTTCGAAAAATTCTTTAAATAAATTGTCAAAAAACTTTTTAGAAAATGCATCACCTTTTGCAGCATGTATTAAATATTTGTCGCCTTTTGGTGAATGCGGACTGAATCCGCGCGGAGAGAACCGGCCGAATACGCGGCTACCTTGAGCCAGGTAAAATTAAAAGCGCGCGAAAGTTGGACGTTAAAATTGGAAGTTGAAGTACGACGTTTTGAAAGTTGAACCACGACGTTTTGAAAGTTGAACCACGACGTTGCCTGTCCGTTTTAGAACATCATAACATTCAAAACGTCGTGGTTCAACTTTCAAAACGTCGTATGTGCTGACATCGCGGCAGAAATGTGCACATAAATCTGCATATAAATCTGCTGTACGTGAGTGCGACATTATAGCTAGCTACGCATAATTAAATGTGCAATGAAAATGTTCATGTAGTGCCCATCCGTGCGACATCGCACACATTTGCGTACTAAGAAATCTGCGCAGAACTTGAAATCTAAAATAAAAATATGCGACTTTTCAAAAATCTGCCCAGAAAATATTCATTATCACATAAATCTGTGCAGAAATCTACAATAAAATCTTCCACATCTCAGATATATGCTTAGATATATACGATAACATGTTTGTCATCGTTCAAATTCGCGCAGAATGCGCGAAATCGCAGAATCTGCGATGTGTGATGTCCTTTCAGGGCCACCCTAGTGCCGGATTGGGAAAGCATCCGATTTGCGAATATGTTCGGTTTGCAAAAAGCATCCGAGTTTACAAAAAGCATTCAAACTAGAAAAGCATCCGAATTAAAAAAGCATCCGAGTTTATAAAAAGCATCCGAGCTAGAAAAGCATTCGAATTAAAAAAGCATCCGAACTAGAAAAGCATCCGAATTAAAAAAACATCCGAATTAAAAAAGCATCCGAGTTTACAAAAAGCATCCGAATTACGAATTCATCCGAATTACGAATTCATCCGAATTAAAAAAGCATCCGAGTTTACAAAAAGCATCCGAATTACGAATTCATCCGAATTAAAAAAGCATCCGAGTTTGCAAAAAGCATCCGAATTAGGAATACATTCGAATTAGGAAAGCATCCGAGTTGTAAAAACACGTCCGATCTTTTTGACACTGATTCTGCTCCATACTATTTGCCGTGATTTTCGGGGCTTTTTTGGCTGAATTTTACAAAAAAGGTATTTATGAATGGGAATAAATGTGTGTTCGGTCGGTATTAATCACTCTGTTTAATACCGCTTGGAGTCTGGGTGCTGATAATTACCCTCGCCTTCGGCTCGGGTAATTATCAGCACCCAGACTCCAAGCGGTATTAAACAGAGTGGTTAAAACCTCCCGAACACACATTTATTCCCTTATTCAAGGTTGATGTTTTGCAGGTTCACCACATTATTCCAAGTCGTGAGATCCCAGATTGTCGTCTTGGGGTTGCTTAAAAGCGCCCTCTTTGGTTTGTGTTTGTCCAGGTCGATTGAAGTGGTCGTATTCGGGTTGTGGATCTAAACGGGTGTAGTTTCAATTATCGGGCAGGTCGTGCACATCGCGTGATCGATTGATGTGATCGTAAGCTTCGGTTTCGCTGACTCCTGGGTTTGAAGTTGTCTCATGAGCTATTGAATCTGAAATATCGTCGTCATGGTTGCCAAATTCTGGTTCTACTGTGAAAAGTTGTGGACATGTGGTACCGCAACGTACTCGTTGCCATGTTGGGACTCCGTATCTTGACTCTGCTTTCCAATCGGTGGTTGTACTTCCGGGTCCAAAACAAAATAATGATGGCCTTCGTGGGCCTCCGTGTCTGACTCTGCTATTGGTGGAGCCGAAGGCGTGACCTGCCGTACAACGCTGACGTCATCGTTTACGCGGATCAACGTTGGACTGTCAATGTCATTCAGTGGAGCAAGATAAATGCCGTATGTAGGGTTGTTTTTCTCATTTGTGACTGATTGTCCAAGATTGGATGCATTTAGGGCGGGTGTTGACGGTGGTTCCGACGTTCCCGCTGTGTTGCCGTCTGGGTTAGGAATATTACAGCAAATAACATTGGAAATGAGTTTATAGTTTCATAAAATCATGGAATCATGGAATTAGTGCAATCTGATACACTATTCGAAAACGGCAAAAGCAAATGCAACAGCAGGGCACAGCTATTTAACTTCAGTATATAAGGATATAGCCTGTATACGTGCAACGTAGGCCTGTATGCGTGCAGCGTAGGCCTGTATGCGTGCAACGTAGGCCGCAACGTAGGACTGTACGCGTGCAACATAGGCCTGTACGCGTGCAGCGTAGGCCTGTATGCGTGCAACGTAGGCCTGTATAAGTGCAACGTAGGCCTGTATAAGTGCAACGTAGGCCTGTATAAGTGCAGCGTAGGCCTGTATGCGTGCAACGTAGGCCTGTATACGTGCAGCGTAGGCCTATTGCAAAAATAGAAAGTTGTTACAGGTAGTTATCTCCTGTATGTAGAAGGTGGTATATATATTATACAGAAAGTGATATATTATATTATCCTTGTTAGAGTTACCTTTTTGTCTTCTCCCATCAGTGGTGGCACTGTTTGCACTAAAGAAAAAAATGAGTAAAGAAACCGGCGTTAAGAAAGTCGAATAAAGTGTATACTATAACAGAATATGCATTATTACTGGACGATGGAGGGCGCTGTAATGCCCTCATTCGGGGTATAACCATAGAGGTTTACACATTTCTTATGTTTAGTCTTAATATTTAATGTTTAGATTAAAATATAATAACTAATTAAACTACTTTAGTTTAACAGTACTAACTTGGTTCGTCGCTTGCACATCAGTCTGCTTTTCGGACAAAAGCAAATGACAAGGAATACAACGACTAGCACAATGGCCAGAGTGCTTCCAATAATCACTGCCTGCCTGGTGACCTGAGCGGAAGGCGGCTGTTGGGTCGACATTGTCGGCACTTGCACAAGTATCGACACTTTTGAGGGTTCTGTTGTCGACAATTCCCTTCGCCGGTCGCTACAGCTGCAACAAAATGGGTAAAAGGAACCCTCTTTCACAAGACTGAGTATATGTGATCGGAAATCAACTGACTAGACATACCTTTTAAACCAAATACAGGGGATATTTCGCAAAAGGGGTGGGGGGGATTTAGTGTTACTAAATCTAAAAGTTTTGGCCTCGCAATAAATATTAGAGCACAACCAGTTTGAGGAGTCGGTCTTAACGTTGTGAGTTTGTTTAGCCTCTTTTTGTGGGGAAAACATTTCTTGGCTGAGTCAACATTTTTTGCTCCAATAAAAATCCTCACTTACAATTGTAATACCGTTGCATAGTATACCTTTGCTATAGTAGAAAGTTAAAAGTGAGACAATAATTATGACCTGCTTGAAAAAAACCAAACGGCAATCATTTTCCTGAGCTTAGCCCGCATTGAAAACGGATCTGATGGAGTCGACATTTTTATTTTACCTTTTGTTTATAACGATTCCCGGTATACCCTCGCAGACGCAGAAGACTCTGTTCGACTCGTTGCTGTCAAACACGCAGACGTCGTCATCATTGTCGAACTCACACTTTGTCACGTGGGCATCGGTGAAATGGCAAATGTCGCACTCTTCATTCTCACACAGAGATCCTGCGAACAAAGAACAGTTTAACGCCAATTAAAATATTACATTTTAGACATTTAGGAAGTATTATCTTTCTTTTTATGATTGACTTTCTTGTGTGTATTAGTTCAAAGTACTATTTCTTTCAAAAGGGCAACAACTAAAGCAGCAACACACCCGCAAGAACAAAGGAGTAACAGAAAACAAACGGACACAAATCACTTGTAAAATGCACAAATCTTTGGTTCTGTTTTTGCTCTTGCATTGACGTTTGTGGACCATCACATAAAAACAGTGTGTCTAGCAAGGTCTTGCCTTTTCTTGTGGAATGAAATATAAAATGATGCACGTGGTAATGGGTTCTGGCACGTGGTGGCGACATACTCTTATTGAAAGTAGCTTATTGAAAGTTGAAAGGTCATTGTTCTCGTGCACTTACTATCATCACTGCACGACCCCTCGAGACATTCAGCATCCACAGTATCTTCCCCGCGTCTGATTGGCTGACAGATCTGCTGACAGAATGGACACCTTATTGGATCGCGATCGTTTGGCTTGCAGGGTGGCCACGGACTGTTACAACTGAAGACAACAAATGATCCAGACTTTTACCTCAATTCATGACTTTCCAACTGTTATTGTAATTACTATCTGTGTTATAGTGCTATATAGGTGCTGGTTTAGACCAAACAAAACGGAAAGCACATTGCTTGTGTCTGTAAGCAAGACAGTTTACTGCAATTGTTATCAGGGTTGTACCGGAAAGGAAATAATGTGTTTGGGTGAAAATAACTGTTACCAAGTATTATTTACATGCACATTTTCAAATGGATTATTTAATTTAGAACAGTATCAACATAAATTTCTCGTTTCTTATCTCTGCATTCGTAATCGATATTTGTTGGATATTAGGGGCTAAATTATTATTATTATAATTATTTTACTTTTTACTTTAAATAAAACTCTTTAAATTGGGCCCACCTTAAGTTTTCAATTTTTTTAATAAAACCATATCCACTTTTATAACAATTTCATACTTTCATTAATTTTAAATAAAATGTCCCTTTATGACTGTTTCAATTTAAAATATTTAACATACCTTTCACAGAAGTATCTCTGTAAGCTAGATATCTGCGAGATGAGTAGCTCATCGGGAAGAGACTCGACTTTACCGGCAGAAAAGGTCCACTGAAACCCACTGCCGATTAACAGCACGAGCAACACGGTACGGGGGTGGGCAAGTTGACGGAGTACCGGCCGTTCCATCTTTAACGCCAGTCAAGCTTGTTAGGCACAGTTCTGAACGCGATTAGCTATGGCAATGTACAGGGACTAGCTTGCTTCAAAAGTTGTAAACCCAAGTCCATAAATACTTGTTGGCTTAGGTTTGTGGCCTATACCATTAGGCCTATGGACGACTGTTTAAGGTTCCAGTGATTATAAGGCACAATTATTCAACTTCACTAGTCAGTTGAGTTTCACGATGTGTCTTTACACTGTCCGTAAGGGAACTACACGAAAACAGTTCCTTACTTGCAGTTGGTCCTTGTAATAAGAACGACCTCGGTCTCATAGACTATAAAGAAGTATACGTACCAGAAGTGATTCTACAGTTTTGTTTACTAGTATATTATTTCAGGATTTTCCAAACTCCAAGCCTATTCCGGTATAGGCTACATCGTCATACTTCTTTTATTATGTGCCGAGTCACCCTTTCCACACTTTGGTAAAGTCGAGTGCGTGCGTATTAAAAAAAAACAAGACCATATACACAATAGAAGAATTAAATAAAATATCTTTATACACGTACCGCTGAAACCCTACCTTTCATTGACGTAATAACCCGGAAATGGTATTCAAGGACTAGGAGTGAATTTTAAACGTCCTTTCTTGGTCCTTTCCGATAGTATGGTGTAATGTCAAGTCATCCATTTATTTAAGCGCATATATGATGATTGGAGGTCACACGCCACACACGTTTTAGAAAAACAAACGCTCTTCCTGTTGTGGTTTTGGAAGGCATTGTTTTATGTTATACAGGGTGTCTCTAAAAAAAGTATACCCATTTTAAAATTGGTATTATTGCAAAAGTACTGAATATTTCAGAAAAAGACAAATGTCTGTGGAAAGGGTAGAATGTACTCTGTCCAATAGTATAAGGTATATTATGTCATTGCCATGGATGACTGAACAAACAAGACATTTATGAAAGGTACTGAAATCAGCACTGTGACAAGTTGGTTTTACTTGAGTGACGAAGCTCCGGCAGGTGTTTGAACACATTTGAAAAATTATGACAGGGTCCCTTTCCTGACAAATGCAAGGTGATGGCACTATTCATGTTAATGCATAGCTGGCATCTTGGTCTCATGTTATACTGCCTGACTTATCATCCCAACTTGTCACAGTGCTGATTTCAGTACCTTTCATAACTGTCTTGTTAGTTCAGTCATCCATTGCAATGACATAATGAACCTTATACCATTGGACAGAGGGCATTCTACCCTTTCCACAGACATTTGCCTTTTTCTGAAATGTTCAGTAATTTTGCAATAATATGAATTTGAAAATGGGTATACTTTTTTTAGAGACACCCTGTAGAGAGCAACCAAAACGACATCGTCTTGCGGCTTTGGTTAGTGTTTGGGTTAGTGTTAGTGTGAGAGTTACTCAGGGTTGTAGTCGAGTCCCTGCAAGTCCTTTCACAAGTCCTTTCGTGAAGCCAGTCACAAGTCCCTTCATAAAGCCAGTCACAAGTAACTGGATGAACAATGACAAAGGAATGCCTTTGTCAAAGCTGATTTGAATAGCTTGTGATTTGAATTGGAACCGAAGGACTTGTGATGGACTTACAGGGACTTGCAGGGACTTGCAGGGACTTGTGATGGACTCGACTACATCCCTGGAGTTACTAGGGTTAGTGTTAGTGTTAGGGTTAGGGTAGCCCTAATGTGGTCCTGGCGAGACCAGAGTTGTAATTTTGCTTATCGTAGATTTGCTGGTACATGTAATACATAATCTCTTTAAAATATTTGTTTCCAAGTTGTCTTTTTCCCTGGTCTTGGTGTTGTTATTTTGTTCGATTATAAACAGATAACAAGGGACAACAATATAATGGCATGAAAATGTGTTTATTATACAGAAAGATCACTATTTGCCTTTGCGTTTTAATGCATCTTAAAGGGTATCAGTTTGGGGTAACATAGTGTAATTGTATACGATGTAGCCTCAATTAACATTACACTAGTCCAAGTAAACACAATTGACTTGTATTTTTTTTTACTTGTAATATTGATATCAAAAATAATATGTAATACATTGAACTCGGATAGACATTTCCTAATTGGTATGTCTGTTCCTTATTGACAGTACTGGTAGAGGAATTCAACAGTTTACAAACGTTTAAATTTAGTGATTTTACACTTGTTTTATAGTCAATACATGTATAATATTGGTTGTTGACTTTGTTTCTCGAGCAGATTGCTGTTAATTGTTCATTTACATAGGTTCCAGTTTAGCATAAGAATCGTCTGCGTTGGCCGGAACGCCCTCTCGAGGTAAATCCCGACTAGGCCGTTTGATGTGGTCATACCCAGTGCCTTTGCTCAAAGGAGCGCCCTGAGGATGTCCAGGCCCTGGTCGCCTGGTGTGATCGTATGACTCGTCCACTGGTCTCGAGGTAGTTGCACGTGATGCGGCGCCCTCTGCTGCATAATCGTCCCCGTGTTCTGAATCGTTCTTCTCCAATACGAAATAGTCGTGGTTTTTCGGTTCCTCGGGTGGTATTGCTTGGTCGTCTGTCTCCACTCGTTCACCATCCCGTTCCAAGACAAAATACTGATGGTCAACAGGGGCCTCCGTATCACTGAGTGGAGCTAAGGGTCTGACTTGGCCTTCCTGTGCATAACCTTTAAGCCGCTCATCGGGGGCGTCACCTTCGTCCCGTATTTTGCAGTAGTAATGGTCTTCGTTTAACTTCATGGTGTACGTGGGGTTCAATAAGCCGGTTGCGCCTGGCTGCTGATCTGTGTTTTTTCTGATTTCTCCTGATAGCAACTCTAGAGGGTGATCTTTACCATGGATAATTCAACAAAAAGGCAGTGTTAACAAACTGAATCATTTAAATTTGTAATTTTTTTATATTAAAATCAAAATAAACCATACTGTTTTAGCTTGATGATATGCCAGTATCGATTCTTGTCATGACATTTACCATAAACATTATCCGTAGGTAACCCATTCCCCACCCTAGCCATAGAGCTGTGCTTGGATCACTTTGGTGGAACTTTCCCCCAGTGTGTAAGTTAAGAAACGATTTACAAACTAGTTTCATTTTTTGATGGGTAACAAAACCGACACAAATTTGTGTAAAGACTGACCTTTTCCACTCGCTTCGTCAGGCGCGTCAGCATTACTGTGGGGAAAACAGAACCAAAGCAGAAGGGTCAGATTCTACGAGAAACGACGAAAAAGTGGACAACTATTGTTATAATTTCAAGGTAACCAATGGTATCTATTCTTACTAATGTTCGAGGTACGACATGAATCAAGTTCATTGTTTAGTGGTGAGCTACGTGAAAACTTTGCCCGTCTGGTCCCTGTGTTAGTAACGAAGCAATGAAATGAAACCTTCTTCTTGAATGTGCTCATTCGAATGAGGGCGTTAACTGTACACTCCTTAAAAGAATCGACACTGCATAGAGCAACGTCACAAGGTTTCGCTGAAAGCTTAGGTCGTGACATAACGCGTGTTGTTAAGTAGGAAGCACTATTCAGGGCTTTGACATACCGGCTTCTTCTTTGGAGGGTTAGTTTCTTTGTGCAGCACAGCCAGAATATGACAAGTAGAATCAACAGCAGAACAACCGACAGTACGGACCCAATGATGATCGCCTCCACGTTGACCTGTGGCGAGGGCGTAGTTGATTCTGCTAGGGTCGACGTTGTCGGTTTACGTGTTGGCTGTGATGTTGTCGAGTCGGTACAACTGAGAATGAAGAAGACAAATTGGGCTCTTGAATTCCTGTTCCAATTTTAACAAGACAGCGAACCCACGCCTTACAAGTATGACCTTAAAGATGTGGATAGATAGTTGTATACATAGCTTTTGAGTGCCGGTTTACTTTTGATTACGGAGGGCTTAGAGTTTTAAACACGCAAGCCTGAAGAAACGTGCAGAGAGAAGACAATGAGAAGAAGGTACAGTTTCAGAGGTTGGAGGGAAATTCCGGAAGAATATTCTTGGGAAAGCCCGTGTAATTGGTCAGGGACTGAGAACTCAGGCCTAGGCGGGATTTGAACCACATAAACAAGTCTGAATGGCAAGCAAGTCCGGTATTCAATGCGAAGGATAAATATATAAAAGATACTGAACATGAACGTAGACTCACCTTGAGCCGCGAAGAACTTGAGACCCATCGCAGACGCAATATTTAAGGGTATCGAATCCTGTGTAGTAGTACATGCAGCTACTAGACAAGTCCGGACCATCATAAACACACACTCTAGCACCGTAGTACATACAGTAAAGCTGCTGATCCGAATCGCAATCTGTTCAGAAAACAGTCGTATATTAAACTTGGACTCGGGTTGATACGCTGAGATGCATTTTTCCTTTAGGAACACTCTATGCATCTTTCTCCTCTTAAATGTATGGAAACTATTTGACATCTCGTTTTGAATAATTTTGCACTTGAAACATGTAAATAAATTCCCGTGCTTTTCCGAACAACTGGGGGCGTTTCGTGTGTGACGTCATTAAAGGAAGGGTTCCCATTGGACGAAGACGGCTTTAAAGATGGACTACAACGGAATAATGATAAAGGCTGTGTTGGTGTTTTTTGTTCGAGAAATGTATAATGATTACTAATATATCATTAGTATTCAATAAATCTTGTTTCTTCATGCAAAACAACAACAAAATTAATCGGCGTTTTACGACCCAGAAAAACTCAGTTTTAGCAAAAGCCCTTAACTCATGAATAATTCATACTTTGTGTGTGACGTACTACCCATGAAAACGCATACATTATGGTGGCCCTGAAGGGACTCCGCAGATCGCGAATATTGACGTCAAATTTGACGTCAATATTCGCGACTTTTGGGGAAAGTCGTGAATATCGACGTCAAATTTGACGTCAATATTCGCGACTTTTTTGGAAAGTCGTGAATATTGACGTCAAATTTGACGTCGATATTCGCAATCTGCGGAGTCCCTTCAGGGCCACCATGTATGCGTTTTCATGGGTAGTACGTCATCACTTTTCGCTGGTTTACAAGTCCGCTGGTACTATATCGTGGATTTCATTGTGGTTTTCAGTGGATCTTTGCCGGGAGCCAGTACAGGGCGGGAAATCTCAAAATCGAAGAATCGAGGTCTAATTTTTTCGGTCAAATTGCAACAAAATTATTTAGAGAAAAACATGACCATAACAATAAAGTGTTACCTGAACACAATATAAACAAGGTCCGATAATAAATTTAATGTGTGAGTTTTCGTTGTCGTCCATCTTTAAGGGTTTTCTATTAAAACTGGTTGAACGAAAGCGTGACCAATTTACCTCCATTCGATGTTTCGACCGGTTTATCGCAATCAGAATAATGAGAGTCTTGTCTGCAGATTTCCCATAATTGGCATCCGGTCTCTAAAACACACTGGTCGCTAAATAAATAAAAAATAAAAAAAATACAAATCACAACTTGGCAATAATTAGGTAACTTTACTACGTGTATATTTGTTTTTGTATATCACTAAAACGAACTAAAATCGATTTGATTCTCGGTATTGTGCAGAACGATATAATTTGCCAACAAAACGATTCATTTAGGAGTAACATCGTCCATCCCCACCCCTCCCACCCCTCCCACCCCTCTTACCCCTCCCCCCCTCCCCCCCCCCCCCCTAAAGCGACATCCGCAGGTTCCTTTGATGACTGAGGCTGTAATAATAACGTTGGGAGTGAGATAAATTGTTTGAGGTGTCACACACCAACTCCCACTGTCGGCCACGGTCTTGCTTTCAATTATAACAGTACTGTAACACATCGGAAATATGCAAGGGTGGATCGTGATTTTATAGTGCTCTTACCTTTCACAAATATAGTCTTGTATGTAACTCAGGTTCTCAATCAAAACACGCGGTAGAAGGTGCTTTGTTCCTGCGCTAAAACTGTACGGAATTCGTCCAACGAGGAGCAGGAATACGAGGGTATATCCGGCCGTGATCACGGGCCGGTGAACGGTAGCATGTCGCCTCATTTTCTCGGTATTTGTCGATCTCGGAGTTTATCAGATTACGATTTTGTATCTTTTTCAACGATAGTATGTCGTCTCGTTTACGTCTGTTTTTGTATTTGTTAATAAAAACTTCCTTCTCGTGGCAGATAATGCAGCAAAAACAACATGCACGTGTATAGGTGTCTATATCTATTGTACCTGTGATTTGTCCATTGTACTGTTGTTTACACAAAATCAGGATGCGTTACTGATACAGGAAATTGTGCTCAAGGTTTTGTTCGGATCATTTCCTTTATAGTAACAAATTCTACTTGTTTTGTTTTTTAAAGCAATTTCCATAAAATGTACTTGCGTCATGTTATGCAAAGCTTTACGTGATGTAGTCAAATCCGCATGAAAGATGTACATAGATGACATTTATTTTCATTTTATTCAAATCTAACAATAATTTCTCTTACATTCGAGGGTTGTGGAGGAATTGATAAAGCCACAAAGAAGCATTGGTAAAGAACATTCAATTAACTGAAAAGAAAAACCAAAAGATAAAAATAGAAGAAACAAGTCCAATATTAAAAACCCATTTTGAAAGAAAGGTGCGAGTTCTAAATCGCTACCGCGTATAGTTGGCCGTTGATATATCCATTGTTAAATGGCCACACAGCCCCATTTGCTTCGCTTTTTTTAAGATGCTATTTTATTCAAAATTGTTATCACCCTTTGTAAAGATTATACATTTTAAGAGTAATGGGTTATGGTATTTCTACATTAATAGCATCATGTCAAAACCATTACTTGGCTAGTGGCTACGGCTATAAATTGACGCACAGTCTATTGCAGTGGCTGCAGTCATTGCCCATATTATACTCCAAGTTTGGAATAGGCATGGCTTTGCCAGTGCACGAAAGCTAAATCCTAGAATTCAAAATGGACGCACGGAAAATGTTTCTTCATATACAATGTATATTAAATATTGTCACGAAAGTCACGAGATGTCACCGGGTTCACTTTGTTTGATAAATTCCAGCTATTTCTATTTATTTCAAAATACACATTAGAAGATATTTCAGTTGTCAAGATGTGTAGGCCGAGTTGTGAGTAAAAGGAGTTTATTCTTCAATGTTGTCAGCTACATTTTTGAGTTTGCACCCTCTGTCGACAAATCGGGACCAGGTCGCTGGAGATGGTCGTAAGCCGACAACGTATCGTCAGCGCCCTCAACTTCTTGTTGGTTCAACTTGGTGACTTTCTCGTAACCAGAGTCATCCACTGGTTTCTCGATCTCCGCGGGTGGCTCCAGTGTGAAGTAGCTATGACGCTTGTCGTCATGGACCGGTTTCACCGTTGCAATCTCGTACCCGGAATCTCGTTTTTCTGTTGGTGGCTCTAGAGTAACGTAGCTATGACGCTTGTCGTCATGGACCGGTTTCACCGTTGCAATCTCGTACCCGGAATCTCGTTTTTCTGTTGGTGGCTCTAGAGTAACGTAGCTATGACGCTTGTCGTCATGGACCGGTTTCACCGTTGCAATCTCGTACCCGGAATCTCGTTTTTCTGTTGGTGGCTCTAGAGTAACGTAGCTATGACGCTTGTCGTCATGGACCGGTTTCACCGTTGCAATCTCGTACCCGGAATCTCGTTTCTCTGTGGGTTGCTCCAGAGTAACGTAGCTATGACGCTTGTCGTCCTCAGCTGGTTTCACCGTTGCAACTTCGTACTCGGAATCTGGGACGTTCGGGCGAGCCTCTTCCTCAGGAGAGCCACGATTGGATGGCTCGGGTGTGACGTCCCCAGGACGCCTAACTCGAGCAACTTCGTACCCAGAGCTCTGGTTTTGCGTCTGTTCCCCCTGTTGAACCTTGCCTACCCCGGTACTTTTTAGGGAGTCTTCGTGCATAGATTCCGGACGGGTGCCAGATTTCCCACTAACCTTGTCGTTTGTGCCTTTCTCATCACCACCGCCGGTATTGAGCCGCGAGTAGTAGTGGTCTTCCTGTAGCTCGTCTAAGTCAGGTCCTTCAGCCAACTCGGGGTCGTCGATAGGTGCACGAGACGCGTGCCCGTAGGCGTAGGAGTACTCGAGGCTCTCGGGGCCCTGGTGACTGGTTACTTTGGCTTCGGGATCACTTCCTTCAGGGATAGGATGAAGAAATGTAAAAATCACATGGACTATTTGAATTGCCAGCACATGATATGATACTTGATTGTTGTGGAGGTTTCACCTTTCTTAATGAACAGGTATCATTTTAGCAGTCTTTCATGTATCAATTATTTCAGCAAAGTATCCCAAACGCCGTGTTCGAAAATTTAATTTAAATTTAATGTAGGCATTGGTGTTTTTAAAGGGAATTTGGGGGAAGTTTGGAAATTATATTTAGAATTAACCCTATAACACTAACAGTAACAGTTGTGTAACTAGGTACATATATGTCCTACCTGTAGGGCCAAGTTCCTTGGATTCCGGTGAGGAAGATCTGAAAGAAAATAAAAAAGAAATCTTGGGCTAATATAGGTTAGTCAGTTGTTCGCCATCTTAAAACCTCCTGTATCACTAGCCGAGTGTTATAACAAATGGGTAGAATTCATCTGTCAACATTCGAATGACCCTGAGCCAGTGAGCCCTGCGCGAACTACATGATAATGAAGCTAATCTGTTCTTCATATCTTAAAAGGTGTTCAAAAGGTTTTCTGTTATGATGTTCCTTGTTAGTGCATGGAAGTTGGTAAATACATTACTTGTATAATTACTTCTGAACCACGATAATTATCTCAAAGTATCTTGCTCAAGAACAACAAGGGTTAGATTATTATTCAAATTTGAACCTAAACCAAGCATACCCGGATATGCCAACACACTGGTTTTGTTTATTACCTCGTCTTGGCTCGTTGACAAGGCGGTCCTCTCTTGCAGAAGCAGCAGCCTATGATTACCATCAAAATGATCATGACGACGGCGAGACAGCACGCGACGGCCAGGGAGACAATGTCGAGGTCGTTAGAACTGCAGCTAAATAAATTAATAAACACCGAATTGACTGAGTTTGTAGCTTGGGACCCCCCCCCCCCCCCCCCCGAAAGGTTACACAATAGCTACGATGATAAATGCCAGGTTGACTCGCCCGCCCATAGACTTGTCCCAGACCAATATTCTCAATGTCGAACAGACTGCTATACTAAAACCTGATCAAAACGGGCAGGGTATTTCCCATTGCCAAAATCCCAAAGTTTCCGAACATGCTTTCGTTGGAACTTGGATATAGTGTGGATAATTTGGTGTGTAAATAATTGTATATACCAACAGGATACATCTCTTGTTGTCATTCCTGATAACTGTGTGTTTATTCCAATTGAGGCAGTGCATGTATGAGATTCATTGCCAGGCGTAATGCTAAGCACTGCCCAAGTCGAGAATGTACTCTGGCGAGAGCTAAACAAGAAACGTAAGATGATCAAAATAGGGCAGGGTACCAGACTGTTGAGTATCGACACAACTTCCGACTATTTACCTGCTGTGAAGATCACTCGACCACTCATCCGTCCCTGCAGTCTTACACGCACAATGAGATTCAAGTTTACCACCATTATTCTTCCTCCTGTGAACACAGGTTCCCCGCCCGTTACTGGCAGTGCACACCACAGCGTCTTCGTAGCCACAAACAAACGCCTCGGAGGACCCAGTGCACTGGGGGTGGACTTCTGAACATTTTATGTCATAATCATAAAAAGAGGGGTTTCAACATTAAATAAATTGTGATGGTGAAATGCTTCTACTGTGGTGTACAAGGGGGGGGGGGGGGGGGGACACGGAGGCACGGCTCCACCCAACCCGACATGACCACCCAGCGCAAAGAATTTTGGAACAGAAAAAACACTGAGCGTCCCATCCAGACACAAGGCCCTCAAAGCACCCTAGCAATCGAACCCAATTTACGCCACGATACATGCTCAGCATAACTTGGCAAAAACCTACAAAAAGTGTTCGTAGTTGATAAGATGTTATGGTACATCCTTGATATGAACAAATTTCAGTTTGAACAATAAGCAGTCGCTGTCTAAATGTGTACAGTAAGAAATCTGTTTTAATATTTACCAGGAAAATAACATATTGTATTTCTTAAATAGGCCTAAACATTTTATTGGGTGTCAATTTTTCATAATAAATTCTGATACTTTTCCCTTTTTATTTGACACTATCTATGTCTTCTGAATAGGAACCACCAACCGTTATTTTTACTTCTAATTTCGCAAAGTAATTTAGCATTGACTGAAATCTTTTCCATTGAACAGCTGTAGCAAAGAGACACTGGAAAGAGAAAATAAAAAAACACACCATGCTGGTAACACACAGTATAGATCAGGGATATAAACTCACCGTCCCGATCAGTTGAGCATTTGGGAGGCCTTTCACAAACTTGTGAACAAAACTTGTCAGAATCTTCATTGTCAGAACTTGTCGACGTCATTGAAGGGCAACTGTGTGCAGAAATCGTAGAGATGTATTTAATACTGGGACCACAAGGGCCAGTATTAAAGGTAGGATACACCATTGGTAATTGCTTGAATTGTCAGGAATGGGTGGATTTGGGGGTTGTATTATAGTAAATATCGTTTAACTGGGCTGTCCAAAGTTTTACAATCATGGATGCCGAGCAAAGCAAGAAGAACGGCGTTTGTTTTCAACCGGCGTCGAGCAGTCGTTCATGTTGTTCTTGTTTTTGGCATGATTACATGATATGTAGTGCACTCATTTTGCTGGATGCCTACAATCATTATTTACTTTAAGATAAGTAAGATATTTCTTAATATTTCGGTAGTAAATATTTCAATTTCTTTAAATGGTATATCCTACCTTTAAGTTAAATGTGTTAACTTGTTTAACTTACAATGTTAAACTTGTAGTAGTCGCTACAGGTTGAGGTCTACCCATGGAACTGAGGCAGCGGAATCCTATACGTTACGATACAGAATTGATGTACAGTCTGTTTGTACTTACCTGCCTTGGTTGATGGGACGCTGGTTGGGACACAAACTGCCTATCCCCGCGCTTATAAGCTCAAATGGAAGATTCGTGTCTAATTCTGCCCAGCCTTTCATGAACAAAAATCCTAAAATAAACACGATGTAAAGAACTTTATTCATCTTGGCTTCCAAACTAAAGGACAACGATCGGTCTAAGGTGTTTTCGATAATGGCAAAATAAACATCTAACGAGAACTCGTGCTAATTTTGAAAGCTCGGTCAAATTGTCGAGTCATATTTGTTTCTGGTTAAAAACATATAACACGAATTATCACAGTGGATGCACACAAGTTTTGTGTTCCCATTTACACCAGTCAGGGTCACTGAATAAAGGGCATGAGAAATGAATTGTGTTCTGATCCTTTTCATATTCAAAACGGTCGGGGTTTCGTTCCTTGTTTCGGCTGACTGGACTCACAGTCACTTAGCAGTCACAAAGTTCAAGGTGCGGCACGACACGGAGAGGCGGTATTCATGCATAGAGGGCGCTATGCGTACACATAAATGGCGCTGTGGACCCGTACTGGGCGCTGTCGTTGATGCAGCTTAACATATGTGACACGATCAAGCGAAATCAGTCGGATGTCGGCCCCGGTCAAAAAAATGAGTGTTCATGTAGTTTCAAAGAGGGCATCTGTACGTTTTAAAAACTGAAAAACCCATGTTGATACGATGTTTTGTTGTCGAGTTATGTAAATTTGTTTAAATACCAACGAAGAACACAGTGCATTTTTGGGATTCGCCGACATCCGACTGATTCGGCTTGATCGTGTCACATATTTCTGTGAAGGAAACGCACGGAATTCTGGGTAGCGAACCGTTACCTTTCAAATTGCACACAGCGCAGCTGAGCCACATAAAATCTATTCAATCAGAGCTCGAAGCGCATCACCGCTTCCTAGCGCCCAGTGGGCGGGGTACAAGCGAACTTGTGTAGGCGTTTTTTATAATTAAGAACACTTGTTTTTATTAGAAATTTAATATTTTTATTTCACTAAAATAACATACTAAATGAGAGATACATTGTATACTTTGCGTAACATTGTAAAACAATTGTTTTTCCTGCATCATAATTAATACATTGTAATGTTATCATTATTATCAATCAGCATTTGGGATTGTGCCCCGTATTTCGTGTATTGAGTATAGGTGCTGGTTGAACATTACAAAGGGCAATTGTTATGAGTGAAAGGGGAAAGTACGTGTCACTCTTTGATATCCATCACAGGGCGTGAATCCGGGGGGCGATAATTTTGTCTGCAGGTAGGTTGGTACATTAGCCAATCAGAACACAGATGATGTTGACGTCATCGATGATGTTAGAGTTGTCTGGGACAAATTAACCCTAACCCTAACCCTAACTATAGAGAAAATTCCTTTCTCTATGCCCTAACCCCTAACCCCTAACCCTAGTCAGATCCCAGACAACTCTAACATCATCGATGACGTCAACACCATCTGTGTTCTGATTGGCTAATAAATGTACACTATGTACCAACCTACCTGCAGATAAAATTATCGCGCCCCGCGAGGGGGGGGGGGGGGGGGGGGGGGGTATACCCCCTCCCACACACATCTTTTTTTGACGGGGGGGGGGGGAGGGGGGCTATACGATTTACCCCCAAGTTTTGTTGTGTCAAGCCCCCCCCCAAAAAAAAAGAAAAAAAAAAAGAAGCTTATCACCCCATGCTGAGGGACACCAATGACAATGCTTCGTGATAAATTTGTAGGTAGATATTAAGAGTCCTTACATATACTTCCTCCCGTGTAATTGGTAAAAATATGGCCTTTCACTAAAATTGTTACTACAACTGTCCAGTATGAAGTATGACCATTGGTGTAATCAAACTCCCACCTAGCATAGGGTTGCCCCTATCAGATCATCCTAATTTGTCTTCTTTTTTTTGCATTTCCTTTCATTATGCTTTAACCCAATTCTACCCACATCTACTTTTGTGTTCATGCATTTCGGGTTTCATAGCGTGTCGTGCTTTGTTTATGGTTTGAATTCAAAGCGCGATTTTTGAATCTTAGCACCCCGTTTTGCACGGGGCGACGCCCCTGGTTTATTGTGCCCATGAAGGCCGGCTTGGGGAGTTCTAAACTTCGAAGGCTTCGTTTTCGCCGCGACTTGCGGACCCTCAGTGTGCCATATCTTTTCTTCCAACGAGAAAAGAGTTTTCATAAACATTTGGGGATCTAGGGCTGCCTGGTATGCCTTCTCGCAGCTGGTAACCGTAGTCGTAGCTGAGATCATCGGACACCGGCGATCGTTGGGTCTTATTGTGCTCGTCGTTGTCAGCATGGAACTTGGAAATGTTTAAAAAAGAAGGCTCGCAGAATTCCAAATGGGAAAATTGATTCTTTTTAGTCCCTTTTGAGTGGGGAGACGGAGCAGTTTCTTCATTGATTCCAGTTTCAATTGGTTTAGGGTTTTTCGGATTGCTTGGCGATCTAGGGTGAGGTCCCCCCGGATTAGAGCTGCCTGGTACCTGGACTGGATGCGTGTATGCGTATGCGTATTCATCATCATCATCATCATCATCATCCAAATCATCTCTGGGACCAGTTGTGTTTGGCACTTTCTTTTGGTCGAAGTAGTCATGTTCGATTTCAATTTCTTGTCTTTCCGGTTGTGTGTAGGACGCCATTTCTTCGTAGTCTAGGTCTGGTTCAGTATAATCGTGGGAGTCGTCATCCTCAGGGTCGCTCCTCCTATTATCTTGCTTGTTGGTGGCTGGTTCATACTTTTTGATAGTTTGCACACCGGCACCACGATAATTCGTCCCATTTCTCTTGTCATTATCCACGTTCCCGTACATGTGTTGGTCCCCCGTTTCCAAGCCCGCTGGTGTCCGCATCTCGTTGCCCGTGGCAGCGTACGTGTATTGCGGGTCATCGTCGGTTACCACCTGTTGTTGAACTAATTCAGACGTCGGCTCATGATCTAAAACTATTGGACACAAAAGGATACGATGTACATTTGTCAGTATAGCCTATACATTGACAGTCTTCTTACCATTTTATAAAATGAAAAATAGTCATTCCTTTCCAAACATACAAGTAGTTCATGGGGTCAATTTCATGGGGCTCAGTGATGCGTCAAAGACACTTGCTGAGCATTGTCTGGCTTACAGCAAAAATAGGTCACCAACCAAAATAATTATGTTTTCATTTAAAATATCTACAATCAGGAGATGTTGTTGTTATATCACTTCATCAAAGCTAGCTGTTGTTTACCTATTGCGGTTGTGTCTTCGGAATCAAAGTCTTCTAATTCCGCAGAAGCAGTCCTGCGAAAACAAAAGATTGAACCGTAAACGATTGACAAAGTACGTTTTTAGTTTTCACCTCGTTATTTGTTAACATTGGTAAAACATTTCAATGAAAAGAGATATATTCGAATCGTAAGGCAATTTTTTTTGCTTATTTTAGACCCTAATGGTCGACTGACATGGGCGTTAATTCCTATTTGTCTTTCCTTTTCCTTGCTTCTACTCGTTCTTCTTTTGTCCTTGAAATTCATATATCCTGTTGTTATGTCCGACAACTCTATAGCGTCACTTGACCCACCTTTTATCGCTTTGACCCCGGTTCGAATCCCGCCATTGACCAACATGTTTCCTATTTTACTCCTTGGATTGTCCCTCAAAATATCATTCCAAAATTTTCCTCCCGCCTCTAAAGCTGTAATTTCCTTCCCCATATCATCTTCTAGACAACTCAGTGGCACGAGTAGAGATAATCGCAAAAAGCTATAAATTTCATGCATTATACGTACTGTGCCGTTTTGTTGCAGCCCATGCACCGCCCCCGTTGTCGCACGCAGCAGCAAACGACGACGACGACAATGACGATGACAACGACGAAAGACAAGCTACAGATTAGCACCAAATCAATTGTGTTTAGCGGTGGAATATCCGTGGCACTATCCATACTTGAACCACAACAGATTATCCCAGATACAGAATAATGCACTTTCATAAATGACGTCGAACATGCGAGACCTCCTCAGCTTTTAATGTAGATCTAGAGCTGTGAAAACAAACTTTGCAGTTATTTGTTTCTTTCTGAACTTCCTGGTTCGTATGTTTTTGATCGTGCGAGCTTTGTTTACACAACTTGCATGCAGTACAACTAAACTCCCATTGTTGCTTTTCTAACATAGAAAAATATGCCCACGCATTTGCAGACGGTTTGCTGTACTTGCCAGGTATACAAAGCTCCAGCCATGACTATGATGCAAGGGGGTTAACACAGTTATAAAACCTTTTTTTACACCCTTTTTTTAATAACTGATTTATGACGGTGTTGTATACAATTTGGACGTCTATAAAATCTGTGGTCTTTTTTTTTACCTTATATGGCCTCAAACACGTGACTTAAAGGTAGTATACACTATGGATACACCAATGGCAATTGCTTGAATTATCATGAATAAGTGAATTTGGGGGTTGTATTTTTTATAGTAAATATCGTTTAACTGACCTATTTGAAATTTTACAATCATGGATGCTGAGAAAAACAAGAAAAATGGTCTTTTGTACCAATGTACACGCGATGAGGTGAAGGCCGTTTCAAGTTGGTTTGCGCTGTTGTGTTGGGCGGATCTTTTGTTGTGATTTATTTCGGTCCACGTAAGCCACACAGATTATACAAAAGACATGGATTCCTCGTATCAATTGAAGAGTGTTGGTTTTATGTGCATTCAAAAAGGCATGAAAAACTTTCAAAAGGTTAAGGTTTAGCTTTAGCGGATGAGGATTTCGACGCTTTTCAGCACAGCCCCGCCTCCAAGTGTTATGATCGGCATGAAACTGAATTGCGTCATGTTGACGGTTTCTTGTCCTCCATGCATAGTAGGTACATTTATTAATAAATCATGTACACTGTTTCTAGAATATTACAGGAAATCCCAAGTATACATGAACGATAAATGCTGCTGTTTTTTTACAATTACTTGTATTACTACATGTTTAAGACGAAACTCGCGTTTTATCACAAACCAAAATAATGAAGAATTGGACAACTATTTCACTGAGTTACACAAGCGTTCAAAGCCTAAATTGATAGCCTTTTTGTTTATTGCCGATTTATCTATGAGAACGATTATAAAACATTTTTGTGGAAGTTCCCTGCAAAAAAGTTCAATCACAATGTTCAATTAATCCTTGCTCTTATATAATAGCAATGCTTTCTATTGCCTGCACAAGCAACATAGTAAAGTGTTTCAGATAGAGTATAGCAAAGCGATAATAAACCTATATACATGTAAATTAAAGATAATATATACATTGGAATCCCTTACACAAACCGAAACCGTCAATCCTTAATAAAACTCAATACATTTCCGCGATGTCTGTTCTTTCCCAGTACAGTAACTTTTGTATTTACATAATGTCTTTCTATATTTATCATAAGCTTTACATTAATACGATACTGAAACTGTCTTATTTACACAGGGCAGTTGCGATACACCATTGGTAATTGCTTGAATTATCATGAATGGGTATTTTTGGGGGGTTGTATTTTATAGTAAATATTGTTTAACTGATCTGTCCGAAGTTTTACATTCATGGATGCCGAGAAAAGCACGAAAAACAGCGTTTGTTTTCAACCGGGGTCGACCAGTTATTCTTATGTTATCTTCTTTTTTTTCGCGATCGCCGTAGGGCGATCGCGAATTTTCCTTTATAAAACTATGTTTTTCGGAATAATTACAGGATATCTAGCGCAATCATTTTGCTGGATGCCTATAGAATCATTATTAACTTTCAAATGAGTAAGATATTTCTTAATAATTCGGTAGTAAATATTTTCGATATCTGCAAATGGTGTATCCTACCTTTAACTGAAAGGCTTGTTTCATAATATATCAATGATTTATCAAGAAGAATACAAAGTAAAAATAAGAAAGTTTGTCTGAGACAACTCGATATGGATACACCTACTAACCATCTCATTAAATCGACTAATTACAGGTAAATGAGGCCTAATTGTTTAATTGTTGCATTTAACCTGCAGTTTAAACTCCATGGTGGAGTATTTAGGACAGTAATCCTAGTCCCAATTAAGAAATGATTATCTTGGAATAAGTACCCTTTAGGAGACCAATTAGCGTAAGTTTAACAACACTAAGGAGACCAGTGTCATTAGTGAGACATTTCGAGGTCTCCCTAACGTTCCAACTACAAGAAGAAGATACATTTTTAAACATTTAACAGTCCAGATCGATAGAGTAGGGTCCAAAATGCACAAATATGAAATTTCGTGGAAAAAGCTCTAGGTAAAAACGGGTTAGGTTACAGTAAAGAAAGACAAATTTTGTACACGTCATTATGGAGAGGTCTCCCAAATGTACAATTTTCGGTTTATTATTATTATTTATTTTTTTATATTTTTTATATTTACAATGAGCACCTTCGGGGGACATTTTAGCGTTATTTTTTGGGTAGTTGGGAGACATTGGAATTAGGGAGACATTTTAGTGTCTCCCTAATTCCACAGCTACCTTATAAAAAAATATTTTGTAGATTTTTTATATTTTTGGTTGATAGAGTAGGGTCCAAAATGCTTAAATATGAAATTTAGTAAAAAAAGCTCCAGGTAAAAACGGGTTAGGTTACAATAAAGAATGAAATTTTTTGTGTACGTCTCTATGGAGATGTCTCCCAAATGCCCCATTTTCGGTTATAATTATTATTATTATTATGATTATTATATATTTTTTTAAAAGTTAGTTTGTTTGCTTTTTGCTTCAACATTTACAAGCTTGCTGTATTTTTTTATATACAGATTCGTCCCTTCACCGATAAGGCAACTTGATACAGATTGTTCTGTACCAAAGCAATTAAAAACTGCATCAATATCATGTAAGTCATAATGTCACAGTCATGCACTGCATGGGTAATGAACACGCATTAAAAACAAATGCATTAAAAACAACGGACATGCATTGAAAACAACGGATATAAACCCAAAGGCTGGAATATTTTCATTTTCTTCTATTTCTATTATAAGTAGTTTCTTAATGATTTGAAAGTGGGAGGCGAAGCCGAAGACGAAGCAAAGGTTTTCAAAACCCCATTTGTTGCTATACCTGTTCTGTACAATTTTAATTGTCTTTCAAATGTTGGTAATCATCCGATGGAGCGCCCTCATCTGTCTGCTTGCCGTCTCTTCGTTCAAGGCGATTGCAGAGGGACGAGGCATCTTCACCCTCATTACCACCAGTAGGAACTGTGTTTGCAGCCTCGTAACCAGAATTGGCGTTCCCAGAGGGGCGCTCGGGGGTTTTCTGCAGTGGGAAATAAGTGTGATCTTCGTCTTCCTCTGGGGACGAGTCATCCGGACTATGGTCGCCATCTTGCATGTGTGAGTCCCCTTCGTCCGATTTATGCAGCACGAAATAATCGTGGTTGTTCGGAGCTTCCGTAATTTGGCTTGTCGCCGAGCCTGGCCCGTCTTTCACGTAGCGGGCGCTCTCCTCTCCTCCGCCATCTTTGTCTAGGGTAGAGTAGTAATGATCATCATCTTCGTTTTTGTTCTGCCCGTATGCGTAGGAATATTCGGCACTGCCTAGTGCCGGTGGAGTCGGTATTGGTGGTCTACTTGCAGCTAAACCAAGCAAAGATAAACAATTAACAACAAATTAATAATGAAATAAGTGGTTAACCTTGACCTTAAATAAGATTTGTAATTCGGAATAATGACTCAGAATTAATTCAAACATTTGCTGATGTATTTGGGTCGGTTCATCCAAAAGCCGTTTTTTGTGTCCTTGTAACAATTTGTAATAATGTCCTACTTTAAAGGGATTGTATACGTTTGGTAATTACTCAACAAATTAATGGCAATCAAAACTTACTTGGTAAGAAGTACAGCAGCTTTGGATAGCATAATGCATTTTTATAAACTTTTCACTTCGAAGTACTGCGGTTATAAAAAAAGATATCACTTTTTATCCCCCAAAATTTGAATCTGAGAAGCGTTACTATACTGCAGTGACGTTTCTCAGACTGTATTCCAATGCAGACATTCTTCCTGCGTGGACATAACCGCTCCAGATTTTCGGCAATATCTCAAAATCGCTACTACCTTTTGAAATGAAATTTGTACAGGTTAGTTTTATGGTATATATCTATAACTATATAGGATTGAAACAAACAGTGGGTTCCAATTACCAAATGTATACGATCCCTTTAAGTGTGTAGGTACTTTGCTTTATGTAATCACTTGAAAGGAGAAGAAGTAAAGGCGTCCTGGAATATAACCCTCATGTCAGATGTATACGAAACTATGGACCCTATTGGACTGGGATGTTCACATTTTGTTGTATAGGTTTAAGTGAACTTACTGCGTATTTCCAACTCAGTGGCAGACTCATTAGGGTTCCTATAGAAACAAGTAAGACACACATTTTAAAATGGCGTTAAAATGGTATCGGCATTATGGCTCATATGTTTTGAATGATCCCATACGATGTACATTGCACTTGTATATATCTGGCTCACATGTTGACTCGGACATTCCAAGACTTGCTGATCATTGTATATTAGCAGTTTGGTACTGCAGAAGTTGCTGGATCATTTGTTCTTAGGCCAAATAAAAAAAAAAAACATGTTTAGCGTCACCGCCCGCTTCCTTTTGGGGGGCCGCCTCCTTTTGTCTTTTTTTTTTCTTTTTGAAAAAAATGATAAATTTGTACATTTTGGTAAAAAAAAAAAAAAAATTGAAGATCGTATTTTAGACTTTAGAATCATGTGTGTACATGCTCTGGAAATATTTTGTTTCTAATAGGAATGCTAGGGTGTGACGTGTAGTCGTGTACGGTGCATACATGATCAAACCACATGAATTTTGATTTTTAATCGTGGGTGAACCATGTTTTAATTTTAAATTGCAAGATAGGGTGTGACATGTTCACTACATAACTCGAATTAAAATGTGTCAGGCGGCCATTTAAAAAAAAAAAAAAAAAAAAAGGGCCTCCTCCTTCCTTTAAAAAAAAAGGCATGACGCTAAACATGTGTTTTTTTTTTATTTGGCCTTAGATGTTATTACTAATTTATGTTTCTCAGACACAATTCGTGCATTGACTAAGATAATAAGTCCATCTGTGTGAAGTAAACCCGTATACAAGGGCCAGTTAACTAGAAACTAGTTTGACTCACCGAGATTTATTCATGAAGGCTGGCAGTATTCCCCTCCGTCTTAGATACCATACCCCGGCCCCAAGAATCACCAGAAGAAGCACGACGGACAAGACACATGCGAGGGCAATGGTACTACTAGACGTAGCTACATTGGGAGAACCCTCAGTACTCGCTGAGTTTGCTTGTTTCGTTGTTTTTGGTACTTGTGTCGTCGTTAGTACTGTTATGGGCTCAAACTCAAAGCATCTTCTATGGGGTTGTCAAAGTAAAACCAATTTCCACATTAAAAAGCACGTTTGAAATTTCCTGGAGACATGCGTATTCGTTTAGGATTAAAGCCCCATTTTTAAATAACGTAATTGGGTTTTTTAATTGTAAACAAACAAACTAAATAAGTACAACCTACCAATCCGAATTCAAAAAGGATTAATACAACAACTTCATTTACAACGTTTAAATGATGCCAACGCAGACTTTTAGACATTAATGTTTTTGTGAAGAAAACATTATAGGGTACCCAAGTGTTAACAAATTATCAGATTCCCTAGATTGAAATAATACCTCAATTCCAGCTCAGAGTCGTTCAACGTGGTGCAGGATGGCGAGGTACAAAAGACACAGTAGAAATTATTTGTACGATTTCGACAGATGACGGCGTCCAGATAGTTGCAAACTACACTGTACGCTCCGTTTGGTTCACATTGATTATCTGATGTGAGAAACATAGATAACCTTGAATGAAGTAACACAATTAACCCGTGTGTTATCTGTTTTTGTTTCAGTTCCTTTAAATACGACGTATTTCTTAGTGGTGGTGGTGTCGGTGAAGGGCAATAATACAAGAACAAGAAAAAAACCCACATATTTGACGAGCAGATTGCCGTGTTTCAGTTCTCATCACGTTTAACTACAGATGTTCACATCTTTAACTTACCCCCTCCAGTCCAACATCGTCGATTTTTATCGGCATTTCGGCAGATTTGACTGCACAGACACCTCTTTTTACCGGATTGACAGGGTTCCACATTGCAACTACTGTAGTTAAATAAAACGTACACGTTCATAAACCAATCATAATTTTAAAGATCAGTTTTAAATGATGTCCCTCCCTTCTTGCGTAAACCCCTATATAGCGATTCCACTGCATGTACTTGGGCTAATAAATAAGCACACACATTTGCTTCTTAGCACAAACAAAGTCTTGCTTAGTAAAACAACATACCATTCAAAAACTTTATGTAATTTGCATGCTAAGCAAAAACCGACTGAATACCAGTCAAATATCGTCACCCGGGGCCATTTTCATAAAACATGTATAAACAGGTACCGAATTTAGAAACACTCACAGGGTACCGAATTTAGAAACAGTGTGGGCTGCTTTGTACAATGTATACTGTACATGAACATGCCATGGTAACGCCGTCTAAGAGAGGACAGAAACACGTGGAAAAGTGAGGACACTTTGGACAAGTGAGGACAGTAATATTCTCGTAAAGGGGGATCTGGAGGTAGTTTTGGGTTAGGGTATAATGAAAAGAAACCAAGAGGAATTATTAGGGTGATGCTGAACATTTTGGCTCGAAAACATTTTCATGTTTTAAGTGTAGAGAGATTTTCGTTAAGTTCACCAACCTATGTGCTGTCCTCGCATTCAGATTGTCAACAATACAAGTGTACATGTACTGTACGCGCCTGGTCACCCACTTGGAGACTACTTCCGGTTACCGTGGTTATGTTAATAAAATCCACTGGTTTCGATCTACGGGTTCTGATTGGTCTTTGATTGCATTGTCACGTTTTGCAAATTCTAAGAAGCTGATTGGACATTCTAAAATGCAATAATTACGGAGTATGATGCAAACCAATCGTAGGTGGTCTTTGATTGGCCGTTGAGAAATAATAATAATAATAATAATAATAATAATAATAATAATGATAGTTTGTATAAAGCGCTTTAGACTCCCACAATGTGGGTGTATCAAAGCGCTTTACATTATTATTACCCCGGTCATTGGGCCCATGAAACATTCCAAATACCATCTCAGCTCCCTGGGGAGTATACAGCTCGATGCTGCCATTTCTGCGCAAAGCAGCTAAATCAACCACAATAACCATCTCTGCCCCCACAGGTACTCATTTTACTTCTGGGTGGAGTGAAGCAATGAGTGACAAAGTGCCTTGCCCAAGGGCACACGTACCATAGTCCCTGGCCGGACTCGAACCCACAACCTGTAGCTTTACATACAGATTACAAATTCAATGCTCCAGACCACGAGGCCATGGCACTCCAGAAACACACATAAATTCATAGTGATAATTTGCATACCCACTACCCCCCCCCCCCCCCAATTCGCCTTGGATTCGAGAAGCTAATTAAAGAAAAATATAAAACCCCTAAGGAACGGTTCCATCAAGACTGTGGTCCTGACTAGTCTCCACATGGGTGGCCGGTCGCGTTTACTCTAAAAACTAAAAGTGCATCAGTTAAAAAACACATCAAATCTAATGTAAGAAACAAATCTAAAAAGAGTAAAAACCACTTCAAAAGAGTGAAAACCACTCAAAATTTGTGAACTTTCACTAGTTTGGGAAGCCATAATTATGGAGAACAATCAATAAAAAAACTGTCCTCCATGGCTCCTCAAAAGAGTGAACATTACTCTTTCGGGTTGGTTTTTACTCGGAGTGGCTTTCACTCCGAAATAATAAGATAATTCACTCTTTGTTTAGAGTGAGCCTGTTAGTATAGTCACTCGATCGTTTACATTAGACAATGCAGCACGGACGTAACACATTGCAGATACAGCCTAGCCTTACATTCGAGGCTATAGCATGTTTTATTAAATTGGCCCCAGTATACATACTTATTGCAGAAACGTTCCTTCATCACATCTATATCCAAATCATCGGGAAGGGAAATTGGTTGAGCTTCTGCACACCACGTATACGTATACATCAAGTAGATCCAAATGAACGCCGGATACGAGGCGTGCAACACCAGTCCACGTAGAGTCATCTTTCCCGTCACTTCGATTTTCTACACGAGAACACCAAGCCGTTTGTGGGGCAAATTTTAAGTTTGTGTTCAGTTTTCTTGGTCGTTTGTTACTATATTTTAATGTACATACATCATTGAATGATTCGCAGTATTGCAGAACCAGGAAACTTAACACCGCAAATAAAACTGCTAAATCACAAACCTTGACTGAACCCACAAATAAAAATCATTTCAGTTCCTGGAACAACAATCAATCTTTAACACTGCAGCTAATAAGAATAATAATGGTTTCCTGGGTTCTTTTTAGAACATTTGAAGCCATACATGACAATTACAATGGCGGGTTTTCCCCCGACCTTCCCTTGCAGGTGTAGCACACCCACTTTAATGTTGATTGACACACGTTGACCGTACAAAATAATGACCGATCGACGGAACAGAAGTAAAATGGTAGTCAAGCCTTTTTTGTGTTTTTCATTTGTGAAGTAAAACTATTTTATTTAGGTAATTTTTCCTAAAATATCAAATGCCAAGGATCTATATGTAGGTGTTTTATAAAGCAAACTTGAATGTTTTGTTTTAATTCGTTCAATGGAAGGAATCATTGTGTGAAAGCTCGACGGGTCCATGCAACTTGGCTAAGCTTCGTTGTGTGAAACAGTCAATCTTTCACAATGAGGATTCATTCTATCTGCTGCGCTCCTAATGCTGCTAAAATCAAGCCACGCATTACAAAAACAACTGAGGAATATGTTTCCTTCAAACTATTTTGTTGGTTGTGTGCCAGATGATTGAACACATTAATTCCAACGTTTACAGAGAAACGGAACTTTCCTTTCCGCATTGTTATTCCATGAAAAAATCTGAAGCAGGTTATTAAAAAAAAATCCGTAGATATTCTTTACAAGAAAACTGAAAAATGTGGTATCAGTTATTTTGTTCTAGATGCAAAGAATAACAGTTGCGTGCGAATAAAGGCCTCGGTTTCATTGGTAATCATCCGATGGAGCGCCCTTATCCGTCTACTTGCCCTCACTTCGTTCAATTGGCGTATCAAGCCTAGCCACAGCCGGGGTGCGTTCCACTTACGCGAACTGTTTGCCCGAACGTTCGCCAACGTTTTGAGTTTGCGTTAGTTGAAGTGGAACGATATTTTAAAAACTACGTTTTCAAAATGGCAGCGCCCATTGACAGTGACATCGTTTGGTTGGCTGCTTTTTGTCCAACTCATTATTTTTCTTTAAAAGATCCCTATAACTGCTCACTCCACCATTTATAACGAAAAGTATGAAACGTAAATCAAAACCGTGAAAAGAACACTGCCGTCTGCTAACCTCTTTGCCATCTTTAAAATACGCCACTGGCCAACAGCGAACAGCTCGAAATGTCGTTCGCCGTTTTCGCTAACGTTCGCCAACATAATTGGCGCACATTGCGTTCCACTCAAGCGAACAACGCTAACGTTGGCCAACGTTGGCAACGTTCGCGTGAGTGGAACGCACCCCTGGCCTAGCATATTTGACGTATTGTGAACACACACAAAAGACACATTTTTAGACTTCTTTTTTTTGAATTATTTTCTTCAAAATGACAGCACAGCCTACCAGGCCAGAAGGAATATTTTCACAGGGAGTTTAAGTCATAAATATTTGTTTACAAACATAACCGTAACCTTTTGAAGAATTTGGTTGGTTAAAAGTTGACGCGCCTGCAGGGGGCATCAGGAAGAAAATTTCTCGATATCGGGTCAGAAAATTCCAACGAAATTTTCGGCGTTGACCCACCCACCCTTACGGATATTTTTTTTTGAAAATGATATCCGGATGCCATACCCACCCCTTTTACGGAATATTTTTTTTTTCATTTCATTAACTGGAGTTCGGACCCACCCCTTTAACGGGAAATATTTTTTTCATTTCACCAACTCAAGTTCGGACCCACCCCTTTAACGGGATATATTTTTTCATTACACCAACTGAAGTTCGGACCCACCCTTTTCACGGGATTTCGGATCGGAATTCGACAGGAGATAATTCGTGACGAGATCGAAATTTTCGGAACGACTTTCGAGATCATTCTGAATTTGACCATGGAAATCTGCTCGTTCAGACAGATATAGACGAATCTGTGTCCGTTCACTTTCGCGAACTGCTGCAGCAGTTATTCACTGATAATCATCCCCGGCGCCCGGCGCCAGTCTCAGTCCGCATCCGGTCCTCAGTTCCTCGGAGTCCAGCGTACTATTATCTTCACTTTCGTTTTCAAAGATTCAATGTTTCCGAGTTGGAAAATTCGACAATTACCCGTAAATTACGCCGGTTGTCGCTCTTCATTCAGAATGCGGCGGCCGCATATTAAGAATAGGATCGTCGCCCGACACTGACACCGTGAGAGCAGTCAAAACGGACTTGAAATTGAGAATGCCCGTAAGTTTTTTATTTTTTCTCGATTGAAAATTCGATCACTGACGCTGTCACTGATCACGAAAATTTTAACAAAATGCTTGAAAATGGCGAAAAATGGAGTGAAATATTTTTTTGTAGTTCAAGTCAGGTGTTTTGACCCACCTTTTTTGTTGAAATTTTTTTTTTTCATTCCAAAATCCAGTTAGACCCACCCCTTTTTGCAAAATTTTCTGGCGCCAGAAAAGTCTGCCGCGAGGCCTGTTAGACCACCCCACCCCACACCTGATATCGAAATTTTTTTTTACTGATGCCCCTTGGCGCCTGACGCCTTTATGTGAGTTATACGGACTATAGGGGGCGCTACTCAAAATGGCCTCGTCAATTCTGGTGGCGGACTACGGGTCGTCTGATTCCGAAAATGAGAAGGAAACTTCATTAGAAAATGCGGACCTGGGGGAAAATAGGTAATTGAGTGAAATCTGTAATAAATTATGCTTTAATCTTCACTGACCAAAAATTATGTCACCCCCCTTCGCTTCACTCTAGAGGAATGCAAATTTGGCGTGTTTAGTTTGGTATGAATATTTATGTCCGAGCATGGAGCAATAAACTAGAGGTCCGAGTCAAGTGACTGACTGAGTGAGAATGAGATATATGATACTGATTACTATACTAATATGATAATACTTAGTTTTCTAACGTAAATGTAGGCTTAGCAAAGTAGCATGATTGAAGCTATCATTTTTTTCAAATCTCACAACTCAAATGGGATCGGGAATTGAACTTTTACGAATTAGGTACTTACTTGCAGTTTCCTACCTCCATGCTTGCAGTGGCAGTGCACTCGGAAATAATTTTGTTCATGCCAAAATCTCTCAAAAAGAAAATCTCGCAAAAAATGGTGCACATAAAAATACACTGCGAAGTGTGGCTGGTTGCCCGCATACAAATACAGCTCACAGTCACATGTATGATGATGCAGGCAGCATTCACGGTTTGCACCAACTGTATGTGTATGTGAGCTTTGTTTTTCCAACCTTGGTTTTTTGTTATTTTCTATTATTATTTTGTATTTGTTTGCAGTCTGCAATTGCCAGCAGGAGTAAATCTTCTCACCAGCACTGAAGACAAAACTGACAGCGACGGGGGTAGTGATAGTGATACTAAAAGAGACAACCGAAACAAAACTGCATCATCTGAGCAGAAATCAAATAAACCAGAGAAATTACCACTGCCCAGTGCATTTAACGTGGCGATTGAACAGGAATTGCCAGGGATGACATCGGGGCTAGCTCCTTCCTCCATTTTTGCAAATCCCTTTCAGCGAGCGGAGCAGCACAAGCTCTCGATTCTAGAGCAGCACGTCAAGCTCACCTCGGCCCAGGGGAAAGAGGCGGAGCTCGGGGGAAAGAAAAAAATATGCTGGAAGTTCCGGAACGGCCGGTGTCGTTTTGGCCACAAGTGTAAATTTGCTCACGACAGTGACGTCCCTGCTACGTTATTGGCAGGACACCAGGCAGAGGACATGGCAGCAAATAATGAGACTGCTTATCAGGAGCACGTCGGAAGAGGTTTTGATCAGGGGGCGTGGCTCGGGCAGCAGGGGGCGTGGCTCGGGCAGCAGGGGGCGGCAGATGACGGGGAGGAGGAGGGACAGTTGAAGCGAAAACGACGACCGGGTTTGAGTCAGACTCTTACACCTTCTAAGAAGGTCATGTCAAGCTTTGCTCGGCAAAGGAGTAAAGACAGCCCATGGTCGCAACACAGATGAGGTTCTTAACCAGTTCGCGCCGGATGACGTATATAAACGCAAACATTCCCCCAAATTCAAAACGGATGACGCATAAACACGCCAAGTTCAAGTTCGGAAATGTATGTCAGCAGCACGCAAGGCCGGAAATGCGTGGGTGTGCTTCCCGGCACTATCAGCCTGAACACGCTTCGGATCGAGTTTCGTTAAAAATAATCCCACCCGTCGGCTCGGCGATGTTAAAATAATCCCGGCGCGAACTGATAACATTAGCATTTCAAGTCCACTATCTACAGATTCTACAACAAGAAATGATTAAATTGGTCCAGTTTGCTTTTTTGAATGCAACATGTCAAGTTTATAAAACTGGCCTAAAGCAAGCTTCATTGGCCATGTGATCATGTGAAATTTGATGTGGTTCTTTCCAATCTTGCTGAAGAAGTTACGAATGTGTACATGTCAGGTGTCAAGAAAGATATATATATCTTTTTTGAAGCTAGGGTTCAGTAAATGTTGGCATGAAGATTCAAAATGTTCAGTACTAGGTGCATATTCTTAGTTTTACTAATGGTTGAAAACTTTCAAGAAATTACTTTCATGTATATATATATGCCCAGCAAGGTGAACAAATGGAGGTTTTGTTTGTAATCTTTTTTGAAAAATTAGTTCTCAGAGCGTGTGTTTCTGCTGGGCCTAACTTAAGTTCGCACTTTCCCATGGTGGTGTAAGTTTTGCGATTTCAGCCAATTTGGCAGGTTGTGGAGATTATTAAAAGTACTGCAGTGTGTTTAACAATACATGTATATTAAAATTTATGTTACCCTTTTTATCTACATGGGGATTTAGATTTTAATATTTTCATAAAGAAGTCATTTTGTTAAAAATATACATTTGATTTTTCATCAACTTGGTTTATTCTTAAAAAAACTCAAACGTGTCAATTTCCGAAACTGATAAAGTGGGTTGTTGCAATGCTTACAATAATTTAATACATGTATTAAATTGCTATATTAGAATACAAGTAGGGATTCAAAAACTGTTTTAATCAATTTTGTCATCCTTACTTGTGAAATAGGAAAACCTAACAATAACGGATTCGTTTACAATATAAAACACCCACAAAAGAAGAAAAAGTTGCAACAAAATGAAACATTTTTAACAGTGCCAGACATAATAGTACACTGTAGAGAAAATTCACTATAGTGTCTATAGCAATGGTTAAAAAAAGCCAAGACAAAATTGCATCTTTAGAATGATTTTCTAAGCAAATACAAATGTGTTACTTATTTTTTTTACTATACAACTAGAACAAAACAAATACAGATACTGTAATTTGTAAGAAAGAACTATCACCACAATATTTCCCACAAAGTATTCAAAAACAGTTGCTTATTGTAACTTTGAATTCTCAGAAGCAAACAAAAAATATAGAATTTTACTGAATGAAAAGTGGGAGAAACAAAAATCCCAAAGATGGAATATTTTGGTGGCACATCAAATAAACACTGAAGTTTCTCATATGTATAACATTGTTCTAGAATCGTTGACACCAGTGGTAGTTTTTAATGGATGCTTTGCTAATCCTGTGCAATATTTTCTGTGTCACAAAAATATTTCAAAATTGCTTTATAGAGCCACAGGACAGTTACAGGTTAGACAAATTGAAATTCCATGTAGCAATGTGCAACAACCATCGGAATTAGATCACAACTGTTTTAATACACCGAGTTTTTTGTATCGCTAACCCCAACAAAAATCAATATATTCAATATAATTTAACCCCAACTCCCCTGAAAACTTCCAACACTGCATGGTAAACTGTACAAACAAACCATTAGACTCTGCCTAACTGTCAGTTTAGGGGTACCATACCATTCCTGGCAGCTTTCAACAAAATCTATCCTGAATCCCTCATTTTTAATACACCTTAGGTGGTTGGGTCACAGGAAATTACAAAACTTAAGAATTTTTTAATGGCAGATGAAGGAATTGGATGATCAGAAGACGAGCTGCATGTCTGAAATTTCTTACGCAAAAAACTTCACAATATCTAACTGTCCTGTGGCAAAAATTTTAAACAGGAGGCTAAACCACCCTTCGGACTTCGAAAAAGCGCTTAAGATAGTAGACCTGACCCAACGTCATGGCAACTAGCACCAAGCTCTCAAAGAAAGACCATAGGACTACTCTGGAGTTTGTGTTGTCGTTAACTGTTAAAAGAAAAACAGAGAAAATACAATAATTTAAAGTGTGCAGTTTGCAGATAACCCTTATGTTCTAGGATACTGAAGCAGAGGAAGACAGTGAGTAATAGACTAATAGGCAGGGCGGTTTGGGGCGGTACAGTGACTCTGTATTTTATACTCACTTGACCTGTGGACCCGCTCTCGGACCTCCATATATTCCTGCTCATGTTTGACAGCAGTCAGCCCAGTGGCAAGTTGGTTAATCATATCCTCAAGTTTGTTGTGATGCTCTGAAATATTAACCATATTATTACGTAGTTTTAAAGTAACAAACATTTTACAAATTCTTCTAAAATAGTTTTGTTTGATACAGTTCACTAGTGACGTCAATAATAAGTGATGGATTGGTCGTTCCTTGGGAAGTCTTTTATGATTTATGTATCATTACCTTCCGTGTCCATGGATTGGTCTTTTGGCGAATCCCCGATATCGATAGAGAACATGACGACCTTGGGCGTCATGGTGGACATCCTGTTGCTGAAGCAGTAACGATACTGCCCGTCCATGTGCGCTGAGAAGGTGTACTTGCCGTTGGATTCTCTCTCCCCAGCGTAGATGACCTTGTTGTCGGGCCCAGTGATCTTGAGGTAAGATTGGGTGGTTAAAAATGTACAAGTACAAGCAATTATGAAATTAATTGAAGTAAGGCGTTTATGTTCACATATGGATCGCAATTACACTTTAATTTAAGAGAAATTAATGAAGGCCTAAAAAGCCATAGGGATTTTTGGGGAACGTCTGCAGTATCCTGCTAACTTCTTTGGCATGTAATTGGTATATGTTGTCACTCGGAGTCGGAGTCAGAAAAGACAGAATGCAATATTCTTTCCGAGCAAAATGTTTATTTAATTAGCCTAACAACAATGCATAAACATATTAATATTCCATAGAAATTATTACAAACACAGAGAAAGATATTCATTTTAATAACAGTAGTATCTGAATAAAAAATGTAGGTGTATGGTGAACTGGGAATTCTACCTTAACATCAATATCGAGAAAACCGCCCTCAGCGACTTCAAAAGTCAAGGCCATCTTTGTTCCCGAAGTGACTTTGTCGTGAAAACACTCCTCAGCATGTGCATCGATGGCAGTGAAATACCCTCTAATCGATGAAACACAACAGAGCACACATGCTCCCAAAAGGAGAAACTGAAAATCGCCCATATTGCGCTTATTTTTTAACAATTTATGGCAGAATGATCCGCTCCATACGTTTCTGTGAACACCGTGTGTATGCCACGTCGCTTTGGGTTCAGGTCAGCTCGGCCCCAAACCTACTCGGCCCTAGTCAACTCGCCTCCAAATCAACTCGTTTCCAAGTCAACTCGACCGTCAAGACAATTTGGCACGACCGTACGGCGTGGCGCGCTACGCCCGCTAGGTGTGTGTACACGTCAAAATCGGGTTGTCTTGACGGTCGAGTTGTCTCGACTTGAGGCCGAGTTGACTTGGGGCGAGTTTAGTTTATGCAGAGCGCTATCAAGTCATGTATTTCCTAATTGGGGTACACGCAAACTCGTGGCTACCAACTCGGCATCCGTACGTATTTCAATTACGTCATACATAAAAAGTTGCGAATATCCCTCAAAAATATCACTTCGAATTCTCGTTAACATACACCAAGGGCAATTAAAAAAGACACAGGACCCACAATTTGCCACGACCTTTAATTAGGTCGATTTATAGAACAAGGTCGTTACAAATAGGGGTCTTTTTTGATGACGTTAGTACCGAGTTGACATTAAAGACCAGGTGCCGAGTTCATAGTGCGGATTTTACCAAAGATAAAAATGACCGACTGCTCCTCTTATTATTTGAAGTTTGTGTCTAATTAAAGCAAAATTAAGATATTAGAAGAAAAATATATATACCATTGTTGAAACTTATACGTGTTTTGGAAAAACTGTTTGTGATAAAATTCAGATAATATGTGACAAAGGTAAAAGTTCTTTCTCGCCGAACGAGCCAATCAATAAAAAACCTAGTACACATGCGCGAAATTTCGCAGTACAGTTTACACACACACACGCAGATGAGGAAGTAATGACGATAGTTCGGCAAAATAACATTCAACCGGCTTAATAACAATATTGCTGAGGTAAATTCGAGTGGATTTGAAGAGTTTATATGTTAAGGATCATGTTCTGCAAAATTTAATGTGATTTCAACGCTGGGCTTTTGAGTGTGCAGTCTAAATATTTTGGTCAACATTCGTTCATTTGCCGTACTCGACTCGCATCGTGTGCGTTTGTGTGACCCTGACCGTCGAACACCGTGCATCATGAATCACACACGGCACACTGAGGCGGTACAGATTCCGGGAAATCCCAAAGCGTGGAATGTTGTGTAAATGGTGACGTTTATTGGGGGGAAACCAGCAACCCTCTTCCTCTTTGGCATCATCAACGACAATAATAGTTGCAGCATTACGTTTGCAGTTGTCTGGTTGTGTTTATCATAACAAAACATCTTATTATTTATTAATTATCAATCATAAATATGAAAATATTTCATTTTTGTAATATAATTTATTTTGTGGGAGCTAAATCAAATGTTATCATATTAGTTACTTGGTGAAGGTAGTGCTTCAAAAAATTTATCAAATATTATTGGAAGGCAGTTGAACCGGTCAGATGGGGACTTGGAGTTGGAGACATTGTTACTATGAACTTCATCTGATTCCATGCCTTCATTGTTGTGATTCTGTATTTACGAGATTGGAATCAGACCCAATACAGTTTCAGATTATATTACCCAGAGCAATGAATCTGAAAAATAAAATGAAATAAGCTGCAAATTCTTACTTTTTTGATACACACAAGTTTCAAGTACGAGAGGTGGGAATGGGATCAAACACTTATGTTGGATGGCTAGAAGTAGGAACCCCCAGGCCAGATACCTTGGCTCAATAGGAAATGGCAATTGAATATCTAAGTTATATGTAGTAGCAGGCCTTCGAAATTTGAGAAGTATTTACCTCGTTGACTGACTGGCTGGTGCTTGTGGCTTGAAATAACGTACGAATCTACGATAACTGCGGCAGCCACTTTACATGTCAGACCTGTGTGTTGTTTCAAGCCACAGCCAATACGGACACGGCCTCAGACTGGACTGAGCTTGCAGTATCTTTTTGGAAATTCTATTTTGACATTGACCTTTTGACCCTTGAACTCTTCAGATGAATGGTCTTGCAAATGACGGACAGGACCTGCTATTGGCTGCCCTGTCGGAGAGTGGCCTGGCATTTGATGAGTTCCCCGGAGCCCCTGACCCCAGCGAACAGAATGAGTTTGATCTTAGTCTCTTGGGACCACCCGACCCTTTGGGCACGAGCATTCAATCTGTAAGTCTTGTTTAAATTTTATACAGGCTTGTAATCAGACAAAACAAAAACAAACAAAATTACCTAAAAATCAAGGGGTGCGTTTGGCTACATACAGTTAGTGGTTAGGGTTAATGTAGCCTTCCTATGTTAATAACAGTACAAGATATTCCTGTTGTCATTGCATACAGCGTAGCCCATCATTCTTGATTTCCGTTGCGCAGTCTTAACTTTATTTTTATTTTTTTTATTGCTTTTGTTATAATAGTATAATTGTTCTCTTTTTTGTTACCTTGTTTCAATGTCTAGTCCTTTGTGTAACGTCTGTATTTTGTTTGTTTTATATTATTGTTACAATGTTGTTGTATTTATGTATCTGCCTGTTCTCTACAAGCTTAGTTTTATTCGGACAGCCCCATACTCTTCTTTGTTAGTTTATACGATTGTAGGTCAACTCGCCCCCTGACCGACTCGCCCCTTACCTACTCGCCCCTTACCAACTCGCCCCCTGACCGACTCGCCCCCTGACCGACTCGCCCCTTACTAACTCGCCCCCTGACCGACTCGCCCCCTGGCCGACTCGCCTCCTGACCGACTCGCCCCCTGACCGACTCGCCCCCTCGTTTGATTTATGGACCTTGTACGATCGATGTACATCATGTATATTCGTTACCATAAAATTCGTCATTTTGAGGAATAAAAACGAACTCTCAACTTAGAAATTTTGCGGACTGATCAGAGGAATCAAAAAATAGGCTGCAAGAATGCGACTTCCAAGAAATCAATGGAAACGGACAACTTTCTAATAATATTCTTCCTCAAGTTGTGTACACTTATTTACATTAGGCATACAAAGAAATTATTCAAATATTATAATTAAGGAGAAATCTACAATGTGATGGACTAGACTGGACTCCCGCGAACACTAAATCATGACGACGATTCCGAACCCCCGCGCATGTTTGGCAAACTTTTGGAAACTTCCAAATCGTTCGCGTGCCCCGCAAAAACCCACCCTAAAGCATGCATAAAAACGGTTTATGGATGTGTCTTTAAAAAGTTCGTGCTTTTTATGTTCTGAATATTCTCAGGTCTAACACGACATACCAAACGTCTTATAAAATGTGAAAATCACATTTAACACCATTGGACATACAAAATACCCAAAACAGTCCCCCTTCTCCAAAAGTAGCAACCTCATTGGTCAAATTAGCGACTTTATTGTATTCACTGTCAGCTCTTTGATCTGGGTTTTTCACCATCTTTCACCACGTTTGGCGGACTGATCAGAGGGAGCCGACAGTTTTGTAGATGAGCGTCGTAACACCCAGTTCAATCCCTCATTAAGAGCGTTGGTTTTCGTAACAAAGAATGGTGGAGTGATTGACAGATTCCCTATAGCTTCCTTGAAAAGCCCTATTGGGTTGGAAAGCAGTAAACAAAATCGCATCAAATTATGCGATCAACTTGTCCCCCCGCGCTCCGAAAAAACCCTCATACAAACAAGAACCAAACATGATTATTTCCCCCCCCCCCCCCCCCAATTTTCTTTAAATATATAAATGTATAAATAAATTGTTATGAGTTTAACTTTTTTGGCTTCGAGGATTTAGGCCTACTGCTTTGTCTTTAATTTCCACCACCGAAACGAACATCAAAAGGTATTTTCTAAAACTTAGATAAAAATAATCGAGATTAGGGCCTATGCAAGAGAATAATCAAGGAAAAAGTTTACCCACATCGTCTTTTCAGGACAAATGATACAAATTATAGAATTAAAAATACATGTAAATCAAACCAGGGGGCGAGTCGGTCAGGGGGCGAGTCGGTCAGGAGGCGAGTCGGCCAGGGGGCGAGTTGGAAAGGGGCGAGTAGGTAAGGGGCGAGTCGGTCAGGGGGCGAGTTGACCTGACACCGTTTATACAATTTTAATCTCGTAGTTTTCGTTCACTATGTCACTTTATCATTTCCTTAAGGTTTATTGATTTTATTTGACTTCTTTACTGTATTTCATTCTTGTTGGATAATACTGAATATCTTGTGGTATTTGTCTTTGGAGAGGAATGGAAATAAATGTCAAATTGAATTTTTCTACAGTTGATTGCTAATTCACAATAACTGTGTTTTTCATTTGTGATTGACCTAATAACTCACCCAATGTTTTCTACAAAATTTCAAAGATAGTTCATTTGTCTTCTGCCACTGTTACTGTTAGGGCCAATATGCAGCTGGTCTTCAGAGTAGCGAGACAGATCCTCTGTTGGCATTGCTGCAAGGTCAACAACAACAACAACAACAACAACAACAAAAAACACCACAACAACAACAAAAAACACAACATCATCAGCAGCAGCAGCAGCAACATCAGCAGCAGCAGCAGCAGCAGCAGCAGCAGCAACGTTTGCAGCGACCACCCTTCGCTACTTCTCCATCTGTACATCAGGTACAGTGCCAACTTTGAAAATCAATTTTCTTATATATTTTTTTATTTCCCTTACAATTATTACATACAATTATTTGAAATGTTTGAATACGTGTATGTGATATAATAGTTCTTAAAAAAAATATTTAAAAAAAATAGTGAAAGAAAGATAAGTGGTCATGTGGCTAGATGAAATGGCAGGGCTTTTTTGCCATCATTTGTGAATTTGACTTGAAAACAGCTCCAAAGAATGTTTAGTGAAGGGCCAAGCTAAAGATTAATTTGACTTCGCCCACATTTGGAGGATATTGCTTTGAGCCTTTGGACATTTTGACAGATGCCGAATATGGGAAGTACTATCCCCAAGTTGACACTTTCCTCCGGGACCAACTCCGCCACAGTGTACGTCATGGATAAGAATCGATCCTGGAAGCCTGTCACGTCCAACACCCCTCCTCCCGTCCCGCCTCTCGATTCCAAGCCCAATTTCTTCCAGACCATCGCCACGCGGGCGCCTGCCAAGAATTCGTTGCCCTCCATGAACTCCATCGGAGGGTTTACAAAGTCGGGCAGCACGATCTTCCGGACCAAGACGGAGCCAGGTGGCACGCTCTTCCGGACCAATACAGCACCGGGGGGCCTGAGTGAGTTACTGAACACTGTTCCCAGCACCAGTGGTAGGCTGATGACTTTGGCCGGACAGGGGACCGAGGGATCGCTGGGAAGCAATGCCGCTGTGGTCAACAAGGAGCTGACTCAGAGAGACGTGTCACGGTTGTGGTCCAACGAAGACATCAAGCTGGCTAATGTGACTCCTAAAGTTAAGGTAGCTAACGCTCGTTTTAGACAGGCGTTCCACAGTCGCGCCGAACCAAATTGAAATCAAGTCGCTCCTAAGTTCCTCCAGCAGTCGATTGTTCGCCGTCTGGCGCACCTTGTTGCCCTTATTCGTTTCAGACGTCGGACTCAATTCACTCATTTGGTTCGGCGCGACTGTGGAACGCCTGTCTGAACCGAGCGTAACTTATACATGAGATCATTTAATATCTAACCTCCCCTCTATATCCATAAAAAAAACTACAAAGTTTGACGTTTGACAGTTTTGTCAGTCCCAGTGTCAAGGAAAAAATGAGAAACCACAGCGTCTCGTGTCTTTTAAATTTGAAACTCCTTTAACTGTAATTTAAACTGCAGTTGCATTTGTGTACATTGATGCTGTGGATTTGTATACATGTACTTTTTGTTGGTGCCAACAGAAACCAGTTGAGGAGGACTTAGATGATGATGAAGAGGAGAACATGGGACATGCAGAAACTTACGCCAACTACATGCCATCCAAACGTAAGTACATCCTCCAAGTATGTGGTGTTTGTACTAACAAAGTTTCTTAAATACGTATATCAAGCCACGATCCTCAAATCATCCGTGTTTTTCCCTTGAATTTGTTCAGTGGAAGGTTGACCATTGCTTCAATCCTTAAAACTCCACCACCTATCACTGTGATAGGTTGAGGCTGCACTGATAATCAGTGAGGATGACATTGAGCATAATGCAGGGCTCAATTACCAGGGCTGAACATAAACAATACTGGGTACTGCTTACATGCTCGACCCAATGTATCCTACAAAAATCAACCGACACTTGTTGCCAATTAGTCACAATCCTCCGCAATGGCCCGGAGCATTTTGGAGGTTCGAGGAAGGTTATGGTTAATTTAGGCTGTAATACCTAATTATTTTGCCCTTTTTGCCCGTTATTCTGCAGTGAAGATAGGCCTGCCCCACCCAGACCCTGTGGTAGAGACCAGCTCCATGGCCAGTGTCCAACCCCCTAACGTTTATTACCGGATCAGCATTCCTGAAGAGGTCATCGACCGCAGACAGCTGTCGGCCTTGCAGTTAGAGTCCATCACGTACGCCTGTCAGCAGCACGAGACCATGCTACTGAGTGGAGAGAGGGCTGGGTATCTCATCGGTAAGGCTAAGACCATGTCTAAATTACATGACTGTGGCTGTCGGTAACACTTGTCTATTGGTCGGCTGCCACTTCTGTACAAGGATGTGGCTTATGGCTGAGTCTTTGAACACATTTGGTATTATTGTCTATGGCTACAGCTATTTAGTGTAACAAGCCAATAGAACAAATCTCGAGCAGTAGCAGCAAATTCTCTGCTCAATACATGTGCAATTGATTTGAAAACACATAGGGCCAATTCCATGCAGCTACTAAGCACAGAAATCTGTCTAGCACAGACGTAATTTGCTTAGCAGAAATAGGCGACCATCCAAAATCTTATATCATGTGTGTTGTTGTTGCTCAGCTGTATTTTCTGCTAAGCGACTCCATGAAATTGGGCTCTGCATATAGTGTGATCTGTGAACAAAACTAGAAGCCATTTTTGAAGTGGTGCCATGCTTGTACGCATTCCTCGTGCATTCTGAAAGACGATGCAAGTTCATTTTGGTAACCCTATTGGTCGAAGGAGCCCGAATTGCGTGCGTACTACTTGATACTTGATGCGAGTCCAGCGCCACTGCACTGCCAATTTAAGAATGGCAGTCGCTGTAAGACGAGATAGTGAAACATTCCAGAGATCGGAGTTGTATTTTTTGTTGACTTGTTTATCCAGGTGATGGAGCCGGAGTTGGCAAAGGCAGAACCATAGCGGGTATCATCCATGAGAATTATCTGCTGGGAAGGAAGAGATCTATCTGGTGAGTAAGGAGCCTTTGTGGCAGTACTGCTCGGCATCTTATACTATGCACACTAACAAATCAATTTCGGTGTTTCGAGTACCCTTGATTTTTCCTTCTGAGAATCAAATGCTGCTTCACTGATAGGACTGATACAAATCTTAAATGAATAAGATTAAAACTGCTGCAAACTGCTTACTGGCTGGAATGACCTGAAATATACAAATCAAATAAGTTAAGAGCGCCTAATAATTCGATCTTAACAAGATCTTCTTCAGAGACATAATCTTAAACGTTAGAGGCTTTGACATCTCGCTCCATCTTTGGCTTTGACTAAGATGCCTCTTAGATTGAATAGCAATTGAGGCCTATATTTTTGTTTTCTTAGTGTAAAATAGGTCACGTCTTTGAAAGTGTTTTTGTTTCGGTAAGGCTAAGTCTTTTTCTTGTTTTTTGTTTCCACTGTTTCAATAAGTTTGTTTTTGTTTTGTCACTTGTACACAGGTTCAGTGTGTCCAACGATCTTAAGTTTGATGCCATGAGAGACCTAAAGGATATCAGTGCCAACATTCCAGTTCATTCCCTTAACAAGGTACGTGTTTGTGCAATTATATTAATCAGTATAGACCTGTCAGGCCATCAACTCAGTTGACACCCTTAAAGTCCCAGTAGTGGCAGCAGTATTGGTCTATGATGTTTAACCCGTCTCGGATCGAGGTTCATGAAATACAATCCCGTGGCTGAGTCCAATCAATGCAAAATAATCCTGGTGTGACTTGTTAATAGGAATCTTAGACGGCACAAGGCTTTCAACATTTACTGGGACCTCTGCGAGTCCCATTTTAATCTGTGACCGGGGAAATTTTTTTTTTTTTTAAATCTTCTGAAAAATCATCTTTGCTAGCTTTTGAAGAAGCAGTTCCTTTAAAAACGTAAACATTCCTTCTCTGCAGTTCAAGTATGTGAAGATCAATTCCCAGTCTAACGGTTACGTCAGGAAGGGCATCATCTTCTCCACTTACTCGTCTCTGATTGGTGAGAGCCAGGCCAATCACAAGTACGACACACGACTCAAGCAGCTACTGCGCTGGTGTGGAAAGGACTTTGATGGTGTGGTATCCTTTAACAAATTAAAAATTATGTTTTAAGGCGGATAGATTCAAATATAGCTAAATACTAAAGTTTAATGTAAGGCTATAACTTACCTTAGTAATTTATGCTAGACTTAACAGTAAGTTAATTTATTATTTAAATTGAATTTAAAAGCTACATTTTGAGATTGGCAATTTATTGGTCAATTCCATGCAAAAGCAGAAATGTTTTGTTCTGTAACAGACCTCATTGTTCTTAATTTGTAAACATTATTTTTCTTTTAATAAAAGAGAAAGAAGTGATACTTTTTATTTCCAATTTAATCGTTTGAAAAAAAGTTTTGGTTTATGAATTACGATTAATAATAACGAGGTCTGTTATGGAATGACAAAAAGTCCGGGAAACTCTTTTGGAAAAAAATCTAGCACTTGTATTTGATTAAAAAAATACCCTTAACTTAGAATGTTCAACCAGGTCATTTTTGATGAGTGCCACAAAGCTAAGAATCTGGTGCCAGTGGGTTCCGCTAAGCCGACTAAGACTGGTCTGACGGTACTGGAGCTACAGAAGCAGTTACCCAAGGCCAGGGTGGTCTACTGCAGTGCCACAGGTAGGATGATCTGTGTGGAGTGTTGGCTGGGAATTCTGTTGGCATTTGTCAATATTCCAGAAATCACTGCATGACGCGTTTTCTTTAAACCAGAGACCCTTTATCTGACATGGGTTAATTTTTTGTTTTAGTTAACTAGGAGTAAAGCTAGGATTGGTACAATATGTGAAAATATTTATAAAAACAATTAGTTATTCATTAACCCTTCCTCTATGAGAGTTCTTTACTGCAAGTCAGTAATACGTGCCAATTCACTCCAGCTGCAGTGCTTCGTAGGATTCTTTGCATGTACAGTGAATAACACTTGTGTAGTTAATAAATGGGCATATGGCTTTGCTTATACCCTGTGGCATTCCTTGGAGTGCTTTGAAGTGCCATGTAAAAAAGATAGTTTTTTTTTTTTTTAGTTACAATTGAAGTGAATTGGATTGTAAACAAGAGCAAGGGTTAATTATTAATCCTAACCCTCCTCAATCCTCCAAAATCCTCATTGTATTTTTTGAGGATTTTTGAGGATTGAGGATAATGGCAAAAAGTGACAGTTGATTTTGGAGGATGCAATGGGTCAAGGCCGTACACATGGCTTCAAATTTGATATGAATCGTCTTTTTTATGAAGTGAGTAATATTTGTAAATCTTCTTTAATTGCAGGGGCATCTGAACCCAGGAACATGGCCTACATGTCCAGGCTAGGCATCTGGGGGAAAGGTACACCCTTCCCGGACTGCATGGCATTCATTCAAGCCATTGAAAGAAGGTTGGTTTTTTGTCTTCTTCTGATTGTGAGAGATTGTGAAAGTAAAATCGGGCTTGAATTTCAAATATCCATTCTGCAGAAGATAATGCTGATTGCAGACAGTGCTGTGACCAGTCCATTGCGAGTCCCGTCGAGTCCTCGTGAGTCATTGCGAGTCATTGCGAGTCCTAAGACTCAACTCACAAGCTATTCAGGTTAACTGTAACAGGCATTTCTGAGTGGTTCTTGTTCATCTGTGCACTTGTAAACAACATTTTGGGGTCTCGTTTTGTTTTACTGCAGCTGCTATTTAACTCATGAATTATCAACAACTTTCTTATTTTTTTTTTAAGTGCCTATTTTTTGACATTTTAAGGGGTGTGGGTGCCATGGAGATTGTTGCCATGGATATGAAGCTGCGAGGCATGTATATCGCCAGACAGCTGAGCTTCCAGGGCGTGACGTTCAACATCAACGAAGTCAAGCTGAGCCAGGAGTTCAAGAAAATCTACAACAAGGCCGTCAGGCTTGTAAGATACTGACTGATTCTTGAGTAGATAAGGTAGAAATAAGAGGCAGATCGATAATTAATTTGAATCCACTAGCAACTCTGATCACATGGTCTGAGCCAGGAATCGAACCCAGGCCACATTAGTTGATGCACCATTGCCACCCTGTACACAGCTGTAGGCTTGCACACACACCTCTCAATCACTGCCACAGCTCTGTAGATCTTCTTCCTCTTCTCCATTGAATACAAACATCTATCATTCTTTTTCCTTTTTAACTCCTAGTGGCTAGCCGCCCGGGAGAGATTCACCAAGGCCGCGGACCTGATCGGCGCAGAGCAGCGCATGCGCAAGTCCATGTGGGGTCAGTTCTGGTCAGCCCACCAGAGATTCTTCAAGTATCTCTGCATCGCTGCCAAGGTGCAGCATGCTGTAAGACTGGCAAAGGAAGCTGTCAAGATTGGAAAGGTTAGGGATTATTCAAATGATGCTTGAGCAAACTTTGATATCAATATCAAGCAATTGGCATGTTCCGTTAAAAAAGATGTGAAAGGATATTTGCCTAAGCCAGACATTCTAGTTGTTTTGGGGGTTCGGTTTTCATTGAAACGGGTCAGGACTTTTCCTGATATTCTGTCGGGTCGGGTTGGTTTGGAGAGTTCAGGTTTAGAGAGTATCGTTACATTATACCAAGTCCATCAACATCAACCAACACTTCAGTGGTGGTTCCATTATCCCATGTATAGGAAGCAGATCGAGGGATGGATTTGGACAGGTACGATCCTGTACTTTGTAATCGGCATTAGGGAGTTGGGGTTTTAAATATTGAACTTTGACACTTTGACCTTGGTGTTGTTTATTAAAGTAAGTCATATAGTAGTATTACTCACCAGTACAGAACTATGATCTGTGAATTACGTCTGTTCTAATGTACCTCTTTGCAGTGTGTGGTTATTGGTCTACAGTCCACAGGCGAGGCTCGAACACTTGATGCCTTGGAGGATGCAGGAGGAGAACTCAATGACTTTGTCTCGACCGCAAAGTAAGTCCCGAACTCGAAAATATCTTAAATGAGCTGTACTTTTCTTTTTAGATCTTAATAATGCTCATTGGGCCAATGAAACATTCCAAATATCATCTCAGCTCCCTGGGGAGTATACAGCTTCAATGTTAACATCAACCGCAGTAACCATCTCAGCCCTCACAGGTACCCGTTTACTCCTGGGTGGAGAGAAGCAATGTGTGACGAAGTGCCTTGCCCGAAGGGCACATGCACCATAACCCAAAGCTGAACTCGAACCCGCAACCTGCAGAAAAACCCGCAGACCGCAACTTCAATGCTCCAGACCACGAGGCCACGGCACTCACACGAATGTTCATTTGCACACATTGATATTTATGATTTTACTTTTATTATCTTCCATTGTTAATCTAACCTCTCTTTACAGATTTGTTTAATTGCACTCCTGTAAATATTGCTAACTGGTGTTTGTTATTAGGAGTGTGTTCATGACCTTGATTGAGAAGCACTTTCCGGCTCCCAATCGTAAGAAGACAGCCAGCTTGTTTGGTCTCAACCAAAACAGCGAGGCTTCTAGCCCTGCGTGGAGTGAGAACAGCAGAGGTGTTAAAAGGAAGAGAGGTAATTAAGACGAGCGTCACTCGCACTAACGGCAGGATTCAAGTATTCAGACGTTATAATTAGTATTAATTTTTTCTGGTAATGAAACCGAGGATTTCTTAAAAGCGCCCTAGGCACTGTAGCTCGCAAGCCTGACGAAACCTGCAGACAAGACAATGAGAAGAAGTTAACATGTTAACATGTGCTGAGAACATTTTGATCAGCGACTGCTTGACTCACCAACTCGGACCAATTTCATGGAGCTGTTGTAAGCACCAAAATGTCTTGCTTAGTTAAAAAAGGTTTACTAGCCAAAACTCCATGTGATTTTCATGTTATAAGCAAATCCCGGCTGTATACCAGTCACAAACAATATACATCATCTAAACAAATTATTTGTAACCCTGTTTTTTTTTGCCAAGGAAGATTTTTTTTGTGATAAGCAGCTTTATGAAATTGGCCACTGGTAACATATTTGTGGGGCGATTGTGGGAAAGTTGCAACTTGTACCCAATAACAATCTCTGAAACTCATGCCGGATATGAGTTGAGACGAACCTCATCATTACGGGCTTGCATCTTACCATCTTAGGCTTGCATCTTTCTCACAGACAAACTTGCGAATGGCCTCAAGTCCAAGCAACCCAAGCACTGGTGGGAAGAGGACAGTAGGGAGAACAGCCCCGTCAATGGCAACAGCAACAACACGGGTGGTGAGAGTGACGACAGTGACGTCATCTTGCTGTCGTCCAGTGACAGTGAAAGCGACAGTGACAATTTGTCCTCCAAGGAATCCTCTAATGACGACTTCAATCCATTCAGGGACAATTCCGACGATGGTACGTTAGATCACTGACCTTTTCTGCAACAAAGATCGAGTGTAATTTTAAAGGGATCAATCTGAGCATGCTGGCACTTTTATCACGATGGCTGAAACCGTTGAAGGGCGCAAACATTCTGCAAACAGCAACACTTTCACAACGGTTTAATATACTTTTCTGATTGGCTGTCAATTATTATTTTTTTTATAGATGGATTTTAGTTTGTAATAGTGCCTACAATTTGTTCCCAAAACGTGGTTAGCAAAAACGGTCGCTGTGAATATTTTTTTGGTGTGAAATTATAGTATAAAAAAGTGTAGTAATAAAAAACACATCGCCACATTGAATTTTCCAAAGTGGCCTTCTAAAGAAGTAAAGCTTTTCTAAAATGATTTGTATGGCTTCTCAGAAAGTGATTTGCTCGAAATATGGATCCCCTCTTCAAAGTCTCCCAGTGTTTAAACCACGGTTAAAGACTTAATCCCTTATTAATGATGAATCTCTTAAATATCTAAACCTGGCATGAGACTTACAACAATCTGGCTGCAACACAGCACATTGCCTGATCATAATTGAAGTGAAGCTCCAGTTTCATGTCTATTGACTTGTCTACCTCTATAAAAATACGTGTTCAGTAATGATGTCGATTTTGCTCTATCCGTTTCAGACAAAAATGTGGTTTCATTCATTCGTTTTTACCAACTTTGTAACAATTTCAACTCCAAGATCCCTGGGTGACTCGGAAGTCCAAAGTCAAAGAAGAGAAAACCAAGAAGAAGAAAAAGAAGAAAGACGTGGATAAAAACCTGCCGACGATGCACAACCTGGAAGGCAAGATGAACAGCGCCCTCTTTGCTGCAGGCATCCTGACGAAACCCAGACTGCCAGACAAACTGACCAGCATGTCTTCAATTCCTGCAGGTAAATTTTAATTTAGACTATTTTCTGAAGTTTTGATAATTATCTGTACATGAATAAGATTAAACTGCTTACTGGCTGGAATGACTTGAAATATACAAATTTCCACCAAAGAACAGCACATTTTGTAAACAACTTGTTAACTGGATTTTCCCGCAGCGACCAAATCCATGCTTCTGCCGGGGATGGATGGCTACGAGAGAGCCATCCTGATGAAGCAGGAACTCTTAGACATGTGCGAGGAGATTGGGTCGTTCCTACCCAACAACACCCTGGATGAGCTTATCGATGAGCTGGGGGGACCAGAAAACGTAGCGGAGGTAAATGTTCAGTATTTTGTTTGGAGCATTGTGTCCATAAGGAAGATTCTTTACTGCAATTCAAGCTTGTTTCCTACAACACTCTGGATGGGCTCATTGATAAGCAAGGTGGGCCTAAGAATGTAGCAAGGATGTTTTAATAGTGTCTAACGTGGATCTTTTTGCCCATGAGCAAGATGCTTTACTGCAATTTTATTTGCGACCAGAAGCTATTAAAATAGCTAAATATCAATTCCAAATTTTTTTCTGGAAAGACATAATTGCCTTCGATCTTTATTTAGATCAAATAAGTTAAGAGGGCCTAATATTTATTTATTAACAAGATCTTTTTCAGAGACAAAATAACTGTGTATATGAAACAAACATAATCTTTATTTAGGTTGTATTTGACCTATTGCTCGCTTGCACGTAGAGCTACGCCCCTTAGACAACCTTATTGAATTTTGTGCGGTAATTTTTGTTTGTCTCAGATTTAGCCTGTTCCTCGTCGATTCCTTGTAATTCATGTGATCTGACAATATTTCACGAGCTGCGTTGACGTCATTGTACCGCGATAAGTCAATTGTACCGCGATAAGTCAATTGTACCGCGCTGTCAGCTTTGTGAATCTGTAGCTTGACCTTATTTGTGTTCTCTGTTTTGCTTAGATGACAGGTCGCAAAGGTCGCGTAGTGAGCAATGACGACGGGTACGTGCGCTACGAATCACGCAGCGAATACGACATTCCTTTGGAAATCCTGAACCTGACGGAAAAGAAGAGATTCATGGATGGCGACAAGGTGAGGTGCATTTTGAGATATTTGGCTGATTACAAGGCCCTTATTTTGTAATTTCATGTACTACATTTGTTTGCTGCACTTTGACCTTTTCCCACTGACCCTTGACCCCACTGACCATTGACCCCACTGACCATTGACCCCACTGACCATTGACCCCACTGACATTTGACCTCTCACACCATGCCAACAGCAAATAGCCATCATCTCGGAGGCAGCTAGCTCGGGGATCTCTCTGCAAGCTGACAAGCGGGTACCTAACAAACGACGCAGGGTTCACATCACCCTTGAGCTTCCTTGGAGTGCAGACCGCGCCATACAGCAGTTTGGTGAGTCCTTAGCAGTGACTTTATCGGGAAACGAAAAACAAGATATCATAACCATTTTTTTACCAGAGTTGCTAAAAGTTTTGTGTTTTTATTATTTTTCCAGTCATAGATCTTAATACATTACGGAAAAATAAATTTGAAAATCATTGGCTTTCTTGACATTTGACATGGAAGCTATTTTTTGCTTTGTATTTGTAGCAGTGACTTAGAGCCGTAAATTTACGAGCCAAAGGTGTCAACGCCGGACTGGCGCTCCATAGAATGTACACGAATCAAACATATCGCTTTTCATAATAGCTTTCTGTACCCCATTATTGAGGGCACAAGTTTTGACCTTGTTAACACAGATATATGATAAATGCAAATTGTTTATGTTTATTTTTTTTAATTTTTGTTTAGGTCGAACACATCGCTCCAACCAGGTCCACGCCCCCGAGTACGTCTTCCTCATCTCAGAGCTGGCTGGAGAGAGACGGTTTGCTTCCATCGTTGCCAAGAGATTGGAAAGCATGGTGAGGAGCCAGGGAACTAGAATTTTAGGACCATTTAGACAAGACCACAAAACTGATGATCTATCTGGCACGTTAACCGTATCTCTATAAGTAGTTTCTAATCTATAAAATAGTCCAAAGAATAAAGCGGTGATTTTGGTTTGTGTTTTGCAGGGTGCCTTAACGCACGGAGACAGGCGAGCAACTGAATCCAGAGACCTCAGTGTATTCAACATTGATAACAAGGTAAACAAATCTACGCAACTGTGTCGTAAATTCTTGCTCTTTTGATTCTCATATATTTTGAGACAAGTAGGCGATCATATATTTTCTGATTTAAAAAAAACCACCACATTTTGCATACTGAATCATCTCATTGGTAAGGCCGAGTTTGAAAAATTGAAAAAAAACTTAAAAAATGATTGTTATCGCAGTATGGCAGGGCAGCTCTGGAGTCAATTATGAAGTCGGTGGTTGACCTGCAAAGCTCAATGGTTCCTCCCCCTGCAGACTACCAGGGATACTTTCTCAAAGGTACGTACTAACCTAGAGCTGTATCAGTCGTGCACAGTTGGCAATTGTAACCTGATCCCACGAAATGAGTCTTAAAGACCATTTTAAAATTTGTAGTGGTCATGCATTTGTACACAATATATTAACCAGCGGATATTGCGCCGGATGACAAAATAAATGCAAAGTTTTTCCCAGATTCAAAACGGATGACGCTTAAACACGCCGCGAGCAAGGCCGGAAATGTCTGTCAGCAGCGAGCAAGGCCCGGAAATGTCTGTCAGTAGCAAGCAAGGCCGGAAATGCGTAGGTGTGCTTCCCGGTACTGTACGAGTTTCCCGCGTGTCGGCTCGGTGATGTTAAAATAATCCTGGCGCGAACTGGTTAAAAGCCAAAAGATATGTTTGTTTTACTTTAACTCTAATCAGAACCCAACAGCATGAATTGAGGGAAATCTGTCAGAAACTGATTATATTGAATGTTTTTTTGTCTGGACTGTTGTAGATGCACGAGATGCCCTTATAGGCGTAGGCATGGTGGCCTATGATGAGAAATACAATGTTCCAGTACTTGATAAAGGTGAGACCATTGTCAAAATAGGAACAGAAAATACCTTGTGACGGACGGACGGCGTACGAGGTGGTGGACGGGCAGGCGAAGGACGGACGGCGGTGGACAGGCGAGCGACGGTCAGGCGACAGACAGGCTACGGACAGGCAAAGGATGGAGGGACGACAGACATGTGGCGGACGAGCGAAGGACATGTGACGGACTTGAGACAGACTAAAAACAGACTAAAAACAGACTAAAAACAGACTAGAAGCAGACTAGAAGCAGACTAGAAGCAGACTAGAAGCAGACTAGAAGCAGACTAGAAGCAGACTAGAAGCAGACTAGAAGCAGACTAGAAGCAGACTAGAAGCAGACTAGAAGCAGACTAGAAACAGACTAGAAACAGACTAGAAACAGACTAGAAACAGACTAGAAACAGACTAGAAACAGACTAGAAACAGACTAGAAACAGACTAGAAACAGACTAGAAACAGACTAGAAACAGACTAGAAACAGACTAGAAACAGACTAGAAACAGACTAGAAACAGACTAGAAACAGACTAGAAACAGACTAGAAACAGACTAGAAACAGACTAGAAACAGACTAGAAACAGACTAGAAACAGACTAGAAACAGACTAGAAACAGACTAGAAACAGACTAGAAACAGACTAGAAACAGACTAGAAACAGACTAGAAACAGACTAGAAACAGACTAGAAACAGACTAGAAACAGACTAGAAACAGACTAGAAACAGACTAGAAACAGACTAGAAACAGACTAGAAACAGACTAGAAACAGACTAGAAACAGACTAGAAACAGACTAGAAACAGACTAGAAACAGACTAGAAACAGACTAGAAACAGACTAGAAACAGACTAGAAACAGACTAGAAACAGACTAGAAACAGACTAGACTACAAAATATTTTTAATAAAATGTGTTTTCCCTCCAGATTTCAACAACATGTCTAAGTTTCTGAACCGCATCTTGGGCATGGAGGTTGAGATGCAGAACCAACTGTTTGCCTACTTCACTGCCACCCTGGATGCCATCGTACAACAGGCTAAGAGAGAAGGCAAATATGACATGGGCATCTTAGGTAAGAACCTAGAAAATAAGTGATTGGATTGCCACTGGGTTTAATTCCAGGTCTTTACAATAATAGACAAGCTGTGATTGGAAGCCCGATAACAAATTCACGTTTCATAATGGGATAAAGTCCTCATTATGATGTAGACATTGCTAATAAGGGAATAACAATGTGATTGGCTGGTTATAAACAAGTATGTTTAAAGCCGGCTCATAGGCCTGGACATGTTAACACGCCGGGCATAATTTCACAGGGCGCCCTCAGTTGCCAAGCATTGTACAAGCGAATACTTAAGAGGTACTTTTTTTTTTTTAACTTAAAAAAACCCATAAATATGTATGTCCTCACCACTGCCAGCAGCGTATTTGTTGCGTTATCAGTGATGCCAGTGTATTCAATTTACAATACAAAAAAACTTTTATATTTATACTCGTATATTCGTAGTGGCAGAATCCGGTACACCTTTTACTACGACTATACTCGTAGCCGGCAGTCAACGTGTTGAGTGTCTGAGCCGAAGGCAAGGGCATTTAACGTTCAGGCCCATGAGCCATGAACATTTATCCACTTATCAGTAACTCTTCTAGTCACATTGTTACGATATTTTTTTCAGATATTGGATCCATGGACCAAGGTCAGAAGGTCAGGAAGCTACAGACGCAGACATTTGTACGTACATTCTCTACTGGCATAGTGCACACGGAACTCCACAAGGTAGGATAGTTATACAGCAGTACTGGGTTATAATATTTGGTCACCGTTAAATACGCAAGCACCTGCTTAGTTAGGAGTGAAATAACAGTGTGGGATATTTCCCTTGCGTTCAATAATTTCAATTTATTAATTGGTAATGGTTACATGCTCTCGCATTCCAGTGTGGTTCCAGCCTCGATATTGAATTGTGCATATTTCTATGAATGATTTTTTTGTTTTATATTGGACCCACATTTAGACCCTATGTTCTAGAACTGGCTGCTACCTTAAGCCACTAACTTATCAATCACCCCTTGTTCATATCTACCATAACTTAGGTAAGCCAGGAGAGGGGCCTGTCGTGGGACGGTGCGTTAGATATGTGGAGCGCCCTCAAGAAACCAGAGGAAGGATTCTACGTTACGTCACAGGTGGGTCGGAACAAACCAAATATGTCAGTTTATGAAGAGTTGATGGTTCTTCTCTTTTCATTATAAAAGAACTGAGGTCTTGACGCAATAAAAAGTTTACGGGAGTCGAGATGTGCTCGAAGCTATTCCTGTGGTTAACCGTAGTTGGAATAACTTCACTTGAATACAGGACGTTTGGGAAACTCTGGGCGACTGTTTTTGGAACCGGTGCACAGGGCACACGTTTTTTTCACCGGTTACTAATAGCCGCCCACATTAGTAAGCACAGATTGGAGCCAGCATTAAGAAAGTTTTGTTTTAAATTACATCACAAATCGACTAGTAGGTGATTACGGGTCCATGCCCCGACCTTGCTCTCTGCCCTCATTGGCACCTATTTACTCCTGGGTGGGGAGAAGCAAAAAGTGACAAAGTGCCTTGCCCAAGGGCACACTCACCACAACCCCAGGCTGGACTCGAACCCACAACCTGCAGAATTACCTGCAGACCATGAGTTCACACATTCGCATTTTTGTATCACTGTGGAGACATGGCTTTGTTCTCGTGTACAAAATGGTTAGAAAATCGAGCACGTTTTTCAAAATGCTCCCATTTTAACCATAATTTTTTTCCTGGGTTGAAATTTCGACCCAATATACCCTATATTATACCCTAACCCAAACACTAACCCTAACCCACATCCTAATCCTAGTTTTTGAGTAATTTAAGTAAAATCCAAAAATCTAATTCGTGAAATTCCCAATGGAGATCTATTCATCTATAGAAATTTACCCTCTGGAGACGTTTTGTCTCCATTGTACACATTGTGTTCATGTCTCCAGAGGGTACTGTATTTCGCACCATTGCTTCAGACCACGAGGCCACGATACTTCAAGGCACAACATTTAAAAACAGTTATTAGTCAAATTTCTCTTAGGATTACAGGCCTTATTTCAAATTAAACAAATTCCTAATTTGACTCTGCTCCTGTTTTGTTGCGTTGTTTTACAGCTCACCAATAACAAGCGGACTGCCGTGCTCGTAAAATATGGCACCACCAGTAACGCCATCAAGAAACAGCTGGTCAGTTTGTACAAGCCCAACATTGGCTTGCAGGTGAGTCTCAAATTTTATTTTTTAGTTTGACAGCAGCTCTATTTTAAGGACATTTGTTTTTAAGGCTTCATGGATTTTACATCAATTTGATAACTGCTTTTATATTTGTTGTTGAAATGGTGACTTATTAGCAAAAATAATTACGCAGTTTATTTTTTTATAGAACAGTTCGTGCGTGTTGTGTTTGGTTTTTTTTCTTTCTTTTTTTTCTTCACATCCTCTGTGGCCCCCCTCCCTCTGGGATTCTCCTGGAAAACTGCCTAGAATCAGTCTATCGTTATACTTCTATACAATGGTTTTTCATTCTTTTGAATCGTTCTCATTCTTTTCCTGTGTGATAATTGTTCCTTCTGACTCCAAGTTCTTATATTCTCCACAGTTCACTTGATTGTTTTTTTTATTACTAACTATTGTCTTATATTTGTACACATTCCCGCCGTGAATATGGCCACTGATGCCGGTACGGCGTTAAACCCAAAACTCACTCACTCACTCTTTTCTTCACAAGTGGCTTTTTATTCTCTTATACAGAACAGGTTCCTAAACTACATGATAACCTTTTTTCTCATTTGGGAATCTCATTGAGTACAATCTTAAACTGCCCTTTTCTTTTGTCTTAGGGGAAGATGGAAAGCCTTGTGGACTTGAAGAAGAAATATCGTAAAGTGATGATCCCTGATGATGCACAGGGGCCGTGGGAGGCGCAGTACAGCGCTGCTGAGATACTCTGTAGTCACGCATATTGGTAAGATTACCGCCGATCAAGTCATTGGTTTTTCAAGAAGATGTTATTCGTAAAGCATTTTTCGTCAAGAATAACCAGGCTCAAACACCTAGGCTAGCAGTGTTTACGCTTTCCTTTGTAGCGTGCATAGTAGCCCTTTTGGGGGGGGCTATCAGAGAAATTATCATTTTTGTTCCAGTAAGAAATATTCAAAGTTCGTACAGTTAGAAGCAACGCTACAATGCACTAGCTGCAGACTGTATAATATCACTCAAGCAGAAAGGTTGAATTGAATGAACTTGTGAAAAGAAAAATAGCAAATTTGTTCACCCTTATCCTAAATTTAATAGAAATGTGCACACTGACAAACCCTAGGAAGTTAAGGTTAAGACCAAATACAAGGGTGTGGCTGAGTTTTGGCAGATCTTGTGTGTTTGTGTAACTTTGACAGGTTTTTTGCACAGTAAATGAATAATTAAAGTTTAGTTTGTGTAAAAATGCAGTAGTACATGTGTAACAAAAAAACTCATAAATATACCATTCAAGGCCTTTTTTTATACGAATACTCAGATCCGTATAAAAATAACCTCACCATTGACTGTCTATCTACTCTCAGGCGAGATAGCTGTAAGCGCGTTCTGGCCGGCCTGCCGTGTGAGATCGGCCTACGACGGCGTAACTACTACATCCTGTCCGGCTCGGTGTTAAGCGTCTGGGACCGAGTGGAGAAGATCCTTGTGCTGCAGCCTGGGCCCGCCTCCAAGATGCAGATACTCCGCCTTAAGACCGACGACGGATCAAAGATAGTCGGTGAGTGGAAAGTCGGTCACAAGTCAAGTGTCAAGTCACAAGTCACAAGTCACAAGTCACAAGTGTCAAGTCACAAGTGTCAAGTGTCAAGTCACAAGTCAGTCACAAATTCCATCGCATGTAATTTGCCAGTTAATCTAAGTATGTCGTAACTATTCATACTTCAATTGTAAAGTAAGTAACAAGTCGAATGGTAACAAGTCGATCGCAAGACAAGCGCCAACTTTACAAAAAGCTGTCATTCAGTTCATAACAGATACTTGATTTCCAACTGATGACTTCATTTTCTATATTTGGAATGTGGAATGAAACGTTTGCCATTATTCCCTGTACAGGTATCATGATTCCTAGCAACTGCATACAAGCTGTACGCAACTCATTGCTAGAGGGCGCCACCACCTACGTGGACAACTATGAGGACAATGAGATAATCACATTAGACTGAGATGAAGAAGTTACCTCAAAAGAAGGCTTTCCACTGTGAGATTGTCCAAGTTGAACAAAGTCTTTAGGAGATAGTGGTGCTTATGGTTTTGAAGAAATTAAGCAAAACTATATTTACAACTTCATGAGTACACTCAAATATAACAGATAAGAATTTAAACATAACACACGCAGTGCCCCGTTACATCATAGTGCAGTACTAGAGATCTTTGCCAATTATCGATGGTTATTTCTCTTAGTTTGGTTTGGAATGACATGAAGTCAGTAGTCTGGTAACTCGGTGATATTCACGGTGGTGTATGCATTGATCTTGGTATCAAAAGGTACAACGATACATATGTCTGGTACCCTGTCACAAGTTAAAGTTGGCCAGTCTAGTGCCCAGACTCCTACATCAGTCAGTGGATATAAAAAGCTGGTTCCCTGGCTTCTCCTCACTCATTGTTAGACACAAGTGCGTTTCTGAACAGACTAATTTATGACCGAGGCCAACGGTATGTAAAGGCAAATTTAATGACTTCAGTCGCAAAAGCCGCTAAACGCCACTTCCATAAAAAGTTACGATATCAAGTGAGAGCTCTAGTGCCTAGTATCCGATAATCCAATACTTTTTGCTGGCGTTTAGCGGCTTTTGCGCCTGAAATCTTCATTTGTTTAATTGCAGAAATGCTATTAATCCTGCTTGTACAATTCGTATTTTTTTTTGGATTCATGGAGAAGTTTATCAACTTTCCCTGGTAACCGAGGTGTTGCAGGGAACCATTCATGTCAAAGCTGTTTACATTCTCAGTTTTTACTATGGTTGTCCTTATACCCAATTCATTCCGGATGGTATTTAAAGCAAATGAATAATTTCCCATGCCCATTTTAACATGACATAACATCAGTATTTGGAAATATTTTCGCTTTTCTCATCCTTTTTTGTAAGAAATATTCGATATAAAGCTTGAGTAACCACTGACTGACTGGCATGATTTTGTGGGGGAAAAAACAGAAAGAAAGTTAGCAGTGCTTAAACTTTATAATTTTGGTAAAATCTTAAGAAGTGGTGGGGATGCGTTATTGAAATGAAGATACTCTTCATCATGAAAATAAACCGATTAATAATGCAAATCGCAAATTGCTTTAAGGCTTGCCATCAGAATAAAAATATACATTACCTTTACAAAAAAAAGTGTTACGGTGATCGAACACGTTCAATTTCAGGATTGTTTTTTTTTTGTTTTTTTTTGGGGGGGAGGGTTCTTTTGTTTATATGTTTTCTATAATGTGGTAAAAAAGTTATTATTTATTCAAATGTTATATATGGTGTAAATATGCCTAGAAATCATATTTGTTTTTTTATAAAACATGTTTTCATTTTAGTTTGGATTAATTTACTCTAGTTAGAGTATGCATTTTTTTTTGTTTTTTTTTATTATTTGATGAAAAAAAAAAGAAGAGAAAATTGATTCATACACAGATTGGTTGAAATATAAATTCAAATAAGTGAAGAGGGCCTCATATTTTTTTCTTAACAAGATCTCCTTCAGCGACAACATTTTGTCTCTTAAGATCTTGTTAAGATAAAAATATTAGGCCCTCGTAACTTATTAGATTTGTATATTTCAGTAAGCAGTTTGAAGCAGTTTTAATCTTATTCATAAAATATAAATTGGCGGAACTTTGCAGAGGTACGTTTCTGTAATTGGGCATCTAAAACAAAATTTGCATTCTGCACTGAAATTCTGACTCGCTCAATGTATACCAACAAGTTGGAGTGATTTTGAGGAGTTATAATAATATAAAGCAACATTTGTAAATGTGCTTTACATTAATAACAAACAACTATAGGGTAGCATTGTGACTGCTATTTAAAATATCTATTATATTTTTTCAGTACAAATGTACCGCCATTCTACAATAGATTACTGGTATGTATTCATATATAAACACAGCATTTACAAATACTAATCAAAAACACCGGTACCCATTTGTTGGTTTTTTTCAGTTTATTGTACAATAATTTAACTTGGTAAAAATTCAATTTAATTGTACATGTACTTGACAATGCCCAAAAGAAATAATTAGTGATTGTGCTGTGTACTTGGATTAATTAGGTATTTTCTCAGTAAAAAGGAAAAAGAAAAAAAACAGGGTCTTTATAAGAAAATGCTTGTACATGTAGTTACACATTGAACTGTCGACATTTGTTTTCATTGGTCCGAAGTTTTGAAGTAAAGTTGAAGGAAAGTTTGGCTATCCTAGACTCTGTTACTTCTTCTTTTTACTGAGTTGTTGCATACAGTTTTTTATAATCGTTTTGATTATTATAAATCGCTGTGCAATGATTTTTGCAGTCTGAAATGATTGATTTGCATAACTGTTTATTTTTCATGATGAAACATGAATATGTAAAAAAAATTGGTTTCCAAAAATAAAAACCTGGCCTGTTAATGTAGTGGGTATTTGAAATGGTGCAAATAATATCGATTGTAATTTTGGGAATTAAGATTTTGTTCTTTGTGGGAAAAAACCCTAAAATTTCAAGTTATAATTGCTGGGTCTTTGACTGGATTTTTGTCAGACTATCCATCCTTAAAGGAAGTCTTAATTTCAATGAAGAAAAGTTGTTATTTAAGTAGTACTAGTAAAACTACTGTTATTAAGTGCAAGCTTGACATTGCACAGTTAAACAAATTGTATTTTTTTCTAAAGTGTTTGAATAAAAATTAAAGTGAGTACATAAATATAAGTGTCTGGTTTGACAAGTTAATGAGGCAATGCTTAAATGCTAGTCAGGTGCAACAAGTGAATTGAGTGTTCAATGGTAGTTCAGCCAAACCACTTGGAAAACGATGTGAAATTCCACTTTTCTTGAAAATAAGAAAGTACCATATGTAATGATTTCGCAAGATGCTTGAGACTATTATCTACTAACTTTCAAGTAAGGTATTTCATAACAATTTGAGAATTTCGTTTTTAGATTTTTGCAAATGTGATCACCTTTAATTTATTTATTTGGCACATGTACCAATGAAAAAAAAATAGGTGGCAGTGACGAGCGCCCTCTGTTGACAAAACTGCAATTGTTTTGTTTTGATATCGAACAGCTGCTGTTGTTGAGGTCAGTGATGGTCAGTGATTCACTAACGAGTAACGTCTGCGAGTACAAAGTAGGCCAAAAGACGGAAACTGGCTGGCTAAGGGATTTCTTTTATTCACAAAGTTGCCTTTATGTTTGTGCATATTCCAGACCTTAACAATGGAAAATAAGATAGATTCAAGTGCTGGTAAGTTATCGATGATACAGAGCAGACAGTTGGTTGATTGTGGTGGATGTGGTCACTGCGCAGTTTGGATAGGCCTTGCGCAATTTCAAACTTGCGCACGCAAATTAATAATGGATTAGCCTACACTACAGATTGCAGATCAAGATTTCTAATTTTCAATTTCTGATTTCTGTTTTTTTTAATATATTTCCATGCCTAGTTTCTAACAGCAGCAGCCTGATTGAGAATTCCGATTATTTATTGAGAGGCGTAGATGACAGTTTTGGAGGCGTAAAGGTAACGACGTCCAATGAACAGTGGAGCTCCACCCAGGAATTCGGCCAGAGACTCGAAGGTGTGATATAAAACAAAACACAATAAACGGGTGTAAAATAAAAGTGGCATGCACATTCTAATCAGGAGGACAATTTAGATTTTTTTTCCGTGAAAATTATGTGACTATTGTTTTTTAATCGCCAAATAATAAAAGTCAAATTAAAGCCATTTTTGAAACAGGCTTTCAGAGCTACAGCTACGGCTTTGTCAGCATTTCTCCGTGTAGTTACATTTGTTGGAAGTAATGTATTTCAGGGGTCTGTTTCAGAATTGTACTTAGGCCCAATTTTCGTTCTTATATTTTTTAATTTGTATTTAGGCTACATACAAAAAATTGATTGTTTCTCATCAGCGGCCGGGCCAATTTTTCGTGCCGGGTGGATATTTGTTTATATTTTATAAACAAAATATAAATGTACCGGACGCCCGAAAATTCCGAGATTTTTATTTGTTTTATTTTGTATATGCTGTAAAAACACGCTGTTGAAAGCAATAACAGTTAAAACTCACACAGGCCAAGTGAATGTTTTTAGTGGCCATACATGTTCCAGCAGAAGCAAGCCGGAAAAATCTAAATCGACGGCGGACAGGAGATCGGAGAAGCCGAGTATAATAGTAGTGAGAACGGTGTCTGTGTGCCTCTTTCATTAAAAAAACCTGGGGTGCTCAAAATTATATGGGAAAATAAATCGACTTGACTATATTTTTGTGTTTCTACCAACATTATTTGAGTTTTTATTCTATATGAAATGTGTGCATTGGTCAGTTTTGGAAAGTAAATCAACGAAAACAATTTGTAATTTAGATAAAGAATGCAATGTCCCAACGAAGTTTTTGTCAACTAGCGCTTTCACCCCCGCACGCGGTGGCGCCCATACTATAACTGGGCGCTGGAAAACACCTGACGAGCTTCATAGATTTCTGTGTAGAAAAACGCACGGCATTCTGGGTAGCGTACATGCTCTGTCGCGCAGCTGAGCCACGGAAGTAGTAACCTACGTTCGCAGGTCGCAACAAAAATTATCCAATCAGAGCTAAATGCACATCAGCGCTTACCACCATCGCCCGGTTCATCAACATGTACATGTATGTACATATATGTGCGGTAGGCACGAACGAAACCAGCGCGCCTGTAGTTGTTTAGTCAGATACCGGTTTCAAAGATTCGGCGACATTTTTATTCTATAAAATATAAAATATAAAATGCCCTGACGGACCATTTTTTCAAAAAGGTTCTGATGAGAAACAATTCATTTTTTTTATGTAGCCTTATGGTGGTTTTTCGTTAAGAAAAATGTTGGTGTTTTGTTTGTTAGCTTAAAATTGAGAAGAATGGAAACAGTATTTACATTGGTTTCTGTTGTAGCTTCCTTGGAGGATTGGAAGTCTAAACAAAAGAGAGGCATATGGCTGAAGATATCCCTGCAAGAATCAGAACTTATTCCTGAAGCTGTCAAGGTACATGTACATGTGGTTTGGTTAAACTTGTGACGTGTCCAAAACAGACTCTTTGTTTTGTTTTCTTCAGTACCACAAACTGTCGACCTGTCAGTTTACAATGACCGTTTAATTTTTGTCAACCAATTTGCCTTGGCAAAAGTCACGTCTATTTGATGTTTGTGATGTTGCAAAGGTGAAAACGGACTTGAAATTTGTTTAATCACCTTTAGAGGCTGAATTAGGATCTGATACTAGACGCAGTTAGAATATTTAGCAGATTTGTTAAATATTTTACATAAATACACAGATTGAAACATACATTCGCATTTTTGTATCACTGTGGAGACATGGCTTTGTTCTCGTGTACAAAATGGTTAGAAAGTCGAGCACGTTTTTCAAAATGCTCCCATTTTAACCATAATTTTTTTCCTGGGTTGAAATTTCGACCCAATATACCCTATATTATACCCTAACCCAAACACTAACCCTAACCCACATCCTAATCCTAGTTTTTGAGTAATTTAATCAAAATCCAAAAATCTAATTCGTGAAATTCCCAATGGAGACCTATTCATCTATAGAAATTTACCCTCCGGAGACGTTTTGTCTCCATTGTACACATTGTGTTCATGTCTCCAGAGGGTACGGTATTTCGCACCAAATGTGCATTGATGCCGGTTTAATGTACATCCTTCAAAATGATACAGGTAGTTTATAATATTATAGCAAAAAAGTAATTATATGTTGTATTTGTAGCTTTTTTATGCTTGCTGTATAATTTTCAATTAATTATTAATGTTTATTTCAGCACAACTTTGTCTTCCACCACGCACAGCCATCATATGTCATGATGATAAGATGGTTGCCTAGCAATGAGCCCAACCAACTCCCAGGCTATTCTACAAATTACATCGGTAGGACAAAGTCTCATTTTATACCTAAAGAAATAAAGTGAATTGACTATGAACTCATGAACCACAAAGACCAGGGCAAATTTGACAGAACTAAATCAATTCCTGTGAGATGCCATGGGCCAGTGGCTACAATGTCCAATTCATGTGAGTGCAAACGCTGATGTTATTTATAGTGCTTTGTGTTCTTGGGCAAGACACTTTACCTGAATCACTTTCCTCAACCCGGTAATATGAAGGGGTACCAGTGATAGACAACAGATTACACTGGTTTTGTGCTGTAAAAACTGGTCCCATGCCCTGATGACAAGGGGTAGAATTTTGAGGTGTGGTGAGACAATTGTATAGAGCAACACTTGACCCCCTCTTCACCCCGAGGTAAAGATGGGGATCGCAGTTTGTGGGCCGTACAGAAATCAATAGATCAAGAACAGCCAAATGTTTGGTTTTAACTTGCGCCCTTCTTGTCATTACAGGGGTTGGTGGTTTTGTGACCAGTGACAGTAACCAGCTCCTAGTCATCAAAGAGAAATATAACCATGGAAAGAAGGCGATGTGGAAACTACCAGGAGGCCATTCAGACATTGGTGGGTTACATTAATTGTGACCGGATGTGCGACCGGACGTGCGACCGGACGTGCGACCGGACTTTGCGACCGGACTTGCGACCGGACTTGCGACCGGACTTCCGACCGGACTTGCGACCGGACTTGCGACCGGACTTCCGACCGGACTTCCGACCGGACTTCCGACCGGACTTCCACCCGGACTTCCACAAATGTCTTTTCCAAGTGATGGAAGAGTGTTCAGTAAAACATGCCAGTACAGTACATGTAGGCATTTTTTCCCTTAATGTTTTGTGAGCTTGTCAGCATCTTACTGATTTCCATCTTGTTTTTCCCCAATCCAGGGGAGGAGCTTGCCGTTACAGCCAAGAGGGAGGTTTTGGAAGAGACCGGCGTCGAGACCGAGTTTGTCTCCATCCTCTGCTTCCGGCACCAGCACAAGTACCGCTTTGGCCAATCAGACATCTACTTTGTCTGTCACATGAGAGCGCTAACCAATGAGATCAATGTGTGCCCTCAAGAGATCCAGGACTGCAAATGGATGGATGTGAGTATACTAACGTTTTCAGTATCATAGACCGTTTTCGAAACCCCAGTTTCGTCTTCGTCTCGGGCTTCATTTATGCAGCTTAACAACGGGCTGGAGTCGGAAACAGAGCTGAAACCAGGGGTTTGGAAAATGGCCTTATTAGTTGCTTTTGCTGCATGAACCTCTCGACTTCTCGGCGACCTTAAAGTGGAAATATTTCTCATGGAATTTTGGAACATTCTCTAGGAAATATCCGGGAAAACGTCTTATGGATATAGCATCTATGATATGAGAACAGATTCGGTAAAATCATATTTATTTTAGAGGATTGAGGACTGTTAGGGTTAATCATGCCAAACAAGACTATCTTGATTACAAGTTTCTGTTCATTCAGCAGACGCCTTCTATCGCGGCGTCTTCTGTTACAAAAATGTTGTAGCCAGATTGATTATTCGACAGCTATATAAGTCCATATTTCTGATCAAAATTACGTCAGTCGATTCCGATTGGCTTGTGTGCCGGGTCGCATCAAATTAGCGTACACGGATGTACTAGACGTAAACGTGAAACGCATACTTGAATGTCTGATGATACTCAGACTAAGAGAAAACTCAAGGAGTTTTGATTTCACTAAGCTCTGTGACCCCTGTTTAGTGTGGAAGTCAACTATTTATGAATCTGTTGTATTTGCCGCACACAGATGGATGAGTATCTCATCAACCCTGAAGTCTCTGATTTCAACCGGATGATCGCTCGCTGCTACATCCAGAACTGCAACGACAAGCAGTCTATACAACCTGACCAAGTCTGGTCACCATTCCAAAATGCCTACCAGCTCTTGTACTCCATGCATGCAGACGGGAAACCAGACTAGGAATTGACCATCACCCACTCTACCCCCCTCCCAAGTAAAACAATGTGGGAGTCTTTTAGGAATTCATTTCGGACAGGGATCGTTTGGAAGGATAGTTCACACCCATTTCAAATTGGTGCTCCCGAGTCGTGCAGCTGAAAAGAATCACTAAACTCTGAATTAAGTTTGACATTTGAAAACTCGGAGTGCTACCAAAACCCTTCTAAATATTGACCGCTGCTGTTGTTTGGAAAGAAACCAGATTTTATTTAGTGGACAATTATTGTGTAAAGTCTATCTTAGTCAACTTAAATCGCGCCCCGTGGGGTTTTTTTCTTGGCCCGTTGCGACTCCGGAACGTTAGTCTGAAATGGGCGAGTCGGCTAACAGTATTCAGCTTCATGGATGAACGTTGTTTTTTTCTTTAAAAAATTAAGTTTCAAGGCATTATTCATATCTCAGGACTACATGTACATAAACAGCAAGGCTGCTTGAGTTTCATATAATCCTTTCCCAGACCCAGAGATTTGTAAACGTAGCCCCTGGTTGGTTAATAATATAGTTTTTGCACATGTAGTTTATTCAACTCTAAACTTTTGTAAAGTGTATACAGTCAATTTATATCTACCATTTTAGATATAGTCAGTAAATGTGTGTTATAAAGATAGAGAAATAAAGTAGTATTTTCATGGAAGTCTCTTTGTATAACGCAAGTCACGTTCAGTAATATGAACTAGAACTTTTACGGTATGTTATAACACAAATACATTTTAAATGTGTACATAGAGTGAATTGATATCTATTAAAAAACAAATGAATAGTAAACATGAGTTGAATTCTAGAAGCGATGCATGACTGGAGAAATGCAATTGAAGTATTACTAGGAAGCATTTGGCTCCTTCATGGTAAAACATGATAACTAGCCACGACGAGCATATCTTGGTCAAATTACTTATTGACAGATATTGGCTTTTCTCTGGGACACCCTTGTATATGTCAGTATATATTTCATGTTTATGTATACATTTACAGTCGTTTTGTTCTAGTATCTGTTTTAGATTTCGTCATGTGCTGTTAAACCTGAGCGTTAAAATTGAGCAGGTTTATGTGTTCATGTACATTTTGTTAATGGATCATTTTATTCCCAAATTTGACATGTAATTGAACAAAATTACACTTAACTGTGATGTCAAATTTTACATTTAAACAATTAATTTACACTGTGTAAACTGTGTATTTACAGTGATATTTATTTATTGAATAAATGCTGTGCTTATGACGATATTGGTACATGTACCTGTAATAGTTCTTTATTGGTTATGTAAGCAAGGTTAGCCTTGCATTTCATATCTGCAACGGGCAAAAATTAGAGTTTTATGAAACAATAAGAATTGTAAGGGGTTAGCCTTGCATATGTATCCAAAATAGGCAACATTTGAGTTTTATGAAAAAATAAGATTTGTAAGGGGTTACCTTGCATTTTTATCAAAAATAGGAAAAATTAGAGTTTTCTGAAAAATTAAGAATTGTAAGGGGTTAGCCTTGCATTTGTATCCAAAATAGGCAAAATTAGAGTTTTATGAAACACTAAGAATTGTAAGGGGTTAGCCTTGCATATTTATCCAAATTAGGCAAACATTGAGTTTTCTGAACAATTAAGAATTGTAAGGGGTTAGCCTTGCATTCGTATCAAAATGGGCAAAATTAGAGTTTTATGAAACATTAATAATTGTAAGTGGTTAGCCTTACATTTGTATCCAAAATAGGCAAAATTTGAGTTTTATGAAAGAATACAAATTGTAAGGGGTTAGCCTTACATTGTTATCAAAAATAGGCAAAATTAGACTTTTATGAAACAATAAGAATTGTAAGGGGTTTAGCCTTGCATTTTTATCAAAAATAGGAAACATTTGAGTTTTCTGAAAAATTAAGAATTGTAAGGGGTTAGCCTTGCATTTTTATCAAAAATAGGAAAAATTAGAGTTTTCTGAAAAATTAGGAATTGTAAGGGGTTAGCCTTGCATATTTATCCAAATTAGGCAAACATTGAGTTTTCTGAAAAATTAAGAATTGTAAGGGGTTAGCCTTGCATTTGTATTCAAAATAGGCAAAATTAGAGTTTTATGAAACAATAAGAATTGTAAGGGATTAGCCTTGCATTTGTATCAAAATGGGCAAAATTAGAGTTTTATGAAACATTAAGAATTGTAAGGGGTTAGCCTTGCATTTGTATCCAAAATAGGCAAAATTAGAGTTTTATGAAACAATAAGAATTGTAAGGGGTTAGCCTTGCATTTGTATCCAAAATAGGCAAAATTAGAGTTTTATGAAACAATAAGAATTGTAAGGGGTTAGCCTTGCATTTGTATTCAAAATAGGCAAAATTAGAGTTTTATTAAACAATAAGAATTGTAAGGGGTTAGCCTTGCATTTGTATCCAAAATAGGCAAAATTAGAGTTTTATGAAACAATAAGAATTGTAAGGGGTTAGCCTTGCATTTGTATTCAAAATAGGCAAAATTAGAGTTTTATGAAACAATAAGAATTGTAAGGGGTTAGCCTTGCATTTGTATTCAAAATAGGCAAAATTTGAGTTTTATGAAACAATAAGAATTGTAAGGGGTTAGCCTTGCATTTGTATTCAAAATAGGCAAAATTAGAGTTTTATGAAACAATAAGAATTGTAAGGGGTTAGCCTTGCATTTGTATTCAAAATAGGCAAAATTAGAGTTTTATAAAACAATAAGAATTGTAAGGGGTTAGCCTTGCATTTGTATCCAAAATAGGCAAAATTAGAGTTTTATGAAACAATAAGAATTGTAAGGGGTTAGCCTTGCATTTGTATTCAAAATAGGCAAAATTAGAGTTTTATGAAACAATAATAATTGTAAGTGGTTAGCCTTACATTGTTATCAAAAATAGGCAAAATTAGAGTTTTATGAAACATTAAGAATTGTAAGGGGTTTAGCCTTCCATTTTTATCAAAAATAGTAAAAAAATGTGAGTTTTCTGAAAAATTAAGAATTGTAAGGGGTTAGCCTTGCATTTGTATCCAAAATAGGCAAAATTAGAGTTTTATGAAACAATAAGAATTGTAAGGGGTTAGCCTTACATTTGTATCCAAAATAGGCAAAATTTGAGTTTTATGAAACAATAAGAATTGTAAGTGGTTAGCCTTACATTTGTATCCAAAATAGGCAAAGTTAGAGTTTTTTGAAACAATAATAATTGTAAGGGGTTAGCCTTACATTTGTATCCAAAATAGGCAAAATTTGAGTTTTATGAAAGAATACAAACTGTAAGGGGTTAGCCTTACATTTGTATCCAAAATAGGCAAAATTAGAGTTTTATGAAACAATAAGAATTGTAAGGGGTTAGCCTTACATTTGTATCCAAAATAGGCAAAATTTGAGTTTTATGAAACAATAAGAATTGTAAGGGGTTAGCCTTGCATTGTTATCAAAAATAGGCAAAATTTGAGTTTTATGAAACGATACGAATTGTAAGGGGTTAGCCTTGCAGTTTTATCCAAAATTGGCACAATTTGAGTTTCATGAAACAATTAGAATTGTAAGGGGTTAGCCTTGCATTTGTATCCAAAATAGGCAAAATTTGAGTTTTAAGAAAAAAGAAGATTTGTAAGGGGTTAGCCTTGCATTTTTATCAAAAATAGGAAAAATTAGAGTTTATGAAACAATAAGAATTGTAAGGGGTTAGCCTTGCATATGTATCCAAATTAGGCAAACATTGAGTTTTCTGAAAAATTTAGAATTGTAAGGGGTTAGTTAGCCTTGCATTTGTATCAAAATGGGCAAAATTAGAGTTTTATGAAACATTAAGAATTGTAAAGGGTTAGCCTTGCATTTGTATCCAAAATAGGCAAAATTAGAGTTTTATGAAACAATAAGAATTGTAAGGGGTTAGCCTTACATTTGTATCTTAAAATAGGCAAAATTAGAGTTTTATGAAACAATAATAATTGTAAGTGGTTAGCCTTACATTTGTATCCAAAATAGGCAAAATTAGAGTTTTTGAAACAATAATAATTGTAAGGGGTTAGCCTTACATTTGTATCCAAAATAGGCAAAATTAGAGTTTTATGAAAGAATACAAATTGTAAGGGGTTAGCCTTACATTTGTATCCAAAATAGGCAAAATTAGAGTTTTATGAAACAATAATAATTGTAAGGGGTTAGCCTTACATTTGTATCCAAAATAGGCAAAATTTGAGTTTTATGAAACAATAAGAATTGTAAGGGGTTTAGCCTTGCATTTTTATCAAAAATAGGAAACATTTGAGTTTTCTGAAAAATTAAGAATTGTATGGGGTTAGCCTTGCATATGTATCCAAAATAGGCAAAATTTGAGTTTTATGAAAAAATAAGATTTGTAAGGGGTTACCTTGCATTTTTATCAAAAATAGGAACAATTAGAGTTTTCTGAAAAATTAAGAATTGTAAGGGGTTAGCCTTGCATATTTATCCAAATTAGGCAAACATTGAGTTTTCTGAAAAATTAAGAATTGTAAGGGGTTAGCCTTGCATTCGTATCAAAATGGGCAAAATTAGAGTTTTATGAAACATTAATAATTGTAAGTGGTTAGCCTTACATTTGTATCCAAAATAGGCAAAATTTGAGTTTTATGAAAGAATACAAATTGTAAGGGGTTAGCCTTACATTGTTATCAAAAATAGGCAAAATTAGACTTTTATGAAACAATAAGAATTGTAAGGGGTTTAGCCTTGCATTTTTATCAAAAATAGGAAACATTTGAGTTTTCTGAAAAATTAAGAATTGTAAGGGGTTAGCCTTGCATTTTTATCAAAAATAGGAAAAATTAGAGTTTTCTGAAAAATTAGGAATTGTAAGGGGTTAGCCTTGCATATTTATCCAAATTAGGCAAACATTGAGTTTTCTGAAAAATTAAGAATTGTAAGGGGTTAGCCTCGCATTTGTATTCAAAATAGGCAAAATTAGAGTTTTATGAAACAATAAGAATTGTAAGGGATTAGCCTTGCATTTGTATCAAAATGGGCAAAATTAGAGTTTTATGAAACATTAAGAATTGTAAGGGGTTAGCCTTGCATTTGTATCCAAAATAGGCAAAATTAGAGTTTTATGAAACAATAAGAATTGTAAGGGGTTAGCCTTGCATTTGTATCCAAAATAGGCAAAATTAGAGTTTTATGAAACAATAAGAATTGTAAGGGGTTAGCCTTGCATTTGTATTCAAAATAGGCAAAATTAGAGTTTTATGAAACAATAAGAATTGTAAGGGGTTAGCCTTGCATTTGTATCCAAAATAGGCAAAATTAGAGTTTTATGAAACAATAAGAATTGTAAGGGGTTAGCCTTGCATTTGTATTCAAAATAGGCAAAATTAGAGTTTTATGAAACAATAAGAATTGTAAGGGGTTAGCCTTGCATTTGTATTCAAAATAGGCAAAATTTGAGTTTTATGAAACAATAAGAATTGTAAGGGGTTAGCCTTGCATTTGTATTCAAAATAGGCAAAATTAGAGTTTTATGAAACAATAAGAATTGTAAGGGGTTAGCCTTGCATTTGTATTCAAAATAGGCAAAATTAGAGTTTTATAAAACAATAAGAATTGTAAGGGGTTAGCCTTGCATTTGTATCCAAAATAGGCAAAATTAGAGTTTTATGAAACAATAAGAATTGTAAGGGGTTAGCCTTGCATTTGTATTCAAAATAGGCAAAATTAGAGTTTTATGAAACAATAATAATTGTAAGTGGTTAGCCTTACATTGTTATCAAAAATAGGCAAAATTAGAGTTTTATGAAACATTAAGAATTGTAAGGGGTTTAGCCTTCCATTTTTATCAAAAATAGTAAAAAAATGTGAGTTTTCTGAAAAATTAAGAATTGTAAGGGGTTAGCCTTGCATTTGTATCCAAAATAGGCAAAATTAGAGTTTTATGAAACAATAAGAATTGTAAGGGGTTAGCCTTACATTTGTATCCAAAATAGGCAAAATTTGAGTTTTATGAAACAATAAGAATTGTAAGTGGTTAGCCTTACATTTGTATCCAAAATAGGCAAAGTTAGAGTTTTTTGAAACAATAATAATTGTAAGGGGTTAGCCTTACATTTGTATCCAAAATAGGCAAAATTTGAGTTTTATGAAAGAATACAAACTGTAAGGGGTTAGCCTTACATTTGTATCCAAAATAGGCAAAATTAGAGTTTTATGAAACAATAAGAATTGTAAGGGGTTAGCCTTACATTTGTATCTAAAATAGGCAAAATTTGAGTTTTATGAAACAATAAGAATTGTAAGGGGTTAGCCTTGCATTGTTATCAAAAATAGGCAAAATTTGAGTTTTATGAAACGATACGAATTGTAAGGGGTTAGCCTTGCAGTTTTATCCAAAATTGGCACAATTTGAGTTTCATGAAACAATTAGAATTGTAAGGGGTTAGCCTTGCATTTGTATCCAAAATAGGCAAAATTTGAGTTTTAAGAAAAAAGAAGATTTGTAAGGGGTTAGCCTTGCATTTTTATCAAAAATAGGAAAAATTAGAGTTTATGAAACAATAAGAATTGTTAATTTTATCCATAAAAGATAAAATACGTTATACTTGGGGCACATAAAGCCTAAACTCTTTTTGGCGTCGTAGGCAAAACGTTTCTAAGGTCGTTCTGAAAAATTGCACGACCAGCAATAATAGCTTGGTCGTTTAGAAGGTTGCTCAAGAAAAAGGGGGAAAATAAATTCCTTACCATATAAGGTTATATCTGGGAGATATGCAAATTATAGGTAAGATTGACCAATGGAGAACTGAATATATCCTACCTTGACCAATGAGAAGAAAAGACAGTCCAAAGAATTTGGGTATTTAACCCAGAACACGAGGCATTCGGGCCGCCAATTTGGTTGCAGCTATCAGCAACTCAGAAAAAATTGTTGACCAAAACTTCTTAAACTTTTTGACACTTGTCTATAATCAGACAACTCCTTGTATACGTCTAACACGACAACTTCCGCCGTAACTAGCGTTTTGTGGAATATTTGTTCGCCACCCCTTCGGACATGCCGTACCGAAAGAACGCCGTCGCTAGCCGCCGACCCGGTCGCACAGCTTGGCCACATACAGTTGACGACGGAGTGCCCCCGCCAATGAAGTCCAGGAAGCGCCAACCGTCTATAAGGGGCAGAGGACGGGGGGGCTGCTGTGTCGGCCTCCCCCACACCAGGAGCCGCCCGCTGCGAGAGGCAGGGGACGCAGGGCAGCTGTGCCTGCCATAATTTGAGAGGCTAATCATCCTTACTCGCAGCTGGTGTGCTGAATTGCGAAGGACGCGGCTACAACGTGGTCGAGTCGCTGGCACGTAAAGGCGCCTACGCCAGCCGGCCACATCGACTCATATATGACTACGGAGCACAGCCTGAGATCGAAAGTGTTTGATTTTTCCGTCGTGGATGGGCATCCTCCTCGCTAAATGAACTGCTACACCATGACAACAACATGAACAATAACACTGATCCGTTCGCGGGTCCTAGTACTAGTAGTAGTATAGCACTAGCCATGACTAGCGGAGTAAGGGGTGGGGGTGAGTACAATGTTAATGATTCTCATACTGCCATTCCAATCAGTGCAATTCAGTTAAGGGCAGATGTCCGCCCAGTACCATTATTTCAAATAGAAAAGTCGTGTGCAGCGTTAGGGTTTCATGTCTCGCAATCCACGAAAGACAAAATTCGGTCAGGGGAGTACATATAGATACTTTCGCGGACAGATCAGTCCAATTTAACCTTCGGGATAGAAGGGGGAAACCTGGTCCTCAGGAAACCTGGCCCATCGCGAAGGCGCATCCAATCCTTTTCTATATGGCAATCTGCCTGTCGCATTTGAGTAATTATCGACTAAAATCCGCACTAAATGATCAACAGCGACGGGGCATTTGTTCATGGTCGCATTACGCTAGCGTGTCACATTAGTTTGAAATACATGCGCTCTGGTACCACGTGATCCGAATTCTCAATCACAACTCAGGTCATAGGCCATTGTATCATTGCGAATCAAAACAATCATGGCGTCGCCCATGTCACAATCGTCGCGTGTCGAAGTTAACTCCGTGATAAAACCAGTTGTTTTGTTCACTTTAACGTATTTAAATAGATCAATCTGGGCACCTATCAAGCCAAAGGGAGTGATTTACTTGTACACATAACACAGGGGTAAAAAGTTATATTTGTCACAAAAAACCGATGATGTACATGTGTTATGCGGGGCAAGTTGGTTTGAGTCAATATACATTAAGTGGGGACAAAAAGTATGGGGCGAGGTGCCTTTGGAGCATAATTGTTATAAACACTAGGCGAAAAAAATACCAATTCGCCCCAGTTTTTAAATAGCTACTAGAAACTTGATATGCCTTCGAAAAGTAGACCCATATGGGGGTCGAAACGAAACTCATTTTCTAGCCATCTTTTCAGTTACACCATACGGCCTATTTGTTACCCCCACGCCCATTAACCAAACAGTGTTAGATAATTGGCTGACAAAATACCCAATTGTAGATGATTGTCGCATATTAAGTAATGGCTTTAAATATGGTTTTTCGTTGGGTTATGAAGGTCCCCGTATGCCCCGTGATTCAAATTGTTTAGGTACGGCGTCAGAACGCCCAATTGTGGTCAAAGAAAAACTTGCCAAGGAAATCAGTTTAGGCAGGATTGCAGGCCCCTATCAAAACCGCCCCTTTTCTAATCTACAATGTTCCCCCATAGGTCTGGTCCCCAAGAGTATGCCTAATACCTTTCGACTCATTTATCACCTGTCTTACCCTGCCGGTAACTCAATCAATGAATTTATTGACAGGGAACATTGTGTGTTCACTATGCCTCGTTTGCCGAGGCTGTGGATTTGGTTATGACCGTAGGGGATTCGGCTTGGTTAGCGAAAGCGACATTAAGTCTGCATTTCGTTTGTTGCCAGTTTCACCTGCTGATTATGAATTGCTGGGGTTTTTCTTCGACAACCATTTACTTTGACAAATGTATGCCAATGGGCTGTGCCATTTCTTGTTCGCTTTTCGAGAAGTTTAGTTCAATTGTTGAATGTCAAGTTAAGCGTATGGCGGGTGTATCTTTAGTCACTCACTATCTCGATGATTTTATTTTTGTTCGTGGGCAACTTGGCCTCCTCGTGTGCAGAGTTATTCGATGTTTTCCCGAACTATGTGTACCAAACTCAACGTCCCCTTAGCGCACGAGAAAACTGAAGGGTCAGTGCAAACGGTTCCCTATCTAGGTTTGGAAATCGATACTGTTCGCGCCCAAGTTAAAGTCCCACAGGAGAAAGTTACCAAAACATGTGGTCAACTTCATGCTTTCTTGAGTAAGACAAAGGCCACGCTTGTGTCAATGCAGTCCCTCTTGGGTTCACTCAAATTATCGTGCAGGGCTATTCCCCCGGGTCGTGCCTTTTTTGCGGCGTTTACTCCAACCTCACTAAAGGCTTGAAACAGCCACATCACAAAGTTCGGATCTCTCAAGGGGCGCGACTTGATTTACTCATGTGGTTATAATTCTTGTGCATTTTAATGGCGTATCGGCATTTCCAAGTAGGCACTGGGTAGATAATGAAACACTTGCTTTGTACACGGACGCGTCCGGTAGCATAGGTTTTGTGGTGTATTTTGACGGTCAATGGACGCAAGGTCGGTGGTCGGATGATTTATTAACGAACCCGCCATCCATTGCATTCCTTGAACTATTTCCCATAGTTGTTGCTATCCTTGGCTGGGCGTCGAGTTTCAAAAACCAAAAACTGCGGTTTAACACTGACAACATGGCTGTTGTCCATATTATAAACAAGCAAACATCTCTCTGCCCAAGAATAATGCATCTGGTGCGCCTACTTGTACTTAAATGTCTTAGGTATAATATTGTGTTTAAGGCCGTGCATGTGCCGGGGGTGCACAATGAAATTGCCGCCTTACGTGTCAGCAGTTGGGTATAAACACAGGTTACAAGGTTGGCCTGACCCAACGAAAGATTTTTCTAGTTTCCAAATTACTCGAGGGGTGCCGTCGCACACGCCCCTCGCGCGATTCTCGCCAACCCGTAATTCTTTGCCTATGCTAAATCAAATCGTGCAGTCGCTTCCCCTGGTGTGTTCATCTCTCTACGAGGCGAAAATGTTTTCAGCCGCGTTTTTAAGTGCATTTTTTGCTTGTATGCGTATCGGGGAGTTCACGGACATTCCTCGGTTTCACACTCAACCTTCAGTGATTACCGAGTTGGATGAAAATTTTTCTAATGGGGGTCCCTCAAGAAAACATTCGTGCTATGGGTCGCTGGCGCTCGAACGCGGTCAATACATATATCTGTCCGCTGCCCATTTCTCCCTGGCCAGGCGTTTGGAACACTGGATTAATCCCAGTTTAACGTTTATCTTTGTCCAAGTTATTTGCTGTCATTTACCTAATAGGTCTAGTATAGATAGTGGGGGATTCCATTGTGCTTGGGGCCGAAGGTCCTTTAAATCTTCCAATGAAAGTGATGTGGCGTGGTCTAAGTGGCGCCCACCTATAGTGATTTACCACAGCTGTTAACAGTTATTCATCTGGGAACTAACGACCTGGTGAAGGTCGACGAATTTTCTTTCAGCCAACGACTAGTCATATCAATGCGCACATGTGCCGAGCAATTCCCGCATACCACATTGATATGGTCAGATTTACGTCTGTACTATTATGGGGGCTCGGTCGCAAAGCGGGATGGCAAAGAAGCGGCGCACGCTCAATCGATGGGCGCGGTCTCAAGGTAGTTGGCTGGGGGTTAGTAATTTACACCATCCACAGTTTAAGTGGACTGAGGCATATTCCGTGATAACCTGTGCCAAGCCATTTCGGCCTTTGTATAATGTACATAATTATGTTCCGAACTAGCGAAATCGCACATCTACTAAATATAGAGTATTGTGTGATGTTTTGGGGGCTGTCTTTCCCTTGGGACGCTATGCGTTTGGCCTAAATTGCGGGATTCAGACAGCCAGTATAGTCTGTTTTTGTAAAACTGTTGTAGTCAAAGGTAGTATGTATATTAAATTACACAGACTTGCAATCTCTCCTGCTGTTCCCCGAGAGATTATATTGTTCGATCTAGCCGTACGACGATTGAACAGCACATCTGTGTTAAGATCACATTGAAGTTAAATCATAACAGTTAAATTTAAAAAGAGACCCTGTCGGTCCAAGTGGGGTCACTGAGATGAACCCAAAAAAGAGACCCTGTCGGTCCAAGTGGGGTCACTGAGATGAACCCAAAAAGAGACCCTGTCGGTCCAAGTGGGGTCACTGAGATGAACCCAAAAAAGAGACCCTGTCGGTCCAAGTGGGGTCACTGAGATGAACCCAAAAAGAGACCCTGTCGGTCCAAGTGGGGTCACTGAGATGAACCCAAAAAAGAGACCCTGTCGGTCCAAGTGGGGTCACTGAGATGAACCCAAAAAGAGACCCTGTCGGTCCATTTAAAAGTCGGGCATCACGCTGGTGAGTAGCCCGCATGTATACCATAGTGGGGTCACTGAGATGAACCCAAAAAAGAGACCCTGTCGGTCCAAGTAAAAGTCGGGCATCACGCTGGTGAGCCGCCCGCAGCTATACCATGGTGGGGTCACTGAGATGAACCTTCATCATAAATATATATGTTTGAATTTGTTTGAAGAAGTTTTTGGTCAAATAAAGAGCTGCTTTTGGCTGCAGCAAAGAACCAAGATATGTTTGTTCCACATTTTAATTGCTTCCAAGTATAATTAATTTTATCCATAAAAGATAAAATACGTTATACTTGGGGCACATAAAGCCTAAACTCTTTTTGGCGTCGTAGGCAAAACGTTTCTAAGGTCGTTCTGAAAAATTGCACGACCAGCAATAATAGCTTGGTCGTTTAGAAGGTTGCTCAAGAAAAAGGGGGAAAATAAATTCCTTACCATATAAGGTTATATCTGGGAGATATGCAAATTATAGGTAAGATTGACCAATGGAGAACTGAATATATCCTACCTTGACCAATGAGAAGAAAAGACAGTCCAAAGAATTTGGGTATTTAACCCAGAACACGAGGCATTCGGGCCGCCAATTTGGTTGCAGCTATCAGCAACTCAGAAAAAATTGTTGACCAAAACTTCTTAAACTTTTTGTTATCCCACCTCCTCCCCTTCATTCCGCCTTAAATGGCCTGAGTGGCTGTCTGCCTAAACTAAATTGCGGGATTCAGACAGCCAGTATAGTCTGTTTTTGTAAAACTGTTGTAGTCAAAGGTAGTATGTATATTAAATTACACAGACTTGCAATCTCTCCTGCTGTTCCCCGAGAGATTATATTGTTCGATCTAGCCGTACGACGATTGAACAGCACATCTGTGTTAAGATCACATTGAAGTTAAATCATAACAGTTAAATTTAAAAAGAGACCCTGTCGGTCCAAGTGGGGTCACTGAGATGAACCCAAAAAAGAGACCCTGTCGGTCCAAGTGGGGTCACTGAGATGAACCCAAAAAGAGACCCTGTCGGTCCAAGTGGGGTCACTGAGATGAACCCAAAAAAGAGACCCTGTCGGTCCAAGTGGGGTCACTGAGATGAACCCAAAAAGAGACCCTGTCGGTCCAAGTGGGGTCACTGAGATGAACCCAAAAAAGAGACCCTGTCGGTCCAAGTGGGGTCACTGAGATGAACCCAAAAAGAGACCCTGTCGGTCCATTTAAAAGTCGGGCATCACGCTGGTGAGTAGCCCGCATGTATACCATAGTGGGGTCACTGAGATGAACCCAAAAAAGAGACCCTGTCGGTCCAAGTAAAAGTCGGGCATCACGCTGGTGAGCCGCCCGCAGCTATACCATGGTGGGGTCACTGAGATGAACCTTCATCATAAATATATATGTTTGAATTTGTTTGAAGAAGTTTTTGGTCAAATAAAGAGCTGCTTTTGGCTGCAGCAAAGAACCAAGATATGTTTGTTCCACATTTTAATTGCTTCCAAGTATAATAAGGGGTTAGCCTTGCATATGTATCCAAATTAGGCAAACATTGAGTTTTCTGAAAAATTTAGAATTGTAAGGGGTTAGTTAGCCTTGCATTTGTATCAAAATGGGCAAAATTAGAGTTTTATGAAACATTAAGAATTGTAAAGGGTTAGCCTTGCATTTGTATCCAAAATAGGCAAAATTAGAGTTTTATGAAACAATAAGAATTGTAAGGGGTTAGCCTTACATTTGTATCTTAAAATAGGCAAAATTAGAGTTTTATGAAACAATAATAATTGTAAGTGGTTAGCCTTACATTTGTATCCAAAATAGGCAAAATTAGAGTTTTTGAAACAATAATAATTGTAAGGGGTTAGCCTTACATTTGTATCCAAAATAGGCAAAATTAGAGTTTTATGAAAGAATACAAATTGTAAGGGGTTAGCCTTACATTTGTATCCAAAATAGGCAAAATTAGAGTTTTATGAAACAATAATAATTGTAAGGGGTTAGCCTTACATTTGTATCCAAAATAGGCAAAATTTGAGTTTTATGAAACAATAAGAATTGTAAGGGGTTTAGCCTTGCATTTTTATCAAAAATAGGAAACATTTGAGTTTTCTGAAAAATTAAGAATTGTATGGGGTTAGCCTTGCATATGTATCCAAAATAGGCAAAATTTGAGTTTTATGAAAAAATAAGATTTGTAAGGGGTTACCTTGCATTTTTATCAAAAATAGGAACAATTAGAGTTTTCTGAAAAATTAAGAATTGTAAGGGGTTAGCCTTGCATATTTATCCAAATTAGGCAAACATTGAGTTTTCTGAAAAATTAAGAATTGTAAGGGGTTAGCCTTACATTTGTATCCAAAATAGGCAAAATTAGAGTTTTATGAAACATTAAGAATTGTAAGTGGTTAGCCTTGCATTTGTATCCAAAATGGGCAAAATTAGAGTTTTATGAAACATTAAGAATTGTAAGGGGTTAGCCTTACATTTGTATCCAAAATAGGCAAAATTAGAGTTTTATGAAACATTAAGAATTGTAAGGGGTTAGCCTTGCATTCGTATCAAAATGGGCAAAATTAGAGTTTTATGAAAGATTAAGAATTGTAAGTGGTTAGCCTTACATTTGTATCCAAAATAGGCAAAATTTGAGTTTTATGAAACATTAAGAATTGTAAGGGGTTAGCCTTGCATTTGTATTCAAAATAGGCAAAATTAGAGTTTTATGAAAAATTTAGAATTGTAAAGGGTTAGCCTTACATTTGTATCCAAAATAGGCAAAATTTGAGTTTTATGAAACAATAAGAATTGTAAGGGGTTAGCCTTGCATTTGTATCCAAAATAGGCAAAATTAGAGTTTTATGAAACAATAATAATTGTAAGTGGTTAGCCTTACATTTGTATCCAAAATAGGCAAAATTTGAGTTTTATGAAAGAATACAAATTGTAAGGGGTCAGCCTTACATTGTTATCAAAAATAGGCAAAATTAGAGTTTTATGAAACAATAAGAATTGTAAGGGGTTTAGCCTTGCATTTTATCAAAAATAGGAAAATTTTAAGTTTTCTGAAAAATTAAGAATTGTAAGGGGTTAGCCTTGCATTTGTATCCAAAATAGGCAAAATTAGAGTTTTATGAAACAATAAGAATTGTAAGGGGTTAGCCTTGCATATTTATCCAAATTAGGCAAACATTGAGTTTTCTGAAAAATTAAGAATTGTAAGGGATTAGCCTTGCATTTGTATCCAAAATAGGCAAAATTAGAGTTTTATGAAACAATAAGAATTGTAAGGGGTTAGCCTTGCATATTTATCCAAATTAGGCAAACATTGAGTTTTCTGAAAAATTAAGAATTGTAAGGGATTAGCCTTGCATTTGTATCCAAAATAGGCAAAATTTGAGTTTTATGAAACAATAAGAATTGTAAGGGGTTAGCCTCGCATTTTTATCCAAAATAGGCAAAATTATAGTTTTATGAAACAATAAGAATTGTAAGGGGTTAGCCTTGCATTTGTATCCAAAATTGGTAAAATTTGAGTTTTATGAAACAGTAAGAATTGTAAGGGGTTAGCCTTGCATTTTTATCCAAAATAGGCAAAGTTAGAGTTTTATGAAACAATACGAATTGTAAGGGGTTAGCCTTGCATATTTATCCAAATTAGGCAAACATTGAGTTTTCTGAAAACTTAAGAATTGTAAGGGATTAGCCTTGCATTTGTATCAAAATGGGCAAAATTAGAGTTTTATGAAACATTAAGAATTGTAAAGGGTTAGCCTTGCATTTGTATTCAAAATAGGCAAAATTAGAGTTTTATGAAACAATAAGAATTGTAAGGGGTTAGCCTTGCATTTGTATTCAAAATAGGCAAAATTAGAGTTTTATGAAAAATTTAGAATTGTAAAGGGTTAGCCTTACATTTGTATCCAAAATAGGCAAAATTTGAGTTTTATGAAACAATAAGAATTGTAAGGGGTTAGCCTTGCATTTGTATCCAAAATAGGCAAAATTAGAGTTTTATGAAACAATAATAATTGTAAGTGGTTAGCCTTACATTTGTTTCCAAAATACGCAAAATTTGAGTTTTATGAAAGAATACAAATTGTAAGGGGTCAGCCTTACATTGTTATCAAAAATAGGCAAAATTAGAGTTTTATGAAACAATAAGAATTGTAAGGGGTTTAGCCTTGCATTTTATCACAAATAGGAAAAATTTAAGTTTTCTGAAAAATTAAGAATTGTAAGGGGTTAGCCTTGCATTTGTATCCAAAATAGGCAAAATTAGAGTTTTATGAAACAATAAGAATTGTAAGGGGTTAGCCTTGCATATTTATCCAAATTAGGCAAACATTGAGTTTTCTGAAAAATTAAGAATTGTAAGGGATTAGCCTTGCATTTGTATCCAAAATAGGCAAAATTGGAGTTTTATGAAACAATAAGAATTGTAAGGTAGGGGTTAGCCTCGCATTTTTATCCAAAATAGGCAAAATTAGAGTTTTATGAAACAGTAAGAATTGTAAGGGGTTAGCCTTGCATTTGTATCCAAAATAGGCAAAATTAGAGTTTTATGAAACAATAAGAATTGTAAGGGGTTAGCCTTGCATTTGTATCCAAAATTGGTAAAATTTGAGTTTTATGAAACAGTAGGAATTGTAAGGGGTTAGCCTTGCATTTGTATTCAAAATAGGCAAAATTAGAGTTTTATAAAACAATAAGAATTGTAAGGGGTTAGCCTTGCATTTTTATCCAAAATAGGCAAAATTAGAGTTTTATGAAACAATACGAATTGTAAGGGGTTAGCCTTGCATTTGTATCCAAAATAGGCAAAATTAGAGTTTTATGAAAGAATACAAATTGTAAGGGGTTAGCCTTACATTTGTATCCAAAATAGGCAAAATTAGAGTTTTATGAAACAATACGAATTGTAAGGGGTTAGCCTTGCATTTTTATTCAAAAAAGACCAAATTAGAGTTTTATGAAACAATAAGAATTGTAAGAGGTTAGCCTTGCATTTTTACCCCAAATAGACAAAATTAGAGTTTGATGAAACAATAAGAATTGTAAGGGGTTAGCCTTGCATTTTTACCCCAAATAGACAAAATTAGAGTTTGATGAAACAATAAGAATTGTAAGGGGTTAGCCTTGCATTTGTATCCAAAATAGGCAAAATTAGGGTTTTATGAAAGAATGAACAATTGTAAGGGGTTAGCCTTGCATTTGTATCCAAAATAGGCAAAATTAGAGTTTTATGAAACAGTAAGAATTGTAAGGGGTTAGCCTTGCATTTTTATCCAAAATAGGCAAAATTAGAGTTTTATGAAACAATACGAATTGTAAGGGGTTAGCCTTGCATTTGTATCAAAAATTGGTAAAATTAGAGTTTTATGAAAGAATACAAATTGTAAGGGGTTAGACTTACATTTGTATCCAAAATAGGCAAAATTTGAGTTTAATGAAACAATACGAATTGTAAGGGGTTAGCCTTGCATTTTTATTCAAAAAAGACAAAATTAGAGTTTTATGAAACAATAAGAATTGTAAGAGGTTAGCCTTGCATTTTTACCCCAAATAGACAAAATTAGAGTTTGATGAAACAATAAGAATTGTAAGGGGTTAGCCTTGCATTTGTATCCAAAATAGGCAAAATTAGGGTTTTATGAAAGAATGAACAATTGTAAGGGGTTAGCCTTGCATTTTTATCAAAAATAGTCAAAATTTGAGTTTTATGAAACAATAAGAATTGTAAGGGGTTACCTTGCATATTTATCCAAATTAGGCAAACATTTAGTTTTCTGAAAAGGGTTAGGGTTTTTATGAAAGTTGATTTCAACTTTCTTTCTTTTCTCTATAAATGCCTTGCATTTTTATTCAAAATAGGTCAAATTAGTGTTTTATGAAACAATCAAAATTGTAAGGGGTTAGCCTTGCATTTTTGCCAAATTATATATATATTTTTTTTTTTTTTAAACGACAAGAGTTAGAACATTGCATCTTTGTCAAAAATTTTTAATGAAAAATGTTAAGGGGTTAACCTTGCATTTTGGAGAAATTGGCCAAAATAAGATTGTTATAATAAGATATGTATATATATAAGATCGTTATAAGATTGTTATAATTGTTGAATTGCCAAGGGTAAGCATTACATTGTTAAAGAGTTTGATAAAAATACACCTTAAGCTTCAAAGGGCTTCATAATGGTAGGTCATGTGGTCCCGAAAACACAACCAAAGACGAATAAATATTAAGAATACCACTGCGATATCTTTAAAAGTACTTATTTTATTGAAAACAAATCCAGGAGAAGAATTATTCCTTGACATTCACAAGGATATAACTTGGCATTTCAATTAATTTCGTTGGATTTTTAGGATTTCAAACAGGATTTACATTTGATGAAATAATAGGATTACATTTCCTGGTACCCTGACTTCTCTAATGGCATCACCAGCATTAACCACTAAGCTGGCGTTTCAGGTGGACGTAAAAGTCTGCGCGAATAAATTACACATAAAATCTCCCCACCGGTCTGGAGACGAAAACAAATCTGTCAACTAAAGGGTTTGGATAGACATTATGTACAGCAAACAAAGTACATGTAGCATGGTTTAAAGGAAAATGTACAAATTGATGTAAACAAACTTTAAAAGAATTTATCTTATCACAAAAGAATTCATCTTATCACCAACAAAACTAGCTATTTGGAGATACGGTTAGAAATCAAATATTCAAATACTCGATTTATTAATTTCTTTGTGCCCGTGTTGGAACTTGCAAATAGGCCCAAGACCTAATGACGGCACGCTTCGTTTACATGTGAGACTGTCTCTAATTTGTCTGGTATCCTGACTTCACTCCCATAGAAAAGCGCATATGTAAACAAAGCCATGAGCCATTAGGTCTTAGGTCAATTGATCTATTGATCTTTAGTTTACGTCCGACAGGCTGCAATACAAGTATCAATCTCAACTTCACTGGGTTAAGATTGTATTACTGGTACAGGTAACATTATCTTTCACAGTGCCAGCCATGGATGTGAGTCAAGTGACTCTTTGTTGCGATCACCGTAATCATAGAGCAGTTCTTCGTCGATAGAGATGGGTCTTGTAGCCACCAGGATGAGGTAGGGCTGGTCGTCAATGCTGATCAGTTTGGTAGAGCAGTTACCTGACTTGCTGTGGTTCAGGAGACGACCGATGCGTCCGGACTCTGCCGTTGCATCCACACTTTATAGAGAAAAGGAAGAAGGTTGAAATCAACTTTCATAAAAACAAGAATTCAAAAAAACAGCAGCAATTCAGAAGTGACCTTATATGTTGTATAGGTAATAACAGTGCGAGAACCCGGTTGTTACTGCGTGGTAATGACCGGGTTGGGGGATGACCGCTGGTAATGGATCGAGCCGAAGGCGAGGTCCATTACCAGCGGTCATCCCCCAACCCGGTCATTACCACGCAGTAACAACCGGGTTCTCGCACTGTTATTACCTTTAATAAATACCTTTTTAACGAGAAAAATGGTGAAAATACTCCGAATTTCGCGACTTCGCGGCTTCTTTTACGCCGTTTTACAAACGCAGCTTCGTTTTCGTATTTTGGCTTTGTTCATGTAGTTTAGCAGTGGTACAGTTGTTTTCCTAGTTCCGGATTTTTTCTAGTTCCAGATCGCTTCAAATAAAAACCTACCTTGTTATGGCTTGGTCTCCAACACTATTTGTTTAGATGAAGTGCATTTTGAAAAGAAACATACAAGCTTCTTGATACATAAGTAAAAATAAGTCGAAGTAAAAGTCTCAAATCTGCCAAAGACTGAACGTTCATTTTTTTTTTTCTAGTTCCGGATCGCCCGTAAAATACATGCATCAACAGCACGCGCGCAAGCGATTTCATATGACGTGTTCTAATGGACCATGGAGAAATGTCTCCATGGTGGGACAAAGTTTATCGGATCGTTGCCGCGCGCAACACACGTACACGGACAAAACATTTCAAAGCATTTCTTTGCAAGTCCTTTTTTAAAACTTTATTGGAAGTTAAAGTATTTGACATTTATTTTAAACTGTATTTTTATAAATTAATGAATACTTTATCAGAAATATAGGCTTGATTCGGGTTGGTTCTAGCGTGATAATTGTTCATGTACGTACATGTACGAAGCAGTTTTTTTACTCGATCCGGAATTGGTTAAACCATGGTTAAACTGATCCACAACTAGAAAAAGGGATGTCGGTATATTTGACGTCGTACAGTATGTATTTTAAAATAAAGAAGAGCATAAATATCGAAACAAAAACTGTAGTTTCTCCATCACTCAAGGTAAACTACTAAACCTATTTCATTTAAATTTCGAGGATTAGACTTGCCGAAAACAGCCTGAATATTTTTTGCGATCCGGAACTAGGAAAACGTCTGTAATGTGGCCAGAGTGCAGCCCAAAGCCGGGGTTTAGAAAACGGCCCTTGGAAAACCCATGATGTTACTACATATAATGACCGGCACGTGATCGAGTCTCGGCCAATCAGAAGTCTTCAACTCTCCTAGGTATTTATTAAATCAGTATAAGGATTGTCCTTAAAGACCTCGGCCCTGTATTAAGCCTGGTTCATCCTCGGTGCGAATGCAAACGCATATCTGTAACCTCACCGGTTCTGGTGCTGCAAATTCGCAATAAGTTAAACACATTTCAACTCCGGTGATTTTTTGCGGCGAATGCTTCGTAGCGACAAATATCGTATTTGGATGCCTTTCCAAGCTCTCTGATTTCAGTAAGTCTTACCAGTAAGACTTGTTCTTGTACTGGTAGTAGTACATGTAGCATCCAATGCTTGGGTTGGCTGCATACTCTCCCTCTCTCTGCTTAGCCGTGCCGACGTCGATGTGATCACCGTGATATTCAACCACAAAGTCGCCTTTCTTGAAAGCTCTGGTTGCAATCACACCTCGGCCTTTCTCTATAATATTCCGCACCTGACAAAAGAATAAGGCAAGGAAGAGTTAGTAGTAACTAAGAACAACAGGGTCATATGAGTGAACACTTACAACGTATTAATAAATACCTAGGAGAGTTGCTGGCTCGATCCATTACCAGCGGTCATCCCCCAACCCGGTTATTATCACGCAGTAATAACTGGGTCCTCGCACTGTTATTACCTAATTAATAACACAAGAATCAATAGCATCCTGGTTGCTTAGAATTGTTCTCTAAAGGTCCGAGGATCACTTGCTTTTACCAAACATTCTCAGAGGAATGTTCCAAACATAAAGCCTCAGATACAAACTATTTACCTCAACTCCTTCTTCTTGCCCGGTGAGCACAGCTTTATGAAGTCTTTTTGCATCTTCAGCCTTAAAAAACAAAACAAGGTTTACATTACCAGAGTGATATCATTGCTCGGGGGTGTGTGGCCTAGTGGTTAGGGTTGGCAACTCATGATCAGAGGGTTAATGATTGGAATCCAGCTGAGGGTCGTATGCTGTGTCCTTGGGCAAACCACTACACCCCAACTTGCCTCTCTCTCTCCCCCCCAGGAGTATCAAAGAGGTCTACATGCTGGAATCTTGACCCTCCAGGGACCAGCAAAACAAAACACACTGCCAACTCCTGTAAGGATTCATTATAAGGTCATCATGTCCTTGCAATGTAGTTGGTTTTTCCCCCCATATTACCAGAATGTCTCACCTCAATTGTAGACTTGCATCGCCGGTTGCTCCTTCTGACAGGGAAGTAATCTTTCAGCGTCGTGGAAGGAGACTGGGATTGCTTGACCTGCCTGTAAAGAAACAGAGACGATGGTGCTCATCCCACACCGGATTTTTGTAATACATGTTCTTATGAACTATACAGAGGACTGACTGTTGAAATATTTTAGGAGATCAAGCATTTGAGGCTTGTGGCTTTCAACTTGGAGATTCATAATGTTAACTCTATCGACCCAAATGGGATTCTTACTTGGATTTCTTTGTTCTTGCTTGGCGTCTTTGCCTGGGTTTGCCGTCCTCTTTCTTGGCAGCTCCCTCTTTGATCTTGGCTCCTCCTATTTTTCCCTCGGCTAAGCCACCGCCCTCCTCTCTGCTGGCTGTTGCGCCATATTCCAGCCTGTGAGCTGCTTTGGGACGGTCGGTTAGCTCACCCTGTGTTTTCTGTGTTTCTGCGGGTTTGTGGTGCAGGGGCGAGGGGTCACGATGGTGGGGCGAGGGGTCACGATGGTGAGGTGAGGGGTCACAGTGTTGTGTAGACCTGGGAGGTGGTTGTGATATTCCCTTGGTTGGGGTCGTGTCTGGCGTGAGTAGGCCGAGCGGCGGGAGAAAGGCTAAGAGAGATGTGCAAAGAAAACCACAAGAATACCTCTTTAATGCTTTTTTAACAGCAATTTGTACCGTTTTCCAAAAAATTGAAAACAATAAATTCTGTAGGTGAACTTGTGATTAACTATTGTGGATAGACGGACAGACTTTGAATTACCCAATGAATCCTCCGTCTGTATTGCTCTTGCTGCTGCTTCAGTCGGTGGGTCAAAAGGCTGCAATCTACCCTCAGGGCTCCTGGGAAAGTAGCTGGTGATTTTATTGGACTTTTCATCTTTTGTGGGCGACTGGAATTTCTGTTAAAATTATTCATGCGTAACTCACAAAAATAATTCATACAGGTACATGTACATACAATTGCTTAATGAAACTCATTTTCCTAAAACCTGAACTTTGACAATGAATGAAAAACAAAAAGTGTTCTAGTTAGAAACTACTGTATTGCATGTACATAGTTTCCCACGAATAACTGATTTCCTTAATCCAACTAAACATACATCTAACAAACAAACATCTAACAATTGCAGGACACATTCTGTGCACATTACAACTGTTTCAACGGTTAAATTTTGCGAAAAAAATGCCTAATGGTTGATTGTTAGATATAGAAATTTGGTTCGAAAGTTTTTTCATATTCGTCTCTTTAATATATGAACTAGCATTACATCTGAAATTTCTACTTTACTCTATTTGCTTGTTAGTACTTACATGTACAGTGGCACCAACTTTGTCTTTGAATTCTGACAAGTTTGGTTTTTCTTCACATATCCTTGGCGATTTGTCAGGTACTGGAACGGCATTTGCATCAAAGCTTGTCGCTTCCTTCTTCTGCTTGCGATTTCCTTGAGAGGTACAATTCAAATGAGCATGATTGTACTGTGGAAATCAGTTTTCAAATTTCTCTTAAACTTTTCAGATAACAAATGACTGATGTGTAAATTTGGCCTACCTAGATAGGCTAGGTAAATTTAACTTTTTATTGAGGCCTCCAAAAACTAAGGGTCCGTTTTAGGTTTACGGTAACCTGACAACTGACAGTCATGACAGTGACAAACCTGGATTTTTTGCGGCAAAATTGCCAACCTCAATTTAACTTTGTATTGCCATTTTGCTAGTTGATAGTTGTACAATACATGAACACTCGTTAGTAACACTAACAATGCATTTGAAAATAACAATATTATCATTTTCTATTCTACACTTAAAACTCGACCCTGAAATAAAAAATTGACGTGTTCAATTTTCCGGCATGTCCGGAAACTGGACACAAACTTCTGCACACAATCCCCAAATCCCGGCGAAGCAAAATTTAATTGCACTTACTTTTCCCCATTATTTTCCTGCTATGCTGCACTACCAGTTTATTTCGACAGCTCAAAATATGTTGTCAACTGTGTATCCTTTTTAGTTTTAGAACAAAACTACGTCGATTTTAAATTGAAGAATTCCGTCAAGTGAAGAGGTCAAGTGAAGAGGACAACCGATCACAACCCGCACTCCGCAGCTAGTTTTCAAATGTTTAAATAGTCGTGATACAGGCTCGTTCGGCAAAATTTTATACAAAATAAAATAAAAAAAAAATTCTTTAATTTTAGTTAATTACATAAATATTTTTGTTGTATTTCCCCGAAGAAAAGTTAAAAACAAATAAAAAAACTATTGTTTGAAGTCAAAATTTGTCCGCCGTGCTTTTAACAAACGGAGGGCGCCACCACACGACACAATTGGACTAAAATTTGGTGCTTATCGAATGACAACACCCACCGCCCCCCTCATTCCACCATAAAATAATCCCCCCCCCCAAAAAAAGAGAAAAGATGGCTTCAATGCATGTAGACAGAATTAAGGACACGTAGAACGACGTACGTCACACGCAAACATACATTATTCATACCCAGTTCTTATAATAAATTAGCTTACGGGCGCTGTGTCAGGGGTTAATTCTTTAGTCGGCCGCCCCGGGCCGGGGCATTGTACGAAATATTGTACATTTTTGTCCCCACCCCCTTCTTCCACTTATTCACAGCATGGAGGAATAAGACCTTTCTATAACATGAATAACATGCTCTTATTCCTCCATGTTTAGTAGTACTGACAGGAGAACGTCAAGATCCGATCGTGGATACAATTAGTTTTCCCCCTTCGCGACATTCCCGAATTTCCCGCACCCGAACTCCTCCCCATATATGTCGGTACTACCCACCCCACCCACTCAAAACAATCCCCTACCAACAGATCATGGGAAACAGTTAGAAATAAAAAGTAATTGGCCTACAAAATTAATTGGACAAGTTGTGTAATGGGGACTCGATTCCCCGAACTCAGTGCTGCTACGTTGTGGATAGACCCGGGTATAATATTTGTGTGATTCCTTTTAAATATCGGCGGGCATTATTATCTTTTTCCAGATTGTTTACTCTATGTTTTTCCCCAAATTTGTATGGAGTAAATTTTCAGACACATTGTAGTACTGTATGTATTTTCAAATAAAGGCATCCGTTTTATTGATTAAAATTGCTGTCAGACGTAAAGGAATACATGTATTTAATGCATAATAATGAAAACCTAAAAAAATTTATACTGTTTGGCATGTTAATGTTTACAACAAAACAACATCCCCAGTAGACTGACATCCGGATCCCCAGTAGACTGACATCCGGATCCCCAATAGACTGACATCGATCCCCGGTAGTAGACTGACATCGATCCCCGGTAGACTGACATCGATCCCCGGTAGACTGACATCGATCCCCGGTAGACTGACATCGATCCCCGGTAGACTGACATCGATCCCCGGTAGAGTGACATCGATCCCCGGTAGAGTGACATCGATCCCCAGTAGACTGACATCGATCCCCGGTACATCGGTATATAGATACCTTGATGAAAACAATCTGATTCCTAGTTGCCAGTCAGGATTTAGACCCCTGCACTCAACTGAAAGCACCCTACACGACTTAACAAACAAGTGTTTAGAGGCCATGGAGAATAGAGAAATTACAGGCACAGGCAGTGTGTTTATAGATCCCAGTAAAGTATTTGATTGTGTTAATCATGGCATCTTACTAGAGAAACTAGAAAAGATGAACATGTCATCTTCTGTAATCATGGTTTATTAAAGTCATACCTAAGTGATCGTAGTCAGTCTGTAAATATCAAATTTCCTGTCCTTAAACACTGGTTTTCCGCAGGGGTCGATACTAGGTCCACTTTTATTCATTGTTTATACTAGTGATCTTCCATTTTGTATATCCCCAAACTGCAACTTCATATAGAAAACTTTGAGCCGATTTTGAGCATAAAAGATTTGACCCGTGTGTGTGTGTGGATGATGCAATCACAGAGGAATGCACTGACCTCCGTGCACATAATAACAACCAACCATGTCAGTGGACTACAACATTATCACAATAGGAGAGAGGAAACAGTAGAGGTACACACACAGACATAGGAATACGTGTACATACACGTATATGAATGCGTGTACACACTTTGTATTTCACTATTAGCAAAGTTTTATTCCCTTTATGTTCTTCGTATTGTTAAATAGAGAAAAACAACACATAAAATATGAATATTAAACTATATCAAAGATACTTCATTTAGAAATTTGGCTGAAACATGCAGGCCGGAATACCATGCCGTGCGACGTACGAACACCCCTTAAAAGCAAATGTTGTAATCCGAACAAAAAGAAGGAAACTACTCCGTTAGTTTGTCGTAAAATATGACCAATTTCTCTTGAAAAGAAAAGAAACACACAACTTGAATAGTGACTATATAACTTCACTATCTATCAGCATACTCAAGAATGGTTTCTTAAGGTAAGAATAAAGAGAAATGGAACAAATCGAGGCAATGTAACCAAAGCAAGCTGACGAGGATTCTTCAACGACCACGTGGCGTGCGTGATAGTCTAGTTCCTGTTTGCAGCAACGCGCATAGAACCATATTATAAGAACATTCACCTACCAGACTATGGACCACTCAGCATAAATTAAAGAGGTCACCGCCTTTTTAGAGACAGATACAATGATTGGACTCAAAAGAGCCCTAATGTCCTCTCGACCAATAGAAACTATTGTTATATCAAATGAAAGAACATACTATAAGGCTTAATCACATGAGCAAGTTCGGGCGCGAACTATAGTTAACCATAGTTCGACTAACGTCGCTCGAACGCAGAATGGTTGAACTATCTAGTCGACTATTTGGAACCAGACCCCGGAGCACGGTTGCCGCTGGTTGACAGTAGCCTCAGTTCATAGGAAAACATGGAGAGAACCAGTGACGTAGAAAAAAGAGGATGTCAGTAGTCGGATGGAGGGAATATACCCAGCACGATATGTGGCAGAGGGGTACCCCCCTCTCATCCCTATACCTTATACACACTAAACACTATTGTAACCTAACCCACCCCCCCTTGAAACCTAAAAGGAATTCCTGAGATTCCGGGAACACAATGGTCAACACAAAAGAGGGGGGGTTTTCTCTGCCACATATCGTGCTTCATATGGGAGGGAAAGGCTGAGTAACGTTAAGTGAAAATCTGGCGAGCCTAATGTAATTTTTTGTCTTGTTTTTGGACCAACAATGACTAACGTTATGGCTTATCCATGGAGGTAGGAAACACCTCCATGGCTTATCCTATTTATATGCGTGGAAGAATAGTGGCAATACCCATTTCATTCAGGTCGCAAATGTAAACAAAGCGGTTGCCATCTTTTCAACAATAGTTCGACTAGAGCCGTTCGAGCGAACTGCATTTGAGCATGCGCATTGGTAAAGCAGAGACTGACTAATGGTTAACTATAGTTCGCGCCCGAACTTGCTCTTGCGTGCGAGGTGAAACCGCAGGGGGCTTTAAACGATTGTGCTGTTCGATTTAGTGAGACGACCCGCGAAAAACATGGGAAATTTGTGTTGACCTCCATAGGAAAGACACTTTTTTGGCCTTTGAACCAATTTTAAAATCGAAAAGAGCCGTATCGGCTCGGATATAAATCGTTTGACAAATATCACTACTTGGAAGGGAATCATTTCAAGTTTAAAATGCCGGGCGAGGTGGGTTAAAACCACCAACCACTTTTCGTGAACAGCGTAAAGTTTGGAGGAACAGCCTGGATTTGTCTGACGTTTTGCGTGTTGTAGGCTACGTTCAGCGTGCCATTGAGCAAATGCGCGCAAGTTTTTCATATGTTTATGTAAGCTGATGACTCCACATTAACGTGTGGCTCCTCAAACATTAATATAATAGAAAGCAGCTGACACAGCTGTTATAGTTTTCACAACTGGTACGTAAGAAACAATCTATAGCTAAATGTATGCTTGGTACAAGGCAGAAAATATCCAATGTTGGCTTAAAGGTAGTATTGTCATCTATTTCAAGTTCACGCAAAGGGTAATTACCAGCAGTATACGCTTGCCGATTGTTAAAACGTGTTTATTTAATGTGTCAGCAATGTTGGCGGAATCGTCAATATTTCACCATTTTGGGGGAAGTAATCGAATTTGTTACAGTTCAGTTGTCTGCTCATTAGGGAGTACCTCCTGCAGAGTTTTCCACATCATAGGTGATTTGCTTTTCTTCTAAGGCGGATGTACGTGCGAGTGTTCACTCTTTTTACTGCGGATTGCATTAGTTAACGTTGTGCCGCAGGTCTTTGTATGAATCCCAATGGATTTGTGAGCCTGTGCGCTTTGCAATTTTGTTTACACGGTTCCGGGAACCTAGAAGTCACTTAGCTTTTAGAAAATGTTATTGAAGTAAGGATGTGTAAGTAGAATCACCAAAATAAACTTTTCAACACAATAAATAATAATAATATACTCAAATATAGGAATAAATATATTACGCGGCAGGGAATAACGATTTATGCAAATTAGTCATATTTCTACCACTTGGATTTTTTGAGATTTTTAGTATGTCATTCTAGGGACCTTATAGAAGTGCACTGTGGGAAAAATATTCTATTGCATTTTGTGTGAGTTTCCCTGGACTATATAGTATGCCCTTTCTGGCCTTGCAACTGCAGGCATTATAGTCCGTCACAAAAGCCGATATAAATAGCCGGGGCTAGCACGCCTCAGTAGATACGGCCTTGATGGCTGTTAAATTTCACAAAACAAGTTAAGTACAGTTTGTACCATGTTTGTATTATACGATAATCTGGCCTTAAAAATACTTAGCCTATACGTCGTACTACTAAGTAGGGTTCTCGAACCGCTACCTGCTAAGATGATTCACTGAAATTGCGATCACCGTACAGCATACTATATAGGTAAGTTTTTAACCAGAAGATATTAATTGGACGATGACATTTGTCACTGTTGGAAGGGAACAAGTAAAATGACTAAATATTAATTGGGTGTGATCCCTGTCCACATGTCATTCTGGTGTTTAATGACTTCTGACTAGCGCCTCCAAACAAAGATACTGACAATTTGAGAGACCGCCAACATAGGGCATGACTTGGTAGAGCACCGGTCCGCGTACTTATTCCGGCGGTCGCAGGTTTTAATCCCGCCTAATTGCCAATTTATTTGATTACTTTGAAATGTATGCAAATTTACCTTAGCAGTTTTCCTTGTGGTTTATTTGTGAATATTTATTGGTGAGATCTTGCCGCCGAAAAAACGGTATACTACTTCACAAAACAATTTAAACTTAAAGAACGCTTCACAATTTTCTAACAGTGATACTATACACGTACAATGTACATACTCACCTCACTAAGTAATATGTGTATGGTTTCTATATTAGTCGGAGATGTAGATGAAGTTTAGGTTCTCACTAAGTAAAAAGTACCTATGAGAATACTGGGTGTACCTTCGAGTCGTCAAGGAAACTCACGCCCTAAATATTTTGCCTTGATCAACCCATATTGCAGTCAAAAGTTTAACCTGAACTCTGCTTGCTATTTTACCAACATTTTGTCACGTACTAAAAACAATCTATATAGAGCCGACACTTTGCCGAAAACCACCCGACAATCACACAAAAAGGCAGATGATATCCGTGTCACTCTTTACACTTGTGACTACATCCATCGACATCATAATCATCTCTTTTTTTCTGACGAGTTGTCTCCTAAATTAAAATACAAATTTGAGTTGAAAATTAAAGGTATTAGGCCTAACCGGTAATAAAACTTAAATGCTGCACATCAACTTTACCTCTTTACTACAGAAACTTCTGGAAATGCAACTTCTACCAGAGCAAAGAAAGGAAAATGGGAGTCTTCTTCGTGACAATTACTAATGAAGTGGAGAATTAAAGATTATTGTCTCGACAATTTGCTTCTCTCACGGACCATATCTCGGCCTCGTCAAACCATGTTTTTTTGTTTTCGATAATATATAGCACACAGTCTCGGATTGATACCACGCATAAACTACAAATACACTCGGGGAACATATACTAAAGAGCCGCGCTAGGCTTTCCTACTAGCTCCAGTCTGCAATCATGACAAGGGCGTGTACAAACAAACTCCTCATTTGCTCATTATTTGGACTCGGTGTTGTTAACGTGTTGGCAATGATTACAGGGTTATTATACACCGGACGTCTTAATGAAACTAAGAATATCTGTGAACAAGATATAGTACACGTTGAAAGGCACATTGAAGCAATTGACGGACGACATCACCGATACAGTACTACTACTGATGGAATGGCGTCTACGTTAGTAAAAGGTAAACCCAAGCATTCGGGTTATGGGACAATAAACCATATTAACAACATAAACTCAAATATAACGGCTGGTATGTTGACGGTTAAGGCGAGATGGTTTGCCGAGCAGACCAGGCGACAGTCCACTCTTCGTCAGGTCTGCCAGAGTCGCCAATATTTCGGAGAGTTGCTCTCCTTGCCTCAGCTCATCAAGAGACGAAACAGGTTCTTGTACTTCATCGTGAATGACGAGCACCGGCTTCTGTACACCTGGATCGCCAAGGTTGCCTCCACCAACTGGATGAGCGCCTTCCTGGTGCTGAAAGGCAAGTACAAGCGAGTGGAGGATGTTCCCTTGCAAAAGATCGGCAAGAGCAGCTTGGTCAAACTCAGCTCTTTCTCCAAAGAAGGCATCAGGCATCGCCTGGACAACTACACCAACTTCATCTTCGTGAGACACCCCTTCGTCCGGTTACTGTCAGCCTACCGGAACAAGCTGGAGGAGAATAATTACTACTACCCAAAGCGCTTCGGTAGAGAAATCATCAAAAGGTACAGAAAGAACGCCACGGCTGGAGCCTTGAAGTCGGGTACCGGCGTCACCTTCCCAGAGTTTGTGCAATATTTGGTGAACGCAAACCTTAGCAAACTGGAACATCATTGGCGGCCCGTCTACAAGTTGGTTTTACCATGCACCGTGCGGTTCGACTACATTGGTAAACTGGAGAGTGGAGATGTGGACGCCCACCACATACTCAAAGAGATCCACATCGACCACCTTGTACACTTCAAACCTACCCGTCGTAATGTGAGCGACGATACGGCCAGGTTTAACCATTACTACTCACAGATACCAAACGTTGACCTTGTCAGACTGTATCGCATGTATAAGCCCGATTTCGAATTGTTTGGATACCAGATACCAGAAAGCATGCGAGCAACTCTAAACTCTATTTAAATGTATTGAAATAAATACAAAACGCATTGAATGACTAGTGATGACTGCTAGGCCTGTACATTTACATATTTTTAAAGCTTTATACGCACTTAACTAAAATATCATGATATAACAATTAAATTTCGTGGATTTGATGAGAGCCCTCTTTACAAAAAAGTATAGTACAATAGAAGCGTTCTTACTGCATTATGTCTTCAGGTTCTTTTTACATTTTCCACATTTTCTCAAACTTTTGGTTTTGTTAAAGTGTCGCGGTTTTTTTTCTTTTTCCGTGGTCTCAAAACCCCAAATGCTAAACATGAACAACTCCCACTTGAATGTTGTTTCAAACTTTGCCCTACACGTCTACCGACCAATTAAATTATTGTGAATAATTATTATTGTCACTGCTTAGCAGACTAGGTTCGGGCATTTTAGGACGCCGTTGGGATCGCGGCGAGTCCCGCCCAAATACTCTGGCAGTGTGTCTGCGTCAATGTGGCATAAGAGAACTTTCTTCCAATTACCCGATTTCAATGTACATAAAGTACTCTATTAATGTAAAAGAGTGAAAACCACTCCCCCCAAAATGCCATGTCTACTCGTTCGAGGAGTCATAAGGGACAAGTCCCTATAAAAGTGGGCCTTTATATGTCTTCTCCGTTCTCGAAGTAGTGGGAAGTGAATCTTTTGAAATGGTTTTTAATAAGGGATTCATGCTTGGTTTATGACCGTTTATTTAAACGGTCCATGACAACATGGCTTGATTGTCAGATGAGAAACTAGGGCTACTAGGGCGTGATTCTGGACCGCACATTTAGAGAAGTTTTCATGAATGGAAACAATCGCACAAGTTCAAAGTTCACAGGGTTTAACCCCATTTTTAGTCGACTCGAGTGTAGCTGACTGATCAATTAAAGTTACATCAGAAGAAATAAATAAAAGCATGGACAAAGAAACAAGTTTTTCATTTTGTTATAGGAAACCTCATTCTCCGTTCAATTATACATTACACCTTATTCATTCAATATTAAAGGAAAACAAACAAATTGATGTAATCAAAATTGATGTCAATAGAATTACCAAAATGAATTCATGTAAATGCTTTTGCATTATTTGTTACTGTATAATTTCATGTTCTGTATTTTTAATTGTTCTGGTTTTTGTGTATGTAACTTTAGTGTTCAATTTTGTACATTTGTTTATTTTAGTAAAATTGCTGGGCATCAGTAGAAGAGTACAATGTACTAATCCGATTTAACTCGGGGTAAAAAGGTATGTTTTGGTTAAATAATGTAATTGTTTAAATTATAAATGATTTTTTTAAAACAAAATGTAAGTTACATTGTAACATTCGTGTAATTTGGCCTGTGGGCCACAATATGAATGAAATAAACTATAATCAATTAATCAATCCCATGTAATACAAGATATTTGAAGGATTTATTACTTTATAATGAACTGAATATTTCAAATCTACTTTTTATCTCATAATACACAAATAAACTAAAAGGGTAACTGTGCATAAATGAAAAAGAAAAATGGCAACAATTTTAAAGTGAACAAAGAAATTGGCAAGGCAGGACTCGAATCGGCAACCTCCGGAATGCCGGACCGTGCTCTACCAACTGAGCTATCTTGCCCTATGTTGGCGGTCTTCCAAATTGTCAGTATCTTTGTTCGAGGGCGCTAGTCAGAAGTCATAAACACTAGAATACCGTGTGGCCAGGGATCACACCCGATTTTACGATACAACCTGGAAAGTGACATTATGGGGATACGACTTTTTATCTTATAATACACACATAAACCATAAAGAAAACTGACTAGGTAAATTTGTATAAATTTCAAAGTGAACAAAGAAATTGGCAAGGCAGGACTCGAACCTGTGACCATCGGAATACAAGACCGGCGCAATACCAACCAAGCTATCTTACCCCATGTTAGCATGCCTATATGCCTATGGCTGCCTATATGCGATCGCATAGCATTCAAGGTGTTGCTGCTGGCTTTCCACACACTTAGTGGATTAGCACCAGAGTATCTCATTGATGCCCTACCGAGATACATACCAACACGGAGCCTGCGCTCTTCAGACTCTGTCAAACTCATTGTCCCTCGCACCCATCATTCATGGGGTACTCGTGCATTTCAACACTCTGCTGCATCCCTCTGGAACAACCTTCCTTCGCACATCATTTCAGCCGACTCAACCAACCAGTTCAAGAGAGCACTCAAGACTCATTTATTTACTAAGTAATTTTTTGTCACATGTATTTTTTGGCATTGTCAGTAGTCCTGAATCCTCCAATTTCAATGTTTGTATATACAAACACCCTAGGGAATTTGAGTTGGTATCTGATTTTGTATGTTTGTGTGTGTGTACTGTTCTTGTGGTTTTTTCCACCTATATGTTCTTTTTAATATCCACTTTTTACTGTTTCTGTAATTGTTTATTTCTTTTATTGGTTTACTTGGGTGTTGTTTTTTATGTCATCCCCTTAGGACCGTAGAGTTATCTTGTTTTAATTAATTGTTTAATGTTCTTTTTCATTTTAATATTTTTAAATTATTAATATTGTAAATTATTATTTAATTAATTATTATTAATTATTTTTATATTGTCTTTTTTGTGTGTTAAAATTGTAAAGTGCCCTGAGCGTCTTTTAGGCGGATTTTGGCGCTATATAAATTTCCATTATTATTATTATTATTATTAGCGGTCTCCCAAATTGTCAGTATCTTTGTCCGAAGGTGCTAGTCAGAAGTCAAATTTCAACGTGAATAAAGAGATTGGCAAATAAATTACAGTTAACAAGTCCCTCCTTGCCAATTTGTCTTCGGCTACGCTTTTTCTGCGTGTTCTTTCAGCAGCCGCCCGGCGATGACCAATCGTTGGATCTCGCTCGTGCCTTCGTAGATCTCTGTGATACGAGCGTCTCGGTAATGCCGCTCAGCGGGCATGTCCGTCACGTAACCCATGCCTCCCAAGATCTGAATAGCCTGGTGAGAGACGAAGATTGTGAAGCAAACCGACTTGGTAGACAAAAAAACAGAAAACTAACTTTGGAAGTAAATTTATTGATTATGCAAGGGGCCCAGGAGGGGCTCTAGAGGGGCCCGGGTGAGGGGCAATGCCAGAAGAGGCCCGAGAGGGACCCGGGAGGGACCCGGGAGGGGCCCTAAAGGAGCCAGGGAGTCCTGCGAGAGACTTGAATACAACAGTACTTTAACCATAGCTGCAATATACACAGAGTCAGTATGTTCACATGCCTAAAACTGTTTACAAATAAATACTATAACCAGGGTTGTAGTCGAGTCCCTGCAAGTCCGTTCACAAGTCCTTCTGTGAAGCCAGTCACAAGTCCCTTCATAAAAGCAGTCACAAGTAACTGGATAAACAATGACAAAGGAATGCTTTTGTCAAAGCTGAATAGCTTGTGATTTGAATTAGAACTGAAGGATTTGTGATGAACTTGAAGGGACTAATTACAGGGACTTGCAGGGACTAATTACAGGGACTTGCAGGGACTTGAGATGGACTCGACTACATCCCTGACTATAACCAGCTAGATCAACTTACCTGATGTGATGCAAACGTTGCTGCTTCTGAGGCCGCTAGCTTGGCCATTGCAGCTTCCTGTACCACAAGAATGAAAATCTTATTTAGAGATGAAATACAACTTAAGTGAATGCTTAAATACTTTCTTATGACTTGTTTATCCTCTTAGTTTTCACCATTGTTTGCTCAGTCATGTGAAAATGTCTAGAGCATGAACATTTATAACCACCCCCTCACACTGAAACCAGACAATCTGATCTCTTTAGAATAGGGTTTGTATGGTTAACTAGTCCACTGCATTAATATACTGCCTCTAGCCCAGGCTGGGTTCGAACCCTGAACCTGCAAAACTACCCGCAGACCACCAATTCAATGTTCCAGACCCTTAGGCTTTATTTCACAATGTTATTTTTGACAAAAGCAAGTCTTGTCAGTAAAATCATCTACCAAATGACGTTTATTGCCATGATGATTTGCTACCAACCTTGGTGTAGTTCTTGCCGCTGTCTTTCAGGGCAGCTGCCTTCCAGGTCAGTAACCTGGCGCTCTCAATTCTAACCTCCATGTCTGCCAGCTTGCTCTGAATCAACTGCATGCTGGCGATGGGCTTGTCAAAGGCCTTACGCTCCGTGGCGTACTTGATGGCACAGTCCATCGACGCCTTCAATTGTTGGATACAAAACAGAGAAAGTAAGAAAAGAATGTAGTATCGTATCGCTACTTCAGTGCAAAAAGTCTATTGAGAGTCGAGTGTATTGTCATTGGTCGAAACATCATGGGGCGGGCCAAGTCATATTTTCAAAAATCAATAGCCTTATTTTGTCTAGAAACAAAGCAATTGAATGACATTTTTACTTACCTGTGCAATACCAAGTGCTTGACCTGCGACCCCTATTCTACCAGCATCCAATGTCATCTGAGATCAACAGGAAAATAAATCATAAAAAATACTCTGATTACACGCAACATACTAGTTAAATAAAGTACAACAGTTTAACAAAAATCCACAACATCCAAACAACATTTCAGCAAATCTTCTCCAAGCCTCCCAAAGTTCAAGAATTTTAATAAATTTCCTTCATGTGATTATTTCATAAAGGACATATGATGCTCTAAATCACTCTTGCAGTGATAAACATTTATCGTTACTATGGCAAAGTGGTTACCATGGCAATCTTGAATCCCATCCCTTCCTGGCCGAGTAGGTTCTCTCGGGGGATTGCGCAGTCTTCAAAGATGAGCTCTGTGGTCGAGGAGGCTCGGATGCCTAACTTGTCCTCCTTCTTACCAAGCGATAGACCCTCCGTGGGTTTAGGAAGAACGAATGCACTGATACCCTATATTTAAAAAAAGAAGACACCATTACCCTGAACAGTGCTGAATGCAAATGGACAGGGCCAAGAATCGAACCGGGGCCACATTGGTGAAAGGCGAGCGCTTTACGAACAAGCCACTCATGCCACCTATGAATTTATAAGGGTTTGTGAAAACTTAAAAAGATTTGTGAGAACCTTTGAGACCTTTTCTTGTAACGGTACAGACTTGTGCAGACGTGGCTTAAACCTGTAAGGAATTGACAGGGCGTTGGCGAGGTTGCGAGGACATGCATGGACTTTTGAGGACCTGCATGGACCTTAAAGGATTGCCGTACAATTTTAAGAACTTGAAATTATTTTTGGAAGACTTCTAAGGGCTTGTGAGGACTTGCAAGGACTTTTTAGAACTTGACTTACAACTGAGGACTTGTGCGGAATTGACTTTATACAACTATGAGGATATTTGCAAGTTCTGTTTGTTTGTGAGAAGTAGTGAGGACTTTCAAAGACTTTTCAAAACGTTTAAAAACTTGATTCACAACTGTGAGGACCAGCAAGTACTTGTGGGGCCTTGCAAAACCTTGTGAGGACTTGATTTACAACTCTGATGAATAGTGAGGACTTGATGAATTTGTTCACGTAGAGTCAACATCTTTAAACAACACACATAAATCTCCTATTCACCTTGTGTTTGAGTGATTTGTCCGTCGTTGCAAAGACCACGGCAGCCTCCGACTCATAGCCATTAGTAATCCAGGCCTTCCTGCCATTCAGTATCCAGCGGTCACCTTCCAGTCTCGCTGTGGTAGCAGCAGCGCCTGCATCGCTACCATTACCTAAAGAGAAGATACAAACAACATCAGAAATGAACCCTAGAAAGGAAATAAGTTTCCTGAGGAAAAAAAATACAACTATTACAGATAAACTACAATTAAGATAAGAGAAATCAAGGAATTCAAAATCTGGTTAAAGATCTTTGACCAGTTAAATGCAGTTACAATCAGAGACCACAAAGCCAATTGCTCAAGAGTACTTCTTGAGATCGTAAAAAAGAAGTCTTCATTTTTTTAAATGTTGGTTTCGAATGTCCAGCTTTTTAAAATCTAAACCAAATTGTAAAACAATCCAGATCTTACCTGGCTCGCTGAGGCCAAAGCAACCAACTCGTTCCCCATCCAGGAACGGTTTGACGTATTTCTCTATCTGCTCTTCAGTGCCAAATCTCATGAGAGGACCAAGATATAATGACTGGTGAAACACAAAAAGACGAGCAATACAATATTAATTTGCAAGGAAAAGTAAGAGAGGGGGTTTGTTCTAAATTTGCTTGATTATTATACCTTTTAATTAAAGGCAAATTTCTTCCCAGAGTACAATTGTACGACTTGGAATTTGCGACTAAAATTATGTGTGAAAAAAGAAAAAAATGTTATCCGAGAGCTCTACGACTTAACTGAATAAATTATCAACCTTACATATTTATAAGATTCAGGACTTTTAGGGCCCCCACCCCCCATTTAATCACGGAGGTAATTGGTTAAAACCTAGTAGGGCGGGGCTAAGTGGATCAATCTGTTGTTGATGCTTACATTATTTACACTCATGATCACACCCACTGAGGCACACCCTCTACTGATTTCTTCCATAGCTATAGCGTACGCTAGGTAGTCCAAACCAGTGCCACCATACGCGTCTGGTACAGCAACAGCCATCAAACCCAACTCTCCTATTTTCTTCACCTTAAAAAAACAAAAGGGTTAAATAGAGATGACAGGATAATTTATGGGCAATTGCATGTTATAATATACCATTACAAAGCTCTTGTTCTGTAGAATCTAGAAATACAAATATTAATATAAAAAAGTTTGCTTATTTTGTGATAACACGCCAATTGTATTGAAGTTAAAACAAATCCTGCACTCTAGAATCGATATGAATTCTTAGGTAATTGTAAAGACTATACTGTTGAACGGAATGAGAAAGTTGATAAAACAAAAAAAGGCAAAAATGTAGAATATTTCACTCACTTGTTCCCTCGGGTATCTGTGTTCTTTATCCAATTCACCGGCGATGGGCGCCAGTTCTTTGTCAGCAAAGTCCCGACATGTTTGTCTGAGCATAGCGTGGGTTTCAGGCAACTCAGCCAGGCTTGACATGCACCGTGCATGCTTAGCAGCAACTGAATAACGCAAGGAACAAGAAACTGTCTTGGTTCATAGGGTTGAAGGACTTAAAGTTGTTTTTAGGTGAACGAAATCACGTGTTGTTTAGCTGTATTTTACATGTAGGTTACTGACTGTTCGATTTACAAACTTTGTGCTCACTATTGTACAAATGTGCAGTTTAAATACTAAACTGGTGCCTGGTTTATTCATCGAATTCAAAAATTGATTTAAAGCAGGGATTTATTTTGCACAGTAAAGTGTGATTATTTTGCATACGGAGTGAAGATGTTTGACTAAAATGCTTATAATTAACTCACCCTTTTTCCTAGACTCGTGAACGTGGCGTTATATTATACAACGCTCTGAACTTTGTCGAACACAAGAAATTGATTGATAAAAGACGCCATGTCCTTTCAGAAAGATTTGTAACCATTTTCCTGTTATTATTCGTGCTCCAGATTCCGCAAGCACAGCACCTTTCAAGATTCATTACTTTAGTTTACTCTTGCTTTATTAAGATATTTTAATGAATAAAATCATGCAATGATGCGTTGAAAAATTCTAAAATTTGAATTTTTAATAGATCAGAATGGTCATTTTTATCACAAGAAATACTATTTACGTAAACAAACAGCGCCCTCACAGTCGCTGCGGCTGCGGCCGCGCACCAAAAGTGGCAACTTATGCCGAATTCTAAGCTCTTCCTAGCGCTTCGATAAATGTATTATTTGTAAGGAACTTGTCAGTAATCTGTAAAGAATCTGTAAGAAAATTCATGGTGCAAATACCTGTCTCTGTTCCCTTTATTCTGCGACAACAAGCAGACGCCAGCCTCCCTCCAAGCCATCTGACGGCGGCCATTTTAACTTTGCCAAGCGTTGACATTGCTTGTAGTTTGGATTCAGTCGTCAGTTTTCCGATTCACTTTCGCCCTCGCTCCGACTTGACTCGGTCCGACTTGACTAGCTCTAAACTTATTAGGTCTTTTTTCCGCAAGAGTCTATTTTATCTTACACTGTCGGATGGAAGTATTAAATTGATTGCAATTTTGTCGATACACATACACTAGGGTTTAAACTTAAGAAGAAGCCAAACTATAACCATAACCCATACTTCGTAAACATCTATTAAGTTTTTTTGGGAGGCCGGCCGGCCCAATTGTCCGGCTATACCCCACCCCCCTTACCTACAAAACCCTATAAAACAAATATGAACACATTTAAAGGGGGTATGGTTTAACAACTATGGTTTAACCCATTGGGTGATTTGGACACCAAAAAAAGGGGGGGGGGGGGGGGGGTTAAATTAAAAAACATATTACATCATCTATTCTAAAAGTAAAGAACTGGACTACGATAATGATAATAATCTGCAAATGTTTTAATTCAAAAACTTTGCAAAACAAAATGCAATAATGCATTTAGATTCGTCATATACCCTCTGCACCAATTTTTTTCATTTGAAACTCTTAACTGAAGTAATCTTTAATCTGAAAAAAACCTAAAGGTTGAATACCCATTCAATATTTTACAGAATAGGTTTTGTAACTGGTAAATTAATTCATAAAAAGTATATAATTTTAAAGGTAGTATACACCATTGGTAATTATCAGGAATGGGTGGATTTAATGGGTTGTATTTTATAGTAAATGCAGTTTACCTGATCTGTCCAAAGTTTTACAATCATGGATTTTTAAGTTTTGGAACAATTACAGGATATCTAGCGCAATAATTTTGCTGGATGCCTACAATCATTATTTACTTTCAAAGAAGTAAGATATTTCTGAATAATTCGGTAGTCAACTTTTTTGATATCTGCAAATGGTGTATCCTACCTTTAAGTGAAACCAAATCAAATCAAAATAAAAAAAGCAGCATTAGGCAAAGTCAATGAGTGAAGCATTTTAGAACTCAATAAATATATCAATTTGAAGTCGAGAAAAACAAATAAACAAGTTATGTTCAAAGAAGCTAGATAAGAACATTTTACTACGTTTGCAGTTGAAAGCCAACAGTTTGTGTATTATTTACATAAATCTTTAATCAATATTTAAGCATTCAGCTGACTTCATGCTAAGCATTTTGCAAAATAATGGCTTAACAGGAAGGTTACCGACCAAACCGACATTAAAGTTGAATTGCGTTCAACTGGTACCCACTTTTCCAGCTCTACGGCTATGTCTAAGCTGGTTCCCACAGTTATGGACGAGGCCTATACAATAGCCGTAGACGAGATTCAATGCAACAGAATATCCGCAATGAAGCATTTAAGCACTCGGAGAATAAACCTGAACATGTATTTTTTAAAATCTTAATTACTAAGCTTAGAGTGTTAATTGGCTGTTGTTGACATTACATTTCCATTCACAATGCTAGAATTGCCCACATGTAATGAAATAATCCACTTAGATTTTTCTTTTCAATATTACTTTAATTCTCTGACAGATAAAACAAATCTGTAATAGATTTTATGTTTTTTAAATTGAACCTCATAGTTTGTCTTTTGTCTATAGCCTCTGTACATATACCATTTGCCTGTACAAATAAATGACATATTAAATTATTTTGTATATAGCTCAAGTATTTCTTAACCACTTGGCGCCGGGCTACCCGAAATCGGGCATTTTTCCCGATACCACGCAGCCGGGTGCCCAGTTTCGGGCATCGAAAATTATATAAATTTTATAGTGCTGGAGGATTGTCTAGACTCGGTAACAAAGAGCGGATTACGCAAGACCAAACAATGGGGCCGTTTATTTCCGGGCGCAATTCAATGGAGTCACTGGAGCGTGCAGGTCAGGCTAAACTAGCCCGGCTCCGTGTCACGCGCTCGGTATTTCCGCCCGGCGCGAAATGGTTAAACAGATTTCTAAATCAGATAGTAGAAACCATTTTTTGGTGGTATTTACACGAAGGAAATCAAGTCAAATTATTACAGTACTGTCCACTCTTAAGGATTTGTTTCCTTAAAGGTTGGCATCCAATCACACATCGGACAACATTTCTGTGAATTTACCATTTATCCCCAACAGTCCTGAATTATCAAATTTTAATAGGAATTTGCACACACCCTAGGAGTTTATTTTAAAACGGAACGCGAGGGCGATAAACTTAGTGGAAATTACAGAAGTAACGGGTAGTTATTATAAACAATCCTGTCATAATGTTCCCAAGCTTGTTTAACACTAATTACGTGGGAGGGACTTGGGTTTTATACCATTAAGCCCCGCCCACTGCATATGTATGCAAATTATATGCAAATTATATGCAAATGTTAAATAAAATTCAGACTTAGTTTGCATAACTGTGGTATTAAAGCAGCATAGGGAGGGGCTTAATAGAGGGTTCTAAGCCCAGCCCAAGATGTTTTGACCAATCACAGCAAGTGTATCGCAGCAGCATATACACACAAGTATACGTGAGTTAGTCTTGCATACGCACTGTGGACCTCCGAACAATATAGGTCCACACGATGCGGGAAGAGGTTACGGTTTGTGGACTTGCACACGTCCACAATCCGTTTTTCAGTTTTCGAAAAAGAGCGCTAGAGAAAAAACGGGTTAGGGTTATATATAGAAAAGATAGAAGGGACAGCTGAGAGGCCCATAATCCTAATTTGAGGGTAAAGTTGTTTTGGGGAAGCGAGAAAAATGAGTATTTAGTCAAAGTTAACTACACGAAGACAAAGGAATGTCCACAGTACGTATGTAAGGTAAAGCTATGAGTTCTAGCATCAGAGAGGACGTGATGTTTCTTATATGGGCGTGGCTTAATATAGCTGTTGTTTTTGTAACACGAACGACTGAACTAAGCCTCCCTAATAGCTGTTTTCTTACATGTACTTTGCACAATTTTTACACAGACTTGTCGTTCATGTTCCGTATTCTTTACCTTTTTGTAAAAATTTGATTTACATTTCGTTTCTTCATCACCATTATAAATTATGCATTCCTCCTAAACTTCATCAGAGTTTCTTTAAATTGTAATCATTTACAAATTAGAAATGTTCATTTCAGATTTTTAACTGTATCAAGCTGTGCAATGCTGTAGAGGACACAATTATAGTACATGTGTATAAAGCTGGAAAATACTGCAGATTCAAAATGCTACACGGAGAAAACAAAATTGGAAGGTAAAGATGTGACCTGTTCCAACGAAACCCGGACAAAGTCGACTTTTTAGTTTTTCAGATTTTGATTTTTTCAAATTCTCTAGGTTCTCAGCTTTAAAATGATGTATCATTTACATATGTACCCCCACCCTATCTTCCCTGGGGTCTGGATTTAGTGATAAAACCCTGACAACCTAATTATGAGATAAACAGCTTTGAAGTTCAGAAAATCGTATTATTTCTATACACAAATGTTTCACAAAATTGACAACAAACACACTTCTAGTAGTTGGATTTTGTTCAAATTTGAGGAGATTGTAGATTAATAGTGAGTGACTTAGGAAAACCTCAAAATGGTAAAATCCATCCAGAAATGACTTCAGGAGTACATTGTGACAAAACACATTGTGCGACTTTGTCCGGGTTTCGTTGGAACAGGTCACAGATGGTCTTTTGAAGACGCTGCACCACCATTTGCTTCGCTTGGCTCAGTACGTCTGCTCGTCATCACAATTTTCTGTCCAATGGCCAAAGACTAAAAAAAAGAACAGAAATCCATCGATCGGGTTAGACAGTGTGAGTGACATTGAATCCAGAAAACGACGATGATACCAGTCATGTTACCTGGCTCGTGTTTTGGCCGTAAACAAATATTGTATAACTATGTTGTAAACGCATGACCGAAAGTTGTTTGTCACGCACGTTGACGTTGCAATAGACTTGAGTAACAGAACACACACTTTTCTTTTCTGTTTCAACGAGTTTGAAGTTGTGATACATTGATTAATTTTCACTATTTGCTTTGCTATCTGAATAGTTATAATTTTCATTTTTTTTTAACCAGTTTGCGCCGGATGACGTATATAAACGCAAAGTTTTCCCCAAATTCAAAACGGATGACGCATAAACACGCTAAGTTCAAGTTCGGAAATGTCTGTCAGCAGCGAGCAAGGCCGGAAATGCGTGGGTGTGCTTCCCGGTACTATCGGCCTGAACCCGCTTCAGATCGAGTTTCGTTAAAAATAATCCCGCCCGTCGGCTCGGCGATGTTAAAATAATCCCGGCGCGAACTGGTTAATACAACTTGACTAAAACAAAAATTTCCAAAATGTTTTGCAACATGTTAACCTTTCTGCCATCTTTAATTTCAAGTGGCAACCTTCCTCGGTTCTACTTTGGTCGGAACAGTCACGTGATCACAGCTTAACCGAGATCCCCAAAATGCTCAACCAATTACCGATGACCAAAACAGTTCTTGGTTGCGCCCGCCAAAACACAGCCCAGGCAATGTGCGAAGGCAAAATAAAATAAATGGCTTTTTTTTTTTAGAGTTGCAATGTTCTCTTCCGCAACTTCAGGAATTTCATCGTCGAGTTTATGACTATTTTGTAACAAATTATACATTCATTTAGAATTGCTCCGTCTACATCTATACAATTACCTTCGCATATATCACAGTAGGCTCGGTCTCCAAGTCTAGCACCATGAAACTGAGACGGTGGTGGGCTGTCTGAACTGGACTGTAGAGGGCAGTCTTCGGTGTCGTGGAGGTCAAACACGTCGCAGATGTCGCAAAACAGTCGAGGCGGCGGCATTCTAGTGGATAACTCAAGACTGAAATGCGAGGCAAAATAAGCGAACAGAACAATTAAGGTTGAACGATTGAGACGGAGAGATTGAGAAAGAGAGATTGAGGAAGAGAGATTGAGACGAAGAGATTGAGACGGAGAGATTGCAACTTACTCCATGTCGTCCATTGACAGGTCGTTATGAGCCCCGTTTAGCCCTCCTTCCTCCATGATCTCTAGCCTTGCACGGAGCTCATCGTTTTTCCGTTGAAGGTCGACAATGACCGAGTTGAGAAAGGTAACCTTTGACAGAAACAAAAACAATTCTCGAAGGTGAGATTTGCAGTAAAGTACAATTTCAAGTCAGATGACAAACCGATTATTTAAGTCAAATTCAAAGTCAAATCACAAGTCAGTCAGTTTTCACACCAGATCACAGGAAAATTACATGCCAATGCCCAGGCCAATGCCCAGGCCAATGCCCAGGCCAATGCCCAGGCCAATGCCCAAGTCAGAGCCCAAATCAGAGCCCATGGCCGTTTTCCCAACCACAGCTTAGGTTCTGTCCAACACCAATGCCAAACTGCATGAACAAAGCCCAAGACAGAGACGAAGTTTGGGTTTGGTTAACGGCCTACGCCAGAGCACACACGTCAATTACAGGAGATGAGCAAAGAAAATGATGTGCCTTGCCACAGTTTATTGTTGAATAGCCTTTTTCAAGAAGCTCTATATTCGGCTCAGGCGCAAAAGCCGCCAAACTCCACTTCTATGAAAAATTGATTTTAACAATATCAAGTGAAAGCTCTTAGTGCATAGTACATGTATACAATAAATATTTGTTGCTGGCATTTAGCAGCTTTTGCGCCTGAACTCTTTAAAAAGAAAATTATACCTGGCCCTCTGCCATCTCTCTATCCTCTTGCAGCTTAGCGAGAATTGGATCTCCTGAAATTAACCACAAATCCAGTTATTCTCATTAAAGAAATAATCCAAACCCCTAGTCTGGACCCTGTAAAAAGCCCATGAAAGTTGTAATCCAACAAAACCAACAACAAAAACCTGAAGATGAATTTGGAAGGATCTAAGAGGGTTGGGAGGGTTGAGATGGTTGAGGTTGTTCACCTACCGTCTACATCTACATCCCTATTAGTGTGTTGGTTGGCATGCACTGCCTGAAGATGAATTTGGAAGGATCTGAGAGGGTTGGAATGGTTGAGATTGTTCACCTACCGTCCACATCTACATCCCTATTAGTGTGTTGGTTGGCATGCACTGCCTGAAGATGAATTTGGAAGGATCTGAGAGGGTTGGGATGGTTGAGATGGTTCACCTACCGTCCACATCTACATCCCTATTACATGTAGTGTGTTGGCTGGCATGCATTGCCTGCTGCTGAGCTTGCTGCAGGGCAACTTGTAAATCACCGTTGTGTTCCTCTAATCTGGTCTTCTCATTCTCAAGATGCTCCACCGCGGTCTTGTAGCTGCCAAGTAATGTCAGTTCCCCCTTAAAACTGGTAATCTTAAATTATCAGAAGAAAATAAAAAGAGACAACTTTATTTAGACGATTGGAGATTTTGATGAATAGTTTTCAGTATTGCTCATCAAGAGACAAGAGTTTAAAATGGACGGGGCATAAGATGTCTTGCTCACCTCTTGTTTTTGTTTGTCTATCTCCCGTTCTTTTTCAGTGACTAGTGCATTGGTGACGTCCAATGTGTTCTGTATTGAGTCCCTCTCAGCCTCATAACCCATGGACTCTGTCTCCAACCTGGCATCAACAAAGACAGATGTGTGACAGGAAAAACAAATATACAAAGTCTTAATTTGGTTAACCAGTTCGCGCCGGGATTTTTTTAACATCACCGAGCCGACGCGCTGGATTATTTTTAACGAAACACGATCCGAGGCGGGTTCAGGCCGATAGTAACGGGAAGCACACCCACGCAATTCTGGCCTTGCTCGCTGCTGACTGACATTTCCGGCCTTGCTCGTGACGTGTTTATGCGTCATCCATTTTGAATCTGGGAAAAAATTGGCGTTTATATAAGTCATCCGGCGCGAACTGGTTAAAGACCTTCTTGAACACTAGGATGATGAAGAGATAACAGTCTCTACCTCATTACTCAATTTGTTACTCACTTTTCTCTCAGCTCCTGTAGTTCTTTTTGGACCTTCGTGTGCTCTGCGTCCAACTGTCAATAAATTAATATAAACATGTCCAAATAAATAACAATGGACTAACTTTTCAAAAATATAGTTGAGGAGTCAACCACATCTTTACAAGATTTAGGGCTGGTTCCCAGTTCATGCAAATGCGAAGAATTGTTTTTGTCCTGAAACATTTTACTTTCTACTTTTTTGCGAATTCACAGTGTGAATGCTTGCCGTGAGTCTTCACGTTCACTTTCACACTGAATAGAAACCAGCCTTAAAGGATTGCGCATTCTTTGTCAAAATTATTGGTCACTGATGCAGATTTGAGCAAATTGCGAAGTGATAAATCTGGGTGCTCTAGTGTGTGAACAGTTAAAGATCGCCGATAAAGATTTCCTAAATAAGATTAAAACTGATGCAAACTGCTTACTAGCTGGAATGACCTGAAATATACAAATCAAATAAGTTAAGAGGGCCTAATATTTCGATCTTAACAAGATCTTCTTCAGAGACAAAACCAGGCAGACCAGATAAAGATTTGCTGTTGTATCAGACAAAAAGAACCTCATTACTAATTTTTTTCCTTCAATTTGTTGAGAATTATTATCAAGAGAACTTCTGAAATGGTGGAACCTGTTTTGATTGCGTTCAGAGTTTCTACTCTTACCTGTTGTTTGGCTTGTTTTTCTTCCTGTAGAGATTCTAGTTTTGTCTTTAGTCTGGCGGCCTCGGCTTGCGACTGGTCTGCCTGGTGTTGTCTGGCGTCGGACTCGCATCTGGCTTCGGCTCTGAAAAGGCCAACATTTCAAAGACATAAATATTCACGAGATCAATTGGTACTTTGATAAGCTATTCGAACCGAACTGTGAAATTGTTTGCCGAGGTAATAGACTAAAAATTTAAATTGGTTGTACCACCTCAAACTTTCCAAACCTCCTTGAACTGTATGGATTTGGATTAACATGAAGCACACAAAATGTAAGAAAGTATTCAGAAGTTACTTGACACTCACAGTTGAGCCTGTAGTGAACCCATAGTGCTCTGCCCTTCCTCCGTGGCTTGCGTCAGCGAATCCAGCTGCTGCTTGTATGTATCCACCTGCCTCCTCAGCCCTTCCACCTCGCCTTGTACCTCTGCTCGCCGTTGCTCTAAATCCTGAGCCTGGCTCTCGGCTGCGGTCTTAGCCAGTAAGACTGCTTCCTGCTTTTGGACAAGAGTTGAGTTTCTCTCCTCCGCGGCTGCCTTCTCCTTAAGTACAGCGTCTCTCTCTACGACTGCGAATTCCTTTTCTTTTCTGACAGCTTCCTGTTCTTGCCTCAGAGCTTCCCGAGTCTGTTGAAGTGCTTCCTGCGTCTGTTGAAAGCTTTCTCGAGTCTGTTGAAGTGTTTCTCTGTCCTTCAGAAGAGCCTCTCTGTCCTGGATGGCAGATTGTTTCTCCCGAGAGAGTGCATCTTTCTCTCTTTTAAGTGTCTCTAGTGATGCCCTCAACTCCTTTAGCTCTTTGCTTGTCTGTTACAAATCACAAACATTATATGTGTCAAGGTGAAGCACCCACAATTAAGAAAATCATCTAAAAATTGCAGAAAGATTGAAAAATCTATGTTTCTAACGTTCGCAGAATAATACCCACAGGCACCCTATTTTTAAACAAATTTTAACTTTTCTCCCAACATTTGAGTATTTGATACGAGTACCATCTTCACTTCAAGCAAACTTCTGTCGTTAAATCCGTAGCTACTTTTCCCGAGTAACTGCAAGTGATCCTTCGTGGTTTAAATAGCAGAAAATAATTGAGAATGTTCAAAGCAACAACGATAAGAAATCAGCGAGTAAGACAGACCTGTTGATTGAAGCCATCCGAGTCCATCCGTGAAGCTTCTAGCTGCTTCCGTAATTCAGATTTGTCTGTTTCTAGTTGTGACCTCTGCGACGTGATCTCCTCAAGACTCTGATTGGCTGCCTCACTACGGATGAAAGACACGAATATTGACATGACAACATATCACCTAAAATTCATAAAAAGTCACCGCAGCCACGTACAAAATTGATTTGCCTTTGATGTGATGAGCTGTATACTTAAATTCATATCTTCCCGAAACTGCCTAGTCGTACACATCATGTTAGTGTCACCGTGTGATTTGGTTCTACTCTAGTGTTAAATCTCCCAAGACCTAGTAAAAGACGCAAGACCTAGTAAAAGACGCAAGACCTAGTAAAAGACGCAAGACCTAGTAAAAGACGCAAGACCTAGTAAAAGGCGCAGGACCTAGTAAAAGACGCAAGACCTAGTAAAAGACGCAAGACCTAGTAAAAGACGCAAGACCTAGTAAAAGACGCAAGACCTAGTAAAAGACTCAAGACCTAGTAAAAGACTAAAAACCTAGTAAAAGGCGCAAGACCTAGTAAAAGGCGCAAGACCTAGTAAAAGACGCAGGACCTAGTAAAAGACGCAGGACCTAGTAAAAGGCGCAAGACCTAGTGAAAAAACGCAATACACGGCAACTCTGGTCTACCAAAATATAAATTGTTTTCAGACAAACTCTCTTATGATTGCAACAGTTGATAATATCTGAGATACTCACAGCTGTATTCTGAGCTGCCTGCTGTTCTCCTCATTTGTCTTAGACTCCTCCTCCAGCTGCTGTAGTTCAGCCCCTTTCCTCTTCGCCGCCTCGGCTACCTCAGTGGTCTTGCTCTCAAGCTTTATGGTGAGTTCTTGGCACTGGGCCAGGGCTTCTATTCGTTCTCTCAAGGCCGAGTCGCGCTCCTGGGTAAGCCTGCTTGAGATGGCTTTGGAGTCCTCTAGGGATTGCTGGAGCTGATAAGGAGAAAATGGGGGTTGGGGTTACAGTCCACATTTTGTACACGAGAACAAAGCAATATGTCCACAAGGACACAAATTAGAGAATGTGTGAAATTGTCCATGTAAACATTCCAAGTTTTGATCTTGTTTTTTTGTTTACCTCTATCGTTGTCTGCCCTTCTTTATCCAGCTGATCCTGAAGCTGTTTGTGTTTCCCTGACGACTCATCGTGACGTAGACTCAGCTCAGCTTTGGCTAGTAGCAGCTGCTGCTTCTCAGCCAGACTCTGATCCAGCTCCTCCTTCACCGTGTCTCTGTCTTTACTTGTCTGCTCAAGGCTGGAATCAACCTGGGCTTTATCCGTCTACCAAAAACAGAAGAAATTGCTCATCAATAAGGTTTTTAAGCATTTTTAACTCAAGGTTCCCTGCACTATATACAAATATTTTCCATTCCAGTTTATATCCGAGAAATTTTCCAAATTCTGTGAGACTTGAGATTTACTTGTGACGGACTTGTGACGGACTTGTGACGGACTTGTGACGGACTTGTGACGGACTTGTGACGGACACGACTACACCACGGGAGTGAACAAGAAAGAAACCAACCCCAAAAAAACCCAACATACCGTTAACGTCTCCACTTTGCGTTCAGCCTCCCTCAGCGAGTTCCTCAGTTTATTTGCCTCCTCCCCTAACCGCTCAAACTCCGCCTTCTTTTTCTCGGCCACTCCTTTGACCTCGGCCAGTTTGCTGTCGTAGCTGGTCGACAGTGACTCAACCTTGGTGGCGTGGGCCTCCTGCGACTGGCTCAGCTTGGTCTGGGCGACCTCGACACTCGCTTGCTGAGGTTTTGTTTGTGATAGGGCAAAAACAACTCATGAGGAGAGGGGGACAGTGACAGAAAGGACTGAGCAACTAAAAAAAAACAACAACAATTTGGGATCTGATAGAGCAGGTGTTGTTAACAAGACAAGGGGGGGGGGGTGGATTAGTAGGGGTGACAGAAGGGGTAACAGAGAACATACGGGGGAGGAGGGGTGAGGTTTAAGATGGGGACTAGAAAATGACAAAAATAAAATGTGTTTTTTTGTCTTTGTTTTTTTGAGCTCACAAACAAAATCACGTAAAAACCATATTTGAATAGCCATTTGCTCTTATTTGAAAGCTGTAACAATTTAAAGATAGCTTGTCTTTAGTTTGGAAAAATGTAGGGCGTTTTGAATGTATAGAAAAAATTGGCCTTTTAAATATTGGTAAAAAACAAAAAGAGTTTACAGAAAAAAAATGACCCTAGTTTTTTCATCAAAATATCTAATATCTTAAATCCTTTAAGATCTATATTTTTAATTTCCGATAAATATTCAACATATTCCTGCAGAAAATTTAACATATGAATAATTTCTGAACTTATAAGGCAAGGCTGCACACTGCATTTTAACTTGAATTAGTTCGCAACAGCCATGCAGTCAGTTGGACAACAATCAGCAGAACATTAGTTTAAAAACACAACAAATCTGAACTTTTGATTCTCGTTAGCATAAATCATTTGTTTAAACTTTGGTCCAAAGCTTCAATTGGCAATAAAGAAAACAGCTTAAAATGTGTAAGGAATCATTGTTAATTGCATAAAATGTAAACATTTGTGTATTTAAACTTTTTCTTTTTGAATAACAAACGAATATCATAAATACAAAAATTTGCTGGATTTTTCTTCTTAGCTTTTTAAGGCTTATTGCACTCTTTTGTGGAATTCGGAATGGGAAAGAGAAACGAAATCACACGCACATCAGTAAATAAAAAACAGGCAAAATAAACAAAGAAAATGACATACCCGACTAGTTTTATCGTCGGGCAAGAACACTAAAAGCGTTACTATGAAACACAACTTTAAAAAATAACTAAAGAAAAAGAACTAAGGCAAAATAATATAAAAACAATGACATCTAGGCATGAAAGGGGTTGGGCGGGTTACTGCATCACCTAAGGAAAAGAAAGGAATGGGGTCAAACCATCAGAAAAAGGGGTGCAAATTGTTTTTTGGCAAAAAATGTGAGCAATGGTTTGGCAAATAGATCTGATAGCTTTGACCTGCCAACCAGTCAAGCACTTTTAACCAGTTCTCGCCAGGATTATTTTGACATTGACCAGACCCAGGCGTGGGATTGTTGTTTACAAACCTCAATACGAGGTGGGTTTAGGCCGGCATCTGTGGGTAGCACACCCGTATATTTCTAGCCTTGATTACTACGAGCCGGTCGCTGACAGATAATTCCGGCATTACTTGTGACATTACTTGTTTATCTGCCATTCGTTTTGAATCCCGGAAAATTGTTGCGTGTATACTTGGAATTCGACATGAACTGGTTAAACATGACCGATCTATTATAACAGCAAGAGTCGAGATGTATTTAAGCAAGAGGAATTTAAAGAAAATCTTTTAACAAACAAAATCCGTGTCATGCATGTGATTAAACTCCAGAGTTGTGGGACAATGCAATTATGACCCAAGCATTGCAGTAGCTTAAAAAAAAACCCCCAAACCACATTTTAGAACCAAAAGTGTGGTGTTCCTCTAGGCATACTTTGGCATGCGCTTCAATATTTATTAGATTGATAAAAAAAATTCTAAATCCTAAAAATTTTGCTAAAAGATGGAAATATAAATTTTTAAGAGTAACATCGAGAAAACTGTTGAAACAATTCTCCTTCAGAATCAGACCAAAAAGAATCACAAAATAATTAATGTGCAAAAGAAACAGGCCAAATATTTAAGCAAGTTTTGAACAAGGTTGGCTAACCAATAGCACAGTTTTGAGCACAGTAAAATGAGTTTCTTATGGAAAATTATGCAAAAAAAAAAGAAAGAAAGAAGAACACATTTCACAAGAAATGTAGAGTGCGTGCACTTTCCACATGCCTAGAACACGATTTGATCTGGAATAAACCTTTATTGTGATTACATCAGAGGAACTGGATGAGTGAATAAAGCTCGTGAGGAGCCCCTTTAATCCCTACTCAACGTTAACATTTCCTCTTTGGATTTGATTAAAGGGAAAATAACACGATGACACCAATGAAAGAGGATGTGGTTTTAGATTTAACAGGACATCTAATTTGGGAGATTACCGTTGATGCGTTGAAGTATTCAGCAATTGGGCAACTGTTACGGTTTTGGTGTAAATGTCTGAGCGTCTACTTTGCAAACTTGTTTTGGTTTTATTTAATTAATTGCTGCTATCTAGGAGTTGAAATTTGTTGAAATTAAAGGTGAAAAAATTCCTATTTTGGGTATTTTATATTTTAAAACGTTATCTTGGGTTTTTTTTCTAGACAAGAAATTCAGACCGACTATATGTACATATTCTGTTTAATTAATCAGGATGCGTCAAAACATGCAAGGGTGGCGCTATGCCATCATAAAATCATGCTGGTTGGTGCAAATTAGTAGGATCTCATGCTAGCAAATTAGTCAACAGAGAATGGTACAAGATAGGGGTCACCAGTGGGAGGGAGGGTATTCGGATGAAGGAGGGTAAGGTTCGGATGAAGGAGGGTGAGGTTCAGAGGAAGAAGGACGAGGTTCAAAGGAAGAAGGACGAGGTTCAGGGGAAGAAGGACGAGGTTCAGGGGAAGAAGGACGAGGTTCAGGGGAAGAAGGGCGAGGTTCAGGGGAAGAAGGGCGAGGTTCAGGGGAAGAAGGGCGAGGTTCAGATGAAAGAGGTTGAGGTTCAAATGAAGGAGGGGGAGGTTTAGGGGAAAAAGGACGAGGTTCAGATGAAAGAGGTTGAGGTTCAGATGAAAGAGGTTGAGGTTCAAATGAAGGAGGTTGAGGTTCAAATGAAGGAGGGGGAGGTTCGGATGAAGGAGGGGGAGGTTCGAATGAAGGAGGGGGAGGTTCGGATGAAGGAGGGGGAGGTTCGGATGAAGGAGGGGGAGGTTCGAATGAAGGAGGGGGAGGTTCGGATGAAGGAGGGGGAGGTTCGAATGAAGGAGGCTATCACAGGTCTTAGCGTCATTCCTGGATGCAGCTATGGGATTCAGACTTGCCCTACAGTCTGCATAAGAAGCATTCTCTGTATTTCATGCCCAAGCCAATCAACAAAGATGCATAATATGGGTGCAACAATACCAATACACTGATTCATCACTGGCCTGCCCCATAGTGCCTTGCCCAATGGCTGCCGTGATTTATGTCCGACATGTGTGCACAAGACAAGCATGCATATATGCACATGACACACACACACAGCTGGAACACAGTGTCATGTGACTCAGCACGTGTTGATACCCACGTGCACAGTGGGACAGGCCTAGTGGATTACAATACAAACAGCGAGATCCATCAGGTCAGAAATATCAAGGTCAAGCTGCTTCAGAGTCTGCGATCACCCAACGCAGCAGAATCCATCTCTGGCATTGTTCAATGGGGATTAGCTCTCATAGTCTTAGACTGTGGTTGTTTATGCACTGGTGTTGACAGCTGAATGCATCAAAGTGCATCAGACTTTTTTAGCTGATGCACTGCGCTGCGTCTGGCAGGGTTAGGGTTAAAGTTTGTAATGCTGTGGCACGGCTAAACTGATTTTCTTTTTCCAACTTTTATTTTGGAGGGGCAATCTTAAATAGTACATTTACAAATTTTGTTGACAATCGCGATGCGTTTTCCACAAATCCACACGTCTGGTACCTGTAGTCGGGTGTCGGGTGTTTTGTATCGAAGCTGTTCGTGTGAGGCAGTCACATGGTATTGTCACACCCTTAATGCATAATGCTAAACCACAAACCTCACCAGTGAGTGTATTTCCAGCCGGCATTTCTCCACTTCTTGCCGGTGTCGCTCGGAATTCGTCATGGCGTCTCGCTGTGCGGTCTCGGCACTCTGGCTCACGGTCTCACGCAGCTTGGCCACCGATTGGTTGGCCTCTGACAACTCTGCCATTAGCTCTTCTACGCGCCTGAACAAATACAAAAATTGTGGTAAAACAAGGGTTTCGGAAACCGAAGTCTATTTCTGACAAGATGCTTGTTATCAAGAACTTCAAAAGTACCCAGAAATGTAAAGAATGGGCTACTTGTATTCAGAAGATTGAAAGTGGTTGCAATGCATGATGGGAGTAACGCTCACAGCTACAATAACCTCGCCTCAGCAAAGCAGACTCCATGCAACTAATCTCGGTCTGTCAAACAATTCTGGCAAAAAGTACATTCAACACCTCGACATGTCCAAAATCAAGGGAAACATGTTTTAGAGTTCCCTTTGCATTGTTTAGTAATACAATTATTTTCTGAATTCCTGAGACGTGAGGAGCAAAAATGTGGTGCAAACCTGGAGCCAATTTCATTAAGCTGCTAAGCACAAAAAAATGCTTAGCAAAAAAGTCTTGCTCAGTAAAATCAGGTTACCAGCCGAAAATCCATGTGTTTTTTTATGCTAAGCTAAAAACAAGCTACCAGTCACAAACAATACTCGTCACCTGCAAATTTGGTTGATAAAAAAGAATTGCCATGCTAAGCAAATGTTTGTGCTTATTAGCTCCATGAAATAGCTCCCTCACCTTTCTTTTGTCCTGAGCTGTTCATTCAGGTTGACCAGCTGTTCAGAATTGTCGCCAGAGCTCTTCATAATCTGTGCAATGTCAGCCTCCTGAGAAAAAATAAACACAAAACCAAAAAGTTTGCAAAAATCCAGAGTTGTAGACAATTGTTCTTGGTGGATTTCGGGGTTTGCCAAATCTTTACTCCAAAACTCACCAGTTTCTGTTTGTCTTCAACCAGTTGGGCGCAGCGATCCACGCTCGCCACACATTTCCTTTCTAAATCTACCCAGGAAATAAATAAAGGAAACAGACAATTTTAACAAAGAGGTAAAAACAAAAACTTGGATGGTTTGGACACAATATCTTCCAAAGTTAGGTGAGATTTTCAGAAAGTCAGTCCAAGAGAGAGAAGATAGGTGTCATTCAAACCTTCTGTTTAATTGTCACAAGTGTATTTCATACGCTTTTATAGTGTATTTTATAAGTTCATTTTCAAGTTTCTTCTGCCACCAACCTGCACATGTGTTCTTAAATTCTTGGACAGACGCTGCAAGTTCTTGAAGGGAAGACTCTTTGTCAGCAAGTTGATTGGTTAATTCTACACAAATATAAAAAAAGATGTAAGTGGCGTTAATTCATCATGCTGGGTCCTGAACTGACATTAAGTAAGAAAAGTCTTATTTTTTGTCTTTGTACACTGTACCATATAGTAAACTTATTATTTTCAAAGAAAAAATAATAAATAACAACATTCGTCTTTCTAATAGGTTGGTATCATTTTGCAAGAAGTTTTCCAAAATCATTGACATTTTAGCATTTCGGAAAAATCCTTTTGACAATTAATCGGCAAAGCTGAAAACAGAGCAGATAAACTGAAGCCTAATGATCCATTTACCTTCTATTGTTTTGAAAGATTGCTGCTGCTTTGATAATCCATCTCGAATGTGTTCCTTCTGCAAAAGGAACAAAATCTCGGGACTTAAAGAGCAATCTAAAATGTATAAATGACTTCCAACCATAACTATAAGAGATGCATCTTCAAAATTGACTAAGCAACTTTTTGAGGTAACCGTCTTCATGAAATGAGAATTGTGCAACTTTTCTTTTTTTACAAACGGTTCCAGCAGGATACAAAAATTACTACTTCTCTGTCCACAAGCATATTTCAAAGTTGCTCGGGGCTTTGGAATAGGGGGATTGGGAGGATGGCAGATGGGATTGATGGATGGGTGGGCAGCAGGGCATGGAGTTGTGGGTGTAGGTATCTATTAGCTGCAACAATTCTGTGTCTTCTGTGCCTTGGTCAGCATGCCAACTATCTTCTAATGGGGTGGGGTGTTGGTGGAATGACAGTTGGGGTAGATAGTTGGGAGGTGGGTCAGGGTTAGGGATCCATACCAATTGAGTCAGTTCCTCCTCCTGCGTCATGCCGTTCATCTTCTCCTACATGCTGTAAAGGGTCAGGGGTGAGGATGGGGTGAGGGTTAGGTGGGGATGGTGGGAGAGCTGATGTTTGGGCCACATACCAATTGAGTCAGTTCCTCCTCCTGCGTCATGCTGTTCATCTTCTCCTACATGCTGTAAAGGGTCAGGGGTGAGGATGGGGGTGAGGGTTAGGTGGGGATGGTGGGAGAGCTGATGTTTGGGCCACATACCAATTGAGTCAGTTCCTCCTCCTGCGCCTTCTTCTCTTTGGTCATCCCACTCATCTTATCCTGCATGCTGGCAATCTCCAAGTCTCGCTGGGTCAGCATCCCCTCACGTTGATTCTGCACCAGCTTGCTGTACTCCTGCTTAGCTACTAACCCTAAGGCGTTTTGGTTCTCCTTCTGAAGGAAGTCGATCTGCTCCTGGTAGGTGGCGGATTCTGCCTCCAGCTCTGCAATCTTGAAGTCCTTCTCCTCAAAGTTGCCCTGGGAAAGCAGGAAAACAGGTACTGAATCATCGTTTGTGATTAATTGTTAATAGTCATCTCAATCAATCTCATCAATTTTTTGGGATAAGTTTAGGCTTGGACAGTATTTGGTTAAATTGATTGTATTTTGTTTTTATTGAATACCGAATAATGTTGTAAATATATCGAAATACTGATAACTTTAGTAAGGGATTTTAAAACTGTGGTTTTGTTCTCGACAATGTGCCAAAGTCTTTTAACCCTAACTATCCCCATCCAGTCAATCTGTAACACAAAGTTTTGTTGGGATCTGTTAAGATGGGTACTGGACCCATAAACTGTCTTTTATACTGGGTTAGGAATACCTCCAGAATCAGAGTCCAACAGTTTGTGTGTACAGTTTGAGATATTGTGTTGAGATTTACCAGGATGGGTGTGGTTGTTAGTAAACTACTAGGGAGTTTATAGTGTTCAAGGGAACAAAAATCCTGTTTTCTAGCTTGGGTATAAATGTTTTGGACTAAACATAAAACAATGAGGATTCAAGTCTGGATCCAGACCGTGACAGACCTGTAGAACATCGACCTCTTGCTGAAATTTGGACGCCCGGTGGTTCTCTTCCACTAGTCTCTCTTTCAAGGTTCTCACGCGAGCCGTTTCTTCTTTCTGCTCAGCCTGTTAGAGACACAAAAACAGCAGGTGTTGAAAAAACCCAAAAAACTGATGACATAAAGATGATTCTGTGGGTTTCCGAAATGTCTTCTCATTGTCTTCTCTATGAGTGGGCTTCTTTAGGTTTGCGAGCTTAAAGTGCCTCAGGTGCTTTGAGGATTTCTTGGTTTCATTACCAGAAATATAGTAATAATAATATAAATTAGTATTTTAAACAACCAGTCCAATTCAGAAGTGACACTCACTTCGTCTGTCAGTCGCGCATAACAAGAACGGAATAGAATGGCCCTTCTGGGAACAAAACAAATTACTGAAAAAACACGGTATCCCACAAAGAGTGAGTTGAAAGCATGCAGTTCATTACATGTATGTGCCATGAAAACAAAGGAAGGCAAAATATTGTGGTATAAAATTACCCCCCCCCCCCCCCCTTCAATAACAAAATTACAAAATAAAATATAAAATTAGGAAACATTTTTGTAGACACATTTTTGTCTATAAACTCCAACACATTGAACGCCAGCAATTCCCCAGATATTTCACCTATGAGGTATTAAAACAAGTATGGAACATCGTCAGTGATGAAATCTTCACACGAAACCCAAACAGAGATATGTAACACCAATACAATGATGGGCCTCTTAATTACGTTCACAGGTCAAATCCCTTGTATTCCCAAGGCAGATGGTCAACACATTTCTATTTTCAATCTTTTTGAGGTCAGCGCATTTTATATCCTCTTCCTAATCTTAAACAATTCGGCAAAATTCCAAAACATGTCAAAAATTTGAAGAATATTAATTGATATTCCGAGAGAGTAGAAAAACAGGTATCTCTCTGAAACTAAATTATAATGAATTTAACTGTTTCATTATGTTCATATTAGAAACTTAAGTGTTTATTTAGACTTGGTAAGATCAACTTATTAAAGCCATTTACATTCCTTTTCAGTGATCTGGGAAAGTCAAGATTTAATGACAGAACCATTGCTCAAATTGAAGATAGGACTGGAATAAAATACCCTGTCAAATGTTTCTGCCCCAAATCAGTGTTGTTACTATCGCCCAACAGAGTCAGTTACAGGGCCCAAAAACTGGGTATGCATTATTACTTTTCCCCTCCTCAAATGTATAGTATTCGCAGAGATAACAGCTTAGTTGGAACTCACCCTATTAATATTTTTGAACAATTTTGTGGCATCAACTAAACAAAATGGACCACTAGTAAATCATCCTTTAAATTTACAGATAAATTAGCAAAATCCATGGTAGAATATTTAGTAATCTCACTATTCCTGATGGACTACAAATCACCGTCCGATATTCCAATCATTGAAATGGCCTCCCAAGGTTTGCTCTGATCTCTGCCTAAGATATTATCTAATAACCAGCTACGCTTCTTTATCACAATATTTCTTTTTTTGGAATACCGTGGTGGATTAATTTAATTAGAACTCATACAGATGGGCCTTGTTACTCAGGGATCACAGGCAGAGCTGTCCAGAGACCACAGTTTCTAATTATCAGGATGACCGTTCATTTCAAGGTCAAAATGTGGAAAATATAGGACTACTTTCCTCATCAAAATAGGCCCACTAATCAACTTAAGGGAAAGCAATTTTCCGAAGTCCGTTCACTGTGGATTAAGTAAACAGACTGACTCATTTACTTAAAAGCTAATACAAAAATTTAAAAACTTGTATTTTGATTATAATCTATTTTGAGAGGTATGGAGTGATTTCAGTAATGTGATTATAATATTGATCGACTCGGGGGGACAAACTGGACTTTTTATAGAAATGACTCATCTTTCTTTTAAATTGAAATTGGTCATGATTTTTTTTAAATGGTAGGGATTTTTTGGGGGCATGTTATTTGTTTTTTGGCTTATATAAACAAAAACACATACATGTATATAATTTATATGGTTTTATAACAGACAAACATTACATAAAAATGTTGGGTACAAATAAAAGTGTCAAAAATAACAATTTTATCATTTTTGTAATTTCTTCGAGAGAAAAATCAAAAACAAGTTTTAAAAAATGTTTTAAAAACAAGTTTTAACCAGATAATTAAGATCAAACATTAACACTCTACTTGGGAATTTTCATTCACTGAAAAAGAAATCTCCACTATCCTAGTTCTTACCTTGAGGTCCGTGGAATTGATGTTGGCCTCTTCAAGCCGAAACTGAAAATCCTCCAACTTTCTGCAGAAAAAAATAAATAAAGAACCGACAATGACTCAAACCAAAGCCGCATTCAAATAGCCTCATTAGCAGTCAGAGCTGTACATATACATGTCCTACACGACAATGGTAACAATTTACAACTGCTTGAGAAAACTGTTCTGCTTGATATGACAGCAATTGGTCATTTTTCCTGATTACTCTAAAATGTCAGCCAACGTTAATATTTAATGATACTGTGTTCTAGATATAATCATTTCTGTTCTTGCATGGATTCACGCGGTTTACACGAGGGAATTGTTCCTTGTCGCCCCTCAGGTTAAAAAAAATGGAAATTGGAAACAGATGAGCTCTCAAGATTTCATAGGGAATGTAGGCCCTCGGTGTTTTATTTTTAGCAGGTCTCACATCCTTTCAGCCAGGAAACCAATAAGTGAGTGCTACAGATGATGAAGTAATTGATGGGTGAAACTAACAGACCGTTTGATGTCAACACCAGGCATTGCCATGATATAAAGACATCAGGAAAGGATCCAGTCAAGAGATTTGACAATTCTTCTCTCTTTATTGCAACAGAAAGTGGTCTTTTTCTCCGTAGTTTGTGGGATAATATTGATCTTTGAACTTCAATTTGCGTAGCGTTCCTTCCTTACCATCCCCCGTTGTGTGCGACCAAGGTTCGAATTCCACATGGGAACGTGGATTGGGTTTTCAGTTTCTACTGGATTCCGTGGGTTTTCCCCCCAGGATATTCTTCTGGGGTTTTCCTCCCACCTCTAAAACTGTACCTTCTTCTCATTGTCTTCTCTCTACAGGTTTCTTCAGACTTTTGATCTACAGTGTAGGGCACTTACTAATAATAATGCTCTTCAAAACCAAATAATTTGTTTTTCCTTAAACAAATTTTCACTTTTTTAAAATTTTAACATAAAAAGATGATTCCTGATTATGCAACCCTCTGGAAACAAATGAACCCAAGACGTGAATTTTTATTGGGCATGGAATAATTTAAATTTTGTAAGGAAATAATTCAATAAGTAAATACGGATTCATCTGTTTCCTCTTCGTTGTCTCAATCGAAAGCAAACAACTTTTACATTTTGATTAATTATTATTATTTTTATTTTTGTATTTGTATTTATATATGTATTTTTTTTTTTTTTTTTTTGGGGGGGGGCCTTAAAGTAGCAAATGTACACCATTAAACAAGGCTATTTATTTTGTTGAATATATTTATGGATCAAGTTTTAGTCACACAGACCAAGAAATAAAACCTGAACATCCTAACTTTTTCCTTGCAGAAATAAAAACCAATGAAATAACTGCATCTGTCCTCACCTTCTTTCTTCTTCCAGTTGTTGCAACAGCTCTACTTTCTCCCTGTCAGCCGACTCGACTAGCGCCCTCAACGAATCCAAGTTCTCCTCGCTCTCAAGTACATACTACGCACAAAAGTTACATTTTACGTACGATGTCACAAGACCACACAAACTGATGACCTATAAAGTGCGCAAGACATAATCGTTCGCTTGCAAAAAATCTCAATTAACCAATATTCAACAGTCTCACTTGTCAAGGAAAATACTTTTTACTTGGTCAGTGAGCAAGGCACAACACAAGTGTCTCTACCACATGTCAGTGACATAATGAATGAATTATTGAACCCTTGTTTGGACTGCACGACTATGTCAATATAGTTGTAGTTTCCTTGTTTTAACCTCACAGGAAATAGTTAACCCACGTCAGTGTCTCTGTAAAATAAACTTTTTGTCTGAGGGGGACAAACGACATCCCCATAACGACATATATTAGAGGTTTGATATTAGGCATGTGCTTTCTAAAGTGAAGTACTGGTACATTGTACGAGGTTCCAGTAATGATTAGTAAACATGCTGACTGACAATGATTCTACCTTCATGTCATAAGTTAATCAGCTAAAATGGAAACAAGTGAATCTTGTACCAGTACATTGTGCAAGATTAACTACAGGTTATTCATCAAGTTGTTCAGCCATGACCTCATACTCGTACATATTCATTAACTTCTTCTCTTGCAATTTGTTGAACAAAGTTGATTTGACACGACCTCATACATATTTGACACGACCTCATACATATTCATCCTCTTTTTTGTATGAATATTGAGTAGCTATGACCTCATACATATATTCATTATCTTTTTGGCTATTGGAGAGTGTTGAACCATGAAAACAAATTTCTTTAAAGTTGCCTTTAATCGTAAGAATACTTGGCCCATCGTAAGCCAAATCACAAGCTGGGTCCTGGTAACAGCGGATTAGCCATGACAAAGTGATTAACAAGTGATTAACACGTGATTATCACGCGATTATCACGGGATTATCACGTGATTAACACGTGATAAATCACAAGCTGGGTTCTGGTAACAGCGGATTAGCCATGACAAAGTGATTAACAAGTGATTAACACGTGATTATCACGTGATTAACACATGATTATCACGTGATTAACACGTGATTATCACGTGATTAACACGTGATTATCACGTGATTATCACGTGATTATCACGTGATTAATGACAAGCTGGGTCCTGGTAACAGCGGATTAGCCATGACAAAGTGATTAACAAGTGATTAACACGTGATTAACACGCGATTAACACGCGATTAACACGCGATTAACACGCGATTAACACGCGATTAACACGCGATTAACACGCGATTAACACGCGATTAACACGCGATTAACACGCGATTAACACGCGATTAACACGCGATTAACACGCGATTAACACGCGATTAACACGCAAGTGACGTATGATAGGCAAGTGATAACTTTAGGACCTGTCTACCATAGTGTCTTTCATTACCCTTTTGCCATCAATTGTCATAATGTGGTTTTCATATCAACAGTAGTCTGTACCTGTTCATGTTGAGCCTTGATAACTGCTAGTTCATGCTCAGCATGGTGAGATAACTGTCAGTCACGATGCACATAACACAAGGCACAGGAAAAAAAGACAAAATAAAAAACATAAAACAAAACAAACAAAACAAAAGGAAAAAGAAGTTAGTGTTATTGTCCATGCTGGGCAACAAACTTACAGTTTTCTGGTTATCGTATGTAAAGATTACTTGAAAATTTTTATTTCAAATTTTTGCTAAGTATTTTTTCTTTCTTTATTAACTATGAATCTGTTCCCTTGTTTAGTAATCTCGATTAATGGGGTGCAGGGGTGGAGTCTGTGGGGTACAGGCAAAATATGGTCTTGGTTCCCAAGGAATATGGTTGTATGATCAGTATGATTGGGACCCAACTATTTTAGTAATGTTAACTAGTTTGCGCCGGAGGACGTCACAAGGGACAGTCAGTCAGTCAGTCAGTCAGTCAGTCAGTCAGTCAGTCAGTCAGTCAGTCAGTCAGTCAGTCAGTCAGTCAGTCAGTCAGTCAGTCAGTCAGTCAGTCAGTCAGTCAGTCAGTCAGTGACGAATCATGGGCTGGCCCCTCACATATAAGACTCGCTGAATAAAATTATGTATTCACAATGAATTATTTAGGTCCACTCACCTCAACAACCAACTACCAGTAATTTCTTAATTCATAAGCCTCACTTTTCCTAATCACAACGCCAACCGGTAACTGTGTATTGCCTTTTAATTATGCAGTCACCAGATTTAGGTACATGCCTATTTTCAGGATTCCCGGATAATTTTTTTTTAAGCTACGAGAAAAAATTTCACTTTACGCATGCAAGTCAGAATCACAAACAGTCATAGTACGTCTGTGTCATCCAATCTGAACCATTAGTGTAAATGAATCAGAGTCATGATTGTTAGGTGACAATGTGAACTCAAAATACGGCGAGTCGAAAGATGTGATTAAGGGTATGGTAGAATATACTGATCTCATGTGATGTCATTAGTAGCGACTATAATGTACACATTACAAGTACAATTAGGTTTACCTCACATACGTACTGTGGACATTCCTTTGTCTTCGCGTAGTTAAACAAACGTTGACTAAATACTCATTTTTCTCGCTTCCCCAACACAAATTTAACCTCAAATTTTGATTCTGAGCCTCTCAGCTGTTCATCTTACCTTTTCTATATATAACCCCAACCCGTTTTTCCTCTAAAGTTCTTTTTCAGAGATGGCAAAACGGATTGTGGACGTGTCCAAGTCCACAAACCGTAACCTCTTCCCGCATCGTGTGGACCTATATTGTTCGGAGGTCCACAGTGTGTATGCAAGACTAACTCCCTAGTACGAGACTTAGAAATACATCAAACATTTTAACTTGCCTTGTCTGTTTTTGTTTATTTTTGTGCGTGTGTGAAATGAGCGGATGAATTTAGCTAAATATAATGCAGATTTTACAATAGCTGTTAACATCTGCAAGTTGAATTTCTTTGGCAGAAAAACTCAAATAAAAATGAGTGCCTGTACTCAACTATTAAAACGTTAAAATTGTTTCTAAATTTCAAGAACTTTACGCAAGTGTGTATTTAGCCGAAACTTCAAAAAATAATTTTTTAACTTGGATTTTTTTTAAAAATGGTGTAAACCGGCCTATGATTCCTACTGCGATCTTTACTTGTTTATTTATCAATGTATAAAATGACTACTGTACATGCACACAGCATGCAACAATGAACCAATAGGGACAAGTGAAAGAAACAGCCAATCAAAGCCAGGAACAGAAGCGACCAATCACCTCAGCCCACAGAAGCGACCAATCACCTCAGCCCACACACGTAACCATAGTGACAGCAAATCCTATCACACCTTTACCAACCTCAGCCACCTTCAGCTCAAGTAATTTGAGTGGTGGGTGCGTTGGGGCGTGGTTGGGTGGAATGGGGTTTGGTGGGAGGGCGGGGTTTGGTGAGAGGGCGGGGTTTGGTGGGAGGGCGGGGTTTGGTGGGAGGGCGGGGTTTGGTGGGAGGGCGGGGTTTGGTGGGAGGGCAGGGTTTGGTGGGATAGGGCGGGGTTGGGTGGAAGGGCGGGGTTTGGTGGAAGGGCGGGGTTTGGTGGGAGGACGGGGTTGGGTGGAAGGGCGGGGTTTGGTGAGAGGGCGGGGTTGGGTGGGAGGGTGGGGTTTTGTGGGAGAGATTTGATGGGGTGGAAGGTTTCTGCGACCTTTGACCTCACCTCTAGCGATTCTCGGCTCAGGCCAGAGTCACTGTCCCTCTTCTGGTGAAGTCGGGAATGGGCAGGGGACTCTTGGAGGAGGGGTTGCATTACCGTGGCAACCAAACTAGACTCGTTGTGCGTTTCATCAGCAAGGCCATGCATGTGCGCATTGTCAGCTCTAAAACCAAAGCCATTTCTTTTTTCCGGCTGATATATTTTTTTTCAAAACGGAAAAAAAGCAGGCAACAGGCAGAAAGGAGTTACGTGGAGAAATAAAAAGAAATGAACATTTTAGAAATTAAATAAAACTGAAGAAAAATAAACATCGAGTGTGAAAATTAAGCTGACAAGTAGTACGTGTCATTTTAAACAGGTAACAGTGAGTTTAGTGCCAATAAACAATGGACCGTGTTTCTTTTGTTAGATGTTCATGGTAAGTACAGTATTTGGCAAAGAAAATATTGCACACACAGAGTGGGAAAAAGAAATTAAAGAAATAATACAGCAGTCAATTTAATATTGTAAGTGATGCATTGATTACGTAGTTATGCAACACGATTACAATCAAAACAACAAATCGTATATCACAAGAAATGAAATAAAAAATAATAAAATGAAAGCAAAACCCACTTTATTGTTACCTACAAGTTTACCAAAGGTCAAATAAACTACTGTCACAACTAAAGTATCGGAGAAGATTATTTCATAAAATGATATTTTTAACATTTTAAAAAAAGGCATGCATATACTGATGCTACAAAACATACGCTTCAATTTGTTCCCGCGAACACGACTGGAAACGCAAAGCGGTGAATATGCATTGCTGTCCGCGTTTTGCAAAATATCCATCTTTAGGAGCACGAAACACTTTGTAAAACAAACATGTCCTACCTGTGGACCCCCAGCACTTATTCTCCTACCAGCTTCCTGCGTCCGCGGTGATCCGGGGTCTGCCCCTGAGCCTCCATGACCCATGTTCCGAGAGAAACTGGAGGCGGTGGAACCCATGGAGCTCAGGGAACTGGTACTGCTGCTGCGTTTTTCCCTGGTGACCGCCTCTTCGGCAGGGCGGGGAGGGGGCTTGCCCCGCACTTTGGCGACTTTGTGAATGGGGGCGAACAGTCCGTGTTTTGGCTTGCATTGGAAGTACCTGTAAACACAACATTGGTAGGGAATGCTGGCATTTATAAACGAACCCTGCACGTTAATGCTTATACTTCATGCCAGAACAAAAGCGAATGTGATGCAGATTTGACGTCACGAAGCATTCGCTGCGAAAATTTGCAAGAGTTGAAATGTATTCAACTTTTGCAAAATGGCTGCGCGAAAACCTGCCGTGACGTCACAAATACGTGTTCGCATTTGCACTGAGTATGAACCGGTCTTTACAATTTCTGATTAAGGGAATAAATGTGTGTTCGAGAGGTTTTATTCACTCTGTTTAATGCCGCTGGCGGCTTGGAGTCTGGGTGCTGATAATTACCCGAGCCGAAGGCGAGGGTAACAGCACCCAGACTCCAAGCGGTATTAAACAGAGTGATTAATACCGACCGAACACACATTTATTCCCATTCATAAATATTTTTTTTGTAAAATTCAGCCAAAAAGCCCCCAGAATAACGGAAAATTGTCGCAAGTAAATTTCGGTGTTTTGCCATTCTGTGTGTTTTCCCCTATCCATGTTCACGGGCCACTGTCAAATGACATGTTTCCGCCTCTGTCGCTCTACATACATGCAATAAAGCGTATTTACTATGAACCAGACTAAATGGCCATCACTGCATCTGTACTCTATTTTCACATGAACTTTTCAGGCTCGGTCAAGAGGTTTGCATTTATTGCTTTCTTTTCAATGGTTTAAAATTACAATTTATTTAAAAATAGTTTTAAATATAATTATTTTCTCATCCCAGATTTCCTGATCTCCGAAACCCACCTTTTTGGGGGGAAAAACTATTTATCTTCTTTCACAAAAGTAAATAACTCTAGAAATTATGACATCACAACAAAAATAGCGCCTAGAAAGCAGACGATTTTTTTTACATCAACTTTTCAGGCTTTGCCAAGAAGATTACATTTATTATTCCATCTTGTATGGATTTAAATTATAACTCATTTAAAAAAGAGTTTAAACATAATTATTCTCTTTACCCCAAATTTTCCTGAGCTTTATAACCCACCCACTTTCGGGGCAACAATTTAGCTTCTTTGATTAAAATAAATATTTATCGAAAATGTGACGTCACTCCAAATACGGAATGACGCGCAACCTGTCGCGCAACGCCGAGATAGGAATAATGTTGTCCATGTGCGGAGGCCACTTTTGTTGCCAACTGGGTTTAAACACTTCCAGCCATGTCTTTATCGTCCGTTTAATACCGGCCACGTGACGGGCTCTCGACCAATAGGAATGCCTAAACTGTCCCAGGTATTTATGAATATTTGTTTAATGAGTAACCTGCAAGCTATAGAGAGAGTGTGGCCTAGTGGTTAGGGTTTGTGAATTGTGCACAGGTGGAAAAGGATGCACAGACAATCAACCTGCTGGCCATATATTGTGTCCTTGAGCGAGCCAGCGTGTCATGCCAATCATACTGCTTGTGCCCAATTCCCAGCTGAAGTATCAATATTTAAACCCATCTCTTTTGCTTAGTGTGTTTATAAAACTGGGGTTTGATATTTTTTTTGCTGTTGCTTTGCAAAATAGCGCACTCAAGCATTCATGCATAGGGTGTCTGCAGACCTGGTTCCTTCAAACTTCCTCATCTACTATTCCTGATCTCTACCCAGCCCAGTCATGCTTCACAAACAAAAGGCTTTTTTCTTTTCAACCCAAAAATACCTTGATCAGGTTATAGCGCCCTCAAGCGTTCACGCACAGCTCGCATACATACCTTGTTCCTGCCACGGCGCCATCATTCTTGCCCAGCTCTTCATCCAGGTCCACCCCGGCCCAGTCTCCCTTGGCAAACTCGGTGGTGCCGATGTACCTCAGCGTTCCTAGCTTGGTGCCACTGACCATGACACGATCACCACCCTATAAGACCAAAGGCAAAGAAATGAAACATACAGTAGATGGCGCTAGGTAGGAGAGTATCACTTACGTGCATGCACCGGTTTGCGTGAACTGCGTGTAGTATGCAATATTAATCGTTTTCTGAATACATGTATGCACAAAATATGTATTGTCATCACAAGCACACCAGGATCGAGGCAATGGTAAGCTTTCCACTAAAACGATTCAAGAAATAACTGGTAACAAGATTGGGGCTATATCCAATTTTGACAAGGTGGCATTTGAAGGATTTTGCAGGGTTGAGGAAGCATCCTAGCCAAAACAGGCGAAACAGAGATAGGGTTAAATTTAAGCTTGGTATAATAAATATAAGATTGTTTCTTATAAGATAGTTTCTTTGGGCAAGAAATTCTGTGTCACAATTATAAATTTTGGCGGGGGTAATTAATTTGTAAAAATTATATAAGGTACAATGTACATTGCATAAAAAGGTTTTCTTCTTTTTCAAATATTGCTGAAATATCTCCCCCCCCCCCCCCCCCCCCCACCCCCCACAAAAAAAAGGACAACAACCGGAATTGACTCCTGAACTGTGCGTGATATGAGCACCATTTCCAATGTTTTGATAAAAAAAAAAATACCACATAATTTCACTGTTTATTTTGGGATACACCCTTGTAATCCAGCGATTTCTTGAGGAACCACGAACCGACCTGTGGGCACCATCTTAAGGAATGCAATTATGACATCAGATCCCTTGATGTTACCTGGGGATGTATATTGATAGGCCACTGCTGGGCTTGAACTTTGTAGTATAAACACCTCCATGATTGTGCACACACAGGATGATACAATGTACTATAGCTTTAGTGCATTGCCCATTGGGTACGGAATACACAACCCAATGTAAATTTTTCAAAACTACAAGGACTAAAAAGTACACAATCTTTTTGTGCATTTTTGTTTGAAGCAGCAAAACTTCTCAAAATCTAAAGTAGGATGCACATCTAACCGAGCATGCAACTAAAACGTAACAACACAGAACATATTCCAAGCTAATCACAACTTCTTGCAGTGATTTTCAAGTTGTACACTGTATTTACAAAAGTGTGAAGTTAAAAAAAGAGGAAATTGTAAGCTTGCTTTATATAAAATTGATCAGAAGGCCCTTTTCAGACACCCACCTTGAGCCCTGTATTAGCATTATCCGTCTCCTCCATCACCAGACTGGAGGGCTTCCCCATCGTTGGGGGTAGCTTGGCCACCGATCCCCTGGGTGAGGCCACCCTCGTCCCCATCCTAGGTGCCGACGGGAGCCCCGTGGGTCGCGCCAAACCCTGTCCCGCAACAGCCGACGCAAGATTGGCGCTCCCAGCGGCTGACTCCCGAGAGAGTTTATCCGGCCGGGCGAAGACCCCTCTCTTGGGTCCACACTGGAAGTAGTGGACTCCGTTAACGGATCCATCGTTCTTTCCGACGGCTTCGTCCAGGACCACCCCGGCCCACTGATTAGGAGCAAACTGCGTCTCCCCGAGATACTGGATGTAGCCACGCTTGTTGCCGCTCACAATGACTCGTTCACCGATGATAAAATTATCCTTCGGGGTGGATGAGTTGGACGAGTTGGTGGGCGCAGCCACCTTGACAAGATTGTCGGCATAGTGGCTAGCTTCCGACGGCTTCATCCCAACCACTCTGGCAGATTGGGCCACTGCATCTGTATGCAACCAGAAGACAATCAAGTTATGGCTTAGACAAAAGGGTAAACAAACAAAACGTTTGGTCCCAAGAAACCTGTACATGTACAACTTGTGTCTTTAACTTTGAAAGCCTGGTATGTGTGTGTACACGTACTGGGTAAAAGTACATTAATTAAAAGAGAAGACAAGGGTTTAAACATGAACAAAAACATTGCTATCACCTTACATGGTACACGTATACTACTTTAATGCATAGTATACACATCAATATGCACTAAAAACCAGTAAGGGGAAACGCATGCATACACACTGCACTAGTACAAATAACTAAAGTGATTTCCGATTTACTTTGTTGCTTGCATACATTTAAAGGTACATATAGGATACACCATTTGCAGATATCAAAATGTTTTACTAAAGAATTATTAAGAAATAGTTAATTTTTTGAAAGTAAATAATAATTGTAGGCATCCAGCAAAATGATTGCGCTTGATATCCTATAATTGTTTCAAAATAGTTGAAATAACGAACGTCGTTTTTCTTGTTTTCCTCGGCATTCATGATTGTAAAACTTAGTACAGGTCAGTTAAACGATATTTAGTATAAAATTCAACCCCCTAAATTCACCCATTCATGATAATTCAAACAATTACCAATGGTGTATCCTACCTTAAATAGTACAATAAACTGGCAGTACATAGAAGTGAGTATACAGTGTATGGTCACGGGTGTATGCATATTTCTAATATATTCGCCCGGCTATATGGTTCACTAGTACAACATGTATCAAGTACATGTTAATGTACAATGTAAATAAGTACAGGTACGTAGTTATTGTTACAATTTGACTAGGAAGCCTAGGGCTGAATACAAATACATGTAATAAATTTTGTCAAATTGATCGCCCGTTTGTTTTGCACAGTTCCGGACTGCAATCAGCGGTCTAACACATCGACAACTACTCCAGGTCATGTTTTATTGAATACTGCTTATTACGAGTTGAGATCGCAGGAATAAAAATGAGGACATGCAGAGAAAAAGTGACTATATTCGTAGATTTGAACCATCAAATGAATTTTTGTGACCATATTATTTTTGGTCATTCTTTTAGAATGTATAGTCTTGATCTTAACCAGTTCGCGCCGGATGACGTATATAAACGCAAACATTTTCCCAAATTCAAAACGGATGACGCATAAACACGCCAAGTTTAAGTTCGGAAATGTATGTCAGCAGCGAGCAAGGCCGGAAATGCGTGGGTGTGCTTCCCGGCACTATCAGCCTGAACCCGCTTCGGATCGAGTTTCGTTAAAAATAATCCCGCCCGTGGGATCGGCGATGTTAAAATAATCCCGGCGCAAACTGGTTAAATAGTAAAACTGATTTACTTTTTACAGAAATTACAGAGAGTTCATCTCACAAATAGAGAGTTCATTTCACAGATGACATTCGTTCTGTGTGTTCAGATTCCCTGCGAGACAGCAGCTCAGTTTGTGTTTGCATGCTGCTGAATCACATGATCTCCTGTATAAAACAAACTGGCCCTGGGTATCTTTCATCTGTTAGTGAACTCTGAATTCATATACCGTAGGACACTACCATTAACATGACTGATAACAGATAAAGTTTTCTGTTGGATTATACATGACCGACCTTATTCCTCCATTATTATACCGAGTAGAGTAAAGAATGGGTGCAAAACACAGGGGCATGTACTACAAGCATGGAGGAATAATACAAGTATGTACAATAGTTATTCATGTTTATTTGACTGTATTGAGTACAAACAGTGCTATGCAAGTACAGGAAGCCAGCAATGGAAACAGCATTTCCTCGTTGGAATCCTGACACCATGCTGCATACACACATTTCTTGAGATTCTTACAGTTGTCGGTCTTCCGATGAAAACTGAAGGAGAACATAGACTTCGCCTTGGACATGATGATCCACTGGTCTGTGGAACACTACGCCCCTCCTCGCGATTCAAACATCAAGATCACTGCACATGAGTGTACAAGACTGCTCTAAACGTGGCAAACGATGTCAAAGTACCAAATCACAGTTTGGGATCAACGTGTCAATAATGCTAGCATTCCACACACGCACAATGCTGTGGTGAACATCATGTACACATGTACAGGTATTGGGGCTTCTATGAACACACAGACCACATACCGGTAACCTTCCAAAAAGGAACCAATACCTAGTAGCACATTTCCTGACTTTTCTCTCTTTTCCTTTACTCCAGCTCCTGGTTTATCAGTTCCCAAGCCACTTTCCTGTTCCCAGGGTCAGGGATCCATACCATTTTTACAACAGGGGGTTGAAATAATTTTCTTTTATGTCTGGGATTATTTTGGTGTGTCAAGTGAATTCCAGTCTGCAAAATCACTAGGGGATCGGATGACCTGTATTGTCACATCTAACCTGGTGTACTCTCACTGAAACTGTTGATGGATTTTTTAGAGGTACATGTATATGAATTATGAAATCAGATTTGATGGGTCAGTGGGCAGGGCTAGGGTCGATCTACAGGATGCAAAAATACACTGGAGGACCTACCGGTACTTGAAAACCTGCACCTGGGTGCATGTAATACAAAGTTTGGGTATTTGCTTCTAATTTACTTGCCGTTACTATTTTTGCGATAGTCAAAACAAAAAAGTAACTAGTTCAGATTACTCTACATATTTTGCATTATTTTGATGTCATATAATTAAATATTTGCTTCATGAAATAGCACTGTGCTGTGCACAAGCACTTGTGACAGCAACATTAAAACAAATAATGAACTACAAAAAGGTCATTTGATTTTGATACTAAAATGTATAGCAGACCAAGATAAAAAGTTGAAAAAAGTTTTAAAAAATTATGATCAAAACCCAGCACCCCCCCCCCCTTCCTCCCAAAAGAAGAAAGGATAGTAGGGCTTTGAGGTACAAAATCAAGATACAAGCAGGACTTTTGCAGGCTTTCAGGAGTATTTTTGGATGATACCCATATATACATGTATGTCCACTGCATCATAAGCCTCATTTGGAATTATCTGTACCCACAGTCACAAAACTTTTCTATCCTTACTACTGCGTCAAAGTCCTTCAATGCGTGATTTCAGAGTGTAACATTTTATCTGAGCTTTACAAGCAATTGTGGAACTAAAGCACAGGCTAGATTGCGTCCACACAAACATGGCGCTAGCTACGATACAAGGGTACATCAATCAATAGCAGCACCCACATAGCAACATTTTGCTGAGCATGGTGTATGCATGGTGAAAATGTACAAGGTATAATAAAACAAATACAGTGTGTATAACATGGTACAGTATATTTGAATAGGCTGAAATGGTATAGTGCCTCTTTAATTTTTCCTGTCAATATTTATTAGAGCATTTGACTAAATCGAAGCAAGACAGTTCTGACACTGTGGACCGACCCCTGTCAAATAAGTGACATTTCCCATTCCATGGATTAATGTATGTAGGATAAAAGGAAGTTATAATATTCACACAAGCTAGGCCATGGGCACTAACCACAGACAAAAAAAAATACAGGGATATATTTCACTTAGGATCAAAAAAATATGATAAGGACTGAGCACCAGACATGGCAGGGGAGAAGGGTTGGGGTTTTGTGGTATGTGATTTGTGGTAAGTTTTTAGCTTTTCCATATTTTGTTTTCTTTCTATTTTCATCACAAATCGCATATCTTATTTGTACATGTTTTTTTTATACTGATTTTTTATCACTTTTTGTGGATTTAAAAGACAAGGCCTCTACCTTTGAAAAAAAACACACAAGGAAATGCTTGACGGTTCTGTTCACAAACAAATATACCGGTATGTACTGGATTTTTCCTTTTAGGATTTTTCCTTTTATTTGAAAAAGAGAAACAAATGGGATGATTGAAAAACAAATATGATGAGTAAATGTACATGTGGGTGAGTGAGTTCTTTTTAGCTTTCTTTTAACACGAAAATAAATGTCTAACATTAGAAATTAGTTCGCTGCACCGTTTATCGGTTTCGCTGCACGGTGCAGTAGTACCTGGCGAGGTAACCCTGGCGAGTCCACTATCCACTGCACCTAAATACATGTACTGGCATATTTTGTATGCACAATGCCAATAATCATCTGAAATAAACTAGTAAAAGTAATAGCATCTTCACAGAGAAGTAAACGGTGGATATCCCTATAGGGAAAGAGTATTTACTCACCTGTACACAAAGAATTACTAGAATCAGTGTACAACATATTGTTTTCTTACTGTAAGACGTTAGTGAACCGCTATTCCTCTACTATACTCTAACGACTAACGTACTCAATTAAATTACTGTCGACTATGCAATAATAAGCAAGACATAGTTTATCAAGAATATCTTGAAGCAAAAATCTAAATAAAATAGTCTACGATAAAAACATTACTCTGAAACAATAACACGGACAGTAGTCGGAATAAAAAAAAGAAATGTATACATAGACACCAAAAACAAAAAATCAATAAAATTACCTGTTGAAATACACTTTACACAAACACTTGAAAATCAATACTACTGTACAACGTACTTGTACACTGTATGGTACAAACCCAACTACATGCATAAAAAGCAAAGTGTACATGCTCTAAAGTTTTGCAGTGGTTCACTATATAGCATCAACTACGTGCTGCCACTTGCAAACATCCTACCTTTGATACGAGTGGCGTGTAACAGGGATGCTGTGTGGACACAAAGAGAAGACAGGAGACAAGACATGTACTGTATTGCATACGTGTACTGTATTTATGCACCGTTTAACCAGAAGATATAGAGGACCGCAAGGGTCATCCCATCCGCTCCGCACCCCACCTCGCCCCGCCCCGCCCCGCCCCGCACCCCCCCCCCTCCCCCACTCCCCCCCCCCCCCCCCCCGCCCCCTAAAAAAATATTTATATTATATTTGCAAAAATGTACACTGTCAGAGATGAGATCAAAAGAAGATGACAGTTTAAAAAAATACTGTCGTCTATAAATACATGTCCTATTTCGATTCATAGATTTTGTGAAAATATTAAATGGAAAAAAAAGAAAAAGATAAGAAAAAGCACTGCTCAACATCGGATGGCCCCATCCTCCCCGGCCCCATCCTCCCCAACCTTTCACCACTCCATAGCACCACCCTTCCTAGAATGCCATAACCCATAGAAGCCCTTCACCCCGCCTTCCCTTAACACCAACTCCCCAGTCAATACACCTCACCTTCCACCTTGACAGTCTGCGAGTTCAGGCTGCCCGGCCGCGGGATCCCACCAGACTTGCTGATCCGTGACGGAGGCTTGAGTCCTGAGCGAGGCGTTGCCATAGTTACAGCAGAAAAAAGTCCCTCTTCCTGGGTTTCCTGAGAGATGACAAAATCTCGGTCCTCTCGCAGCTATCTCATCACCTCATTTAGTAATTTGATCTGAGTAGAAAGGGCACAAAAACATAATTCCTTCTTTAGCTTTGAGATGTTGACACTGACACACAGCTTATATTTTCACCTAAGAAGCAGACTATTTTATAGACCAATACACAATACAAGTCACGTGCACAAGCAGTTTAAGTATGTCACACAAAAAAGATGAATATTCCCTGACGTGTACACAATATGCCACAATAATATGCCACAATACAGTACTATTGTGCATAATGCAAAACAAATCTAAGCCCATAAAAAAATATACATGAAGACATAAACAACCCCCTCTAGAGGCAGTAAATACACTTTTTATTTATGAGCTTTTTAGCAAATCCATATAACCCAACACACATTATATGTCTTGTGTAATTACTATGTAGTACTCGTTATATTACATTCTGGAAAAACATTCAGCCTTCTTAAAATAACCTTGAATGACAGTGGCTGGTGTTTGTGTATCACTTTCCAAGTAATAGTATTTGTGGGCTAGGAAATGGTATTATCATAGCTGAATACCCTGGGGCAACAGAAAAGCATATATTGGGCTCCGGATTGTTCTACATGTAGCAATCAATGAATGGATTTGTCGTTTCTATGGGTCCATTGTGGAAGCTAGGCCCATGGAAAGATTCGTCCTAGTTCACGATATTCACAGTGTCATCAGATTACGAAATAGATACATGTACATGTACAGCATGCATATTGAAAGCATGTACACATACCGGTACAGGTCTACATGTGTTATGTAGACAAGACAAAATGTAAATTAAAAAGAAGAAAATTAATCATGTACAATGTAGCTGTAGACAAATCCATCACACGCCCATCTCATCATAATTAGTCTATCTTAAAGTCCTTCTCAAGTCCATCTTAAAGTCCATCTCAAGTCCATCTCAAGTCCCATCCCGTGTGCTCAAACATTCCCCAAAGATCAACATCCATCGAATCACAGAAAACATCTATTTTTTCCCAGTTTGACGTGGACACTATGCCAACGTGGCATCCCAATGACTCAGGCCATACGCTCATATACATGTACATATGTACCTCCACGACGTCAAAATATTCCTCAATCATGAAACAGGAACACGTGCTGCATGCATGTCGGCCAGTTGCCACCATACTGCTGCTCAAGATGCGGAGTGTGGTGATGCAGTATCCTCATTTGATGGAGAGCTCTGCGTTCAGTTGGCATTTGGCGAGGCTAATTACATACATGTACTGGTACATAATGATGGATTCATAAGAGTAACTTGATCCATGTGTGTATACATAGTAATTGCATGTAATTGAATGTCTCACACCGAGTAACAGATGAAAGTACAGGGTAGATGTCATCATGCACAATGTACACTACATTATTGTAATCACATGAACATCATACCAGTACATGTACACACATAAATTGTACATGCAGTGTTGTTTTAATTGCATAGTTGACATTATTTCATACAGTAACAGTGAGGTGATAGATGACAACCTTCGTTCCGCCCTGTTTATTTGGCATCAAACCAATGTATGCAGTAACACGTTAAGCTGCTTAACCAGTTCGCGCCGGGATTATTTTAACATCGCCGAGCCCACGGGCGGGATTATTTTTAACGAAACTCGATCTGAAGCGTGTTCAGGCTGATAGTGCCGGGAAGCACACCCACGCATTTCCGGCCTTGCGCGCTGCTCACTTACATTTCCGAACTTGAACTTGGCGTGTTTATGCGTCATCCGTTTTGAATCTGGGGAAATATTTGCGTTTATATACGTCATCCGGCGCGAACTGGTTAATACGAAAGAAGAAGATACAGTAACAGTACAGTATGTATATCAACGTATAACGTATGTACAACTACAATACAGTATACATACATTTAAAAAAACTTTTACATGTGATGACGTACCGGTACATTATTTTACGCATAAATATGTACAGGTGTACACTCAAATCTCAGGACACATAACATGTACAATTCATATCTGTAGACACTGTCCCATTCCCTTGTGTGCATACAGTGTTCACCAGAATTAATACAAATTCACATTTTCAACCCACTTTTCAATTCTTTTCTAATAAACCTGCCCTTGACTTAGTATTACATGCACCATTGGTAATTGCTTGAATTATCATGAATGGGTGGATTTATAGGGGTTGTATTTTATAGTAAATATCGTTTTAACTGACATGTCCAAGGCTGTACAATCATGGATGCCAAGGGGAAAAAGCCAACAAAATTGACGTTTATTCTTAACCGGCGTCAGGCAGTTGTGCTTGTTGTTCTTGATATTTTATTTTTGAAATCGCTGTCTGGAATTACAGGATATCTAGCGCAATCATTTTGCTGGATGCCTAGAATCAATATTTACTTTCAATTAAATAAGCAAGATATTTCTTAATAATTCAAGAGTAAAATGTTCGATATCTGCAAATGGTGTATCCTACCTTAAAGGTAGGATACATCATTTGCAGATATCGAAAATATTTTCTACCGAATTATTAAGAAATATCTTACTCATCTGAAAGTAAATGTTGATTCTGGGCATCCAGCAAAATGATTGCGCTAGATATCCTGTAATTCTTCCAAAAAATACAATTTTATAATGAAAAATTCGCGATCGCCGGACGGCGAGCGCGAAAAAACAAAGATAACATAAGAATAACTGCTCGATGCCGGTTGAAAACAACCGCTGTTGTCGTGCTTTTCTCGGCATCCATGATTCTAAAACTTCGGACAGCTCAGTTAAACGATATTTACTATAAATACAACCCCCCAAATCTACTAATTCATGATAATTCAAGCAATGACCAATGGTGTATACTACCTTTAAACCCCAGTAGCAGTAGCATTTGAACTGATGGTTTGTGTTGGTGTTTCACACCGAAAGGCACTGGCATGGTTACAGTACAGTGCGTTTTCATCACTGCTACATGTAGTACTACACAACAGTACGTACGGTACATGTACTTGATTGGGTCAACCAGAATATGACAGATCACAAGGTGAGCTCTTGTTACTATTTTTATTGGGCCCAGTCCTCCCAAGGTCATTTCTGGGGTTAACAACAGTTAAATTGCTGGGCCCATGATCCCCTGAATTGTGTATATTACTGCATTCTTGTATATTCTGGTACTAATAATTAATATGCTTTTGCTGTGATTTTCAAAAATGTATGGATTTTAGGGATACTATAGCAAATATTGTCACACAGTGACTGACCTGTTCAAGGTTTTGTGTAAGTTCTAAAAAAAAAAAAAATATATGTTGTTTTGGAAGTCTGGTTCCCTGATCATACTTCAAACAAAACATAGCATTTTACAGAGCTACAATATATTTTTTTTAAATTACAAAAAGTGTAACTCAGAGGTAACTAGTATGTATAACTTTTGTACTGCAAGAAAAAAAATTCAAAGGAATTGGAGAGTACATTTAAACTGTTAATGAAAAACTTAATTTTGCAGTGTTAGTGGCAAATTGACAATGGGACAGTTCTATGAATGGACTGAAATTGTGCCCATGGGCAAAAAGGTGGTAATTGCTCTCACATCAGGGGGTCTAGGTAGAGCTGCAAATACAAGTTTTTATTCTATCACCACACAAAAAAGAAAAAATCAAATAAGGTAGTTTTCCAAAATAATTTGTATTAAATCGCATACAGTATGTGTGAAATTTACTGAAAAGTTAATCTCCCACGTAAAGTTCGTTTACTCTGCTTCACATAATGCCTCGGAAAATCTGTTGAAATCCATCACTGGTGCTAGTGGATTTTGATGGACTTTTGATGGGACACATGGCTTATCTGACCAAATTCCTAAAAACATATCATAGTGGGGTGGGTGGATTTTAATAGAGTTGAGAATATGTTAGGGTTAATAATTTTCTGTCAATTTTGACATTATGGGCACTAGAAAATGTTTCCCAACTTCAAACTTCGATCCCAGTTGGCAGAACGCTCATATGCCCATACATTTTATGATTGGCATATTTGTAGATCAAGTATTTAATACAACACATGTAAATTGTAGCTCATAAAATTGGCTCAAGGTTCTTATGTGGTTAATTTCAGTGGTTAGATTTAGCCAAACAAACAGGAAACCTGTGGGTGATATGGAAACATTTCTATGGTCTGTCTACGTCTCTGCTTAGGGCAAACCTCGGTGGTTTCAATTCCCTTGAAAGAAAGGCTCTGTCTCCAAAGACAGAATCATTAACAGAGACCTGATTTATGCGATTCCAAATGGAGAAAGTCTATAAGTGTTGCCCAGAAATGACACAGGTAATTGCAAGTATGCATTGCTAAAATGTCTGGTTGAGTGAGTCAAGTTGAAAGAATCCGGTGTGCTGTTATTTTTATCTGCAGATTTTTGGCGGGGATCTTTTCTGCTGCGTGTACACCGATAGTCCGATACTATCAATGATTACGTACCAACACTGGTACCGGTACATCCACATACTCAACAAGTGGGACAAGAGCAATAGTTACAATTCAAGTCAGTTTTTCAATTTTCCTAAGCTGAAAAAGTTACGATGTTTGCCATAGACTATTTCATACATGTACCAGTGCAGCCATCTTTGCGATTCTTTGGTAATCTTTTGGGGCTATTTCATTAAAAAATACGCCAGGTCATACAGGTACTTAATAAGATGATGTGCATGATGGGATAAATATTTGCATGAAAATTCCCCCCAAAATTAATCATGTGATCGCAAAGAAGGTGGTATGCGTAAAAGGAAAGGAATTTAGATGGAGTTGGGAAGGTATGGGTTTAATTTAAAAGATATTAGTAACTTTTAACCAGTTCGCGCCGGGATTATTTTAACATCGCCGAGCCGACGGGCGGGATTATTTTTAACGAAACTCGATCCGAAGCGTGTTCAGGCCGATAGTGCTGGGTAGCACACCCACGCATTTCCGGCCTTGCGCGCTGCTGACATACATTTCCGAACTTGAACTTGGCGTATTTATTCGTCATCCGTTTTGAATTTGGGGAAATTTTTGCGTTTATTTTCGTCATCCGGCGCGAACTGGTTAACAGAATGGTTTGTTTAGTTTTTTTAATGCACACAAAATAACTTTCACCCAGTGATAACTCAGTACCTTATGGTTCACTCAACTCAATGTAAAAACTTAGAAATCGACCCATCCTCTCCATAAAGTTTTGCCCCTGGCATAGGCAATAATTTCCCCACCAAAATTGAATCGAAGTTGACCCCTGACCCCTGGACTATAATACCCACAATCCCTCGAGGGTTGGGTTTGTATACATGTACATGTAGTAACCGGGCTGGTGTTTTTTTTTTTATAATAAGAGGTTGTATCCATCCACCTTTGTTGGGGAGGGAGGGGGGGAGGGAGCCCCGCAGGTCAGAAACCGAAACTAACTACGAGCCAGCCACCTGTTGGATGGGAAATCATTTATGACAATCTAAACATTTTATGTTTGTGTGGGAAACTGTTGTTTGTCTTTTTCCTTCTTTACATATTTGTAAATTTAATGCACGAGCTAAAAAATTGAGTGCATCGACACAACATAAATCTTACATGTACATGTAGCTCTGACTGTAACATGAAACTTGCTGTACCATAAAAATAAAAAAATAATATGTACACTACACATGTACAGAGAATGTAAAATGACAAAATATATATTCATGCAAACAATGGCATTATGACACGCAAAAGGTTATCTAAGCAACAATATTTGAAGAATACAAACATTGAAGTTGTGCCTTAATTGTAGTACTAGGGAAAGCACACACAAAATGCAAATGGGGAACCTGAATGCACATTCAACACAATTATGACACAAAGTCTCCACATGGCAAATTAAAGGTATTTAAGTGTAAAGGTCTTCACAAGGAATTCATGAAATTATATGGATTTTACTCAAAAACTATAAATTTCCAAGGTACATGTACATTTGTCGTAAATTGAACTGAACTGAAATTGAAGTATATTATTTAAGGAATATTTTGGTCAACATTTCAACCTAGGAAAGTAATTCTAGTTGCAATAGGAGTATTTAAAAAAATAGCTTTGGACCCTCTAACCATTTGTACACGAGAACAAAGTGATGTCTCCTCAAGGATGTTAGTGTGTACTGCACAGTGACCTTATAAGTTAAAGTGATACCCTATGCATCACAAAGCACCGGAACACATCTGCAACCGTGCATAAAATAAAATCTCTGCATGATTTGCCAGCAATTGACAGTATTTCCGTCCATCTTTGAAACCCCTTGTTATGCTGACAACAATGCCTATTCAACCAAATACATTGAGGTAATTTTCTAAAAGTCAGATCCAGTGATTCCTGGGCTGACTTTTGTCGAGCGCAACCAAGAACTGTTTTTGTCGTAATTTTTGGTCGTCAGTTAAACTGAGGATCGGGGTTGGTTGGCACTCAAAATTAAAGATGGCGGAATATGTTGCAAACATTTCCAAAAAAACTTCTTTTTTTTAGTTTTTAGTAAAGGTATCTGAAAAATATACTGTAACAAATTATATTAGTTTGGAGCAAATAGTTACAACTTTGTTGGCCTTATTTTTATTTTTAGAGTTTCAAAACAACACACATAATTACTTCCATACGTTTCAAGTGACTGTGTGCAGTCATGATACCAACTTGCCAAATACGAGTCCAGTTAAAGATTAGTAATTTGAGCAATGTGACCTGGGAATTCAGAAATTCTCAAGCTACAAAGTCTGCCCATCGCAAGGCCTAATCTGAACCGAAAACCAGTTTATTAATTCAAAATAGTGTGTGCTTAGTCATACTGTAGTAGTCCCTATAGGTTTTTTTTTAATGTTGTATTTTATAATTTTGTATAATATCTAATAATATTCTTGAAAACAACAAAAATGTAAAACTCAAAAGAGTAAAAACTGAGAGAAAACTAAACTATACGCGTTCAGTAATGCATATTACATGACTCTCCCCAGAAGCAGAATCAATTTAGCCCTTGTACAATGTATCAGAATAACCTGATTATAAAGAAAATGCATTAATTTACCTAGCTGGCTTGTTTCGCTATAACTTGCGAGTGTTCTCAAATTTCATGGCTCAACACATAATGAATACCAGTAAATAAATTATGTACAACACATGTATTATATCGGTATTGTAAATTTACTAAGTTTTGGGCTACAAAATTTTCAGTATAGAAACCTGGGCCCAATTTCATGGCTCTGTTAACCACAGAATTCCGCGCTTACGGTGACCATTTTCCGCTAACCGCACTAGCAGAAACATCATGTGCTTATCCTGTAAGCACAGAATCCTTAGTTAGGGTTGTACGCATGCTCAGAGACCAAAATTCCTAGCTAACACGTGAAATACGTTTACCGTAAGCATAGAATTTTCTGCTATAGTAAGCAGGGATTCTTCGCTAACGGTAAGCAGAGCCAAGAAATTGGGCCCTGGTCTATGTCACATTCCATTTTCATTAATTGTTTAGGGACATTTTTTTCTGAAATCCCCTAGTTTTGAATTAAAGACAATAACCCCGGGCAACTAATTGTTTCCTGGACTTTGGTGTGGTTTACAAGACTTACAGTGGGTCAGCATTCCACAAATGCCTCGCAAAAAAGGATTGTGGTTGAAATTAAATTTGGATGTTGACTGAGAACAGAGACACCGGATCTGATGAAAGAAATGTAGAGGAGGGTCAAAAACAACAACATGTTTCATTTCTTCAAAACAGTCATTTGATCGTTTTTCATTTTGTCCCAATAATAACAAATTGATGAAGTTTCAGCTCAGTGGTTTTTTTACATTTTGAGAAAACAGTGAGAAACCATGCACGACTTTTCGCTCACAAAGCACAAAATTGTCGTTACGTTTTATTTGTAAAGATCAACTAAATAATAATTTCTTGGTTTCTTCTAAAAAATAGCAAGCCGGACGAAATTATTCCCTGCCCGTGTTTAGCATCAGTGCGATCTTTTAAATCCATGTAAGCATTTGGATAATAATTTACTTTTATTTTAGTAAATTACTTTTGGGATAAATGCAGATGGTAAATAAAATAAACACAAATATAACCTACATGTACCGGTACATGTACCCTAACAGTCCTGGGGCCAATTTCATAGAGCAAGCACACAAATTTGCTTAGCATGAAAATTTGTGCTTGGCAAAAACAAGGTTACAGGCCAAATTTTTACATGATCTTTATTGTTTTAGATTGATAATCAGCTGGTTTTTGGCTTAGCATGAAAAACCGGTAGAATTTTGGCTGGTAACCTGTTTTTAATGAGCAAGACTTTTTTGTGCTTAAATTGGTGTGCTTAGCAGCTCTATGAAATTGGCCCCTGAATCGTTCAAAATTAATATAATTTTGCACAACTTCTAGGGGGTTAGAGTTTTAAACTTATTGTGTTTTTTTCTATTCGGCTTGCTAGAGAGCACATGTATGTATTACAGTAACATTTAGGTGAGAGTTACATGTTGATTACAGATGACAATGTGGTGATGACAACTTGGCTGTGAATATATGATACAAATTTCCTCATTGATTACTTCCGCTTGTTGTATTTCATTTTTATTGTAATATTTCAAATTACTTCCCTAACAATAACACACACATTTAGCTTATTAAAGGTAGGACACACCATTTGCAGATATCAAAAATATTTACTACCGAATTATTAAGAAATATCTTACTCATTTAAAATAAATAACGATTGTAGGCTTCCAGCAAAATAATCATGTAATTATTCCGAAAAATATAATTTTATAAAAAAAACTCACGTCCGGCTATCGCGAAATAACAAAGATAACATAAAAATAACTGCTCGACGCCGGTGGAAAACAAATGCTGTTTTTCGTGCTTTTCTCGGCATCCATGATTTAAAAACTTCGGACAGGTCAGTTAAACAATATTTAATATAAAATACGACCCCCCAAATCTACCCATTCATAATAATTCAAGCAATTACCAATGGTGTATCCTACATGTACCTCTAAAGAACTGTTGTTACGAGTGTAACGATCTTGCAAACACTGTGTGGACTTGCAAACAAAAAATGTCCACACAATACACAAACGGAAAACCTTGTGTGGACTAATAGCCACGTCCACACAAGGTTTCTCCCTTTTTGAAAAAGAGCTCTTGAGGTAAAATAAAATTGGGTCAGGGTTATATTTGGAAAAAGTGAAGGTGAACACTTGAGTTCTAGCCTCTACCTAGTTGTGGGGACAGGATCTTTTGTTTTGAAAAAAACAGACTGAGTAGTGGGGACATTTTGGAGTAAAGGGGTTTTGAGGTAAAATTAGGTTAGGGTACATAATGAAAGAAAATGTAGAAGACGACAAATTAGGGTGATGTTAAAGATTTTAGATTTTAAGAATGTTCTGAGTTTGAGAGATTTCCTTTAGTACACAAACCCTATTATATGGAATGATGGGGATTTGTGACATTTTGTCGAGAACTTTGAACTAACCGAATTCAAAGAAATGTTCACACAAGGTGTAATGTGGACCTGCGTGAAGCTACTTGGAGAACTCAACCTTGGAATTGCTGTACTAGGGCATTGTGTGCAAGGCTCTATAACAACAACAACAACTACATGTATTATACGCGTGTGTGTGCGTTTGTTTTTGATTGAAATAGGGGACGTATGACAAAGGGAACAATGGGGTCCCCTATTCCGCAAAGGTCCCCGATTCAGACTCGTGTGCAAATCCTATGGCGATCATCCGAAAACGTTAGAGTACAAACAAAAGAGGGAAGACGGTCGGACAATGCCCCGTCCCCTATTGACGGCATTTACCCACTTGCGGGGGTGTGTGTGTGTCTGACTCATGTCACAGTGGCTAAATTTGAATGACTAGTTTTACTAAGAATGTGCAGCTTGTGTAAAGGGTATTGATTCAATCAATATTAGAATGTTTGTAAAATGATTTTGTAAATAGTTCAAATGGAACAGATCACTCTGTAGCCATATTGTGAACAACTTCTGTCTTCTGTGCAACTTGCAGGAAAACATAAACCTAATGCAAATTTTATGAGGTCTTTTAGATAGGCCCTCTAGGCTCTACTGCAGCTCAAGTGGCCTTGAAGTTCAAGTAAAAATTTAAATGTTGTAAATATTTAGTAAATACAACCGAGAAACAATTAGTGAATTAATGTTTCACGGTAATAATATATGCAACATCTTGTTCATGGGGCAAAAAGAACATGCGTTGCTAGATGCGCACACATTTAAGAATGAACGCATGACTTGGAAGCGCAAAGTTTTCAATCAACGATGCGTACGCACAGCAACGCGCGCGTGTGAATTTACCCAGTGAACAAGATGACGCATGTTATACCGTGAAACACCTAATCATCGTCTTTCTTTATTGAATAATGCGTTTTATTTTCACAAAGGTTAAATAGCAAGCATTAATAAGGTTCAAGTTAAGTGACCAGTAAATCACTAAATACATTTGAAAGACAACATTTCAATAAAATTTGCAATGGTCTACTCCGGGTGACTGACAAATCTTTACTTTCACCACGGAATGCTATAAACAGCATGCAACACTTGCACAGCAGTGCACTGGCGCATAATGATTGATAATTTATCATCATCGACTTGAAGTTGATGATCGAATCGCCGGCCCGATTGAATCGTGTCGGGCGAAGACAAGGTAAAAAGCAAAATAAAATCACATCCTTTCACAACAAAAGCATTTGTTACATCTCTACACTCACCAGTTGTTGAAGACGTCAGTTCACTGGCATTCTTGTTCCAAAAGTAACGAAAATATGGCATCTGAAGAGGCACATTTTTCTTGTGAAGTTTAGCAATACGAAACGTCAGATCGTCACGGTTTTTTATGGTCTCGGTGTTTAGCGCCCTCTGTTGACTGAGAGAAGCACACCGGCTATATACTATCCGCGCAAGTTGCAAATGCCAAATGCACTTAGTTTAGGACTCCGAAACAATAGCTTTCTGGTACTGTGGTAGGTTTAATCATGGTTTAATTTCTTCTCGACGGTTAACATTAATTTATGAACAGTTACTCAGTTCTTCGTTCAATGCTTAACTCTGATTTTTACCGCTGCATAAAACATGTCACTGAAATAAATCTAACCTCTGCCCAAAAGTAACGTTAAGTCAAACTGTACATTGCATGTGCGCAGCAGACGACATTATCGTTTAACTCAAGCGTTTATGTTTTTGACAATTTTGTAGATGTGTTAACCTTGTTTTATTAAGAAAAAATATAATCTTTGTTGCCTGTCTGTTTGTTTTAGGTTTTCAAAACGATTGGAAAGCTTTCAAAGGACTTGAACTGGCTGAAAAACGTGATGGAAAGTCGAAGTAAGAAAGTCTTGATTGATCTGCACTGGCGCTGTCTGTGGGCTTATTCTTCACATTCCATGGCCCAGCGTTACTCTTCTTAATTGCGAAACTTGCGCGAGAAAATAAAAAGAATTAAAACAGCAAAGCAAATTATTTTAAAAGCTTAATGGAAAGTTGCTCATAAATCAAACTATTGCTATATATAGGGCTCCCTCTATTGGCAGTTTTGAGGTAACTCAAACTTTTGACCAGTCAGAAACTTTGTGGCTTCATCATTTTTCAGATTTTGTAGCAATAACATCTTTGAGGGTGAAACTGTTAGCACAAATAATTAAATACTTTATTTTTATCTTCTTTTTGTACCTTCTTTTTATAATCTTTTAGAAAAAGTAATGCCGAGCTTCAACAAAAACAAGCGGCCTCGGCAAGCACTGTTTGCCCATCCTAATAATGAAAACAACAGCAATGCAAACTTCAGGGGTAAGACAAAGATTAATAACAGAATAAAGACTTTAACATCTAACTTTATTATGCTTTTTGAGGGTACATTTGTTATGTGTTTTATATTGATAACAAATTAATTGGACAAACTACAAATAGTATACTGACGATCAAGTTGAAAAAGAAACTTGTCTATTTTTATTTTTCAGGAAATGTTGCTCCTTCGTCAGGTTTAAACCATCGGCCCAACAAGCAGCCTCGTATGGGTCCAAATAACCAGAACCTTGGACCATGTCAACCTATGAACAGTAACTACAACAATGGCGGACACCCCAGGAACGGAATGGCGCAAAACAGCGGAAGAGGTAATGTAGGAGGGAGCATAACTTGGCTGAAATATAGGAGGGACAGGAATTTGAAGGGGGGGGGGGGGGGGGGGGGGGGGGGGCAGAAGTTCCTATTTGGGATGCTGCACAAAGCAATTTTCCTTTTTCCTTTATGTTTATCCCAACTCACTAGAGGGATGTCAGAGACAACACACTAGCCCCACCCCCCCCCCCCCCCCCCCCCCCCCTATTAACCCTAACTCCCTACCCATTTTTACTTACACATAACCTGAATCCTGCAAAATCCTCCAATTCCTAAATTGTTAAAACTCCATACAGCCTGTATCCTGCAAAATCCCGCAGTCTTGCCCTGGCTGCAGTCAGTAAAAACCCAAGTAACCTCAATCCTGCAAAATCCTGCGATGCATCAAACTCCAAGTGACCTCAATCCTGCAAAATCCTTGTGTGTCACATTCAGCCTGATAACCTGAATCCTCCATATTCCTGCAGGGGTAAAACCCCAAGTAACCTCAATCCTGCAAAATCCTGCAATGCATCAAACTCCAAGTGACCTCAATCCTGCAAAATCCTGCATTTTGCAATGAGGAATTTGGAGGATTTGGGAGGGTTAGGGTTAAATTAAAGGAATTTGGTAGGTTCTTGTAGGTTTTTATTTTCTTATAAAGGTTTTTTGCGAGTTACAATTTTTAAAAACAGACACTAATTCGTAAGGGAGTCTTCTGTTTTAAGCCTGCCTTAAGCAATTTTATTGGTTAAATCATTTCAACTTTTTGCTTTCTTATTAGGTAACTTTGCAGCCACTACACATCCTAACCCATGGAGCTCACCCGCACCATCCATGGGTTATGACTTTGGGGCCTTTTCCGCAGCGGGGGCGGGAAGTATGAACGACAGCTGGCAGAGCTGGGCTGGTGTGAGCAACCAACACCTTTCAAACAGGTACTCTAGGAAGTGCCTTTTATAGAACTGACAGGAATTCTTCCAAATAGGCACTTGGGGAGACAAATTAGCGTAAGTTTTTAGGTAATAAGGAGACAGTGGCACTTAGGGAGACATTTCAGTGTCTCCCTAAGTGTCTAGCTACCCTAAAAAACGATATTTGGGAGTTATTTTTTATCTAGAACGACAGATTTGCTCTAAATAGCATAAATCTCGAAGATCTTAGAGAAAAGGGTTAGGGTAAACAAGTTAGGACTGTTTTAAGTTTGTGTACATCTCTATTGGATTGTCTCCCCAAGTGCCTATTTGGAGGTATATGAAAAATTTAACGGTTCCTTTCTTCATTATAATAATAATAATAATAATAATAATAAAACGCCCAAATGGGTACTTTGGGAGACAATCCCATAGAGTCGTGCACAATCTTTATTGTAACCTAACCCGTTTTTACCTGGAGCTTTTTCCACGAAATTCCATATTTATGCTATTTAGACCCAAATCTGTCTTCTCCGAGCAAAAATAACTCCCAAATATCGTTTTGTGGGGTAGCTAGACACTTGGGGAGACACTGAAATGTCTCCCTAAGTGCCACTGTCTCCCAAGTGAATCAAAACTATCGCTAATTTGTCTCCCAAAGTGCCCATTAAGTAAAATAAGGTAGAGTGCTTATTATTGCACTTAATATACCACTGAAGGTCTGAAAGCTCTTTGCAATTGTTGCTGAATTGTCACTGAATTGTCATCAGCCCATATGGGTTCAATTATCTGTAGCAGCTCAAGATCAGCTCAGTCTGGCACAGTTACCCATTATACTTTTGGGTGGTGAAAGACAATTGTAGTAAAGTATCTTGCCTAGCAACACAAGTACCATGTTTCCTATTCCTAGACCGTCATGGCACGCATGGGTTGATCACCGTAACCATTGAACCAGTGTATGATGTCGATTGGACACCTATCAATCAATCTTCTTAATATTTTTCTCCCCCGCAGGCCCCCTCCTACCCAAGGCAGAGCCCAACAGGCATGGGCAGGCCCACTCCAGATCCCCCAGCCAAGGTTCCCCCCTCCGCCCCCTAACCCAACCACTGGGACTTACTGGCAACAGAACAGCAGGCCACACCAACTGAACGCATTCCAGCCCCAAAGCCAGAGACCTAACTCTGCAAACAACCGAGTAAGTTGACGATACAAATGCCATTTAACCTTCGGTACCTTTGGTACCAGACAGACTCACTATCTTTGCTGGCTTACTAACTGTCACTTTGGAATTAGATGGTCCGAGTCACAAATCCATGGCTCCTATCCATCGATAGATAATCTAGCTTGTGTGCTTTCTGGGTGGGTCCCTCCCACTTAATAGACTGATCATAAAGCTCCGTCCCCACTTTGCATGTGGGAAACATCATTTGTGCCTATTCAATGTTCCACACACACTGCATGTTCAACAACATGCCAGAGTTACCAGATGGAAATCACCAAATTCTGTTAGATACAATTTAAAATTCGGCCCTTTCCCCCTAATAAACTACTTGCCTAATCTAGCAAAAAATCTGTTAAAATGGTTACCCAGCCACACACATTTACTTTGGACAGCATCACGGCTGTGATTGGTCAATACATATGTGGGCGCGGCTTAATATGGATCAGTCTGGGTGATTTGTGGACCGCTGTTTTGTTCTCGTTCAATTCAAAAGTTGTCCGCATCTGCTGAGAAGCAACAGTCCGGGTTCGTCGTGGACGACCGCTCTCTGAAAGTCCTGACGGCGTCCATTGCTGAGGCTAGGAGCTGGAGCCAACATATGGACAAGATTGGCAGCATGGTCTGTGAAGTGTTTGGTGAGTTTGGGTCATCAATTTGTAGATTGATTTTGAAACTGGACAAATTCTGCTTCTGATCAAAAATTACAAAAATTTATGCACCTCTCTTTGTTCTACAATTAAAAGGTCATCCGATCTTTGTCATGATTTTCTAATATAATGTCTTCCATCTAAAAAAACTTGAAAACTTGACCTTTTTCATACTAGTTACATCGATTTCCCCCAGTTGAAATGTTAGTTGTTAGTTTTATTCAAGTTTTAATAAGTATGTCTCTCGCTGATTTTGGCTGCTATGAGAACAAGAAGAGAACGGTAATCTTTTCTGTGGTCATTCTTGTTCAGGAATCATGAATTCTGCCATTTCTTCCAACGTGAACGGTGTTGCCAAGAAGTTCACTCTGAAAAACGAAGAGCAAACTCTCAAGTGCATCTTCTATGAAACGGTGAGAAGTTCTACAATTTAAATCAAATTAAAACTATTTAAATCAAATTAAATCAAAATTATTGTTTTAATAATTAAATGCTAAATAAATTGCACAATCAATGCTGTTCAAAGTTTGTGTTGATTCAGAGTCGTTTTTAAATACATATTGCAAAGATATTAAACATTGTACCAATTATTAAACAAAATGTTGCACACTAGGATCGTTCCTTACCCAAACTAACGAGGGACCAGTGGTTGCGTTGTGTGGGGAGTATGGAGCAGAAGAGTGGACTGTTCCGCTGCGTGTCCGTCCGTCCAGCCAGCCAGGCAGAGCGGCAAGTCATGACGTCACTGATCGCTGCTAGCAGCAGCACCATGAGAGAACGTCTTGCTGCTGTCCAAGAGCCGTAGAGAGAGGAAGGAGCTCAAGTCACAAATGACAAGGGATATCACAATTGATGTGAATAGGTTGTAACATGACTTAAGACTGGAAGACCTGTGGTACGGTGGACTTGTGGGGACATGATATGGACTTGTGAAGACTTGTGATGGACTTGCAGGTAATTGTAGAGGAATTGCGATGGACTTTTAATAAGTTATAAGGACTTAAGATTGACTTGATGACAAATGTATTTAATATTTTCAATGTTCCTTTCCACAATATCAATATTTCCTGTTTAAACAAAAACCAAACTGTTCTCAAGTTGGCAGCCAAAGAATGCTGCATTAATTTATTTTTAGTTTAGTCCAAGTCATCAAAGATTTTATGCAAATGAAAGTTTATTGCAAGGATATTTCATTGATGTTTTTAACTTTAGGTTCATGTTTATTATCTTGTTGGTGTTGCATTATTTGTAGTGTAACTTGTATTTTTAAGGGAAAAAATGCATTCGTTTACTCGAAACTGTGTTTGACGGAATATTCAGATATTCGAAACTGCCAGCTGCTGATACAAGGCTCTGGAATGTTTTACAGTAAGAGCTGTAGTCTGTGAACAAAAAACTGCCATGACAAATTAGAGCCACAACTTCACCACAAAACTAACGTCATAGTTGTAAATGTATACATATTTGTTTTCCTTCAAATATTTTAACCAGCAAAATGTTATTGGAATATTCGATTATAATTGACTATTCAACTATTCAGTATATGGGACAGCACTATAAAAGAGTTTTTCATTACAGTTTTCGACTTTATTTATCGAAACTAATTTGATATTTATTTAACAAGGCAATGACAAGAGTATAAGTTATTGGAATAAATTGTTGGAAACAAAGTTTAAAATCGTAAAGATACTTTTTTAAGTACTATTTTGTATAACGTTTCCCTTACTAAAATAGCATCCCAGATAAATACATTGGCTATTGTACTATTGAGTATAGATTAATGAAAAAGAGAAACCAAATATTTCATGCAACTGCATTCTAGAAAATATTCATGTTAGTATTGGTAGTCCTAAAAAGTTATTTATTGAATACTACCAAGTTATTAATAAATTTGAAAAAAGTGCCACCCTTTTAACTGAAAGATATACGTGTATATGAATTGCATCATTGCGTTGCTAGGCAGATATTTTTTTTTTATTTTTTTTTTTAATTTTTTTAATTTTTTTTTCTAAGCAAACACTGCAGACACTAGGTGGCGCTAATTCATTAGGGTATCGTGCACATCGTGATTCGTGTGGTGTTGGACAAAATTTGAGTCAGCCGACACGCCCGACAGTACAAGTGCAAGTGGTGCTTACAAAACGTCCCCGAGCCCCGCCTTCCCCTAATCGAAAATCATCTTAATAATCAGACTAATGATGATGCCAACGAGGAATGCGTTCATTGGCAACCCGCTGGCAGAATTCCCGACTTCCTCGCATTCCAGGGAGTCACTGACAGCGATCGGGCACGTCTTGAAGTCATCCATGCAGCCCAGGATTTTGTTGGCTTCTCGTTCGCCCGACCGCAACCCACCGTCCACGGTGCCGTAGTACTCATACGACGTGGCCTCTCCCCCGAAGAACACGCGGTGGACACGGCTCTGGAGCTTGTCGAAGCACTCTGTGGCTACTTCAACAGGGAAGTTGGAGTAGGCGCCCTTGGTGTACGGGTTCTCATTCCAGTCGGTAACGAGGATGTCAGAAGCATCCGGGATGCTGTCGCCGTACATGCCGCGAAGCACCGCCTCTATCTCAGCCGTGGTAGCGGCTTTGGACTGAAGTTCTACGCGCAGAGCTTCGTCCCCTTGCGAGAGAAAACAAAACAAAATCAAATTGCAAAACCGACCCACTAGTCGAATGAAGTTGGGAGGATTGTGAAATAGTCCACTATTCCCATTTCAGAATCGTAACATTATTTAACAGACAGGAAAGAAAAAGGGGGAAGAGCGTCTCAAAGCGTCAGATGATGTTCCCACACGGTGCACCCCTATGAAACCGAATAGGCCCTCCGCCCCTCCTAATCAACCCGGCAGTTCGGCCGATGACGTCAACCTATGTTTACTACGTGCCCTAGCTAGCTCCCCAGTAGTTACGCCATTTATACACATAATGATAATTGATGAACGGGTAATATAAAGAAGACTAAACAATTATTCATGCACTCTGCGATTTCGATAATGTACCTACCTGTGATTATGGCCAGCAAAAGTGGCGTGCCGTTAGGGTAGAAGCCCGCGGCCTGGAAGTTAAAGAACGCCGGGTAGTAGCCTCGCCTGTCGCTGGTGTGAATTATCCACTCCTCGTTGTCCCAGAACTTGATGGGGAAACTGACGTAGACCAGGGTGTAGTACGCCATCTGGAACTTCTGTATCTCCACGTCCTTCCACTCTGGGAGCTCGGGGACGAACTCGACTAGGTCGTGCTGGAGCACCCCGAGGCTGAATGTGACCAGGACGTACTCCCCGATGTACCGTCTTTAGTCGTCACCACGACCGAGATGTCATTTTGGTAGTCGATGGTTTCCACATCTTGATTTAGCCGGGTGTGGTTGACGAACTCTGGTTTGCTCAAGAACCCAGCCACTTCGCCAAAGATTTGCTTCAGGCCTCCCGGGTCCGTCATCCAGTACTCCTCGCCGACAAACTCGGTCTGTTTCGTCGATGTGATATCCGGGCTGTCGCCGTATGTTATATCGAACTCGAACCACTCCACGGCTCTGTGAACGGCCGTTTCTGGTATCCAGCCTCCGATGCGTAGAGCAGAACGCTGGGACATGTCGGGAATGTCACCGTCTTCTCGCATCCGATCCCGAAGTGACTTAAGCTTTTCCTTCGCTGGGCCGATCACGTCGTACAGCGGGTCGGCTTGGTCGGTGACATCGGCGCCGTTGTCAGCGCGGAACAGGAGGCTATCGTAGTCACTCGCCCGGTGGCTTAGGTTGAGCTGCAAGACTAGGTCCACAGTGCGGGATACTTCGGGCAACGCCCATGTCGATCCCAGCTCCACGTTCATATTGGCGAACTGGGTGTTGGCCACACGGCCCCCAAGGTGATCAGTCGCTTCGATGATGATAAAGTCATCGACACCAGCATCATGCAAGGTTCTTGCCGCCTGTTGGCCGGCAGCACCCCCGCCTAAGATCAAAACTCGTGCTTCGTTATCGGAGTAATTAGCTCCCCGAACGGGGCAGCCTAGCACTCCAAATATCGCCAGCAACAGAACGGCTCTCGTTCGGCCTGCCATTGCAATCTATCTCAGCGGGTGCTTCTATCAGAGTTGCCCTGCAAATACAGAGCTTACGCTTTTTAACTTGGCTAATAAAAGGAATATACGCATGACACGTTTTGAAAAGAAATAATTTCGTTGAAGGACAGGGTGTGTTTTTGTAGCCCACACAGACGTTTGTATTGCCATGTACGTATACCTCGAAGTTTTTTCCCGGATCATTGATCACCGACTTTAAAGCGGCCGTCAACGTAGCAATCCAGAGATCAATAATACACACAATTCCAATTGTTGCATCTCTGTGGAGACATGGCAGTGTTCTTTCATTTGTTCTATACTTCATAGACAATAGAATTGCCAAATGAAGACTTAGTGCAGTTTCTATGTTCTCTATTGTTTCCATGTCTTCATAAGTTTACAGGGTTAGGGGCACAATTTGCCATACAGGGTAACAACTATAACAAACAAAGCTTAGTCTTTCAATCGAATTATTGGCTTCATATATTTAGATACTGACAATCTTGTATAGGTTAATTCATTATTTGTTGTCAACAAGTGTGGCATTTCAGTGTCGATCCTGTAAATTACACCTGACCTGTGTTTTTTTTTTGTGGTATGCAGGCACTTTTACTACATCTAACAAAGGAAAAAGGGTGCAGTAACAATGACAATCTTTGTCACTAAATCCATCGTTTAGTTGTTCACAGTGCTTGCTTTAGGGCCCACATAAATCACGCTTGGAGAAACTCATCAAATGTAAAACGGGACACCAAACTATAAACCCAAATTAAGTGACCCTTAAAATATATATTGTAATAACCTCAGTATTGTTGGGTTTGAGGGGCCATTATACTTTTACAAGGTTATCTTTATTATCATGCAAACTGCGCAGTTTTCATGCTAAAGTTTTGGGTGATTGGCGCCGATATAACCGGGATTTCTGTGTGTTGATATCACAGACACTATAGCGGTGAGTTGAGGCAAAAGACGAGTGCATTAAGATGTGGAGAGTATTTGTCTTGTCACAGTCTCGGGAGAAAACTGATTTCTTCACGTGTCTGTGCCAGAGACATCCTCCTCAAGGTTGAAATGTTCTCTGTTTAGATGTTCATGCTGGGCATGAGAATGATGATGAGCGGTTTCCGCGTTGCACAAGTCTAGCCGCAACTGGCACCTGATCGTTCTCGACCAATGGAATAACAGTATTCAAGCACACGATTATACACAACAACACCCAAGAGTTTAGACTAGTAAAATTAAGCTTTATTCTCGTGTTACTTGACAGCTTTGCATACTGTTTAACTATAAAACTCATGATGTACTGACGGTTTTACAGGTTTCATTTAATTCTTTCACACAGACAAAAAAACATGTTGAACATTTACATGTGTGTTTACAATAGTATTTTATGTGCTGCATTCTGAAATCTCACAAAAGTAAAAAGAGGCTTACTAAAGACATCCAAATGACATCATAAATCTATAGTACCAACGACTGTTTCAGCTCAGTTCAATTGATTCTCGTCTACTCTGAGCTTCCTGCGCCGCGCCTTTTCTGCGGTGGTCAGGTTTTTACCCTCCGGGAAGGGACGAGCGTCCCGCACGACAGCCGTGTCGGTCTTCTCTCTCCGGAGGCACGAGCCGAACCAAGAAGTCTCCATGCATTGTTGTTTTTTGCGAGTGACGAAACACTTGATTTTCAGGCGATTGAAGAAGACCTCGCCCACCCCTGTCGCCACCGGAGAACGGGCTTTCTTTAAGCAATTGTGAAATCTGAAGAGACAAATTATGTAAGATTAAAAAAATTAAGTTCATTCAGAAATACGGATCTACAGGAAGAGGTTTAGGGGCCCAGTCGACTAATCAAGCAACAAGTTTGTGGACTGTGACCCGCTGGGTCTCCGGATTTTCTTTCTATTTCATTGTATTTGGTGGGAGCAGACTGGCCTTTCACTAAACCGTCCAATAAAGGCAATCGATTTTGGCCCACGGGCAAATTAAAAGGTCAAACGCTGGCGTGGGAAACCGGGAAAACGAAAAATATATTTATGAAGTAAAACCCGAGAAACGTCTACAAACTATTTTTTTCAGAAGACAAACAAACAAAGCCCACCACTTTATATAGTTCCATGTTTAAACGCAGGGCGGTTATTACTATGGTGGCCCTAAAGAAACATACACTGTCGTAAATTTATTTTATTTCACACGATCCGACGTTGCGTGTGATGTGAAGCATCGAAAGATGGAAGTACTGTTTTTGTTTATCTTTCCTGTACTTTGCAGGAGAAAGTTTGTTCACCTAAAGTGATTGGCCTACTTTGTTTAAAAGAGCGCCAAGTACTCAATAATCATCTTCGTTGAAAGGGATACTCCAGGTGTTTGGGCAAAAGTTTGTTAGCCCTAACCTGATCATCATTCTAACGCTTTGACTAACGAGATCCACTTGACCTAAACTCTTTCAATATAAACACCCTCGGCCTCGATGTTTCAGAGAAACCTGTTGATAATCCGCACAGGAAAGAGACCTTCGCGAAAGTTTAGATTACGATCAACACAATGTATGTGGTGCTGGAAATTTCTGTCATAAATCTCGACCGTCCGGACTTAGCCAACATTTTAATTGTTTTGGTATCGTCAATGTTCTGTTGTGATAGCCCATTTCAGAAACAGTGTTGCGTCGTCGTTTTCGATTTCGAAAGCAACCAATCATGGAGTGGGTGGCTTACAACAGCGCCATCTGTTGTCCCCTGACAAGAGGTGGCAGGCCCGAGAAATAATCTTCCCAAACAGACTGAAATTATAAGAGGTTCACATTATTTTGTAAAGTATTTTGTAACTTGGCCAACCTATTAATTTCACAACTGTTCCTAACAGATTTGTTTTATGTTCTGGCAGAAGTAGCTTGCATCCCGAGGCGTTTGGAAAATGTCCACGGCTAGCGTCATTGATCCCGTGTTGTGAGCAAACTATCTCCGGCTTCCCATATAAAATCCTGCGTCCGGGCTAGACAAACTAACACGAACAGATAACATACCAGGAGAAATAAGAGCGTTTAACGATCAGTCGCGTTAGAATCAGTGAGGGTATTTTGTCTATTGCGTCACTGGACGGATGGTTTTTATACAGGTATGCAAATATTTTATTAGCGACGGAAAGGCTTTTAAATGAGTATTATTTGAGTTACGTAACAAAATATCGTGCGGCACAAAACCAACACAACATCTTTGCTTATATTATGCCCGCATGCGGAACAATTCGAAATATTCAACAACGGATGTCATAATTTTAAACTATCCTGTGTAGCGGTTCTTGTTCAGTCTTGCTCTATTATTATTAAAATAATCCACAAGAAGGGAAGGATAAACGTTAGCGATAGCCGGATTCGAACCACAGACCTTTCGATCCATATCTCACCTCTCTACCAACTTGGCTCTGATTGGCCGTTCTTTGAATGTAGCTAAGTTGCCATTGTTCTTTCTCATGAACATACATTTACGCACAACCCAGCCCAGCTGTTGAAACAAAAATCGCGAACCGCTATACACGGGTTCACACAAACCAATGACATTGATTCCAAACTGCAAATTACCCCATTTGAGAAATCCACAAAACGGCAATGTATAGTTCTTACAACAAAAATGTACATGTATTGTTGCCATAGAATAAACACCGCGCCATTGCTTTTGTTCGCATTAGCCTCTTTAGCGATGAGGATTTTTTGCTTGATTAAGTTACTATTGTATATTATTTTACACATCGGAATGCAAAACCCATCATAAAACGGGTGAGCTGTAGCGGATTATGACGTCATAGTCAAATGCAATACAAGTTATTAAGTTCGGTTGTTGAAGCGAAGTTAGTCAGAGATCACGCCATTTTCTTTCACCTTGGGAAAGAATTGCACATCGCGCTACTTTCAGTTGCTGGAATGCCGCAGTGCAATTGCGGTTAACGTTTGGAAACTGTGCGGTGAACTTCTCACATCCCAATTAAAGCAACAGGCCCAATTAAAGTTCGGGCAGTCCCAACTGTAGACCATGGTTTAACTGTTTAAGTGTTGAAAATCATGCGAAAATAATGTGGTCACCCATGAAAAAACTGGTCACCACCTATGCCTCTTGTGAATTTGACTGGTTATCCCACCGGCCGATTGTAACTTGCAAATTAGTCTGGTGCAAATTAGTCTGGTCTGTCATGATACATTGCAAACAGGCTCGTACCATTCAGAATGGTACATCAGATTCACTAGCTATAGGCTTGCTTAGTTTCTTGTTTAACACTCAGGCCTGTTTTTGAAGACTTTGTACGTGTTGCTAGTTTGTATATACAAATATCATTTACAGTGTACAAATCCCATAAAATTATGTATCATTGGAAAGCTTACAAATAGGGCTATATTTTGGGGGAATATTTGGACCCCCAGGAGCTTTTAAGGGACTTATAAGTCAGATGTAGCGCAGGGCTGAGTGCAAAGGGTTAAACGAAAGAAGGTCTATAATTGGCGTAGTCCCAACTATCTTGCCTCAGTTGGTACATCCCAACTATAGTTTGGACCGCCCTGACTTTAAAGGTTGGACTCCATCTCCCCAACTAGAGTTTGGACTGTCCTAACTACAATTGGGTCAGTTGCTGTAGTTGGGATATAAGACAAAACATCACTGGGGCCGATACGCGTTATTGGACGGTATGCAGACACCGCGTAACTCCCTAGAGTAATATTGTCTTTCAGTAGCTGCCGACCGCAGACCCAAGTCACCGCACTTTTTTTGACCCGCTCCGGTAATTTGGTTGTCCGTTGATATGGGATCACATCACCGATATCGAGTCGTTTAACGTGGGAATTGGGTAAAATTTCCGGAACAGGCGACTTTCTACATACTCATGTACATACACGTTTGTTTATGGTGTAAATCGAGGAGTTTCATTTGTTTCTCTCGATAATTTCCTTTGTTTGTACCCTAACGTTTTCCGACGGCCCTCATTGGTTTTGTACACGAATCTCAATCGAGGTCGTCCTCGATTCTAACCCTAACCCCAATTCACCTTCGGGTCGCCAGGTATGTGTCCTCCATTTACACCATAAACAGACGCAGTAGTACACAATAGTGTGAACGTCCATGGGGTAAAGAGTTGCTACAAATATTTGATGTTGGTTGTTTCCAAGAAAACTAATGATTTTGATCATTTTAACCATAGAGAAAGGTTAATACAGTCAAAACAATGAAAAACAAAGATGATCAACAAAATCCAGTTCCTTAATAATTGCATACCAAAATGTGCCGTCAGTATTAATGGTAAAACTAATTTCAAAACAATATCTCAAAAGCGTTTGAATTTTGTATGCACTTATGGGCATTGTTACAAGTGTGATTCGATGTGAAATCTATTTCTTTGTTTTAATCAAGAGCAGAGACGATACGACTGCAGCGCAGACTACACTATTAGAAGAATGTTCAGTGCGGTTTGCAACGGTCGACCGTGGACTTAATTTTTTTGAGATTAGGAAAAACTATAGTTTATTGTAAAAGAGAATAAAGAAAAGGCAGAGTTTTATATCTCGGACATTTGTACTCCACACGAGATCTAACTGGGTTGAATATACTATAGGGTGTACCGTGTAGAGTGGCATCACATAAATTATTTTGTGGCTTCATTTTTGTCATGTGGTCTTGCGAACGAACTTTTGTCGACCCCAAGTAAGGAAATGATCAGTTTTCAGTAATGTAAAGTAATTTACTTGTGTATACATTAGTTTCAATCACAGAGCAAGGAACTATAGGCATGGGAAGGGTATTACTTACGCTTTATCACACCTGCAGTCGCTTATGGTGTAGGGAGCGACATTTCTCAGGAAGAGTTTCCTTTCCATAGGGTCGATCTGGAGGTATGGGCAGTGATCATGGTCTCGACAGCAGCTGTCTGTGGTCTCCTCTTCACCAAGTTGGTCGTAGTGGGTCGCCTGGGTACCAGTGCCGCACCAAAGAGTCTTTGGGTAGGTGAGCAGGCTTCTGCGTTTCCTTTCATCTTTACCTGGTCCGGGAGAGTTAAGTACTTGGCAATGAGTTTTGATAATGTCTAGGTTTACCAAGGAGCGTAGGAGGGGAGGGAGGTTTGTTAAGCTCCCATTGTTCGGCACAGAGCCTTGTACAAACACCCAGGTACGACCAGAGGCATTGCGAGAGAAGTGTAAATATGCCGGCAACAAAGAGTCGAACGAGGTGACGACATTGGGGTTCTCTGTCAAGCCGTGCTGTGCCGGTGAAGCGTCTGAGTTCACGGTGGTTGGGCTCAGCAGGGTCTGGTGTACCACCCTACCACGGAACTCGGAGATTGATTGCCGATCTGCCGAGACAAAGCAGTTCTTGGGCGAGTAGTTGCCGTCGTAGATAATCTGCAGGAGCTGCTTGCCGTTGGTAACTTCGCGGAAAATGAAGCTAGGGTCCGTAGAAATCGCATCGCCGGTGGCCGTCTCCAGTGCGAATATTCCACCGAGACGGGCCGCTATCGTCCGCTCGCCAAGTTTTCGATGCACGCTGACAAAGTCACTTCCCGTAACCTCATCGTTCGTTGAGATGAAAGCGCAAAAAACGTGTAGTGCGTTCAACAAAATCCAAAACGCAGTTGGCATTTTTCCAAATTGAAGATGCATCTTTACAGTATTATTTTTTCTCTCAGATTGTTCTTTTCTCATTCGACTACCGTCAACCTAGCATGCAAGACCAACACCTCTTCTGAATCAGTTGTTATGACTGTCAGGAGTGTGTATTTTCTTATACGAATAGTCAGGTGTTTCAGCAGAACTGACAATTACTGCTTCGTTGATTTTGTGGTAAAAAAAAATATCGAAAATCAAATCGTCCTCCGACAGATCAGACCGCATTGATCTTTTCTAGGTATAGACGTCAAACCGGCATGTGGAGATACAAGTTAGTGAGTGGCCGACCTCAATGAACCCAGCGCGCGAAGTTCGTCTACATTGCAATAATATGTACGTGTACGTACGTGTACACAATGTAGTGGTCATGGTATTTGCAGTCAATGGTTACTGAACGAACACGAACGCATGAATGGAAGACTACAACCTTGGAAACGGTTGGCCAACCAACTAAGGTGCCCCTGAATGGACACCTTGGTCGTGATTTATTTGTTGAAACATCGCAATTTTTTAAGCAACCCGAAATTATTTACAAGATCGAAGAAAATTAATCATAAGAGCTCGATTATTCAAAAAAACAAGACAAACAAAACATATTAATGCTGGCCCTAAAGCGCACATCAATATTCAATTCAAATGATAAAAAAACCTGGTTATTCACTGGAACTCTTTTCTAGACTTGGAACCAGGGGCCAATTTCACGGAGCTGCTAAGCACAACAATTTGCTTATCATGAACATTTGTCCTTGGCAAAAACAAGGTAACAGACCCAATTTTCACCTGATCTTTATTGTTTTTTATTGATAATCAGCTGTTTTTTTGATCAGCATGAAAAACACGTAGAATTTTGGCTGGTAACCTGTTTTTAATGAGCAAGACTTGTTTGTTGTGCTAAGCACGTTTTTGTGCTTAGCAGCTCCGTGAAACTGGCCCCAGGTCGGTAAATGGCTGTGTTTTAGTTCTATACCGCCAACCACTCTGACGATAGCAAAATATGGCACGCCAACACTGCAAACATGAATGACAATTAATCACAAAAGTATGTTTAATTGACGAAAATACAAATCCGCCTACCAACAAAAGATACAACAAACTTCACAAACATGTCTGTTTCGTCTGTAATGGGGGGGGGGGGGGGGGGGGGGGGGGTATCATATCAACCACACAGTTTGAATTGAACATACAAAATGTCGGTCAATGTTTACAACATAAAGGTGTACATTTACCTGTCCGATATCTTAGTCTTTGGTATAATTAACATGCACCTTGCTAATTGATATGGCGGGCACCGTACCGCCGCACCAGCAGTCAAAACACAAATTCGGTGACCTGTTTTCAGGTTTTCACATTGTGTCCGTTTTACTTAACCTGCTGGCGTCACCGTCACGTGCGGGGTACCATTAAAATGGTTTTGGTAAAATAGGACTTTAATTCTCAGTTATGTGCTTGTTGTCATCTTTTCCGTGTTGCGGACTGCACCGACCTTTTCGATCCGTGAGGGCGCCGCCACGAGGGCCATTGCAGAATTCCAGGAATCTTCTGTACAGATGACGTCAAACTTCGTTTACACGTGTGCTTTCTTATCGAACGTGTAAACAAAGTTTGACGTAATTAATACACAGGCTAAGGACAACCAAAATACGTCACAATGCCAAGTTCAATTTTCTAAAATTCGTAGGCCTACACTAGAGACGAATATAATTACATCCCGGTGGAGCGCGCGCGCGCACACACGGACATTGTAAAGGGGGGGGGGGGGGGGGGGGGGGGGGGGGGGGGGGGCAGTAGCCCTATTGCTAACCACGAAGTCAAGTTGTCCCACTGAAATCGTAGGCCGCCTATGCACGGTCATATTTTCACGGCCTGTAGGCCGCCTACGACCTTGACATAATTGATAGAAGGTACAGGTGTTTAATATATTAAGTATACAGATGTTTTCTTTTCATTTTTTTTACAATAATTTCACATAACGCCCAAAGCGATTCTCTGAATTCGGGGTGCTATACCCTGAATGTTCGTGAAATAGACGCACTCCACACGCTCGTATTCGGCAACCCGAGAACACATTCAAATAGTCTGTTATAACCCAGATGTCTAAATTGTATGTCGGGTATCCACCGGCGACAAATTATACATCACGACGCACTGCATGCAGCGTAGCTATTTGTTTAGATGATGCAACAATTATTCAAATATAACGACTTAAACAATTATATATGAAACAAAACCAGCTTAACGTCTGCATTGGCTTTATTGTAGACATTTTATTGTCTGACTATGTCGACTCCTTTTGCGAATGTGATCATCGCCGTCTTCTTAGGCAAAACGGGAAGAATACATCAGAATGACGACAGCCATAAACAGCCATTTTACTCCGAGAAACACTCGGATGTCAATAGAACGTATTCGGAAAACTTCGGAAACTGGAGGATTTCATCCAAATTTGGTCACGTAAGTCAGTGGCGTCACAGATCATAGAACAAGGAACCACATACACCAATAGCTTTTTTAACTTCTTGTAGAGCGACAAAAACTTGATTTGGGTGTGTAAATCATCAATATGGGTGGAGTTTTCTTCAGCCTAAAATTGCCCTTATTCTAGGCAGGACGGGGCCTTTCACCATACGCAAATGGTAGTCATCCTTTGTTTTATTTCTATTATTAACAATTTTAGTCATCGAACTGAGGGTTGTCAATTAAAAAAATAGACTGTGTTTCTGGCCTTTTAATGTTTAAAATCATTAATGAAGTCTTGGTACAAAACCTTTCAGTGCAACATAATTTGTTTGTGCATAGACCCGTACCGAAAAACAGCTGATTTCTATCGTGACAAATCTATAAAACGAACTTTTTGAAATAAGTCTTGGCCCAAAGCTGAATTTAAATTATATTTCCCTATTGCACAGGTCAATTAAGACAGCCACCCCCCCCCACCCCCCCCCCCCCCCCCCCCCCCCCCCCCCCCCCCCCGCCACCCCCAACCCACTTTTTGACACGGATTTCTGCCACTTTTTACACCATATATTTTTACTCCGGAGACCCATAATAACGGGACTCAATACAATCGTGTATAGTCCTATATACATACATGTATACGGACAATTAATCAGGTGAAAATTCTGCAGACAATCATAAGACAATCACGTCATGGGCGAAAACCCCAAAGAAACCCTGAAAGATTAACTATTTGGCAAGAACTGTTTCCTCAAACTCCGGATCTGAGGCGGATCTTGAAGCAGGATCCTGGCCAAAACTGTCAACTACATATACAGGTGTATAGGGTTAAAGGTCTTCAAAACAACAGGTCAGCATATTTGTTGTACTTGAACGTCCTTCGATATTTGTATAAAACTCTTGATCGCCACGGACAGCAATCACAAATCACGACTATTACTTTGCATGTAAATACCTGCTTGTGAGATCTCTGAATTCTGATATGCACACGATGGGTTTTCTTACTTATTTAAACATTTTCGTGTTGGTGGTAGTACCAGTACACGGGCTAAGTAATGTAGCTTCACACCGTTTAGAAACTCCGGGCTTTGACCAACGCGCACCGGGGGACGTCCGAGGAACTACAGGGGGAATTGACGCAAACCCCCCGTGTAGAATCGGATAAAACTCGGCAACTGGTCGAGTCTGCACCTGAAAGACTGGTCCACGGTAGGAGCAAGCGGGATCTGATCGTCCCCGGGACGAAGTGGTGCGGCAGGGGAAACGATGCTGCTAACTACAACGATCTCGGTGTTCACCGAGATACCGATATGTGCTGTCGGGCCCACGACCACTGCCCTGACGAGATCACAAGCTGGTCAAGTAGCCACGGGCTTACCAACTACCTCCCTTACAGTATCCTCTCGTGTAGCTGTGATGACAGGTAACATAGTATATAAATCACGTTCTCGCAAATTCTCACAGGTCTATCACATCTTGATAAAATTATACCTTATAGTTATAAACCCCTTACAAGTTCGGCTGTCTCAAGTTAAAGGATCGTATACGTTTGGTAATCGGAACCCACTGTCTGTTTCAATCCTATATAGTTATATACCTTGTCTTGGTCAATACCAAGCTAGCCCGTTCATTTGTTCCGCGGCGCGCCGTCCGTATTATCTGGGCTTATTGAGGGCGCCTTAATTATCGCCAGATTCCTGGATTTTGTGGAAGAAATCCAGGAATCTGGCGATAATTAAGGGCGCCCTCAATAAGCCCAGATAATACGGACGGGCGCGCCGCGGAACAAATGAACGGGCTAGCTTGGTTGTGACCAAGACTAATATATACCATAAAACTAACCTGTAAAAATTTCATTTCAAAAAGGTGGGTAGCGATTTTGAGATATTGCCGAAAATCTGGAGCGGGGGGGGGGGGGGGGGGGGGGGGGGGGTGGGGGTTTATGTCCACGCAGGAAGAATATTCTGCATTGGAATACACAGTCTGAGAAACGTCACTGCAGTAACGCTTTTCAGATTCAAATTTGTGGGGATAAATAGTGATATCTTTTTCCATAACCGCAGGTACTTCGAAGTCAAAAGTTTATAAAAATGCATTATACTATCCAAAGCTGCTGTACTTCTTACCAAGTAAGTTTTATTGCCAATAATTTTTGGAGTAATTACCAAACGTATACGATCCTTTAAATAACAAAATGGATTGTGGCAAAAAACTAAAAAAATGTTTGTGACCGAACTTGTGAAAATGAATTGCGATTGACTTACGACTTCGACTACGAATTCAAACTACGAAACTTTTTCGGAGATTCTATGAAACCACCCACTTTAACACCTTGGACACTTTTGAGTCATAAAATATGTGTCATTCTGTGCTGTTCTGTGACATTATATTATTACGCACAGGCACACGTTTCCTGTACTTGTCCCAAAGTTCGAAGTTGGTGGTTGCCTACTGCGCATTTAGTAATAAAAACACTTCAACACTCCATAAGAAGAAAGTACATGACTTGTCAAGTTGTCATACTGGAAAATACTTTATATGGCATCGTATTGTATAACCATGGAATAACTCTGTCTCGTTTTCTCTCTTGTTTTTGTCTTAGTTTCCGTAGCTGTCTTCAAGCAGTAAACACCGGAACTTCGACAACGGTTGGCCATCTCTTCTTCAGTGCTCTCAATACACCATGCTTCACTTTATCGAATGACCGAAAGAGTCGATGCGTGGAGCGAAGCTGGTACGGTTCATGCCTGGAGTACGAGTATTATTACGAGTTGACCGCGCACAGGCGCTCAAACGCGTCCTATTAAACGGCGTGGAGTAGCAATACCTCCCACATAAGTATTGTTATAGTATACGCTTTCCCCGTTATTTTAACGCTTATATAACACAATTTCCTTATAACGACACTTACAATTTGTCACCATACGTCGTCGAGCTCGATTCTCAATTTGTTTAAAAAAGTTACCAATGAATTTCATTTAAGGATGGTATACCTTTTTGAAACTATCCAAAGTAAACAAAGACATTGGCAAAACGGGACTCGAACCTGCGATATCCGGAATGGAGCTCTACCAACTGAACTATGTTTAAAAGCTTTCCGATGATTGATGTAAAAGTCCTTAAAGTCCATGTAACATTCTTCCTTCTAGCAGAAGAAAATAAATCCAAAAGCAGAGACGGGGGTTGAGGGGGAGGGGGGGGGGGGGGGGGGTTGTAGTTTATAGTAAACATTGTTTAACTGACCTGTCCGAAATTTTACAATCTAAATGAATGCTGAGAAAAGCAAGAAAAACGGCGTTCGTTTTGAACCGGTGTTTTTCTTGTGTGGTTTTTGCGATCGCCCTCTGGCGATCGTATTTTGTTTTTGAAATAATTTGTTTGGGTACAATTACAGGATATATAGCGCAATCTCTTTGTTGGATGCCTACAATCATTGTTTACTTTCAAATAAGTAAGATATTTCATAATAATACAGTAGTAATTATTTTTCGATATTTGCAAATGATGTATCCAACCTTTAAAAAAGCAAATTTTGCGTTTTCTTTTGGGGCATTCATTTCAAGTTTTTAACGATATTCAGTGCATGTTTAGGAAACATGTAGGAAACTATCTATATACATGTACGTAGTTGCATGGGCGGGTGTTAGGAAAAAAGGGGGTTGTTTTTAAGGCTGATAACTCCTTCTTTTTAGGCAACTACAGCTTAAATTTGAGTTGGTTTATTTAAATATAAGCGCCCTCTATTGACAGCCTTTGAGGAGTATTACATGTACAAAGATCCATGTAAAACATTAAAAGAAGTCATAATTACACCATTCATTTGTTTCCTTCCAAGATTATTTCATTCCCTCAAGTCTGTTGACCATTGGTCAGTCACAACGCTTTGTTTTCGTTTATCCCGAACGAAAACTCAATCACAAACTGTTTGTTGTGGCCAAAATTCATTCCACACAAAAAGTCCAAATGCAGGAATGGAAAAGAAAAATGTGAAATTCATTTGTTGATCTAAATAAATTTCGGGTATAACGAGTTGATTGGGGTTTTTCAATAATAATCATCGATATATTTAGCAACTTTATGCACTTCAAACAGAATTTTTTTAGGTGTTCGTTTTTTAATCCACTAGCCCCCCCTATATATAGTGCAGTTGCCATAGAATTGTCTGACCTTCCAAAACCTTTCAAGTTTCTTGGACTGAAATGTTTTGAAAGGCGAGAAAACTGTCTGACAAGAGAAACGTATGAAAGATTTAGAAAGGTAAAACAACTTTCTGAACAAACTGGTGTGAGAAAAAAAAACTTTTTAAAAGGTATTGAAAGATGTAGTAGTGCAGTAGCAACAAATTCTGGAGCGTTTAAAAAGGTTCATACTTATTTATAGCCATTTTGTGAAGTAAGCAGATTTTAAAAGGTTTTGAAAGGTAAAACCATGGAAGGGCTAGAGAGTGTACAGACTGAGAGTGTACAGACCCTCGAAACCAGTCAAACCAGTTAAAGGGATCGTATACGTTTGGTAATTACTCCAAAAATGTATTGCAATAAAAACTTACTTGGTAAAAAGTAGAGCAGCTTTGGATAGTATAATGCATTTTTTTAAACTGTTCACTTCGAAGTACTGCGGTTATGGAAAAAGATATCACTTTTTATCTCCAAAAATTTGAATCTGAGAAGCGTTACTACAGTGACGTTTCTCAGAGTGTGTATTCCAATGCAGATTATTCTTCCTGCGTGGACAAAACCGCTTCAAAATTTCGGCAATATCTCAAAATCGCTCCCACCTTTTGAAATGAAATTTTTACAGGTTAGATTTATGGTATATAGCTAAAACTATAAAGGATTTAAACAAACAATGGGTTCCAATTACCAAACGTATACGATCCCTTTAAGACAGCCACCCCACCTACTTTTTTTTTACACGCGGATTTTTACACCATACATTCTTACTCCAGATACCCGTAATACAGGACTCAATACAATCGTGGAATCAGGTGAAAGTTTTGCAGACAACCACTAGACAACACGTCATGGGGGAAAACCCCAACCCTAGAACATTAAATGACTATTTGGCAAGAACTGTTTACTCGAACTCTGGATCTGAGGCGGATCTTGAAACTGGATCCTGGCCAACACTTTCAACTACATATACCTGTATAGGGTTAAAGGTCTTTAAAACAACAAGTCAGCATATTTTGTTTTACTTCCTTCGATATATTTGTATAAAACTCTTGATCGCCACGAACAGCAATCAAAAACCACGGCCACAACTGTGCTGATCAGTGATTGTGAGATCTGAATCTATGAGTGATATGCACACGATGGGTTTTCTCACTCATTTCACGATTTTCGTGTTGGTAGTACACGGGCTGAGTAATGTAGCTTCACACCGTTTAGAAACTCCGGGCTTTGACCAACGCGCACCGGGGACGTCCGAGGAACGACAGGGGAAATCGACGCAAAACCCCCCTGGAGATTCAGCCGGGACTCAGCAACTGGTCGAGGCCGAGCAAAACGTCCGCGGTTACGATGAAAGACTGGTCCACAGCAGGAGCAAGCGGGATCTGATCGTCCCCGGGACAAAGTGGTGCGGTGCCGGAAACAGTGCTGCTAACTACGACGATCTCGGTGTTAACCAAGAGACCGATATGTGCTGTCGAGACCACGACCACTGCCCTGTTAACATCAGGGGCGGTGCAACGAGATACGCGATGACAAACTGGCTGCCTTACACTAGGAGCGGGTGCGACTGTGATTACAGGTAACATTGCATTGAAATAATTAAGTTCTCACAAATCATCCCAGGTTCATCACGTCTCGACAAAATTATCTTCTAAATATATAAAGTAAAGTTGTATGTATGAGTACAGAGGCCCGATCGTGCCAGGTTTTAACAGTGTAAACATATTTGTATTGCGAAATTTCGTAATAGTTTTGCGAAATAACGCAATAGTTTTGCGAAATAACGCAATACTATGCGTTTTTTTTTCAATACTATTGCGAAATAACGCAATACTATTGTGAAATAACGCGATACCATTCATTGCGAAATAACGCAGTACTATTGCGAAATAACGTAATACTTATTATTAATAAATACATATAGGAGAGTTGATAGCTTCTGATTGGTCGAGACTCGATTACTTGTCCCCAAGTTCGAAGTTCGTGGTTGCCTATGCCATTTAGTAAAATAAACACTTCAACACTCCATAATAAGTAGGTACATGACTTGTCAAGATGTCATACCGGAAAATACTTTATATGGCATCGTATTATGTATAACCATAGTATAACTCTGTCTCGTTTTCTCTCTTGTTTTGTCTTAGTTTCCGTAGCTGTCTTCGAACAGTAAACAACGACAATTCGAATCTCCTTGGCCGTCTCTTCTTCAATGTTCTCTTTATACCATGCTTCACTTTATCGAATGACCCGAAGCGTCGATGCGTGGAGCGAACCTGGTATGGTTCATGCCTGGAGTACGAGGATTATTACGAGTTGACCGCGCACTCTGGCCCAGACTTATCCTATTAAACGGCGTGGAGCAGCAATGACTCCCCATTACAGTATAGGCTTTCCCCGTTATTTTAACGCTTATATAACACAAAATCCTTGTTATAACGATACTTTAATTACGTCCCCGAACGTCGTCGAGCTAAATTCTCAATATTAATTAAAACAAGTTACCAATTACCAATGAATTTCCGGTAAACCTTTTGCAACTATCCAAAAAGTAACCATTAATTATTAAAATCAATATTTCGATCATCTTCAGAGGCAAGCTTCCATGCTTGATGTAACTTGGTATTAATGACTCTAAACTCCATGTAACATTATTCCTACTGGTACGCTGTCATCTTGAAAAAACTGTCCATTATAGTAGTTGGTTCAAAATCGAAATACTAGAATATTATTTTCTCAGAATATACAGCATTCGATCGTAAAGCTCAAACTTAAAATGTGACGATTTTTTGTATTTATTGTTTTTAATTTTTTTTTTTTTTTTTTAGGGGGGGGGTTGTATGACTTATAGTAACTATCGTTTAACTGGCTTCTCCGGCGATCGTGATTTAAATATAATTCACTTTTTCCGAATAATTATAAGATATCTAACGCAGTCGTTTTGCTGGATGCCATTTACTTTCAAATAAGTAAGATATTTCTTATTATGGTAGTAAACATTTTCGATATCTGCAAATGGCGTATCCTATACCTTTAAGCACGCACCATTCTTAAGATTTTGTGAACGTTTGCTGCTTTGAACGATACGCAAATGGTAAAATAACTTTACGTTGCGGTATAGTTCAAATTTGTAGCATACTAATATCGTCCTAACTTCGTGAAATTCGTCTCTTGGGGCGCCGGCGATCGCTGTTGAATTTAAAAAAGAAGAACTGCCCGACGCCGGTTGAAAACGAACGCTGTTTTTCTTGCTGTTCTCAGCATCCACGATTGTAAAACTTCGGACTGGTCAGTGAAACGATATTTACTATAACAAAACCAAATCCACCTATTTCTGATAATTGACTAATGGCGTATCATACCTTTAATTGCTTAGTTTTTTCACCATCTTGTGATGGTGCGGCAAAAACTTGATCGTGGGTGTGAGAATCATCCAAATGTATATGTGTGGAGTTTCTCTACCCTTAAATTGCCCTTATAGGCAGAATAGGGGCCTTTCCTTATGACTACGCAGATGGTAATCATCCTTTGTTTTATTTCTATTATTAACAATTTTAGTCATTGAACTGATGGTTGTCAATTAAAAAAACAGACATCATATTACTGTCCTTTCCATGTTTTAAATCATTAATGAAGTCTGGGTACCAAACCTCTCAGTGCAACTATTTTGGGGGGCATAGGCCTACCACCGAAAAAACAGCGATGTAACTGATTTGTGTGGTTTTTTATTTTTATCTTGACAAATTTATAAAACCAACTTTTTGGAATAAGTCTTGGCCCAAAGCTGAACTGAAATTGTAGTCCCCGCACAGGTCAATTAAGACAGCCACCCCCCCCCCCCCCCCCCAACCCACTTTTTGACACGGATTTCTGCTACTTTTTACACTTAGTACAATCGTGTATACACGGACAATTAATCAGGTGAAAGTCCTGCAGACAATCATGAGACAACACGATGCATGGGGGAAACCCCAAAGAAACCCTAGAACATGAAATGACTATTTGGCAAGAACTGTTTCCTCAAACTCCGGATCTGAGGCGGATCTTGAAACTGGATCCTGGCCAAAACTGTCAACTATATATACCTGTATATGGTTTAATGGTCTTCAAAACAACAAGTCAGCATATTTTGTTTTACTTCCTTCGGTATTTTGGATAAAACTCTTGATCGCCACGAACAGCAATCACAAATCACGACTATTCCTGTGCATGCAAATACCTGCTTAATATGCTTGTGAGATCTCACACGATGGGTTTTCTCACTCATTTCACCATTTTCGTGTTGGTGGTACACGGGCTAAGTAATGTAGCTTCACACCGTTTAGAAAATCCGGGCTTTGACCAACGCGCACCGGGGACGTCCGAGGAACTACAGGGGGAATTGACGCAAACCCCCCGTGTAGAATCGGATAAAACTCGGCAACTGGTCGAGTCTGCACCTGAAAGACTGGTCCACGGTAGGAGCAAGCGGGATCTGATCGTCCCCGGGACGAAGTGGTGCGGCAGGGGAAACAATGCTGATAACTACGACGATCTCGGTGTTCACCGAGAGACCGATATGTGCTGTCGGACCCACGACAAATGCCCTAACGTGATCGGAAGCTGGAAAAGGAGCTACGGGCTCACCAACTGGCTCCCTTATAGTATCCTCTCGTGTAGCTGTGATGACAGGTAACTTAGTATTATGAATCATGTTTTCGCAAATCCTCACAGGTCTATCACGTCTTGACAAATTTATAACTTATAAACCCATTACAAGTTCTGCAGTCCCAAGTTAAATAACAAAATGGATTGTGGCCAATTGTAGTTGTGACCGAACTTGTGAAAAAAAAAGACTTCGACTACGAATTCAAACTACGAAACTTTTTCCGAGTTTCTCTGAAACCACCCACTTTAACACTTTAACAAATAACTTTGGCCATTTTTGTGACAACTTTAAGTTAATGATATTACGCGCAGGCTCACGTTTCCTGTACTTGCCCCCTAAGTTCGAAGTTCGTGGTTGCCAACTGCGCATTTAGTAATAAAAACACCTCAACACGCCATAAGAAGAAAGTACATGACTTGTCAAGATGTCATACTGGAAAATACTTTATATGGCATCGTATTATTATATTATTATTATTGGTTTATTAAAATTCAAACGTCACAGCTCTAGAGCTGAATGTTAAAAATTCATTAAAATATATAGTTGATAAAAACAATATACAAGTATGAAATTACAAATATGAATTATGTGATATGAATTACACATATAAAAAACACTCGGCTACAGCGAACACGATCCTTGGCTCCTGACCCCTGTGTCCAAACACACCAGACATTGTTATGTTTTACCATGGTATAACTCTGTCTCGTTTTCTCTCTTGTTTTTGTCTTAGTTTCCGTAGCTGTCTTCGTGCAGTAAACACCGGCACTTCGACAACGGTTGGCCGTCTCTTCTTCAATACTCTCAATTCACCTTGCTTCGAGTTATCGAATGACCGAAAGAAACGGTGCGTGAAGCGAAACTGGTGGGGAACATGCCGGAAGTACGAGTATTATTACGAGTCGACCGCGCACAGGCGCTCGAACGCGTCCTATTAAACGGCGTGGAGTAGCAATAACTCCCACATAAGTATTGTTATAGTATACGCTTTTCCAGTTATTTTAACGCTTATATAACACAATTTTCTTATAACGACACTTTCAATTTGTCACCGAACGTCGTCGAGCTCGGATTCTCAATTTTCAAAAAGTTACCAATGAATTTTATTTAAAAGAACGGTAGGCCTATACCTTTTGCAACTATCCAAAAAGTAAACAATTTTTTTTCTTAAAGTGAACAAAGTGCTCTATCAACTGAGCTATGTTCGAAAGCTTCCCGATGATTGATGTAAAAGTCCTTAAACTCCATGTAACATTATCACTTCTGGCACGTTGTCATTTTGGAAGAAAATAAATCCAAAAGTAGAGATGCATTTTAGAAACGTCCATTAGTAGTTGGTTCAAAATCGAAATCCTGGAATATTATTTTCTCAGAATATACAACATTCGCCCGTAGAGCTAAAACTTAGATTTAGCAAGCATCATTCTTTAGATTTTGTGAATTTTTTCTGCTTTTAACGATACAAATGCGCAAATGATAAAATAACTTTACAATGCAGTACAGTTAATATTTGTAGCACACTTATATCGTCCTAACTTCATAAAATTCGTCTTTTGGGGCGCCGGCGATAGGCGTTGAATTAAAGGTGGATAATTGCTTTAATAATTACCGTTGGTAATTGCTTGAATTATCGTGAATTGGGGGGGGGGGGGGGGGGGGGGGGGGGGGGGGGGGGGTCGTATTTTATAGTAAGTATTGTTTAACTGACCTGTCCGAATCATGGATGCTGAGAAAAGCATTTTTGGGGGTACAATTACAGGATATCTAGCGCAATCCCTCTGCTTGATGCTAGTAGTATCATTATTTACATTCAAATAAGTAAGATATTTCCTTATAATGCAGTAGTAATTTTTTTCTCTCGATATCTGCAAATGATGTACATGTAATCTACCTTTAAAAAAGAAAATTTTGCATTTTTCTTTTGGGCATTTATTTTAACGTTTGATATCCAAACAGTGCATGTTACCTATACATGTACATTGTAGTTGGGTGGGCGGGTGATAAAAAAGGGGTTGTTTTAAGGCTAACTCTTTCTTTTTAGGCGACTACAGCTTAAATTTGAGTTGGTTTCTTTAAATATAAGCGTCCTCTATTGACAGCCCTTGAGGAGCATTACACAGATCCATGTAAAACATTAAAAGAATAGTCATATTTACATTATTCATTGTTCATTGTTTCCTTCCAAGTTAAGTTTTTGTAATAGCTCATTTTATATCAATAATACAGAGGAGGTAATGAACTTTTGTTTTTATTTGTAGCATTAAACTTTCAGTAAAAGACACAAAATACATGTACAATAAATGGCTTGACTGAATTGAACTAAGGGATATCTCTGATTACTGTCTATTAAAAATGTTGCTGGCCTTTTTATGTTTTAAATCAGTAATGAAATCTTGGTGCTAGACCTTAGTGCAATTGTTATTACATGTATTGCTTATAGCCAAAAAGCGGCAATTATGGTCATGTCCGAAATACAAGGCTGTGGCTTGATATTACACACAAGTTTAGGCAAAGTGGCTTGAGCCGCTACCATAGACTCATGTGCAATTTGAAGTCATAGCCGAGTAATTTGGATATGGCTTTGACTGATCTATGTATAGAGTATTACACTATGGGTCTTTTCGAAACCTTTGCTTCGTCTTCGGCTTTGGCTTCGCCTCCGAATTCCGAATTACTGAGAAGCAAATAGAAATTAAAGCAAATAGAAATTAAAGTAAATAGAAATAGTCTAACTTTTGGGTTCATATCAGTAGATTGAATGTTTCTGAAGCACAACAGGCATCAAAATGTGGCAGGGGATCTCGCAGTTGGGAATCTAAAATCGCCTTAAGCCAAAGACGAAGCCGAAGCCAGGGATTCGAAAAGGCCCTAAGACTAACGTGGCTTCAAAGTTCAAATCCATGGTACCAAGACTTCATCCCATGTGTTTCTCTGTTTCTAAAAAAAGGTACCAGAGGAAAATTGCCCCTTAAAATATTACTGAAGTACTGGTTTCCTAAAATCATCACAAAGGCTTACATCTAGAAAATGGCTACTAATTTAGAACTATCGTCCTAAACTCTCAAGAGCAAGACGGGAGGGAAAACAGCTCATCTTTAAGATGCTGTTTTGTGTTTTCCAACACGACACTCTCTCTGTTTAAAAAATCTTGACAATATTCCTTTTAAGATTATTTCATTCCCTCAAGTCTGTTGACCATTGGTCAGTCACAACGCTTTGTTTTCGTTTGTCCCGAACAAAAACTCAATCATAAACTTCTGTGGCCAAAATTCATTCCACACAAAAAGTCCAAATGCAGGAATGGAAAAGAAAAATTTGAAATTCATTTGTCAATCTAAATAAATTTCGGGTAAAACGAGTTGATTGGGTTTTTCAATATAACCATCGACATATTTAGCAACTTTATGCACTTCAAACATATTTTTTTTTAAGTGTTCGTTTTGTAATCCCCTAGAGAGTGTACAAACTCAGCTTAAATTCCGAGGTCTTTAAATGAAATGGATTTCAACTCATGTGAAAAGGCAGACACGCAGAATTCTAGGGAATTATTATACAGGACATATCAAAATATCCACTGTATAATAACTACTGGTATATAAATGTGACCCAGCACGAGTAAATGAGACACTTTGCGGCAAAAATTAAAATTGAGATTTTGATTTCATCATTTAAAGCTTATTTAGCTTTAAATGATGAAATCAAAACCTCAAATTTTATTTTTGCCTCAAAGTGTCTCATTTACTCGTGCTGGGTCACAACTAGCCAACCAAGGCCTTACACTTCAAATGTTTTGAAACCACAGGTATGCAATTAATTTGGTTCGTCACTCAACTTTCGAGTCACTAAATAGACCATTCAATTACTACTGTTATGAATGTCCGACAAGCATGCATGTACATGCAGTATCAACCATGCACTGCGCCTTAATAACAGATCAGTCTAATTGTAGTTTGACTGTTACTACCGGTACATCAAATTGAACTTCTCTATATTCCAATTGTTAGACTATTTAGTTCCACGGAAGTATCATTTTTAAATACTGCAGATTTCCTAATCAGGATTCATTTATGCAATGACCTGTGACCTTGAAATGCCCACAGAAAAAAACACAAAACTGTGACACTTTCAAGCTCATCTTTCACATGCTAGTCAAAGAAAAACCTACAAAAACTTGTGGTTTTTTTTATTCACGGCCACCTGTATTTCATTGACAATGTAGCGTTGGATTTAAATTTGATAGATTCAGTGTAAACTTTTCACAAACTTCAAATTGTTTTTGGTCAGGAAATATATCGGACAAAAAAATCAGCACACTTTACTGAATTTTAGTTCCAACCTGAAATGGTATTCTTTTTTAAATTCACGCCCCTAGTTTTGTAAGGTCTGCCACTCCATAGTTTCTCATTTTTGTTCGCCCGTCAGAAAACACTTGACCTACCAACAATCAACGATACACGTCACATAGTTTAGGAAACTGTTGCACACACTGTAGTCTTGATCCAAGACTGAATTTAGATTTTATTTCTCTACAGTTCATCCCTGATGAAAGCAGTAGAAAACCTTTGCGGCAGTACAGTACACATGTACCTCCAATACAATTCACGAGGCATGCTCAGGTATTTATTTGCATAGCGCTACCAAGGTTCCAAAGACTATTTGATTCTTGTTATAAGCAACCTTTACTGGTGCAGTGGCTTATATGGCAATTTTCAGGGTTTACTGTATTGGGGGAATAAAATCAAATCCAGTCTTAGACTAAGACTAACCCCTCTCATTAAAAAGTCTCTAGTTAAACATGTTACCACATCAAGCAATACAATACAAGGGAATTTATAGAAAACAAAATAAATTAAGGTTACTACCACATTTTTGTTTTGTTACAAATTACGTTTGAATTGTGGCCTACCTAGGAAATTAAACATATCTTTGGAAAAGGAAATTCTATTTACTTAAATCTGAAGAAGTAGTGTACTTTTTGGGGTACACCCTCTACAAATTACAAGCGTTTTTTGAAACACTATGTTTGTTTTAAGATATCAATTTTATGTTTCTTTATTGTGAACAATTCCCAGTACATGTACATGTATCCATTGGCAAAATAATTTTAGGAATTTCTTTTTACATGGGAGTTCATGTTGTCATTTGTCGTAATCGTAGGAAGTTACTGATTGGTTGGTTGTCCTTTGGCTATATTGTACAAAGTCTCTGATTGGTTTTCGTCGAGGGATGGCAGCATTTGGAGTCATTTTATTGTTTGTTGTCCTAATATGTTTAATACAAAGTTTCTGATTAGTTGAACACCGTGGGATCTTCATGGTACAAAGTCACTCATTAGTCGGTTGTCCTGGGCAACTACAGTACAAGGTCTATGACTGTTTAGTAGGAGGTCACTGATTGGTTGCTGTCATGTCAATACAAATCCCTAATTGACCAATGATCAAGTGGTGTCATACCCGGTTGGGTTCCCCGAGTTCTGTGCTTTGTCAACTGTCTGTGGAAGGCCCTTATAAAAAATAGTCTGGTACTGGCTTCTTTGCTGGCATTCCTCTAATCTCCTGTTTAGGAAAACAAAGCAAGAAACTCGGTCACAAAAAAATAGTAATAAATCCATCATATTCTGACAAAAAACAGAGTCTGATGATCGTATACTGAACATGCAACAGTCCCGATGCAATCCGAAGCAATACAAATAAGCAATGAGTGGTCTGACTGGTTTCGAGGGTCAGGAACAATCGTTTATATTAATTGTTCAGATGGTAAAAATGCTAACAAAACTACGGATCCCTCAAAACCCAACAAAATCCCGAACTGGTTTTTGATAACAGTATACTTAATATGCAACAGTCCTAAATCAATCAAAAAGCAATAGAGATACGTGATGCGATCACAAAGTTGGGAACAGCATGGTAAAAGACTAAAATGCCATCGGTGCCTCATCCAACAGAACCCAACAATATCTGACGATTTGACTACCGTAATTTCCTGCGTATAAGGCGCTCGGCGGATAAGGCGCAGGTCCCTAAAATCACCCCCAAAAATTCAAACGTCAACAGATAAGGCGCACCGCCGAATAAGGCGCATGCTTGAACGCACCCAAAAGAACACCAGGCGCCACCCGGTGTAGGTACATCGCCAGAAAGGGGTCATTTTGTTGCCTTAGAACGATCACACTAGTCCAAGAAAAGACCAAAGTAAATTGATACCAACCTTCATCTATCAAGCCAACGCTGTGCATGATTGCGGTTTCTGACCCTACAATGGTGCGTCTTTTTCCCAAAAGAAATAAGGTTCAATGAACTAACCCTTTGAGTGAGCCGACACGAAATGTATCAACAATCGCAAACCCCAGATGTTCCTGACCGCGCAGAGTTTATACAATGGAAACCGATACATGTGCCTCTCCCGCAGATATCGGGTTTCAAAACCACGTTTAATGTTTTGGTCTGTGGGATTGTAAAATAATTCAGTCAGTGATATAGTTTCTTTCCAGACAACGTAATCAGACAACATAGAGTTAACTTGATATAATTCTGCACAAGCTATAATTATTAGAATATTTTAGAGTAGGCACAGGCCCAATTTAAAAACCTACATTTATATAAAATCAAAAAAATAAATGTCTATAATTCTAAAGTCTAAAGTGTTTTTCAGTTCATCTTATTTTTTTGCTAAAGTTGTCTTTTGTGGCCGTTCTGTTTACTCGATGTCTGTCTTAGATGGAGGGTTACTGGTTATTCTTCCGACACACGTCAAGTTATAGGCCTGCCGTGCGTAATTAATAGTAGGCCTATACCGAGCACACGTACTGCACGTGGTCACAGTCGCGCCATTCTACACAACACTCGATCGACCGGACACGCGGTGGGAAAATAATATCATCAATGACCGCGTCGCTGGTTCACGTGCAGTATTAGGATACATATTGCAGGGAACCGCGCTGCATTCGGTATAATATTTTCACATCCTACTGCGCGTCTGGGCCAGTGTTAACTGCGAGCGAATGTGCGTGTGTAATGTGTGTGTGAGAGGTAAGTTGTTTGTTGCGTTAATTTTTTTTGTGGGATCTGCAGATAGATCACACAGACATCGCAAGTTTTGACAGTCGCTATATTTCAGCTCATTTTCTGTGTCATTTTTTAAGATTTATGTCGCATGCAGAATATCGTTTAATATATTTTTTCAGGAGAAAGGACACGGCGGCAATAACAAAAAAGGGCACGGCAACAATTGCCGTGGAAAGTGGGATTTTTGAATGGCATTGCGGCAATCGGTAGGGGCATCGACGGCAATTGCCGTCGTTGCCGTCGTGAAGTATCAGGGCTGATTTTACACACGTACCCAATGGCAATGAAGATTTTTTTAACTGGACTTCAGGGTTGGATAACGATCTTTTCACGGTTGTAGGGGATCGACACATCGCGGCATTGTTGGAAGGGAAGCACGGTTGTAGGGGATCAACACATCGCGGCATTGTTAGAATGAAAACATGGCCACAATGTCCGGAGAGTTGAGCTAATTGGTTGACCGCATTATTGAGTAAGATTGCGGCGTTCAAAGAATTCTTCACACAAAGACCGTCACTTTGAACTCAAGCGACATCAGATAAGGCGCACCGAAAGATAAGGCGCGGCGATGTTTTTGTGGTCTAGAAAGTCAGATAAGCCGCGTCTTGTCCGCAGGAAATTACGGTAATGGCTTTTTAAGGGGGGGGGGGGGGGGGGGGGGTGGTTATTGCTAGAGTTTGATGGGTTACTAACCTGTGGGGCTGCCTCAAATATTGTAAAGTCTCTTTGAAGGTGCTCGTCTAGTTCCAAGATTGCTGCAACATTGCCGCATCTGAAACAAGTGAGATACATTAAGTTTTTACTTAACCAGTTCGCACCGGGATTATTTTAACATCACCGAGCCGAGGGGCGGGATTATTTTTAACGAAACTCGATCCGAAGCGGGTTCAGGCTGATAGTGCCGGGAAGCACACCCATACATTTCCGGCCTTGTTCACTGCTGACAGACATTTCTGAACTTGAACTTGGCGTGTTTATGCGTCATCCGTTTAGAATTTGGGAAAACTTTGCGTTTATATACGTCATCCGGCGCGAACTGGTTAAAGGAGATGACAAACAACACAATTCATCAAATTCCACCACCACTGCTTCAAGCCTCCTGGGCTTAGTCCAAAATCCATCCATTTTTGTTCTCATGCTAAGCCTTCAGGACCAAGGGGGATAGATTTTGACAGAATTTGAATACAGGGTGCCTCACCTGTAGCAATAGTTGGGTGCCGACCACACTGTCAGCACGGTTTCGTTGAAGTGCCACTTGTAGCCTTCGATGACTAATTGATGCGCTCGACAGATCATGTCGACGTTGTTGACTGTGTTGAACTGCTGCACCACGTCGCTGCCAAAGAGATAGCCGGCGCCCCGCGGGCTGACTCCCCAGCCTTGGGTATCTGAGGGTGTGGGTGCCAGTGAATAATACACACTTTGGGTTAGTTTTACAGACACGATGCAAAATTGAACAGTAAAACAGATTCCAGGGTTAAAGTACGTCTGGGAAAATTAGTGTTTATGTCCCCAAGCAAGATATTTTACAATAATTTTCTTTTCCAGTACATGTTACCGAGTTAGATGCTCATTTAAACATACTCTACCACCCACAGGGACATTATTGCTTGTTCCCCTCAGCAAGACACTTTACCCAAATAAGTTTTCTTATCACCTGTTTAATCCAGTGTCAGTGACTAAACCAAGACTACCCTCTTACCTTCAGGATCCGACCACAAGAGATCGCACATGGGTCCGTCTAAACCAAGACTATCCTCTTACCTTCAGGGTCCGACCACAAGAGATCGCACATGGGTCCGTCTAAACCAAGACTATCCTCTTACCTTCAGGGTCCGACCACAAGAGATCGCACATGGGTCCGTCTAAACCAAGACTATCCTCTTACCTTCAGGGTCCGACCACAAGAGATCCACATGGGTCCGTCTAAACCAAGACTACCCTCTTACCTTCAGGGTCCGACCACAAGAGATCGCACATGGGTCCGTCTAAACCAAGACTACCCTCTTACCTTCAGGGTCCGACCACAAGAAATCGCACATGGGTCCGTCTAAACCAAGACTACCCTCTTACCTTCAGGGTCCGACCACAAGAGATCGCACATGGGTCCGTCTAAACCAAGACTATCCTCTTACCTTCAGGGTCAGACCACAAGAGATCCACATGGGTCCGTCTAAACCAAGACTATCCTCTTACCTTCAGGATCCGACCACAAGAGATCGCACATGGGTCCGTCTAAACCAAGACTACCCTCTTACCTTCAGGGTCCGACCACAAGAGATCGCACATGGGTCCGTCTAAACCAAGACTACCCTCTTACCTTCAGGGTCCGACCACAAGAGATCGCACATGGGTCCATCTAAACCAAGACTACCCTCTTACCTTCAGGGTCCGACCACAAGAGATCCACATGGGTCCGTCTAAACCAAGACTACCCTCTTACCTTCAGGGTCCGACCACAAGAGATCGCACATGGGTCCGTCTAAACCAAGACTATCCTCTTACCTTCAGGGTCCGACCACAAGAGATCGCACATGGGTCCGTCTAAACCAAGACTACCCTCTTACCTTCAGGGTCCGACCACAAGAGATCGCACATGGGTCCGTCTAAACCAAGACTACCCTCTTACCTTCAGGGTCCGACCACAAGAGATCGCACATGGGTCCGTCTAAACCAAGACTATCCTCTTACCTTCAGGGTCCGACCACAAGAGATCGCACATGGGTCCGTCTAAACCAAGACTATCCTCTTACCTTCAGGGTCCGACCACAAGAGATCCACATGGGTCCGTCTAAACCAAGACTACCCTCTTACCTTCAGGGTCCGACCACAAGAGATCGCACATGGGTCCGTCTAAACCAAGACTATCCTCTTACCTTCAGGGTCCGACCACAAGAGATCGCACATGGGTCCGTCTAAACCAAGACTACCCTCTTACCTTCAGGGTCCGACCACAAGAGATCGCACATGGGTCCGTCTAAACCAAGACTACCCTCTTACCTTCAGGGTCCGACCACAAGAGATCGCACATGGGTCCATCTAAACCAAGACTACCCTCTTACCTTCAGGGTCCGACCACAAGAGATCGCACATGGGTCCGTCTAAACCAAGACTACCCTCTTACCTTCAGGGTCCGACCACAAGAGATCGCACATGGGTCCGTCTAAACCAAGACTATCCTCTTACCTTCAGGGTCCGACCACAAGAGATCGCACATGGGTCCGTCTAAACCAAGACTATCCTCTTACCTTCAGGGTCCGACCACAAGAGATCCACATGGGTCCATCTAAACCAAGACTACCCTCTTACCTTCAGGGTCCGACCACAAGAGATCCACATGGGTCCGTCTAAACCAAGACTACCCTCTTACCTTCAGGGTCCGACCACAAGAGATCGCACATGGGTCCGTCTAAACCAAGACTATCCTCTTACCTTCAGGGTCCGACCACAAGAGATCGCACATGGGTCCGTCTAAACCAAGACTATCCTCTTACCTTCAGGGTCCGACCACAAGAGATCGCACATGGGTCCGTCTAAACCAAGACTATCCTCTTACCTTCAGGGTCCGACCACAAGAGATCCACATGGGTCCGTCTAAACCAAGACTACCCTCTTACCTTCAGGGTCCGACCACAAGAGATCGCACATGGGTCCGTCTAAACCAAGACTATCCTCTTACCTTCAGGGTCCGACCACAAGAGATCGCACATGGGTCCGTCTAAACCAAGACTATCCTCTTACCTTCAGGGTCCGACCACAAGAGATCCACATGGGTCCGTCTAAACCAAGACTACCCTCTTACCTTCAGGGTCCGACCACAAGAGATCCACATGGGTCCGTCTAAACCAAGACTACCCTCTTACCTTCAGGGTCCGACCACAAGAGATCGCACATGGGTCCGTCTAAACCAAGACTATCCTCTTACCTTCAGGGTCCGACCACAAGAGATCGCACATGGGTCCGTCTAAACCAAGACTATCCTCTTACCTTCAGGGTCCGACCACAAGAGATCCACATGGGTCCGTCTAAACCAAGACTACCCTCTTACCTTCAGGGTCCGACCACAAGAGATCGCACATGGGTCCGTCTAAACCAAGACTATCCTCTTACCTTCAGGGTCCGACCACAAGAGATCGCACATGGGTCCGTCTAAACCAAGACTACCCTCTTACCTTCAGGGTCCGACCACAAGAGATCGCACATGGGTCCGTCTAAACCAAGACTACCCTCTTACCTTCAGGGTCCGACCACAAGAGATCGCACATGGGTCCATCTAAACCAAGACTACCCTCTTACCTTCAGGGTCCGACCACAAGAGATCGCACATGGGTCCGTCTAAACCAAGACTACCCTCTTACCTTCAGGGTCCGACCACAAGAGATCGCACATGGGTCCGTCTAAACCAAGACTATCCTCTTACCTTCAGGGTCCGACCACAAGAGATCGCACATGGGTCCGTCTAAACCAAGACTATCCTCTTACCTTCAGGGTCCGACCACAAGAGATCCACATGGGTCCGTCTAAACCAAGACTACCCTCTTACCTTCAGGGTCCGACCACAAGAGATCGCACATGGGTCCGTCTAAACCAAGACTATCCTCTTACCTTCAGGGTCCGACCACAAGAGATCGCACATGGGTCCGTCTAAACCAAGACTACCCTCTTACCTTCAGGGTCCGACCACAAGAGATCGCACATGGGTCCGTCTAAACCAAGACTACCCTCTTACCTTCAGGGTCCGACCACAAGAGATCGCACATGGGTCCATCTAAACCAAGACTACCCTCTTACCTTCAGGGTCCGACCACAAGAGATCGCACATGGGTCTGTCTAAACCAAGACTACCCTCTTACCTTCAGGGTCCGACCACAAGAGATCGCACATGGGTCCGTCTAAACCAAGACTACCCTCTTACCTTCAGGGTCCGACCACAAGAGATCGCACATGGGTCCGTCTAAACCAAGACTACCCTCTTACCTTCAGGGTCCGACCACAAGAGATCGCACATGGGTCCGTCGTGGGGAACCTCCTGCTTCCTATCAATCACACGGATCTGGTCTAATGTGTTGATAGAGGGCGACAGACCGCCGTGCACACAGAAGATCTGTCAACAATGAAAGATGAGATAATAAAACTGTAGTTTAAAAAATGTACGTGCAACAATCCAATCAAAGTACACTGAGATAAGCAACATTTAAGGCTGGTTGTACTCGAAACAAAAGCAAACGCAAACACAAATTTATGACGTCGGGCACGTTTTAGTGTGTGAATTTGCAAAAGTTAAGCACATTTCGACTCCGGTGAACTTTCGCAGCAAATGTTTGGTGACATCAAATTCGTTTCGCTTTCACCATCTCGTGACTTATGAGCTGGCCTTTAGACATCACCTTCACTTCATAGTACACAATTAAGCTTCAAGATTCATGGATTGGGGTAGACAATCAAGTTGTTTGTGAATTGAACTCACTTTGCCGTCAATGATAGCGGATAAGCTGAGATAGTCAAAGATCTCTGTGCAGTATCTCCAGACAGTGATGGAGCCATACTTCCTCAGACACTCGTCGTAGAAGCCGTAGACCTGTGTGATTTGTCGACTCTCGTGATTTCCTCGGATCAACGTGATCCTGTCTGGGTACCGTACCTGTGCCGATAGAAAACACAGAGAATTAGAATGGTTGGGCTTTGTGGAAACAAATTAAGGAATATAAGGTATAGTCTAAACAGCAAACACAATATTTTGTGAAATTCAGCTTGCACTGCTGTGTGGCTCTATATACGAAGGAAAACCAGTAATTAACACGTTGACTGCCGAGCATAATTTCACAGGGCGCCCCCATTTGCCAAGCATTGTACGCATGCACATACTAAAGTACTTCTACGAGTATACTCGTAGTGGCAGAATCCGGTACACCTGTTACTACGACTATACTCGTAGTCGGCAGTCAACGTGTTAAGACATTTATGGCACTAAGTTGAAAGATACATCAACATTAACAAGATTTTACCTTGAGTGCTAATAAAAGAAGAAACGTTTCAACACTGTAAAAACCTCTATCCACGAAGTCCCCCATGAACAGGTAGTTGGTGTCTGGGACATCGCCACCAACCTAATAGAAAAAATAACCGCACAGGTCATGATTTACAACATGAAATACACGCTCATAAATCAATTTCGCCTAACATATTCAATCTAAACATACAGACACAAATATTTCAAGACCGAAGTGAGAAACTTGGATATTTTTTATATGAGAGGGTCAGGGTTGTATATAACTTCAACTATGGTTCATCTTTTTCTGAATTAATAAAATTGTTTCAAAATGGTCAAAGTTCTTTTAAAAGACAAGACAACATACCTTAAAAAGTTCTTTTAAATCGTAAAACTGTCCGTGGATGTCTCCACATACTGTGACCGGTGAGTCTACCCTTTGTACATTGCTCTCCTCAATCAAAATCTCTCTGAAATCGAGGAAGAACAAAGCTCTGTTATAGTACAGAGTAAATGATTGGGTATTTTTTAATGTACAGAGGCCCTGATTGGTTGATCATTCTTGGGTATAATAAAATGGCTGTTGGATGGCATTAATTTATTATTAAGGGCGCTGTGCTCACGTCATTTGGGGGTATGATTAAAAGTGATTAGAACATATTCCTACACCTCAACAATTTACATTTTTCAATATTCCATTTTTAGATTAATATTATCCCTAACCCTCCAGGGTATTTTGGCTAGAAACCCTGCCAGATGCAGCACAGTGCATCTGTGGTCACATTGACTTGTGTGCAGAGTCCAGCAAGGTCAAGCAGTCACCACAGATGGACTGTGCTGGATCTGGCAGGGTTAGGGTTAAACAAAAGTTACTGCAGTACTTCAATAAACGGTATTTTGCCTTTGTTGGGTACCCATAAAATGGCATCTTACAGCGCCCTCATGCGACCAGGAGTACGCGCATTCTTGCGACTACTTACCGCGCTTTACCACACAGTGCCTTCACCTCACTCTCCTTGATAATTTCACACCTCCTGAGCTGCTCTATTTGTCTGTCACAAACACAACGAAGATAAAGAAAGCATTTATATTGTTAAAATGGTTACCCTTACATAAATGCTGAAATGATAGTGGCCATAAGTATTACTAGGTAGATTTGTAGGTATTCAGATTGATTTGCGTTGATGATCCTGAATCTATAGACAAGGCAGAAAATCTTCCAAACTACGAGCATCACAATAACAAATATGGCGTCAAAGGGACAGAGAGCTGGCACTATAACACCCTGCGTAATTATTATGTAGGTGATTTCCAACAATCAATAAATTAACAGATTTTTTGAAATAAAATTAAAATAAAGAGTGCTAGAGACAAAATTGTGTTTCGTGGTCAAATTAAAAGGTGGTGCACAGTTTTTCAACGTTCTTCACAAAAAGTGAAATATCCGGCTGTAACTTTGACAGGTTTTGAAAAATCTTCTTCTTCAAACTTTTAGTGGCGTTATCATTGGAAACGGATTTTTAAGGATTGAAGTACAAATGATCACTCTTCCAATAAACAAATAAAAAAATTAACTGATGAATTTGGAGGATTAAGGCTGTATACAATTTTTACATGGTGGCAATTGGAGAATTTTTGAGGATTTTGCAGGATTGGGGATGATTCCTAGACAAAATGGCATGGGAACTAAGGTTAACACGTGACAAACTAACTATAGTATTTTCTCCTCACCTATCTAAATCACTACAGTCCCCCATATTTACAGCGTGCTTGTGGTTCTGAAAGGAGAAAAATAACAAGAAAACCAAATTTACTTAATAATAATGAGTTGTATACGAGTCCGTGCAAGTCCTTCTACAAGTTCTCTTACAAGTCCTTTCACAAGTTCTTTCATAAAGCCAGTCGCAAGTAACTGGGTCAACAATGACAAAGGAATGCTTTTAACAGTTCACTTCATTTGAATAGCTAGTGACTTGACTTGAGACTGGAGGACTTATGATGGACTTGCATGGACTCGAACTATAAGCACTGAAATGCAAATTCCAACCGAAAATTTCAAATGCGTACCGTTTGTTGAGATTTAAAAATAAATTAAAACACAAAGAGGATTGCTCTCCAAAAACACTTTATTTAATACTTTATGAATTTTGACTTTTATAGTCTTAGACTTTTTTGGAAACTGAAGAAATGAAGAAATGATTCGATTTATGCAGTGCCCTGCCGGTTAAAATTAAAAATAGCTTTTAAGTTTTATCGCGAAAGAAATTCAAACTTTAGGTCAAAGATTTAGAGACAAATTACACCAGACGGAACTATGAAACAATCCTAATTTTGGTGAAATATGAGGCGCTATTCTAGCGATCGTCATATCCTTCACACTATTGCATAAACAATGGGAAGATAAATGAGGTTTCCAGATGTCCAACAGCGAAAATGGTAAGTTAACCTACATACCGAGTTTGAGGCCGAACAATTTTCACGACTAAAAAAACCCCCCAAATCTCTAACTTTTCGCAGTCATCAATGCATTATGGTCTAAAGCACAGAGTCAACTCTACTCTAGCGCGGGGCCGGGGCCATACGGTTTATCGCTATTCAGAACGCCAATGCATCATTCATATAGGTAGGCGCATGGGGCATGTGCGCATACCAACGACTGTAATCCGGGTTGGATTACTGAATTGCGCAGCGCGTCGGCGGTTGCCCCATAATTTTATCCAAAATGTTTTAAGCAGCAGCGCCCTCTTTGATATTTTGCTATTCGCGATATGGGGTGCGTTCCACTCCAGCGAACGTTGCCAACGTTGGCCAACGTTAGCGTTGTTCGCGTGAGTGGAACGCAATGTTCGCCAATTATGTTTGCAAACGTTAGCGAAAACGGCGAACGACATTCCGAGCTGTTCGCTGTTGGCCAGTGACGTATTTTAAAGATGGCGAAGAGGTTAGCAGACGGCAGTGTTCTTTTCACGGTTTTGATTTACGTTTTATACTTTTCTTAATAAACGGTGAATTGTTTTGAGTATTCACAGGGATCTTTTAAACAAAAATAATGAGTTGGAAAAAAAACAGCCAACCAAACTACGTCACTGTCACTGGGCGCCGCCATTTTGAAAACGTAGTTTTTAAAAAATCGTTCCACTTCAACTAACGCCAACTCAAAACGTTGGCGAACGTTCGCGCAAACAGTTCGCGTAAGTGGAACGCACCCATGGTCTTGACTTGATCACATTAGCGAATAAATAGTAACACAGTGACACGGAATTTAGACACTATTTCGTCGACTTTCCAATCCAGTCAAATACACAAAATTCACAGTAATGTTCTTAAGTGATTGTTAAAGCAGTATATATTGTTTATTATCACAGAAAAAGTGAATACACATTGTAAAATTGTCACCGAAAATTGACGCCACTTACATTTTCTCGTAACCCCTGGGTCGATCACGGTGGAAATCGAATGGTGGCGCCCTTTCGTTTTGTGACGCATTGAAATATTTTTGTGCTTTTTATTATTATCGAGTAGTTCGATGAAACCGCTTATGACGTTTGTTTCAACTAATTCAAACAAAAACAATTGTCAAATAGATACAAATGGATAAATAGCATCAGTTAGTCTATTTTTAAAAGAACGAAAATACAAGCTAACAAAGTGAAAACATAATTCACTTCTTGACATGAACTACTCGAAATAAAAACTGTGTGGAGTTATGCGGCCGCGTGTGTGTTTTTTTGTTTAAACCGCAGCGCGCGAAGTGCAGTTGTTTACCCGGTGGAGTGAATTACAGAATTGTTGACAAACTCTCTTCGGGATTGGGACATTATTCATAATTATTAGGTTAGAACAAACAACAACAACATTAATCCAATTAATTTATGTCAATATCGAAAGTTCTTAGTTTTTTTATTTTTTTATTTCGTTTTATTTATCAAAGTACTTTTTAATATTTTGATACAATTTTACCCCCCAAAAGTAATTTTATTTTTCAAAAAAATTGACAATCATTGAAAATATCAACTACAAAGATAAATTCACATAAAATGAGTTCTGCCATTTACTTAATGTTTTGACCCCAAGTACTAAGGCCTACAACATTAAAATGACCTCATATTTTAAATACATCTACAATAAAGAGGTAAATTGGGTCACACTAAACAAAAATTTGCGGAATATGACAAAGTACTGAAGACTAATATTTATTATAAAAATTGAAATTTTCTGTAGAAAAATTTAATTTTTCAATATTTCAAAAAATTATATCTTGGTTACTGATACGTTGTTATAACGCATAATCCACTTTTAACCATGATTTTATCTGAAATATTAAACTGAATAGCTTAACTTCTCCTTATGTAAAGCAGTCTTATTTTCTACAATTCCTGCTGACCACACCCCTCTCCTCACCCCCCCTCACCCTCAAAAAAATCGATAAATAGAATGGCATATTATTAATTTCTCAACATTTATATAAATGTATGAACACTTTTCCACTTTATGGCAGGGTTACTTCAATTAGTGGAATTTGTTTGTATTTACAGTTTTATATATGGCAATTTTTAGAAACCACGCACTTGTGGTATGCGTATATAAAGACAAGGCGTAAGTGGCGTAATAGCCTGTGCGTTCTAACCTTTGTGCATGCGTACTTATAAGGATAAATATATTTACAGAAAAATATTCAATTTTGTTCATAAATTCTTGATTGTATAATTTTTTAAGTAAATAGCTGCTGAGTAGCAAATCAAAAAAATATTTCAAAATTAAAACCAAAATACCGAAAAACCAAAACAAATTATCTAAAACATCTACAAATCTCTCCAAATTTGGCCTTAAGTCTGGATATAAATTATGATATATTTCACTAGTTTTTAAATAAAAAGAGAAGAAATTTAAAACAACAAAAATGAGTGCTGCAACTTAATAAAAAGGAAATGGACACTATTTGAAACAATGAATATGAGAAAGAAAAAACTCTGGACGGAAATATAAAGGTGTGGGCACATTATGCCTAAAGGTAGGATACACCATTTGCATATATCGAAAATATTTACTACCAAATTATTAAGAAATATCTTACTCATTTGAAAGTAAATAATGATTCTAGGCATCCAGCAAGATGATTGCGCTAGATATCCTGTAATTATTCTGAAAAATTTAATTTTATAAAGAAAAATTCGCGATCGCTGTCCGGATAACTGCTCGACGCCGGTTGAAAACAAACGCTGTTTTTTTGTGCTTTTCTCGGCATCCATGATATTGTAAAACTTTCGACAGGTCAGTTAAACGATATTTACTATAAAATACAACTCCCCAAAACTACCAATGGTGTATCCTACCTTTAAACGAGAGAGATTTGTTATTCAACACGTATGTAATATGACCAAGAAATCAGGCTGTTTGTTGACTGTGCAAATGGCTGCATATTAACGAGTTAATTTGTCCATACCTTGTATTTCCAAAAACCTGTCTAAAAATAATGCAAACTACAATAACACCAGTGTTTTAAACATTCGGTTTGTGATCGGTAAATGGTACAAATACAGACTAGAACCTTGAGTGCTAGAAAAAAACAAAAAACATGCAAAATTAATTCATGCCAACTTTACTCGCGTTTCAGCCGACAACATTTTCTAAATTTGTCATGAGGCAAAGGTTCTTAGTATCCCACCAGCCAAGTTTAACGTCTCAATTTCATTGTCAAAGGAGATTTTTCTTCAATAATTTGCTAAATTGTTGTGCACGTGATTCTTCGGGGCAATCTTTTAACCCCAATTTGTTTTCAACCCTGTACCAGTTTTACTTTTAATTTTTGTAAATGTTTTTTATTTTCAGGTCATCTTGATATGTTAATTACCCCCTCCACAAAAAAATAAAAATAAAAAAATCCTAAATTATACATGCAAAAGTGCAACTGTAAGGATAAATTTTGCAAAGTTGGAGAGATGCATCAATTTACAACCTTTGACTTAAAATTTGTAAATGGTGTTTGGTTAACCCTTGGTGTGTAAGAATGTGTATTGAAATTGACAAACTCAGCACTGTTAAATAAAATAAACCCTCTCCTTGCATGACTAACAGAGGGGATCACACTTTTCATCTTTTCACCCAACACAAGAAGGTTCACGACAAAAGCTTAGAAAAATATCTACATTCAATTTAGAAGGAAATTGGGTCAGTGAGAATTGTTCTTAGTAAACATTGTTTCGTCGTCGCTGGCGGAATCTAAGAAATCGTGGTACTCCACGTCGTTTAAAAGTGGCCGTTTGGAGGTCGAGTTGAACCCTTTTAGCGCGATGCGATCCTCGTATTCTTCTTGGTACATCTTCTCGCCGTCAAGACGGTAGAAGCCCTGCTTGCGACGGCCCGTGGTCGTCGAGCGACAGACGTAAATAAGACAAACGGTTGTAAAAATGAGTAGCATTACACCGATAACTGAAAAAAAGAATGAGAAAAAAAAATACTCTAAGTCCTGTGATAAAGACATCTCTATCTGCTCGATTCAATAACGAGTTTTGGCCATTATGCACTTATACTCAGCAGTGTTGTAGTTGAGACACTTTTAGTCATTTGGCTCACACCCGAGTCACAAGTCAATCGAAATGGCTGATATTTGTCAAATTTTAAACAAGGACTTTGAGCCGACACTCATGGAAGCTCAACACATGTGTCAAAGTGGATTTCTACTGAACGGTGACATTTGATGAACAACAAAAAACTGCACAAACTTTCTAAACATTTTTCATCATCTCAAGACATCTTTACGAACACAAAACAAATGCTACTGGGATAATCGGTTTATGGCCGAATATTCGGCTATTCACTATATGCGGCACAGCCTACACAAAACCTAACTAGCACTTTTCTGACTCTTGAGGGGGTGCTAATTACACAACATTATCATCAAGTCCATTATCAAGAACAGTTTGCTTGAGCTACGGCTTCAAATTACTCAAGAGTCTATGGTAGCGGCTAAAGCCACTTCTTATAGACTCTTGTGTAATATCAAGCCCCAGCCGAGTAAATTCAGACCTGGTTATATATGCCCACCTGTTACGCCAATAAACATTATTGGCGGCAGCCCAAGTATTTCCTTAGTCTCCTCCATCTCAAAGTCAATGAGCACCGCCTCAAAAATCTCATCCCCCACAGTGCATTTCCGGGTCTGGGTCCCTGACCCCTGGGCCTCAACTGTGAGCGTGTATGTCCCGGGTAGGAGGAGGAGGTGAAAGTCGCCCTCTGGTGACGATTTGGCGCGGTGGCCACGATCCTTCACGGTGATATCAGCGCCGATGATCGGCTGGCCTCGTATGTCACGGATGAAACCTTTGATGCCGTAGTGAGCCTGTCAAAATTAAGACGCAGCAATAAGAAAATATTACCACTTTATTATGGGCTTTATTCACGAGTCGGCCGTATTAAATTAGAGCAGATTTAGAAAAGGTGGGATTAAAGTCCTATAGTAATGTACATATAGTTAATCCCTACCTGTTGGATCATCGCGATCAGTGGTTTACGATGCTCTTCCCATGAACGTTGCAGTACTGACTGGGTTGGGTATTTGCAGCAACCGGTAGCAACTGCAATCTCCATGCACTTTATAAAATCATAGTTGTAATCCTGCAAGAAAAATTGCCAAAACCAATAAGAAAAACAAGCTTTTTTTCCATCTTCTTCAATTTTTTTTTCTTCGGAAAAGACAATTAATTTGCACCGTTGTCATGTCCCCTTAAACTCAGGTCGACAGAGCCCTGTAATGAACACATGCATGTTGAGTGCTGTCAAATTTACGATGAAAAGTACACATTTTTAACTGGTGTATTTTTGAGAGGCAATCTTGAAATATTTGTCCTGGAAATGGTGGCCACGCAGTAAAGAAGCAATTTCCCCCTTGCAGTGTTCGCTAATCTGGTTTTGTCAAGTTGCTGTGTTCTGAGTGCCGCACTGGACACTGGAAAATCTGAATCCGCTAAATAAAACTTACAATTTGCTGGTGACCTGCACTGCTTATTATACACAAATTGAGAACTTTTACAAGTTTTTACAAAATGTACAGACAAGTACTTCATTCAACTCTCAAGGACTCTGGAGCTTATAATTCTGTCTCATAGCTGGTTGCAACTGACCTGCATGCTACCATTGTAGTTCTCCCACGAAGCACCGTTCACAATACCATCTTGGAAACCAGTAGCTGTGAAACACAAAAGACACCGGAAACTATCAGTTACGGCCCGGGTTATAAGGAGCTCTGTTAAAGTCGGTCCCCCAAGATAGAAATTTTTCACAAGTGGTCCAGAGCTCAAGCAAATTTAGTAGATTCTCGGTGAGAAATGTTGCTGTGTTCAGTAACTTACTGGTGTCGTTTGGGCAAGGGTCTCCCAAGTGCATTGTGGGATGTAGATTGGCATACGTCTGAGCGAGGTGGACAAAGACGTCGTCATCCAAGGTTGGGTTGGGAAGGTTTCTTGACGCATAAGCTGGTGAGAAAGAAACAAAAATCTAAATTTAAGGAATAAATAATCTCAGACATTAAAGATGATCTGTGTGCTTTTGAGCTAATTATATTTATTTAAACTTTGGCTCTAAGCAAGAATTGTGACACATGTTTCTCACCTGGGTGGTCGTTGCCTGTGTAAGGGTATCTGACCACTGATGTGCCACCGTACAAGGCCACTGACAGGGTAAACGGCCGGCTCTGTAGCCAGCCAATCACGACTCTCGTTTCTGGTTGCAGGTCTGCTTTGCTTTGGTTCACTATTAAACCTGTCAAAAACAAATTGTTTTTCAGTCATTTAGAAAAAGGGGCCAAGACAAGAATTTTACAATGAAGCTAATTTCTGTAAATTTCTGTCCCTCCTAATTGTATAACAACTTTAAGACAACAATTTGTTTGATCATCGTATAGAAACCAATCTTACTTTGGAAGTCTCGTTCCAGGTCAACGTGGTGAGAGTTCCCCACTCCAACCTTTCCGTTGCAGTCTCCCTCGGTATCCCATGCTGCCTCGCTTCCGTCAGGGTTCATGTCAGGCAGCAGATGGATGTGAGTTTTATCAATCAGCTGTGACAAATACAAAGACCACAACAACAAATGACTAATGATCCCTTAAATAAAAAATTGCCGTTCTCTTTACTCAGTGGGACTTTCTAATATATGAGATGACTTCTCAATTCTCCAAAAACTTCCAACTACCTCCAATAAACAATTTTTGATCTTGCTTCAATCCTCCAAAGTCATTCGTTATTTCTTACATTTTTTCTGTAAAGGGCGACCACTACCTCAATCCTACACAATTTACAAATTATCATTATGATAAAATGAGAAAATTATCGCTGATCATATCCAGGATCAGTGCAGATGATATCTAGAATAATCAAGATGTAATTTATGCATAATATATTATAATTTATGCATAATTTATGCATAATTTATGCATTAATTAATTAATTAATTAATATATGCATCCCCAAAATCAAACGGCACCTAAAAGTTATTTAGCCTGAATCCGCCAAAACACTCCAATACCAACTCACTCAATGTTGGATTTGAACCTATTTCCTTTACGTTACCTTGGTGATGACATCGTCATTTCCATAGTTACGCAGCAGAGAATCGGCCAACCCAAGCAGGAGTTCCCTTCCTACGGGCTCGTTGCCATGGATATTGGCCACAAACTTGACCTCCGGCCTCCCCGGGGTGTGGTGGCCTGGGTGCTTGCCGATCTCCAACGTCCAGAGCTGGCGAAAGTCTACCGACTGACCAATGCTGTTAAAAACATGAAAGACAACTCTTCAAAATTGTTGCTAGTAACCTTATAATACTAATTCACCCAATACCAATCAGTTTACATCTATTACTCCCGTTTATCAGGCCATGAGACCAATTTTGGCGTAGCAGTCCAGGGTAATCAGAAACTGGCCAGTATCCCAAGGAGAGAGAGGAAATTGTGGTAAAGTGTCTTGCTCTACACCTACACATCAGATACTGTCAATGTTTCAGGCTAAGAAAAGCTGGTCTGTACTCGACTCAATCAGGGCGTCAGACACATTGAGATTGAGGTTGGGGGGAGAGGGGGTGGGGGGGGGACTTATTTGCCAACAAACAATCCATTCTGGAAGGTATTTAGGTATTTTTGTTAGTAGGCTTTCCTTTTCTTGTTTAACTCAAGAAGTTTTAAATCTTCTTAGAGACAAGAATCACCGTTTTACCTCTTAAGCCGGGTAATATCCGGGTAGCTTGTGGCCAATCGCCGCAGGTATTTCTCCATATCGTTGTAGTTGTGATACTTTACGTTAATCGGCTTCTGAAGCTTAAAGACAACTTTCTGAATCTAGGAAAAAAACATTTCAGGAATCAACTTCTGTGGTACTTTTACATGTCTGTGCTGTTTATACTTTTGGTTCGAATATAAAGTCATTATTTGTGTTCTTCCCAACTTTCTCTTTTTGTGTGAATACTCGAGCATGGAGTACACACGATGTTGAACCTAAATCAAGTCGTAGGAACAATCTGTTCGGGCACCATCTTCTAACGCCAGCTGAAGTGAGTGTGCTACTCGTGACGTTTACCTTGTTCTTCTCCACCGTGATGTGTTTGGTGATTGGCATGAACCCATGAGCCTCCGCCGTGATCACATGATCGCCAGGCGGCAGCAGTCGATGAAAGTACGCAGTCTGGCCAGAGAGGGCGATATTGCGACTGTGACCAATGAGCGTGAGGGTGGCTTCTGGTAGTAGAATGCCCGCATTGTCTTGCACAGTGCCATGAATCCCTGAAAAGTGAAAACAAATTTAATAAACTTTTCTTTGCACATCTTTAACCTCAACTCCACAGGTGAGAAAATCGTATTGAAGTTGAAGGATTCAGGATTTTTACGGTTAAAGATTAACACAAATGGGGCTGCAACATAGTATAACCTACGCATAGATATTCACAGACCAATTTGGAATAAAAGAGATCTCTACCTTGTTGTGCCTGCCGTATGAACCCCATCATTGGTTCTAGATTATCTTTCCAGAGGGATTGCAGAGCAGTGTGGTCTGGGTACTTGCAACAGGAGACATGGCTGGTAATCTGTAAGGGATATAAAGTGTGGACATCTTACATAGAGCTACAAGCTGTGCCGTCCAGTTTCCCTGTCATCAACCACAAATAGACAGTAGAACTTATTCTGAAAGACATCCGTTCTTTCAGACCACAGTTTTCACGAAATGTCATTGTCAAGCTTACCATATAAGCTCCTAGATTCAAATACATGTAATCCTGCAGGGAGTTCTGTCTGGGCAGCCAGTCTGACCCTCGCACAATCCCCGCACGGAACCTGCGCCCGTGGCAGTTCACCTCCGTGTGTAGAGTGGGATGGTCCAGGGCAAAGGTCGATGCCAGGTAGGACAATAGGTTGTCATCCTCGGTGACTGCCCCTTGGGCCAGTTTATTATCTGTGACAGGGGTGTCCAGCGGATATCTGCAGAAAGATGGGAATTCACCATGTCAGACCTTTCAGAAGTAGTTTTCGTTGATACTTACGCATGTCCACAGCATCATAAGCCTCATCTGTACTCACTCACACACTCGATCCTAAACTACGCTCTTGCAGTGCTACTGCACCAAAATCACTCATTGCAGGATTTACATGACAGTGTGTTAAACACTTCTGTACAAAATATTCAATGAGATTACATTTTTGGGAGTTGTGGGACAAAAAGTAGGAATATTGTGACTACTGAATGTGGTGTCAAGTGCTACCAATAGTTTGTTAAAGAGTCTGTTGTTTTTTCCACCTACCTGACCCACATGCCGCCGGCTTCAATGTTGAGCACTGCACTGTACTGTGTGGTTGTAAGTAGATTCTTTACAATAGCCAACTCCGGTCTGTCAGAGAGCTGTTAAAAAAATGACAACAAATATCCTGTAAAAGACCTGACAACTCTGAACAAAAAAAATATATGAAATTATCTGTCTGGCCCAGATGAAAATCTTGTCAATGCATGCAAAGTAACTCTCCACAAAAAATTTGACAACATTTGACAAACAATAAATTCACTGAACTTGTAAGAAAAAAATTAATTGTCACTTTCTCAAGATGGCTGACATTTTTTTCTGACTATTCCATTTGGTAGAATTCTATTCGGATATTCGGCAGATGACCAAGTATTTAGATATTTGTTATATTCAGCACAGCCCTATGTACCATCAACCCATTCTAACATCCTTATACCTACACTTGTCCTAGCCTATCATACCAATGTCACAGTTCAGAATCACAGGGATTGTGTTCTTAGGCAAGCCAATTTACACAAATAAACATGTCAAATTCGATTTTCCCACGTGTTAATATATATTTCTTACAAATTTAACAACTTTTCATCACTAAAGTTGTATATATCACCAATTAATACATTGCAGAGTTCAACGTCTCCGGATACTCGATAGATGATCAAATATTCATAGAATCCAAACTTGAAACCAGCCCATCTTACCCAAGTCCCGTCAGGGGGGAATTTGTGGTCGAAGGACTCTCCTGTGAAGTGTTCTCCTTGGCAGTCCCCTTGCAGCGCATGATTAAACCCATCCAAGTCAATGGCCGGTACAATAACAACGGAGGTCTGGTTTAAGAGCTGAGCGACTGCGACGTCGCGTCTCTCATAGCCTGGCGGATAAGAAAAGAATTATTCCGGTGAATACAATTCAACACTTAGAAATGAGATAGTGAAATAATTTCACAGCATTTGTTTTTAAATCCGAACATTCATTTCTGAGTTACTACCAATGTTCCTACATGTCTTTAAATCTATTGATGGTCATCAAATAAGGCAGTTGTACCTTCAGCCAGGTGACGAATCAGCCGCCAGAGGATCTCCCGCCCCACCGGCTCCTCCCCTTTCAGTCCACCAATCAGAGCTACCCGTGGCAGGTCATTGGCATCCTTCCTGGCGTCGGGATTGGTCAGTATTGCCCCTGCTACGTTCTGATTGGCCGCCGTGTGACCCAGGGGCAGCAGTCTCAGGACTCCCGAGCCCTCATATTGGAAATAGAATATTTATGAATTAGAGCACGGTGCATAGTAGGTCTATATCATGCTAACTTCCTATCAACTTTTTAACAAACCTATAGACTCATCCGAAGACAGCCATTTTCTGCGCGACACTAGGCTCTCGCATGTCGCACTCGGGTTGTACACACACACTCTGGACTCCTTCTACCAAAATGCGCATGCGCTTCAGTCTTTAGGTACACGTACAGTACGCGTACAGCATGCGCGCAGCTAATGGCGATACCCAAATTCTGCTGATACCTTGTACTTGGTCTCCAGTTCCGTCATCTTGGCTGCCAGTGCCTCGTTGGAGAGATACTCTCCCGTGTCTTGCAGCAGGCCAAAGTCGTACATCTCGGCCCACTCCTTGTCTGACAGCGCGGTGTTGACCGGGGTTTTAGTCGACGCTGGTTCTCCGCTGCGTACTAAGGTGAAATTAACGTCAACAGCCCATTCTTCTGGGACTGTGACGGTCTGTGTCTGAGGAACAAATCTTTGGGGGAAAAAAGAAAAGGAGAATTTTTTAAAACTTATGTAACTGATAGCGTTGACTTGATAGACCAGGTTAAAATTGTGCTCACTGTGACTTGCATAAGCCTTCTCTCTGACTCAAATGACTACCTAGAACCAGAGTTGTATTCGAGTCCCTGCAAGTCCTTTCACAAGTCCAGTCACAAGTCCAGTCATCAAGCCAGTCATAAGTAACTGGTTGAACAATGACAAAGGAATTCTTTTGTCAAAGCTCATTTGAATAGCTTGTGATTTGAATTGGAACTGGAGGACTTGTGATGGACTTGCAGGGACTTACAGGGACTTGTGATGAACTTGACTACATCCCTGCCTAGAACCCTTTAGAGCAAGCTGGTCTGGTGTCAGCTTTAAATTGACATGTTTGCCTAGTCTTGTGTTGTTCTTACCCATCAGCTGAGGCAGTGATCTCATACGTTCCAGGTATCAGTAACCGCCAGTAATCTCCGTCTACAGCCGTGATTAGATTATGAGCGATCCCTGCCACACTGATGGTAGCATTCATGATGCCTCTGCCCTTTGGTGTCACAACAAAGCCTTTCACTCCTTTGTGCACCTGTATTTGAAACAAAACATTGGTGACTATTTCATGTCCCGTTTTAACTGGATGCAGGTTTTGGAAAAACAGTTTTTGCCATTAATGACAGTTTTGAATGCTTGCCTATTGCCTAATATACAACCTTTCAAGAGGATCAAGGTGAACAAGTAAAAAAATAATTAAAAAAACCACCCAAAACGGGACAGAACTAGGACTTTGGAGGACAAAGTTAAGATAAATGTAGGAGTTTTAAAGGACTTTTAGGAATAGTTTTTGTTGATACTCGCCCATGTCCGAAGCATCATAAGCCTAATTTGGCATGTTCTGTACTCACAACACTTAACTGATCCATCCTTAACTGAGATCTTGCAAGTACAGTTGCAGTACCTCTGTGCCCTAACTCTTTATTGCACTATTTACATGCGAGAGTATGTAACACACAAAATATTCAATGAGATTTCATTTTTCAGAGTTGGCATAAAAAAATCTGGAAAAAGTAGGAGGAAGCTAAAAAAAAATTAAAGTAGGAAGACTTGAAAGGCTTACACTTGTTACGTCTGTGGGAAGTGGCTTAAGTTGCTTTCCATAGAGGCGTGTGTAATTAGAGCCGTAGCCATATAATTCAGGCACAGCCAAACTCACCTCCTCAATGAGGGCTAGCATGGCGACCTTGTTGGCATCCCAATAGCTTTTCAGGTCCTTGGTTCTTGGGTACTTGACACAGCCCAGCTCCAATGTGATCTCAAAGCAGTTGCTGTGTAGATAGTTCCAGTCTTGCATCCCGCCTGCAGTGTTTAGAATGATGGGGGAATAAGAAACAATCCGAGCACCTGATCGCTAATGTCAGGAATCGATTCCAGATTATCGGATACAGTACCCGTAACAAACTTTACACGTTATTGAAGAACTTTTAGAATGTAAATTTTGAGGTTGGTTTCTCTTACAGGTAACTGCATATCCAGGTTTTATAAACCAGTCTTACCGGATACGCTGTACCAGTCCGCTCCATTTGTGATGCCTTCTTTGAAGGTCTCCTTGGGGTAGAGCTCTGGGCACGGATGGCCAAGATGCATGGTGGTATGCGACTGTTACAAAAACAAGACATGGTTTTCTTGAAATTCATCATCAAACTGATTACGTAAGATCTGCCAAGACTAGTCTTTGGCACAGCAACGGGAACACTTTTCGTAATGATTTTACCGCAATCTTACCGCAATCTTACCGCAATCTTACCGCAATCTTACCGCAATCTTACCGCAATCTTACCGCAATGAAGTTATTTGTATTGGCGAGTCAAGCAGTTGCCAAGAATATTTTCCTCGGAAAATGTCCTGAACAAATGCAAAGCTTCTTCTGGACAAAGTGAAAGATTCTACTCGCACTTTGTCCGGGACTCGTACCAGATATGAATTGAGATAGCCCCTTTAGACTTTTTGTTAGACGAACGCCTACCATTGAATATGCCTCAGTGATCTGAATAAACACGTTGTCGTCTGGGCATTTACTGTAGCCGCTGGTTCCCAACTTGTTGTCATCCCAGGGATAGTTGGCTACCAGGGACCCCCCGTGGAGACTAGCCGACAGAACGAATGGATAGGACTGAATCCACTGCATCATGGCCCGGGTCTCGGGCTGAAGCTTGCCCTCGCTGGGCCCGTACTGGTCCGGATAGTTGCGGTTCAGGTCAATATTGCGGGCATTGTTGCGACCTACGACACCAGTTTCGTCACCTGTAAATTTACCATTGTAGCAGAAAACAGACATGGTTTCAAATTGTTGTTGGGGTTCTGTACAAAGTGAAGAAATTGAATCCCCTTGCGAGACGTGTTATGTCCTTAAGCAAGCCACAAAGCACGACACAATGCCTACAGATTGACCATCGCTGTAACTGTAACATGTTCTAAACTGCATAATGTAAGCAAAGATACATGCTTCAAAAACAAACTATCCGCATGTTGGCATTCATTCTTTTTACTTGACAGATGTTTACTTTAAACGTTTCACACATTGCAAAGTCAAGTCTGAAGCTTGCACTGTCTGTAACTCACCCTCATGTGCTTTCTCAAACCCGTCTGGGTTGATCGACGGCATGAGGTGAATGCGCGTGTAGTCCACCAGCGCCGTCACCTCCGCCGACCGGTTGTAGTTCTCGCATAGGAACTGGATCAGGTTGAGAACCAGGGCTCGACCTACGACCTCGTTGCCATGGATATTGGCGACGTACTTGAACTCTGGCTCGCCTGCAAAATGATCATGATAGCAAGAACATGAATTTCTATAGCTTAGGAAGAAAAAAACACGCTTGAAAATGGCAATCTGAAGTCCCAACTACAGCAAACGTCCCAGCAACTATGGCTAACAAAGCCCCAACTATAGAAGGAAATGTCCTAGCCATTATTTAGTCCAAAATATGGTCATCAAAGTCCCAAATATGGTCATCAAAGTCCCAAATATGGTCATCAAAGTCCCAAATATGGTCATCAAAGTCCCAAATATGGTCATCAAAGTCCCAAATATGGTCATCAAAGTCCCAACTACAGTCGTCAAAGTCTCAATTACAGCCATTAAAATCCCAAAGATAGCTAGTATGACACCATAGTTGGGGGGCGTAGCATTCCCACCTGGTTCGTGTTCTCCCGGGTTATCACTAATCTCCATCACGTACAGCATCCGTCCCTCTGCGGAGGTCCCTACAGAGTAGAGGCTCGCAATGTGCGGGTACTGATCGGCGTAGTACTGCAAGAACGTCTTCAATTCCTCGTAGTGGTGATATCCGAAGACTACCGGCTCAATCACTAGACAGGAAAGAACAGAGTTGAAAAACATTCTGAGAAAAGGCTGTGCATAATTTAAAAATGTCCATCAGCTTAGCAAACTTGATTAATTGTATACGCATGCACTAATCAAATTTAACATGAGGCGGCCAAAACTGATGATCAAATGATTTAGTCCTTTCGGCACACTCTTCATGTACCGGATATGACCCTCAGATCAACTTCTTTGCTTTGTTCTGCCGACTAAGTGTACTATTTGTACAAAGCTTGCTGGAGCACTCCAGTTAGAGTGGATGCAATGTCCGATAAACAAATACACCACATTAGGTGAAGTGAAAGATGAAGTACTTGGCCACTTGTAAATTCACCAACTTGTAAATTTACATGCAAATAATACGGAGCATATGCCTCAGGCAAATACAGTTTATTAGCATAATGAGAAAACAAGGGTTGTAGTACTGTATGTCAAATGACAGGTTGGTGTATTTGTTCATGGGCAAGATATTTTACTGCAATTGCTGCCCCCGCCAAGGGTGGAGATTATATTGCACTGTCATTGGTTGCTGTATTGTTTGCACGGCACAATAAGCAGGGAAATAATTAGGAAGTAATTCCAGACATTAATAATAATAATAATATAAAGCATTTATAATGCGCCATCTATCTAGAGAAAACCTATTCCGAGGCGCAACATAAAACACAAACATGACAAAGGAAAAATAATGAACCAAAATAAAATGCAACAATAAATAAAACATAAAGGCAATTCAAGATCAATAATGTGACCCTACAAGATCAAAGAGGATATCACAGTACCAACACACACTGCCCAGCTGCACATGGCAAACAAGCAGAGAGGAGAAGACCAGAATTAGTAGTTACAACAACTTAACAGCAATAACTGATTCCTGCCCGACCAAAATGAGAAAAAAAATGGCCGAACATACATGTATTATAAGGTATGTGTCAGCAAAAATCACATTAAAGACATCAAGTAAAAGCTCAAAATGAGTACATAAATCACAATAAAATGTTTTGCCAAAACAATCAAATATTATAAGCAGTTTCAAATAAATGAGTTTTTAACAACTATTTGTCTCTTTCGTTCCTGTTTGTCATCACTGTCACTGTTATCGTCACTGTCATAGAAAACTCTAAACATCATTGTCACCAATACTGTCACCATCACTGCGACCAACACCTTCACCATCACTGTCACGACTGTCAATCATTGTCACTAACACTACTCGCCAATATTGTCAATGTCACTGTCACCAACACTACTCGCCATCATTGTCAATGTCACTGTTATCAATACAAACACTGTCACCGTCACTGTCATCATCAATGCCAACAACAATGTCACCTGTCCCCTGTCACCTGTCACCGTCATTGTAACCATCACTGTGACAACTTGGCACTCACATTGTTCTTCTTCCTCTTCCTCATTGATTTCTTGTTCTACATCTCCAGCCTGTTTGGCTCTTAGGTCAAGCAGGTCTTCACTGCCTTCCGGAACCAAGAAAAATTCCATTTCAATTGGTTCTTCGTCGGTTACAACCACCGTCTGCGCGTCACTTGGCCTGTAGCTAAAACAAAATTTTACAAAAATGATTCAGATATTTTTACTTTCTACACCCAAAAAGAGGTCATTGTTACAGCATTCTTATTCTGTCAACAAAATGGCAAATTTGATGTTTTACCCATTGGCACGAGCCGAGATGATGTATGTCCCAGGGGCGAGCAGACGCCAGAAGTCACCAAACTGGGCCGTGGTGACGTCGTGGTTAATACCGTCAACCACAATCTGGGCACCGGGGATACCGGTCTGTTGCACGGCATCGTATACGAAGCCTTTCACTCCGCGATGCACCTTTGGAAACACGAAAACAAGAAATGGATACTAAGATCGTGTACTTTAACCCTAACTCCCTCACCATTGTTATTGAACAATACAATTCCTTCAAAATCCTCCAACTTCCTTTGTTGTGTAGGGAGTTAGGGTTAAAGAGAAGAACAGGATTGAAATGGCAAAAGTAACGATAAATGTCCACAAAGTTTAAAGGTCACATTAATTTGTGAGGCACTCTGGCAAAATCAGACGGAACTGGGCACAGGTGGCTGTGGAGAAAAATCATCCACCCAAAAAAAAAAATTAAAAAAAAAATGAATGGGGGTAATTTTGTTTTATTGCCAGATTTATCCATATTTGTAATATTGTCATATATTATTTAATATGAAGAACAAAAGCGTTTTGATGGGAAAACTTATTTATTACTTATAATTTAGATGTGTTGAATGTGTGGAGATAATTAATACAATGCAATTAAAAAGAATCGTCTTCTAATTTCATTTACAATTTCAGTTTTAATGAATCTCTGTCCTTACACTTAATCACTGTTTAAGAATCACCTGCAGTGTATGCAGTGTGTAATGGCATTTTTTTCTTTATGGTTGAAACTAATTAATATTTTCCTGTGCCGTTCTGGCCTTGTATTTATAAATACATATAGGTCTACTGTACATGTACCTGCAAATTGTACAGTTAATTAATTATTTGGCATTCATGAGTAGACACATACATGTACCTGTTTAATTTTAAACTAGGAGTAAAACTAGGCCACTGATATTCCATTACAAAATGTCTGGACTTTTTCCCCTTCATTTCTTGAAAATCGTAATTAAAAATAAAAACATTGTGTTGTGAATGTCCACTGAAAATGACTGGGCAAAGTTTTCTGTTCTGCCACAGAATTTAAATTCAAACAAGACTACCCAATTACATGTAGCTACACATTGATTTGCAAGGGAGGGAGAGAGGCAAGTTGTGGTTATGTGGCTTGCCCAAAGACACATCATATCGAAAGCAGCAGGATTCGAACTACGGACTTTCTGATCATAGCGCACTAGGGATGGAGAGAGGCAAGGACACATCATATGTGACCTGTTCCAACGAAACCCGGACAAAGTCGCACAATGTGTTTTGTCACAATGTATTCCTGAAGTCATTTCGGGATGGATTTTACCATTTTGAGGTTGTAGGTTTTCCTAAGTCACTCACTATTAATCTACAATCGCCTCAAATTTGAACAAAATCCGTCTACTAGAAGTGTGTTTTTTGGTCAATTTTGTGAAACATTTGTGTATAGAAATAATACGCTTTTCTGAACTTCAAAGCTGTTTATCTCATAATTAGGTTGTCAGGGTTTTATCACTAAATCCAGACCCCAGGGAAGATAGGGTTGGGGTACATATGTAAATGATACATCATTTTAAAGCTGAGAACCTAGAGAATTTGAAAAAAGCAAAATCTGAAAAACTAAAAAGTCGACTTTGTCCGGGTTTCGTTGGAACAGGTCACATATGAACAGCAATGGATTTGAACCCTGACCCTCCGATCACAGGTCACAAACCCTTACAACTAGACGTAACTCCCCAACTTGATCCTATGAGTACTCACCATTTCCATGTAAGCCAGTAGTGATTCCTTATTGTTATCCCATTCAGTCGCCAACTGACTGGCCACTGGGTACTTACAGCAAGACAACTCAATGGTGATCTCAAAGCAATTGCTGTGTAGATAGTTGTAGTCTTGCATACCCCCTTGTCATTGATAAAAGACAAAAATGAGAAGGAATTCATTTTGTTTGTTGATGAGGGTGGTACTGCATTTAATAGACTAAATACTTTTAAACAAAGATATGGGTTGTTCTTAATCTTAGCAGCCACATATATTTTTGCAATAATAATTTGTCAACCCTCAAGTTAATACAAGTAACTAACAAATAATCGACACAATTTAGATTTTATTAAAGATGTTCACATTCCTTCATTAGCTTGAGATATGGTGGACACAACCAGAAGGCGATATTTACAAGAGTTTACTCTCGAACAGTGCTCTCCTATGTCTGCCATATCTCACACAGGCTATTTAGAATTTTTCTAGAATTTTCTAGAATTTTCCTATTGGTCGAATATACTCTGCCATCAGTCTATTGCACTGCCATGCATTTGACTTGTCGGTCACCTCACACTTTTAAGTTTTAGTTGAGGGTTTGACCTATTTGCAGTAACCACATTTCTCTGCGATATCGCGAATCTACCGATCACACCCTAGGTTGATACTGACGATTGGTAAAACCCGGATATCCTGGATCTCCCAGATCTAATGTTAATGCTAGTCAGACAGTCGGACCTTCTCTGATTCTAAATACAAAAGTTTCACCTTCAATGAAATAAAAGAAATTGCAATTCAAAGTAGCCTTATATTTTGGGGGATTAGAGTTAGGCCAAGTATTCTTTTAATGGGTTAGGGTTAGCATTAGGGTTAGGATTAGGGAAGGTTCAAAGAGGTCCAGAAGATCAGACTAGTTTCACCCACACCCGTTAATACTTACCAGGAACATCATACCAGTGAGCTCCGTTAGTTATTCCCCCGGGAAATAATTCACCGCACTGAGCAGGATTGCGAGCCATTGTCAGATGGTTGTCAGCATAGGTCTTAGCTAGCATTACAAAGACGTCATTGTCGAGCGATGAACTGTAAACGCCACTTTTATGCTTTTGGTCATCGTCAAAAGGGTAACTTGCAACAACGCTACCACCGTGAAGGTTTGCAGACAAGACAAACGGGTAGCTATTTATCCATTTCATCAAGGCCAAAGTCTCAGGTTCTGGGGGAGGGTTCCTTGTTCGAAACTGGTCTGGAAAGTTCCGATTTAGATCTTTATTGTGTGCGTTCTGTCGACCACCAGTCCCCGACGTGCAGTCACCTTCTTTGGCATTTTCAAATCCATCTGGGTTCATGCTGGGCATTATGAAAATATTCGTACTGTCAATAAGATTTGTGATTCGATCGTCGATTCCGTAATGTTGACAAAGATATTCAATTAGAAATATTAAAATCTCTCTCCCGACGGCTTCGTTTCCGTGCATGTTACCGACATATTTGAACCAAGGCTCGCCCGGTTCCACCTCGCCGGGCCGGTCGGTGATCTGCAAGGCCCACAACTCGCGGCCCTTCACGCTGGTACCGACTTGGTGTAATTTTGTTATGGTCGGATAGGCGGTAGCATATTTACGCATTAAACTCGTCAACTCGGCATGCTTGTGATACTTTGAAGTGTCCACTTGCGTCTCCTGTTGTTTTTGGTACGAAAGTCTTCCTTCTGTGCTCAAACAGAAGAGCAAAATCGTTAAAACCGTCGAAATTATGAGCGACTTTGTCGCGGTAAACAACGCCATGTCCGCAGAGATCCGCTTCCGTGTTTGTTTCTGTGATGTGTTTTTGGCCCCACGTAAACCATCCATGTGATGTAGGCCTCCTAAGCAATTATCTTATTTGTCAGCTGTATGGCTTTGACATTAATCCCGTACTTCCGCCAGCCAATCACAAAGATCGTAATCTAGCTTTCGACGATAGAAAGTTACCGACACTGCCCACCGCGCGCCCACTTGAGGGCGTACCGTACCGCTACGCACAGCTAGCTGATGCCGCGGTACTGTGTGTGTTGCATGCTAAATAGCTAGTTCGGTACGGTAAACCCAAACAAAGTGCCTGCCGAGTGCCATCGCAGTATGACAAACGTCAACATTTATTTCTATGTTCCAAACATTATTGGTGAGTATGGTGAACTACCTCAGGTTTTATGGTAAAACTTGTAGAGTTTTATGACAAGACTTAGCCAAGGTTTGGACGACGTCTTATCCATAATCCAGTTCGCGTCGGAGGACGTATTTACACGCAAAGTGTTTCCGAGATTCAAAACGGATGACGCATAAACACGTAACGAGCAATGCCGTAAATATCTGTCAGCAGCGAGCAAGGCTGGAAATGCATGGGTGTGCTTCCCTGGACTGAACCCGCCTCGGATCAAGTTTCGTTAAAAATAATCCCGCGCCTTGTCTTGGTGAATGTTACAATAATCCTGGCGCGAACTTTTTAATTGCACCAGGAAACCTGCACTACGTCTACGCGAAGGGATCGAATCCTATATCAATTATTGTCTATGTATTGTCCCTAGCCCCATGGTGGCTCAAAGTCAAATACTGGACTTAAGTTCTAAATCACATTTTATATGGGGCTAGGAAAGTATATTGAAACCGAAAGAATGTTGCAACTTAAAGCTAAATAAACTGAACTGAACTTGTTGTCCTCTTCATAGTTCATATCAAAAAGTGCAAAAACAGTTAGAAAGTACAAGAACTTAAACAATTAATTGGAAGGGCACCCTTGCTGAGGCAACCCTAACAACAGTTGTGGCAATTCCAACTAACATTATTTGATTTGTTAATGACAGGATATGTGAGGTTGCTCCTTTTGCTGTTGGCGTGGTTTTGCCTGAGTTATCCACCATGGTTCTACACCTTCTACCTGACGTCATTGTTACTGGATTGTACGTATTTAAAGACTACTGCTACTTCTTTTTGTGTGTTAATTTATAATTTTGAAATTAACCTGAATTTGTGTTCAGGACAATTTTATTTGTTGCCATTGATGAAGAATCCTTGGTTTCTTTGCAATCTTCTTTGGTTTTTGTAGTTGTTGACGGAGCTGTTGCCAGGCGACTGCATCAGACATCAGCTTTTGGAGCCTGGGTGAGTTAAGGTTGGGCAAAATAAATAAATAGTCGATCATCTCCTAAATATTAAAAAAACAAAACTTTTCTTTAACCCTCCCATGGTTTGACTGCCCACATATGCACAAATGTCCCGAGTCTACCCTTTTGCGCGTGTTTCAATTTTGCCCACACGTTCAATGCACAAACTCAATGCACAAAAATACACAGTCTGTGCATATTTGTGCAGTAGAAGTTAACTGATCAGACATAGACAGTTTTGTTATTTACATTTGTTATAGCCATGCCTTCAGTACAGGGGCCAATTTCACGGAGCTGCTAAGCACAAAAATGTGCTTAGCACAAAAAAGTCTTGCTCATTAAAAACAAGTTATCAGCCACAATTTTACGCGTTTTTCATGCTAAGCAAAAAAACAGCTTATTATTAATAAAAAACAATAAAGATCACGTGAAAATTTGGTCTGTAACCTTGTTTTGACCAAGGACAAATTTTCATGCTAAGCAAATTTTTGTGCTTAGCAGCTCCGTAAAATTGGCCCCTGGACAGACATACATCTGGGCCATTTTTCAAACCCAGCTTAGGCTCCGCCTCTGGCTCTATCACCATTGCCAAACTGCATGAACAAAGCCTAAAAAAGAGACGAAGCTGGGGTTTGGACAAGTCCAATTGACGAAAGTGTTGATACATTTCATTTGTTTTTTACCTGTAGCTTGATGTAGCCATTGATAATATTGGACGTGGAATGCTTTGGTGCTGGCTGTTTAGAGTAAGTTAATTGGTTGCAATGAGCCTGATCTCAGGCTTTGTGAAGAGATTTATGTTTGAAAAACAAAAACAAAATCCCATCATGCATAATTGTATCACAAGCTTTCATCTAAATGAAATCCTCTATAAAATGATTTACCACGCGATCACAAAGATGATGGTATCTGCCAAAAGGTCTATGAAGTATTTGTAAAAGCCCATACACGTACCCCCTTTCAAAACTTCAGTGATCTAATCTTGTCAAAATGTCTGCTAATGTTGTACATTCCGCTTGGTTATTTGAGCTTGTTTTGTATGTCAACTTTTGTTTGTTTGTTTCCAGTGGGGATATTTTGTGTCTGCGTTGGAGTGGTGCACGTTTGTGTGCACGCACACTGCTGGCTTGCAATGGAAGTCGAACTACGGTCAGGCACCCTGGCTCATCAAAAATGTCATGACGGATAGTAAGTATTAACTTCTACACAACCTCTCAGAGTCTGACATGGACTTGAACCCGACTCAGATGAGCCATTGACTCTGATTTGGACTCGACACTTTGGACTCGGTACAGGCTTAAACGTAGGATACACCATTGGTAATTGCTTGAATTATCATGAATGGGTAGATTTGGGGGGTTGTATCTAATAGTAAATATCAATTAACTGACCTGTCCGAAGTTTTACAACTATGGATGCCAAGAAAAGCATGAAAAACGGATATTGTTTTCAACCGGCGTAGAGCAGTTATTCTTATGTTATCTTTGTTTTTTCGGGATTGCCGGACGGCAATCGCGATTTTTTCTTTAGAAAATTAAATTTTTCGGAATAATTAGAGGATATCTAGTGCAATTATTTTGCTAGATGCCTAGAATCATTATTTATTTTCAAATGAGTAAGATATTTCTTAATAATTTGGTAGTAAATATTTTCGATATCTGCAAATGGTGTATCCTACCTGTAAGGCTCTGACCATAACACCGCTAATAAGTATACAATCATTGTATCTTTTGGACAGACCACAGATCTCTTGTTGGTATGTATGCCATACTGAGTCTAGACCTGCTTCCCGTGTGGTTCTACTTTTGCCGTTTTGGGTTGTACGGTTCAAGCGTCTTCATTCCCAAGACTGTGCAGTACATGGGCATTGCCATATTCAGCGGAGGCAGGGCTGTGTGCTCTGTCGTAGAGGTAAACAAAACAACTCACTGATCCGTCAACCCAAACCTTCCAAAAATCATCTTTTTTGCCTACCAGGACTTTGTCTTCAATGATTTTGTCTTTGGGAGGATCATCGGAGGATCCGGGTTAGCAGGCCCCATTGATGCTAATTGAAGTTTAAGGCATTTGCTGTTTTTGTCAACCAAAAACAAAAAATACTATAAAAGACGGTTAATGTGTATAGAGTTTTCAATTTAATATTATTTTGCCCCGGGGGATACTGAAGGAATCAGGCTGCTTCTTGGCAAGAGAGCTTAAACAATTTGGGGTTAAGCACATGGTTCAATATTGTTTTTAAAGTGGGACTTAATACCATTGAGTATAATTCTGTACCACTGGTTTCCTGCTCATTGCCTAGAGGTGATTTGGGTCGATTCAGGAAGGTTCCTCCCATAAAATACTGAGAGTAAATGATTGTTGTTTTTGGTCTCGTCAGGGGTACTGTATCTGGGCCCACATCCAGCAGATGATTAGCAGCGAAGTCAGCAAGAAGAGCAGCGAAGTCGGCCAGAAGAGCACCAGCTTAGCGGAGGTCCGAACATCGGAAAGTTGACAGAGATAAATGCTAAGAATAGGTCACACTAATTACTGCCAATAGCCATCAAGTGCAAACAGCTGCTGTCAGCCTGATGTTAGCTGAATTTGGGCTCGTAAGAGCTGCAGTTTTAACCAGTTCGCGCCGGATGACGAATATAAACGCAAAAATTTCCCCAAATTCAAAACGGATGACGAATATATACGCCAAGTTCAAGTTCGGAAATATATGTCAGCAGCGCGCAAGGCCGGAAATGCGTGGGTGTGCTACCCAGCACTATAGGCCTGAACACGCTTCGGATCGAGTTTCGTTAAAAATAATCCCGCCCGTCGGCTCGGCGATGTTAAAATAATCCCGGCGCGAACTGGTTAAGAGATGGAACTTGGAAGTAATAAGTACGACAGTGAAGTTGTATCAGAATGATGTTTTCCTAATGGAACAATATTTTCATAAATTGTTTAATTTTATAAATGCAAGATGGTTCGAGTTGGGTTAATCGTATCTCTGAAATCTCAGAGAGGTCTGGAGTATGACAGGCTGAATATAATGAGGATGTCAGTCACAACTATAGTGGAATCATCATCATCCCAACTAAGATTTGGGCCATTATTTTATCCATATATAATTGAGACCTTCGGAGACTCCTCACAAATGAATTGCATAATTAGAATGTCAGATTTATAACGTGCTATAACATCATGTATATACTTGCCAATCATTTTTTGAAATTATATTTGTTGTACCAAAAATATCCCAGTATTCCTGTTGAGGCCAGTAGAGCTATTAATTTGAACGACACAAATTGAGGGTACAAATTAATATTTTATTTTCAGAAATATCGTACTGTTGAATAACGAATATTTATAATTTTGATTGTTTTATATGACCAAGTTTAAGAATAAAAAAGCGAAATATTCTAACTGCCATAAAACTGCTGTTTTGTTTTTATGAGATTTCCTACAGTAATAATATTTAGGACCATCTATCCATATGACTGTCTTGCCAATCTACAATGGTACTCTTGGAAACTACTTCTTAATCCATTACATAAACATTACAGACTGCAAGATGAATTTGACAAACGCCCCAATTTTTTTTATTTATCTTGATTTGTAAACAACATTTGTGTCCGTCTCTGCCAATGAGGAATTGTTCAGTAATGCAGTGATTCCACCCACATCTGTGTTGTGGGTGGAATCGCTGCATCACTGAGCAATTCCTCACTGACAGAGATGTTTACAAATCAAGACAAATAACCATTTTTGGGGCATTTATATTTTTGTTCAGTGTATGTAGGTTTATCTGTACACGATGATGCTTGTTTACCTAATATGAAATACATACATCGAAACATCTGCCTCTATCTTTGTGCACATCAGTTCTTAGGAACCCCTCCCCAGCAAAAACCCAAACTGTTTTTCTCGAAACTAATTAAGTGAACTGTCTTAAATAATACTTAAAAATGTCTCTTTCTTAGGCAGGTGAGGTATTTCTCTTTGCTGACTAGTACAAACTAAAGAGTGGGAGGTTCAGAAGTATAAATCAGTCTTGGGGCTTCTGAATTTCAGTGTACTTTTAACGAACCCTCAAAATAAAATTGCAATTTAAATTAACAAAAGTATGCTAAACAAAAAACAAACAAAATACAGTATGCTTAACATGTAAATCATAATCCATGAATTACGAAACACAATTCTGATACGAAACGTTCTTATTTTGCGCCGGGCCCAATGTAGGAATTGTCTGACTTCGTAGGGTGTAATTGGCACTAGCTCTTTTCAAGCTGAGGGAGTATTTCCGTGATGATTCCCGTGCCTAGCGTAATCCGTCCGTCACGCAGTGTGAACCGCTGGCCCACCTCTACCACCATGCTCTTCTGTAGCGCCATGGTCAGGCTGACATCCTCCCCTAATCATTTTTTTTAAGAAAAGAAAAACAAACGCCAAACCTCTAGTTTTCATTTCTTTATCCCCACTGTTTCTTCCCCTGTCTAATTCCTTGTGTCACACTGTACCCTTTGTTGTCTAGCCCGTTGTGTTTTTTCCTTTCACGCATACTAATACTACGTAGTTATGAATCCCATGTATCTACCAAGAAAGATTCTCAAAGCGCTACATCATTATTATTGGGCCAGTACTAGTGAAACATTCCCAAAGTCAATCTTCGACTCCCTAAGAGGTAAACAGCTCGATGCTGCCATTACGGCACAAAACAGCTAGAATCAATCATAATAACTATCTCTGCCCTCGCAGTTATCCTTTTACTCATGGGTAGGGAGAAGCAAAGACTGACAAAGTACCTTACCCAAGGGTAAATGATCCATAACAAAAACTGACCCTAAACAAATATATGAATATTTTGCTTGGGCAAAATCGTCGTACATTTCACAAACTATTGCTAATTCGTAAATTGGCATTCAGGTTTCTTCTTCTGGTAAAGTACATTCTTCTTTATAGAAGATTAGCTCCTGAAGATAGTCGTATTGTGTGCAAAAAGTGCAAAATGTTGCTTTCGAGCGGAGTATAAACTGGCATTTATTTGTTTGTTATACTTTGCCTTTGACTTTGTTCCTGCTAGGAACAAAGAGTTAGGGTCTCAAATTTGTTTGATAATAGCATTTTGTTTTTGACTCGATTCTTAGACTGCTCTATCTGCAGCTTCATGAAAAGTTGTGGCTGGACATACCTGGCATGACCATCTCTTTTCCTTCAGGTAGGGTGATTCTAGCCGATGTGTCCCACGTGTAGGAGAACATGACCGGGGTGAAGTTACTGACAAAAGGCTTATGTCTGCCACCCTCTTCCTTTGTGAGAATGTAAACCTGAAGAAAACGAAGAAGACACTGGTGAACTAGCTACAATTTCCAGGAGTTATGTTTTCTAACAAGTTTTTGGGAGGCAAAGATACCCTCAACAAACAGGTCGAGTTGAGTATCCCTTCTCTTATCTATTTTTTGGAAATTCATATTTTATTTATCCATATTTAGTATAAAACTGTCGAAATTTTATCGGACGAAAGGTTTTGTAATAAATATTTATATCAATGAATGAGTGATTTTTCCTGTAGAAAAAAAAGGCAAAAGTTTTGATTATTTTTAGCACCATGCCATCAAACATTTGATCTTTATTTCATTTGATTTTATGACATTGATGTTTGAACATCTGCTACACACGATTCTAAAACTTCGCATGGAAAACAAAAAAGCAGTGCTTTCTGAACAAAAGTATGTTCACACAACTTCTTCCATGTTTTGTTCCTAATTCTTTCTAGTTTTTTTTCTAGTTTGTAGCCTTGTATGTGTCCATTATATAATAAATGGAAAGAGAGATTTTAGGATTCCGGTATTACTGGATTCTGACTAATTGATTACCTGTGCTTTCATGTGGTTGTTTGCTTGGTAGGTGTTGGGTCGACACAGTATCATGCCGCGCTTTATCTGATCTCGCTTCACGTTCCGAACCAACGTACCCATCTGGTCCCCTGCCTCCCCCTTGTCAAGAATCTTGTGGAACATCTCGATACCTACAAAAAAAAAAATAAAAAAAAAAATGATGTGTTGACAAACACAAATGCCCTTTGAATATCAAGTTTCCCGGGATCTAATGGGATCTCTGCTTTGTTTCCATAATACTGTATTGATGCATATGACCTGCATAGGGGCCAACACACATACCAAGTTGGAAGTTGCTATGTTGAGTTCTTTTCAATTTCTATTGGTTTAGCCAGAAAGATTTCACATTTGACCTATGGGGTCCCAAATCAGTAGGGTTCTATTGGACAATAGCCAACCCACTTACCAAGTTTGAAGTCCTTCTCAAGTCCTTCTCAGAAGGCTTTTCCGATAGGGCATAAAAAACACAATATACACCGACCTTAGCTTCTATACTTCGCAAAACCACTTTTGCCCATGCACCCACACTTAAAATTCCTTTGAGGTAATCTTCTGTTAAGTATGGATAACATTTAAGCTCGGGGCAAGCAGGCAGATTCAGTAACGTGTCACTGCTCTCCATAATGCTGTTTTTGTGCAGTGACTTTGTGTGACACAGTTACTTTAACACTTCGTGTCCCTTTACCTGAAACTGACTTGCCGAGTTTTTACATTAGTATTTTAAGATGCCTTCATACCTGTGATAACAGTCTTAATCTTGGCATCATAACCAATGAACTCCACTTCTTCATTTTTTGTGATGTACCCTCTTTCGACCCTGCCGGACACAACAGTTCCTCTTCCTGTAAAAACAATAACAAATCTAGGTTTTAAGAATTTTAAATTCCCAACCAAAGTACGACAGAGTGACAGACTTTGCAAAGCTACAGATGACTGTTTACTGTGCGCAGAGCAAATACATAAAACAGTCACTATATTGTGCTATAGGGATAAGATACCTTGTAGTACTTTAATGCATCATAACGACAAATGTTATAATATTGTAAGCTATTTGCCACAACCGCATTTAGCGTGTATTGTTTCGTCATTTAATTAATTGTTGCTTTACGTTAAATACATTTACCTTCTATCGAGTAGACCTGTTCAACAGGCATCAGGAAAGATTTTTCCAGGTCGCGGGGAGGGAGTGGAATCCATTCGTCCACGACTTCCAGAAGCCTCTTGACGGAATCAACGCCAATGTCTGGATTCTTATTCTGCGGGAATAAGTCAGTTTGATATCTTGATGAAGTAGTCCATGTCAAAGGTAATTCGGGATTAAAATCGCTGATGTAACACCACTGATGTTTGAACACCCATTCTGACTGAACGTAACGCGTGCGCATTGTGTTACACCCTGGCGCGTACATACACATGGTAGTTATCCCAAATGTCATTGTGTACATGCTCAGTTGAAAAACCAAACTGGCTTTTTGTGTCAAGAAACATCTTGCAGTTGCACTTAAGCTTTCATTCCGCTTTCAATTCTTAGCAAAAATCTCCAAAATAAGGCCAAGTGTTTTAATTACTCTCCTACAAAAAAAAAGTTGTCACTTTGACAAATGGTGCATGTTGCTGCGTCTGGCAGGATTTTCTAGACAAAATACCCTGAAGGGTTTAGGGTTATGACAAAGTATTTACACTTTATACCTCCAGAGCACACAGGGCTGACCCGATGACAATGGGCGTGTTCTCGCCGTCATAACCATACTCCGACAAAACATCTCTCATCTCCAACTCCACCAACTCCAGCATCTCAGAATCCACCGCGTCTGCTTTGTTGATGAACACCACTATGTGGTCCACTCCGATCTGAAAAATTAAATAAGGACGGGAAATTCTGTTTATTTTGGTCAACTTTTGGCAGAACTTCCTTGGCCGTTTAAACATGTAGCTTACACTTTACACATGCTGCATGAAAAGAAAAAAACCCGAAACCCCAAAATTGCTCGACCAGATTGGTTAATTGTGAGTGTTGTCGTCTGTTGTTGTTTACAGCTGTCGTCTGTTGTTGTTTACAGCTGTCGTTTGTTGTGGTTTTGATTGTTGTTGTTGTTACTGATTGCTGAATTACCTGCTTAGCAAGAAGCAGATGTTCGCGTGTCTGAGGCATCTGCCCGTCCGTGGCAGCCACAACTAGAATAGCGCCCTCCATCTGGGAAGTTCCTGTTATCATGTTCTGAAAAAACAACAAACAACAAGGCTAGCCATTATTTGTTATTACTTGGATTACTTAGATCTGCCACCAATTGTTTTTGGGGGGAATCGAAAGATTTGTTTTAACTGTCCTGCCAAAATAAAGGGTTGGTCACAGGGAAGGCAGTTTAGGCAAAGTTCTTACCTTGATGTAATCAGCATGTCCTGGGCAGTCAGTGTGGGCGTAGTGTCTGTTCATTGTCTCGTACTCTACGTGAGCTGCGTTAATAGTGATACCACGCTTCTTCTCTTCGGGAGCATTGTCGATCTCGTCATACTTGTGATACGTGGCATTACCTTCCTCGGCAAGCACTGGGGATGTCCAAGAGTAAAAATAAAAATGTCATACACATGTACGAAAAGGTGTTGGATGGATATCAAACTTGGTAGGTACATATAGTCCAGTATTTAGAAAAGGATCTCAAATATATGAACTACAGCCAAGAAACTTGTTTTCTTTCTTTTCTTTTTTCGGGGGCTTCGTAATTTTTATTTATTTTATAAATATTATTTTATTTTTGTTACCTTAATTTGCCTTCCTTAGAAATACAACCTTAGAAATGCACTTTTTGAAATGCACTTTTTGAAATGCACCTTTTGAAATGCAGGATGGAATGGCAAAAATATTTTCAAGATGACTAGGGCTCAATTTCACGGCTCTGCTAACTACAGAATTCCGCGCTAACAACGCTATCAGAAAAATAAAACTGTGCTAAGCCTGTAGGCACAGAATCCTTAGATGGGCATAAGCCCCAAGTTCTAGCTAACCAGTAAATTATGCTTGCCGTAAGCATGGACTTATCTGCTGGAGTAAACAGGGATTTTTCATTAACGATACGCAGAGCCATGAAATTAAGCCTCGATTTAAGTTTTTTCTCTACCTTTTGTGATAGCTGCAGTTAGTGAGGTTTTCCCGTGATCAACGTGGCCGATGGTGCCAATATTGACGTGGGGCTTCTTACGCTCAAATTTGGCTTTGGTTTCGGCGGCGTAGAGCGGTGCAGCTAGTCTGGATATCTGTCTCATCTGCAGAATGCATGGCTTGGTGTTCTGGGATCAGTGCCACCATGACAAATAAATGGTTACTAACATCAAAATACATGTACGGTATCTAAAATATAGTGAGTTTGCACAGATTGTCCGTACTGGAATGTCCGTATCAGTGTCACCATGACAAATAAATGGTTACTAACAACATCAAAATACATGTACGGTATCTAAAATATAGAGAGTCCGTACTGGAATGCTTTTTGGCACTCATAACCCAAAAGATGGTTCTGTTGTTTCTCTTTGTTTATTCGTTTTAGAGATTTGAGTATTGTGCGTAATTCTCGCTAGTTGTTAATTCTTGATGAAATTTACCAAGAACTACGTACCTCCCGAACCAGTTCTTGGTTATGACTGTTTGTGACTGCCTACACGCAGTCCTGTTGACGGGTTTTGTTATTTGAATTTAGTTACAATATGGTACAAATTGCCCACTTATATTACAGATAACGCAGGATAAACTGAATTATGATCCTGTAAACAACTAGTTATTTTGTGATTTTTAGGCAAACGTTTTTTAGATAGTTGGTCCAAACATGACTGCAATAGTTTTCTCTGGGTCACAGGTCATGCACCTTTCACCTTTTGATTGTCTCTGGTTATTAACTAGGTAAGGCCGTGTTTGTCTGATTTCTTGTGTCGATTGTTTTGAAAGTCTCAAATGTTCGGACTGAGTGTAAATAATTGTTTGGAGGTCATTTCTTGCAACTTACCTTGATGGCACTGTCCAACAGTCCTTGGGTCAGACTGCTGCGAACACCTTCAGAATAAATTGAAATTAAAAAATAAAAATAAAAATGTGTATTTCTTCAATTATTGTTCATGTGTTTCAACTGTGAGTACTGCTTTGTAGGAAAGAATGCAATATCCTGATGCTACTTCAGCAGTTGTGTACAAAGTCAAGGGAGAGTCGAGAAAATATGAGAAATGAGTCAAGAAAAGTAGGCCCAAATATAAACGTAAGGCCAATTTTTGAAAGCAGAAGGGTGGGGGGGGCAATTCAAAAGAGCACATTTTGGTTTTTTCTTGTACGGAACTGCCAAAAGTGTGGGGGGGGGGGGGGTAGTCCAATTCCTCCCCCTGCCCCTGCCCCCCCCCCCCCCCCCCCTCCCTGTACGCCCCTCTCTGCCCCCGCCCTCCTGCACCCCCCCCTCCCCTGCCCCCACCTCCTCGCCCCGCCCCATTTCCCCCTCGCCCTACCCCACCTACACCACCCCCCCCCCAATGATTGCCATTCTATGTACCTCCCAAAAAAATGACCAGGGTCAGTCAAGGTCAAGAAAGAAATAAGACAATCGCACAGTTTTAACGTTTAAGTTGAAAACGAACTGACAAATCGGTTAACAATACTTAATGAGTAAACTAATCAATAGAGATTAATACTAGTAACTTGACATTAAGGCAATTAAGTGACGAAATAATTACCCGACAATGTACTGCACAAGCGGTGGGAAATCATAGCGGCCATGCTTTTCGTACACAATAATAACGCACGTCACGTTTTAAGAAATGATACATGGAACAGCCGTCGGTTTAAACTTTATTAGCAGATCAAAATGTTGTCAAATTATCCTTTCAGGAATGTTAATTTATGTTTAGTTGTGTATCCAATTTATATTTATTTTATATGAAATCAAACTAATGGTGCCTAATATATTTGTTTTAATTTATGTTGAATTTTTGATCACAATTTCCATTTTCAAGAAATAATACCAGATAGGCTGGGAGGATTTTCGACACATGGGGGCAGCAGATAAACGGCATGGGGTACAGTTTCCAAAAAACTCGAGATAAATTAGCGGAGTAGGAGCACGTATAGCAAAAGAAGATGCAAGATGCACATTCGATGGTTATTTGCAGGGAATCTTACAGTTCTCAAGGTCGTTTGCTGAGATACCTGAGGAGAAATGATGAAACTGTTGATGTTTCCTCAGACGGAGGCAAAAATCAAGTATTTCTGTCACTTGCCCAGACGTTCAGGGTAATGAATAATTAAAATATAAAGAGTGACTGGATTTTATTATTATTATTATTATTATTATTTTCTGGTAATGAAACCAAGGATCCTTCAAAAGCGCTCAAGGCACTGTAGCTCGTAAGCCAGAAGAAACCCGTAGACAGAGGCTGTGTCAGCCAGGAACACCGGGGCAAACCCCTTCTCTTAGCGAAGAGTGTTCTGGGTTCTTTTACGTGCATTATACAATTTTATAATGTTATACCGGTAATGGGAAAGATATATACACACATTATAAATTATACAACACACGGGACCTACAACTTTACGTCCCATCCGAAGGACGAAGCAATAGTGGTTTAATTGCCTTGCTTATAAGGACACACGTGTCCATTTCTTGAAATCAATTATTTTTGCAAACAAAACGGGCAATTTGTGCATAAATCTTGGGACGAGTTGAGTGACTGCTTCTATGGGCGAAAGTGTAGTTTATGCATGGAGGAATAAGAACACATGCAACTCTCCATGGTATTTAATGAAAAGACAGTGATTTGACTTGAATTTCCCTTTAAAACTTATTTTTATCACTACCTTAATTTATATGTCGGAACAAAAAAAGTATTGTTTTTGGGTTTTATATATTATTATATATATATATATATATATATATTTATTTTTTTATTTTTTGGGGGGGGCGGGGGGGGGGGGGGGGGGGAATCTTTATATGTTCAGGCATAAACTTAATTATTGGTCATCCGATACCAAAGATGTTGTGTCAGGTGTGAATATCAACGTTATTTATTGAAATGAACCAATATTACATTTCAGACGGTGTTTCTACCCCAAGGCTACCCAGAGAGCGTCAGTGAAGATTACCTGGAGTATCAGATATGGGACACAATTCAGGTCAGTTAAACTGTTGTAAATAATAATAAAATAAATAATACAAGGAGATATATTGTTTTTTTATTTATTTGACTTAAAGGTAGTATACACCATTGGTAATTTGTTGAATTATCAGGAATAAGTGGATTTGGGGGGTTGTATTTTATAGTAAATATCGTTTAACTGACCTGTCCGAATTTTTACATTCATGGATGCTGAGAAAAGCATGAAAAACAGCGTTTGTTTTCCACCGGCGTCGAGCAGTTATTCTTATGTTATCTTTGTTTTTTCGCGCTCGCCGGACGGCGAGAATGAATTTTGGTTTATACAATTCAATTTTTTGGAACAATTACAGGATATCTAGGGCCCTCATTTTGCTGGATGCCTACAATCATTATTTACTTTTAAATAAGTAAGATATTTCTTAATAATTCGGTAGTAAATTTTTTCGATATCTGCAAATGGTGTATACTACCTTTAACCCTAACCCTCCCGGCTCGTTTGGCTAAGACATAACCTCAATCCTCCTATATCCTTCTGTAGTAAAGAGTTAAAAGCTCAAGGAACCTGGATCCTTCTAAATCCTTCATTTTGTACAAGAGGATTTAGAAGGATTTGGGAGGGTTAGGGTTAATCATGTTCATTTGTGCAGGCATTTTGTAGCAGCATCACCGGTACCCTAGCAACACAGGCTATGCTGAAGGGAGTAGGCGTGGGTGATGCAACAGCCACAGCAGCGGCAGCAACAATTACCTGGTTGTTGAAAGGTATGAATCTTGGAATAGCCAGCTCAATTTAACTGGATCTAATTCAGCCCAGCCCCAGCCCAGCCCAGCCCAGCCCAGCCCCAGCCCCAGCCCAGCCCCAGCCCCAGCCCAGCCCCAGCCCAGCCCCAGCCCAGCCCAGCCCAGCCAAGCCCAGCCCAGCCCAGCCCAGCCCAGCCCAGCCCAGCCCAGCCCAGCCCAGCCCAGCCCAGCCTCACCCCAGCCTCACCCCACCCCACTCCAACATCAATTAAAAAAATTGGCCTTTTGAAACCATTTCAATCTTGCTATTTGCATATATTTTGTATTTCAGATGGTACAGGGATGTGTGGCCGAATACTGTTTGCATGGTACCAGGGGTGAGTTATCCACTTCACCAAGGCTTTTAAACTAAATCTCTGGCGCAAAATGTTGAAGAAATCTCTCCTTTAAAAATTGATTTGAGACTTTAAACTTGGCTGGTGAAACACTGAGGACATCTTCTTTAGCCTCGTGAAACATTTAGAGAATTTTGTCTGCTGAAGAGTGAGTAAAGTTGGCCAAGTGAATTTCTTGTCTTTTGTTTCAGCACTCTAGGTCCCAATGTGGAGCATTTACACACACATGGAGTAGTCTGGGTAGATTTCAATAATTGTCTTCAAATTAGTAATCCTGACTTTTCTTGTAAATATTTGTTTGTTGAGTATAGAAACCCTCACAAACAAAAAAATTCATTTCTCTTGTCTCAGATCAAGTCTGGACTGTGATGCTAAAAGATGGCGGTAAGACGATTTTTATTTACCAATGTTGTTGTCTTTAAAATCTCTAAACACCCATGGCAATTATCTCTCGCTTTTACAGTTTTACCATCTTTGTGTTTTTAACTAATTAATATGGGCTACTATAGAAAGATGGTATTTTATTCTGTTTGGTCACATTTTGTTTAAATTTGTTCAGGTTATTTGCCGATATTCTGAATGACACGGCTATCTGCGTTGAGTTGGTGTCCCCACTTTTTCCTAAATACTTCACTGCGATTGCCTGTATTTCTGGTCTCTGCAAGGTAATTTACCTGAATATCAATCAAAAGTTTTGTTAAATGTTAAATGCGTTGGAAATAAAATCACCATCAAATTATTTAAATCTGTTACCCAATATCAAATCAGAATTCAGGAAGCAACGTTCCCCTTCCGGGGGCTATCATTGTCTAAGGGTTGAAAGAGGTTGATGGGTTACATACTGCCAATATATAAATCAGGCCGCGTCCAAATTATTACTTGGCTACAGCGTCGTCGAGTAAACTTAATCATTGTCAATCTTGTTTTCATTTCTAATTGGGGGTAGTCTATTGTGGGCGTGGCTGGAGGGGCGACGAGGGCGGCGCTGACCATGCATCAAGCTAGGAGAGACAACATGGCCGATGTTAGCGCAAAAGACGGAAGCCAGGTTAGTCTGAGGCCGGGACCGAATCTCTTGTGTTGTTATTATTGTCCAAGTCATCATCCATTATAACTATTATGGGTAAAGAAGGACTTTGCCATTATAACTAACGTGAGCAGGCTGACAATAGACACAGCCGTATCCCTGGAAGCCATGTCTGAATGACTTTGCTTGTGTACACGTGTCAATGGGAAGTTGTAGCCACTTCCCAGAGATTTCAACATAGTCGGAACAAATATGCCAAGCAGCTTCTAGACGAAGTGGAGGATTCTAGCCGCAACTCGCTTGGAACTCATCCCACCATATGAATTGATCAGATATGGGCCTGCAATTTCCTTCAGTCACGATATGTCTCCTATGTTTGTTCTTATTCAGGAAACGTTAGTCAACCTGGCTGCATTGTTAGTCGGTCTTTTCTTTACTCCAATGGTGGCCGGAAATCCAATGTAAGTTTCTGGGTGATGGTTAAAGAAGGACTTTATAAAATGTTGTTAAAATGGGTCACATAATATGCAGAACAGTTTTACCTTACCCTCCCTCTGCCCAACCAAATTTTGAAAGGAAAACAAATCTTGGTTACTCTTTATTTGGTTTATTTTTTCAAATTTTAACAACATTTTCTCCCATAAAAATCATGTAATGAATCAAGTGTCTTGAAAGGTTTTAGTATAGTACCACCGTTAACCTGACTTGCAGTCACTAATCTGGCATAGTTGGGAGTCTAGGAGCTAATCTAGGGGGACTATTTATCTGATCCATCCGGGGGGGGGGGGGGGGGGGGGGGTGAGCTATAGAGGAGGGGTGGGATTATGAATGTGACACATGCAGGGTTGCTACTTCCCTGACACGTTGGCCCATCAACCAATGAAAGAGCATGGTTCGCTCATGAATATGCATGAGGTCGTTTCCTCCTCTTTACAGGTTGACATGGTTTCTCTTTTTCCTGTTTACGTTCCTTCATCTGTACTCCAACTACCGAGCCGTCACCTGCGTTGTCATGGAAACGCTGAATCAATCCCGATTGCACATGATCTGCCAGGAGTACCTGGGTTCTGTTGACAGTCACATTATGAGTCCGGCCGCGGCAAATGCGCTTGAACCGGTCGTGTGGCGTAAGTATATGCACGACTCTAGTCTTCCTCTGAGTTTGTATGTACTATTAGTTTCCTAATGGTGCTAGTCTTAGCACCAGGCAACAAGTTAAAGTCGCGGTATCGGCAGAGATTGCTATTATTTTTAACGAAACTCGATCCGAAGTGGGTTCAGGCCGATAGTGCCGGGAAGCACACCCACGCATTTCCAGCCTTGCTTGCTGCTGACAGACATTTCCGGCCTTGCTCGGGAAGTGTTTATGCGTCATCCGTTTATACGTCATCCGGCGCGAACTGGTTAACACAATGCATCAAATATCAGTCTTGCTAACTTCGGCACTCAACCCGGGAACTTGTAAACATACCTCATGCAACGTATCATCTTGAATGAATAGCTTGTAAGGTATGCGCTGAGTTTCTCGAGTCGGGATGCCAACTTCCAAAGACACTCGTTTATTTATCTTGTTAATGGCAGCCTCTACCCCTGAAAAAGTTATAAATGTTCATCTCAAAAATTATATTTTAATATTCACCTGAATGTTAAAACGTCACCTTTTTTTTCTGCCACAGGACTTCGCCGGCCTCTGCACGTCAACTTGGGTGTTCAGTTTGGTCAACTAGTCAAAAGGTTGTGTGTCCGAAGAAATAATTTGTGTAATATTGTCATTCTTTCTCTTTATTTTTACTCAAAATTTACTCAAAATGTTAAAGGTCAACCCAAAAACGACGTACATGTGTTTCTCAGAAGTGATATCACTTGATTCTGCAAGAAAATATTAACTCGTAGATTCTTTAATTTTATGGCAACACTTATTTGATTCCATCGCAAGACTTATGAAAAAGTACTTTCTTATGAAAGGATTTTCTTATGAAGGGATTTTCTGGACCGATTTTCTTATGACGGGACTTGCGTTGATCTTGTGTTGGGCTTGTGATGGACTCTCTCTTTTGTTTTGTCAGGTTGCCAGATATGGAAAAGTGTCTCCACAGCAACAGAAGCCAGCAGTTTTTGGTGGGTCTCAACAGAAAAACAGGTAGAATCTTTCAATCCTGTTAAAAGTAACTCTTGTGTGTATGGCAAATTGATTTATTGGTTTGAAACAGACAAGTACCAAAAGTTGATTCTCAATCTGAAGACAATATCAGACCAAACGTGATTCTGCCATAACAAGTCATAAAATTGTGTACTGGTGAATTCCAGAGTTGTAGTCGAGTCCCTGCAAGTCCGTTCACAAGTACTTTTGTGAAGCCAGTCCCTTCATAAAGGCAGTCACAAGTAACTGGATGAACAATGACAAAGGAATGCTTTTTGTCAAAGCTGATTTGAATAGCTAGTGATTTGAATTGGCACTGAAGGATTTGTGATGGACTTGCAGGGACTCAGGGCTGCAGGGACTTACAGGGACTTGCAGGGACTTGTGATGGACTTGACTACATCCCTGGTGAATTCCAATGTGTAATTTGGAGCCCCCTCCACAAAAATTTGATTCCGTCCGTAATTTGGGCATCACATACAGAAACCAACGCTAATCCAGGGCCTTTTCAAATCTCTGGCTTGGGCTTAATTTGTCTTCGTCTCGATATTTAGGTTCCTAACTGCGAGAACTCCAGCCACATTCTGGTACCTGTTTCATAAAACATTCAATCAGTTAAAATGAACCCAAAGGTCAAAAAGTTTCATTGCGTTCGCTTCTCAGTGATTCAGAAATCTGAATCGAAATTTAGAGACCGAAGACAAAGCAAAGGTACCAAAAAAAACACACAAAAAACTCTAAAGCATGGCAAGGTGCCAGACTACTCCACACCAAATTAAAGTGTGCATGATTTTGTGAACCTTTAAATGATCCATTGGCCAATTTCTGTGTGTGTCTTCATCAGGGTCAATGAATATAGTGCTGCATAGGGACTGTACAGCGGATGACGTCATCAAGGCTTGCTTCCAAGCAGAGATCATACAACACGCAGAGAAAGACGCACAGCGAGAAAGTCAGGTAGACATGGATTGAGAGAAATATTGACTGCTTAGAGTGTGATATTATTGAACAATTATTGACTGCTTGGAGCATCCAGTCATTCTAATAGTTATCAAAATAAAATCATTTCATATCTTGTTTTTTCACAGAGATTAGATCCGTTAGGAATCAAGCCAATCTTATATCGTGAACTAAGGGTTCTTCTTGCCAAGGGTAAGTACCTTTATCAAAATTCAAATAGTTCTGGGCGATAGCTTTTCTTTAACTTGGCTTTATTAAAATCAAAATTGCCATTGGCAGTGATTTTGGTTTTGAAATACAATTGGTGAAAATATCTGATATTCAAACAGTTGATCTAAATTTGTTGTGGTTTTAAAATAAAACAAAGATGAATTTGTTATTGTATTGAATTAAATGTACATGTATGTGCAGCATGCTTCTTGACCAGATCACCCACGTTCATTACTCGCGCCGCTTTAATTTAATGAGCCTGTGTCGTCCAAAAAGCTGAATCGGAACAAATTGTCTGATTCGACAGGAAGTCACATGACCCCTGATGACTGCTGGGAAACAATCCGGCTGTCGGGCCTGATAAGTGACAACCTTTTCCCACAATTCATTGCGGAGCTGGAGATGGCTGGCTGGGTCATAGGTCAGTCGTTGCTAGGTCCCGACGAGTGGCGAGCAGAATGGTGCCTGGAAGGCATCGAGCAAAAGAAAGGGTTTTGAAATTAAAATTTTAAAGATTACCCCTTAAAACAAATATGTTACAGATATCGAGAAACATTAGAAGATATCTTCAAGAAACATTATTATAAAGTACATAGATCCTAGTGGCTCATTAGGATGCCATTTATATCTTGTGTCATTGGAGGTTACTCCCCAGCTAACGCGCGTACTCTTATACTTCTGGTGTTGAGAGGGGAAGGTTGGGGTAATGTATCCTGCCCAAGGACACACGACTTCTGCTCCCCCGACTTCTGCTCCCCCGACTTCTGCTCGTGAGTCTTGAGCCCTAACCAAAGAGCAGTGTACACTTCAAGACAATCGCGTGTCGTAGAAGTAACAGGGGATGCCGGTCATAGTTCATTACGAGTCACTCGATTGGAGCCTGAACAACTTGTAAAAACAAAGGGGATTGTCAGGCTATAGCGCCCTCTTTTGACAGTGAAAAGAAAAGATCTTGTGGCCTTATATGTCAAACTTCTTGATAAGATGTCTAAACGACCTTTTCTAGAAATGAACTTTTTACTGATGGTATTTTATTCCTGAATTAGTGTTTGCTATTGATCTCTGTCAGGAGGATTAAATTAATGTAAGTTATAGTTCACTTTGCTCTTTTTTATTGTATTTGCCTTATCCAATTATAAATACATGTATTATTATATTCAATGGAATTAGGTCAATTACCTGAAATAAACTAACTTTAGTATAATTACAGGATATTAATATCTTCCCACTATTATTTCAATCGTACATTTTCAATTCCGTTGTCGAAACTCCAGAAGTTAGATACAAATAGAGACGGCGGCTGTCGACGACGATCAAAGGCAACTTTTGGTGCCTTGATCTACTGTAGATGTTAAGTCAGTTTAATTTAAATAGTCACGCGCGCTCCGAGTACGTCATGCATTCCGCATCTGGGCACCCAATGTCACGGCGCAGAGCAGCATTTCCTGTCCGTATTTTACTCAGTAATAATGCCAGGCTTAGTCTTCACTGCAGACTGTTGCATGAATACGACACGATCAAGGGCCAATTTCACAGACAGCTTTTGTTCGGTATATCGATTGTTCGGTATAGCAATTGTCAGCAGCTGGTCCATTAGGTAACCATTTTTCAAGACGGCGTCCGACCGAATAAAACCAGTCCCTTCTTAACACAAAGCACCGGCCGTATGACGTTTGGGAATTTAAAACGGCACAAAAAGCGTTTGGCATACCCAAAATGAAATTGGCCTCTGCCTGTTAAAAACCACCTGCTTACTACGAGCTAATGAAACATCAAATTGAATTAATTGTTTACTTGCCCTTGTGGCTTGCGACGCCAATATTCTGACAACCTTAAGAGGTTGCTTTGGCCACCTCGCAGCATACGGCACTGACGTATATTAACCTTTGCCCTTCCTGAATCCATGCAACGGACAACTATCAAAACAAATCCAACTCGATTAATGAACCATACGGTTTACTTCATTGATTAGACATTGAAACACTTCTGAGAAAAGCCTTCCAACAAATGTGCACATAAAGCGCTCGTAATTAATTACTAGAAAAAGGATTTAAAGGTAGTAAATATGTTAAATTCAGGTTTAAATTTAGTGTACATGAACATCTGTTAAGAAGAAGACGAAGAAATGCGGATTACATTTGATTCGAATCAAATAATTATCTTTTTTTAGTCGTTTCTGGCGTCTTATTCACATCCATTACCAATAGATATGAGATGAAATAAATGAATTAAGCCTATTGTTTAGTGGTGGGCTATTAATAGCTCTGCCCTAACTGAATCCCGCGTGTTGGTAACGAAACATTCGAATAAAATGTTTAGTTATGAAAAAGAATCAAGAGAAATTTAATAAGTGATAAAGGGAAAGACGACATTTAGACTTAAAGGTATAAATATTGATTTTGTTCCCTACTCTCTAGACATACATGTATATAGAAAAAAAGTGTTACCGTATAAAGAAAACACTAAACAAAATAAAACGAAATCGACACTTCAATTGTTGTTGCCGTCAGTGATAAATGTAGTTGCCGCATTTTCTAAGCAAACACAGCGCAAGTTTGAGAGAATTTTAATTTGAATATCCGATTCCATTTTGAAGAGCTCTTTGGCTCGATTTTGTTTTTTGGTTCACCGTCTGAAGCGCTATTTGTTCTTCCGACTCTTCCCAGGCTAGCAAATAAATCGTTTCTCGCGGTGTCATTTCCGAGTCGAAAGTTCAAGATGAATCATGGAGAAGTGTTGATTGGAAAGAATGATAAATGAGCCGCGTCTGCTTTTCCTCCCAAATATTTTAAACGACGATTTCTTGTGACGTCAGCCGTCGGGTGCTAAATGACTTCAAATACAAGTTGCAAATTAGGGAGGCTTTATAAATACCGCCAACTGCGGCGGTCGTTCGTCACAACACTTGATTACTGTGATCACGTGTTTTGTTTACATTATAGGCAAACAAAATGAGAACCCATTCTTCAGGGGGGGAAATGGCGGGAAATGAAACGCCACAGTTCCCGCCGATAAGTCGTGGGCGATTTAGACGGCGTAGGTTTTGAAGACTTCCTGTTGAATGATAACTTTTGATGAAAGTGGACGCCGTTTGAAAAACAGAGCACTTGGCCTTCTGTCGTGCTAATATTGGTGTACCGGCGGTATCCGATATCTTTTGTTTCCGTTCGAGCCAGGATTTCCCTTTTACTGATCAGAAAATAGACGAGGGTAACTAGCTTCATTCATAACTTCCTATAATTCCCTACAGGGGGTGTGAAATTTTTTATCAAACTTGGAGGGTTGGGGTGAACTCGATCTTTTGACCCCGAATAGTCTCAGCTCGAGGTATATTTTAGGAACAATCCACATTTCCCGCTTAAGGGCCTCGGAAAATTTTGGATTCTGCCAAGAATTAGACAGCAGATCCTCTGATCCGATCCTCCTCCCTTCCTTTTCTCCACCTCCCCTCTTTTCCCCCACCCCCCCCCCCCCCCCCATTTAATTTTTTTAAACTCATTTTACCCGGGGGGCACGTGCCCCCGCGGCCCACCCCTGGATCCGCGTTGTTTCTTGTCAAACGAAAGGTTGGGGGAGTTATAATTAAAGTTTTTCCTTCGTGATTCAGTTGAAAGACGATCGTTTGGTTTGTTAGTTTCATGGGAATTCTTTTTTTGTCAATCAGAGAAAAAGGTTAAACCAGTCTTATTTTGTTACATCTTACAATTAGTCAGAGCTCGCTGTTTCATCACCAGTGAAATTAAGACAAAGATACAAATTTAAAAAAAAAATTGTGTACAGTCAAACACCTTTATAAAAAGGTCCTTGGGACTTAGTACAGTGTAATGGAAAACAAAGACTCGTGGACGTAGTTTTTTTCTGTAACCGAAATAGTTAATGAGTCTATCGCAGTCAGTCAGGGCTCGTTGTTTCATCACCAGAGAGATCAAGACTTAAACAAAAACAATTGTGTACTGTAAATGGAATTGTCGGTACCTGTAGCCACCACTATCTCGTTTCCTGACCAATAATTCATGTCCATCTGCTAAGCCTCGTTAAATTGCTTTCAGGATGGGCTGCTGATAATGCATCGCATGCGCCAACCATGCAGAATATTCCGTTTTATACGCAGTTGAAAAACACACACGGTTCTTCGTTAACGTGCAATGATTATTTATCAATTGCCTCCCGGCGTCTGTCGTTCTGCCGCGTTATTAACTCCTAGTCGTATATGTGCCTTTCGATTCCCTCGTAGATTCCTATTTTATTACTGTCTTCAAAGAGCTAGTGTTTCGCTTTGTAATCGACCGCGGGCGTTTGAAAGGTTGTTTTATTGAAAGAACAAATGTGAAGCGAATTGAGGGCAAAGCATAGCATATGGGCAAGAAGTATTTTCCGAACGACTATGCGCGATTTTAGTGAATGCGATATAACCATGGAGCATTGCTCCATGATATCAGAAATTGGATAAGAGATAATTGGCTGGAGATAACTACATGTACATGTATAGCCTTTCACACTGACACCAGACATTATACTGACGAGATTATGAGGAATAAACTTGTTTTGCCTTAATTACTATAATTTGTTTCTTTTAGTTTTTTGTTAATCTTTGTTACTGATACTAGTTTCTCAGTAGTCAGAAGGCTTAGTCAGAAGGCGAGACTGAAGGAATACTCAAGGGTTCACAGCCTTTAAGAAGCTAAATGAATTACTTCCGTCGCCATCAGTTGTAGCTGACAGACTCAACGAGAAATTAGACATAACACTTTTTAAATAGCAACGGCGTACGTAACGATGACGTCAGACTACGCTTGTTGCTTCCTCTGGATCCGCCACGGTCTAATTTTGTTTTTGTCAATCTTTTCTCCGTAAACCCCCGATTTCTTGTTTATTTACTGTCTCTCCGGGCCTTTTTTCAACGGGGCAATCGGCTCGTTCCTCCTAATGATTAAGCCTTGTTTGTCCATGCTCCGATCCGTCAAGCTTCGCGGTGGAAGAGGCAGCGATCGAAAATACCACGGACAAACACTTCAAGATGTGCCCTTTTAGGCTTCGCATTGTCGTTTTATCAGCTTCGATGTGTTTCGTCCGTATATACCTCGTCTTCGTTTTTCGTCATATTACATTTGTTGGTGAAATTTGAAATAGCAAGTTAATTTAGCGAGGGAGTTGTGGGTTTTGACATGTTTGAGACGGAGCAGAACAATTCAATTATATTTTTGGCATTGGGACTATGTACTATTATTGGCCTACATTTTTTAAATGTTGTCTCGATTTTGCCCTAAACCTGCATCAAGCACCAGACGATGGTAACATGTTCTACTTTTCAGTCAAACTTATTATTTCAACCTTTTAACTTTTACAAAATAACAGTGAAGCTATCATCCACAACATTAAACAAAAGTACAGTCACGTTTGACCACCCCTAGATCCGCGCCTGTGTTTTCTGAGGGTATTCACCTTATAAAAATGGCCGACTTGGGCGTATACAATCTTGTGATTAGTTTATTTCAGAAAGTGGGAAATTGCAGTTTTGAGTGGTTAATATGGTATAGCTCAGTTGTCAGATTTAATAATTATTAGAGTAGGGTTTGTTCATAATATTTCATAATCCATGTAATTGACAGCCGTATTCTCTCAGAGTCACCTGGGGCCAATTTCATAGAGCTGCTAAGCACAAAAATCAAGTTGCTTAGCACCAAAAAGTCTTGCTCATTAAAAACAGGTTAACAGCCAAAATTCTACGTGTTTTTCATGCTAAGCAAAAAAGCAGCTGATTATCAATCAAAACATCAAAAATCACTTGAAAATTTGGTCTGTAACCTTGTTTTTGCCAAGGACAAATTTTCATGCTAAGCACACTTTTGTGCTTAGCAGATTTATGAAATTGGCCCCTGTTTGTTTAATTATCTGGTTTGTGGCTTTGTGTTGCTGGCATCGTGACTTCGGGCGTAATCCCTGGCAACATGGAATAATACGCGTTTGTGGCTTATGCTTACCGCCCCTTGTAAATGCTTAAGTCAATATCTTTGATAAGTCAAGTTCACCTGCATGTGTACATGTATGATGCCTTCGATAATGTACATGTATTTGAAATATCAAATGATACATTTTGGTATTTCCGAATTCCAATAGCGTAAGGGAATTGAAACAAGTGCCCTCTAGAGGCAGAGTATGGGTCAGTACGTTCTTTTGTACCACCGCTCAAACACGGGGCGCCACGATTGGCCAATCCGCTTCACAAAACATGAGAGAAGCGCGGCCGCGCAAAGCAATGTGGGTAGCTTGCTGCCTTAACCAATGAGCGTACATTCAGCGCGCGCGAGTCACGCGCACGCGATCCGTCGCCCCGTGTTAATTTTTAAAGCAAATTTTATCCAATGAGGGCTCGAGGAACTGACGTTAGGCATCCTGTTAAAATTAGCCGTTTTCGGCGCCCCGTTTGGGCGGTGGGTACCAGCAAATGTATTATGTTTGCGCTAAACGAGATATTCAGTGCATTATGCTCGGCAAAGACGGCATAAAATGTTTCTCAGTGCACCAACCGTCGCACTACTCGCGTACAGCCACGAGAAACCTGACAATCCATGCATAATTATTTCATTATGTCGTTCCTTTATCGCGGGCTAACTCAGTTATTAAAAGGCCTGGGCGCGATAATTTTTTCTGCAGGTAGGTTGGTACAATAGCCAATCAGAACACAGATGATGTTGACGTCATCGATGATGTTAGAGTTGTCTGGGACAAATTAACCCTAACCCCTAACCCTAACCGTAGAGAAAATTCCTTTCTCTATGCCCTAACCCCTAACCCCTAACCCTGGTCAGATCCCAGACAACTCTAACATCATCGATGACGTCAACACCATCTGTGTTCTGATTGGCTAATAAATGTACACTATGTACCAACCTACCTGCAGATAAAATTATCGCGGCCTGTGCTCTAATGGCAATCCGTGTGGGTCGTTTCTCCATTGACACTCTAGGTTGTAGAATTCCATATCTCTATTACTACCCCCCGTCCATTAAAGCCCGCGCGAAATGTCGATTTTATTATTAATGGTACGGGGCTAATCCGTCTAAACGATCCTATGGTCGCATTGGAAATTGCTTATATAAACAAACGGAAGTCAGTTCCGCTTGGTAATTACTTTATTGGAATTGAAAAGGTAAAAAACAAAATCCACGCGATTTACAATCTCAGTTTATCTGTTGTGGTTTACCTGCAAAGATGAGTCTTAATTCATGTTCATTGAGACAAAAACAAACAAAAAACATTCCACACTTCGCTAAAAAGATTACTCCCAACCACTCTGAAAATAAAATAAGGCCTAATTATATAACTTGTTTTTTATAAACTTAAAAAAAAAATTAATGAATATGAAAAAAAAAACACCTAGAAAACAGGGGAAAGCTTAAAAAACGTAAAACAATAATTTGAAACATCCAAACATGCCAACAAATCAAATAAATAAACTGCTAATAACAAACCTGAATCCCAATGTCCATCAAAATACTGGCGATTAAAAAGCTCGCATTAGAATGTAAGCCAGTTTTTATTTATACAAATCCGCTTCATATTAACATTTGTAAACTGTTATGTTTTTGTGTTTCACAAAACGTCAAACACGAATGCAATTAAAGGCTTCCGGCCATTGTGTCTACCGCCAAAATATAAAACTCTGTTTACAATAAGGGAATAAATGTGTGTTCGAGAGGTTTTAATCACTCTGTTTAATACCGCTTGGAGTCTGGGTGCTGATAATTACCCGAGCCGAAGGCGAGGGTAATTATCAGCACCCAGACTCCAAGCGGTATTAAACAGAGTGATTAATACCGACCGAACACACATTTATTCCCATTCATAAATACCTTTTTTGTAAAATTCAGCCTAAAAAGCCCCAAAAATCCCGGAAAATTGTCGCAAGTAAATTTCGGTGTTTCGCCATTCTGTCTGTGTCAAATGACACGTTTCCGCCTCTGTCGCTCTCTACACAATACATGCAATAAAGCGTATTTACTGTGAACCAGACTATTACTGCCATTGGCAACCTCGTTCTCAAGGTATCGAGCTGTACGCGCCCAACACTACCCGCTCTTATTATTGGAGACGAGGTACGGTTCGGGGTTGGAAATAAAGTGAGCCCTGGGGACGGAATGTTGTTTCCAGCTATGTTTAAACACTTACAGCCATGTCTTTATCGTCCGTTTAATACCGCCCACGTGACGGGCTCTCGACCAATGGGAATGCCTAAACTGTCCCAGGTATTTATGAATACAAATTTATTCCCCCTTTTTCAAACGGCTCTGGTTTTCCCCATATCGACATAAAAGGTTAATAAGATAAAAGCATCGGACGTTTGTTCGTAATCTTCTATCAGAACGAGTTTAAAGGAAAAACCTGATCGTCTAACATTAACACAGCACTACAGGCTATAACAAGCGTGTTGCATTTCGAAGTAACTTCTCGCAAAACATTTTAACGAGGGCTTGCACACAATCCCCGATCCATCACGTTTGTCGGCTTGTCATCCAATGTCTATCGCTCGTAATACAGTCCCGCGAGTAGGCAGATATCTTGCATCTAGCGGGTGCTGCGAGCATTAATCCTGGGGTATTTGAATCGTATACTATGATATTTTCAAGATGAAATTTCTCCGAAATAAGGAAATAGAATAAGGACAATATTCCTTGCCAGTGATCAGTATTGTTGCTGCGCTTAAGGTAGGATACACCATTTGCAGATATCGAGTTTTTTCACTACCGAATTATTAGAAAATATATTACTTATTTGTAGGTAAATAATGATTGTAGGCATCCAGCAAAATGATTGCGCTAGATATCCTGTAATTGTTCTGAAAAATTGAATTTTATATTAAAACAATTACGATCGCTGGACGGCGAACACGAAAAAAACAAAACCAACATAGAACCACTGCCCGACGCTGGTTGAAAACGAACGCCGGTTTTCTTGCTTTTCTCATCATCCATGATTGTAAGAATTCAAATAAGTCAGTTAAACGATACTTACTATAAAATACAACCCCCCAAATCCACCCATTCATGATAATTCAATTTCCCTGTATAGTATCATGTATATCTACAATGTAGGCTATGTGCATTTAACCATAACCTGAGCTGCGGTACCCTTATACACTGGCCGATGAGAATTGTTTCAAACAAAGAACCAACGAAAATCGAGTCAGAATTCTCACTATAATATGAATTTCCTAACCCATCAATTTTTCAAAATTACAGCAGAAGCAAAATAATAGTAAGCGGCTTGGCACGACCGTCTACAGCAGGGGGGGGGCGGAGGGGGGGCCCAAGAAAGTGCGCCACCAACGTTGAAATGTATCTCATTCGTTCTTCCACGCTCATGAGCCACACATCTCACACAGTAAATACGTATAGATCGCTACCGCGAAGCGCACCGTTGAAACACGTACAAATTTGCTCCGTGTATCGCTCTCCACATTTAGTGATTCATGCAACGTCCGCAAAGCCAGGTACGCAGGCACGATCTACACGGATTTTGTTTGGGGCGATGTCATTTTCTGCCATTTTCGTTCGAAAACAACACGATAAAACGCAAGGGGGTCACAGGCAGATTTTTTTAAAAATTCAGTATATCACTGCTACATCCTTTTTTAACGTATCCATGGAAAAAAATGAGTGGGGTCAAAGCACGATTTTTCACAATTTATCGATTATTATTGCCCTTTTTAGGGGAGGTATTTGTTAACGTCGTTTGAGTATTTGTGCACAATCTCCACGCGCATCAACGGTACGTCAACGCTTTATTTTTTCGACTGCTTTTTTCATTTTCAATACAATTTTTGTCATTGGATGATAAACATTAAGGTAAATAACAACCTTGTACAACTACAAAAGACAAGATGTTAAGATTGGATGCCAAAAACTCTTTATTTTTCGAGTGAGAAAATTGTTCCCCCCTATTTTGAGAATGGACGGTTCCACAGCGTTTCGCAATCACAGCCTCGAAGGGCCCCCCCTCCGCCCCCCCCTGGTCTACAGCTAGTCGAAAGCATGCGGTTTACACCCATAGCCATATTCTCCTTCCCCTGGGGGTACGTAAAAACCGACGCGGACGAGTCGTGCTTCCCAATAATAACATCTCCCCGCCGAAAGGAAATAAGTCCCATTTTTGTACCGGCACGAAAGAGGAAACCCGATACAATAAAGGGAAACCGGCCGCTCACGGATATGGACCGGACGTTTCGACCTCGCCGCCGCAAGCAAATATTTGAACTGATAATAGGAATCGAGGCTTCTTTTTCCCGCCACTTTTTTACCGCGCTTTTTTAATATTCCGCTGTGGGTCTTTAAAATTTAATATTGACTGGAATGTTTTCTTATACTTTCTACAGGGACATTCGGTCTTCTGGCTAGGTAAATATTAAACTTTCTGGCTGCAAGTGAAGTCGAGAATACGCCATCAATTATTATTATTAATTGTTATAATGATAGTTTTGTTTCTCTAGTGCGGCGCGAATTCGGGCGAATTCGGGGACGTGATCGATGTACGCTCGTGAGCTTTCCATCAGTGGAGAAACTGTGAGTTCTGTTGTGCAAAACAAATGCGCAATGCGCATATTATTATTTCTTTACATCAGCGTTCCGCTCTTGAAAGCAGACTATACGGAGTACTGATATTGCACAGTGGTTAATGTTCTCGGTAAGATAAATTTGACTGAGAAAAGTGGTTATTAGTGGATTCGAACCAGAGACCTTTCGATCTATAGCTTATATGTGACAACTGTTCTTTTGATTCTCGTTGACTAATGCTGTGACGCCATTGTTTTTATAAATCACTAGACACTATTTCTAGAAAAGACCCTTTTTTCTCCCATTACAATTAAAGAATGTAAACTTTTTCGTAATTTCTCCTTTAACCGAATGTATTATGTAATTTGTGAAAAGCTTTGGCGACTTACTACATAGAGTCGACCCCAACACTTTTCAAAATCGTTTTCGTGTATGGTTTTATTACGTGTACAGTGTTGTAAGGTGATTCTCTGTGATTGTACCAACATTTCAAATGATGGCATATTAAGTGGGATGTGAAAAATGTCCCTTCAAGCGTAATAACCAAACCGTCAAATCATGTAATTTGCGCGGGAGTGCTTTTTGTTTATTGGACTTGGCCTTCGCATGAGTCGTGTTTATTTTCTCTTTGTCTCGACAGTGCATGTGCCCTAGCTTCGGAATGATGAATATAGGGACAGGTGTATGTTTGGCACTGTGCCAATCTTTGCCCGTCTCAAATCATGTTGTACACAGAAAACATGACGGGTCTTTTGTTCTGAGAACCAGACTAACTATAACTATGTGAAGGGAACAGAACAAAATATTCACGTTTTCTTGTATTTTGGAATTCTCAAGTGCACGCGCAAAGCACTTTAGGTCATCAGGACACATAGGGCCTTTTCGAAACCGTTGCTTCGTCTTTGGCTTCGGCTTCGCCTCCGAATTCCGAATTACTGAGAAGCAACTAGAAATGAAAGAAATTTGAAATAGTCTAACTTTTGGGTTCACATCAATCGAGTGAATGTTTCTGAAGCACAACAGGCGTCAGAATGTGGCTGGAGATCTTGCAGTTGGGAGTCAAGAATCGCCTTAAGCCAAAGACGAAGACGAAGCCAGGGATTCGAAAAGGCCCATAATCATGATCGTCATCATTATTATTATTATTATTATTATTATTATTAATTTCTGGTAATGAAACCAAGGATCCTTCAAAAGCGCTCAAGGCACTGTAGCTCGTAAGCCTGAAGAAACCCGTAGACAGAGGCTGTGTCAGCCAGGAACACCGGGGCAAACCCCTTCTCTTAGCGATAAGTGTTCTGGGTTCTTTTACGTGCATTATACAATTTTATAATGTTATCATGGGAAAGATATATACACACATTATAAATTATACAACACACGGGACCTACAACTTTACGTCCCATCCGAAGGACGAAGCAATAGTGGTTTAATTGCCTTGCTTAAGGACACACGTGTCCACACCGAGACTCGAACTCACGCTCTGCGGAACAGAAAACCAAGCTCTTAACCGTTCGGCCACGACACTCCACAAAGGCCGTTTCCGAAACGGGCTTCTAGAGCTACGGCTACGTCTATTGTCAGCTTGTTCACGTGTATTTGTAATGGGCGAACACCTAGACAATAGCCATAAACAAGAGATTCGGACGCGGCCTTAGTCTTTTATTAATCTGAGTGAGCTATATTGCAGTTGTGTAAGTTGTGGACCCGACGGCCGTTTATGTGGACAGTGTCATCGTTATGTAAACGCTTCGGGTTTGAAACTAATTACAGTTTCAATAAAGTTAATTAAAGTTGAATCTTAATAGGCCTCTTATTCAGGGGAGGAAAATGTATTCCCCGGCTGTTTAATTAATAAAGATGACATTTGGCATTTATTGTGGTGGCGAAGTTTCGATCGCTCTACAGATTTTAAGAGTTTATACATGTACCACCCAGCCGTATTGACACTGTAGCAAACTTGACTCCGAAAATAAGGCCAGACATTTGAAGAAACAAAATATTTTAGGGATTGTTTTGAATCTTGAAACAAAATGTGTCCCGATTACATTATATTGCGTATAACCCACAGACCATGCGGTCACCCCCCCCCCCCCCCCCCCACCCCCGATTAGCCTATTATAAAAAAAAAACACTCCGCAACGTATATCCCTCGCTTTGACAGGTCGGATCGCCTCTTTCCCGCCCGGGCCCGGCATCCACCGCTAATTCGTGTTAGATGTCAGCCAAGATTATCCCTGCTCCGGCGGATTAAAAAAAACACCGACTCTGTCAGCTTTTATGTACACTAGACAGGGGGGACTTTTCGGTTTTCGCCACGGATTTTTACCCGTCTCGGAAAAGGGGCTGACGGCGCGTCGCGCGAGGAGACAGGCGGAAGTTTTACGTGCACGCATGCACGCACCGCCCGAGGTCGGATGCAGACCGGCTTCAATCAATCAGTGCCGTGCCGCAGATTTCCCCCTTCCCTTGTCTCCGCTCCCCTCCATTCCGTCTGCACTTCTCGCGCCCTCTCACGCCCTCTCGCGCTTGAAGTACGCGAAGCAAGTTGTTCTTCTGCAACAAGCAAGTTAAGCCATCCACTGGTTCATTTGTGGTTGGTTTGTGACGTCACTAGCGCTTGCGCCATAAAGTTGCAGCGCGAACGACTCTAGTCGAACTATGGTCGAATTTTTGTGGCGCCGAAAACATCGTACTCGCACTGGCAAAACAACATTTTAACATGATATTTCCGTTTATATAGAACGTAATATAACTATTGCTTGGTTTATGATATCTTCCATAACCGCCGTTCTTATCGTACAATGGTGACAGTAGCAGAATTGCACTTTAACGTCGAAAAATTTAAACATATGCCAGTTCGCACGGCAAAGTTTCGTTCTCTGCCATTTTTTGCCGATAGTTGGTCCCCGCGCTGCACTATCCCATGAAAATGTTGCTATTGATAACCAGCGCGACCAACCGCGGTTAGTTGGTCGCGAATAGTCGACTTGACTAGTTCAACCATCGTCGAACAGCATGAGTTCGATCGGAGTTAGTCGAACTATGGTTAACCACAGTCCTTGATCGAACTTGCTCCGATCAAGAAGCTTATTACGCATCACGTGATTTGAATCGTCTTTCCTCCTAATTGTAATCACAACCCCCGTCTATAAAAAGAGATATTTACGACGGCGCTGGAAAGAAAGAATTTACAATTAATCAGGGAATTGTTCGCCTATCAATTCTGCTCTCTCGCGTTGTGAATGTGAAAGACTTCGACGCGCCTGCGGAATTATCAAAAAAGATTGCGCCGAGTAGGAATAGCGAAAAATGTGCTGGGAGGTAGGCGCGCTATAGGTCACGTAGACAATTGTGATTCATCGCTTCTGAATTAAAGGTGTGATGCAGAGTTGAGGGGAATTGGCAACACGGCAGTTTTAAAATGAGGACATAATTGAGTGAAAGGGTTAAACTAGCTCTTTTAATGATGTAACAAATTGTGTTTCTTTTTATCTGCTCTGAATAGAGCGTGTAAGTTGCCCTCGAGAACGTACGAGACTTTACGAGAAACCGCGAACCTCCGGGCACGTCGAATAAAAGCTATAACGTGTAAAGCGAGTAGTTTTTGTAAATACTTTGACGCCGTTCTTTTTACTGAAAGGTAGATAAAAACGTTTAAATAAATACAAATTTTCATTTGGCTTAAAAAACAATCTATTGTCATCAATTTGATAACATTTCAACTCTACTCGGCCTAGAATACCCCTTTAACGTCACCATAGCAAGTTGCCCCCTGGTTGTGTCATCGGTTGTTGTACCGTGTTTGTCGTCAGATATATCTGACTGCTGAACCCCCTGGCGCGGCCTGCCGATGTAAATTGCAATAAGTCTGGCGGACCGGGGAATTGTTTCCATTCGTGTTACATTCGTTGACCTATAGCTTTGGGCGGGATCTACGCGGGCACTTGACGAAAATACTGGTCCATGAAACCGTGGTGAAACGGTCGGCCAATAACACACTGGGGCATATGAGAATTTTATGTTTCTTTTCAGTTTAATACTATACATAAACAAATCCAATAATAATGTTTCTCTTTTCTCACTTTCTTAATCTTATGTGTTTTTTATTCCTTCGTGCTTTCTCACAGGCATTTCAAAAGTCATTTCTCCCCCATCCTCCCCCGTCCCCACCCATCCTCCTGTTTCCCGACCGTACCCCGTTAACTATTCCTCAATTTATCTCAGTCTTTCCCATTACATGTAATATTATGACCTGCCCCATTTATCATGTGTTTTATGTATTGATGAGGTTTTCGAAAATCCGGCGTCGCGACTCCAGATTCGGCTTAATATTGACAGCTACATCAGAATCATCGTATAGAGAAGCCTTCATTGTTGAAGAAGAACTTGGCCCAAATTAAGCTAGCGTCTATCAAATTAGAGATCTGTAAAAATCACAAAGGACGCTAAACCGGACCGAATATGCGGTTTACAAAATCTCACAGAGATTGATAATTTTTTATGCAGTATCGTTTGCCCGTGTTGTTACCGCGCATTATCCCCGCTACACCGTGCGTAAAATTCTAGCCGCTGGGCCGCAATTAATTAGAAGGATGGACATAATCTCGTGCGCTGCATGTCCCATCAAGGCCAAAATCCGTTCATAAGGAGCTGATGTGTTTGAGGCTTAATTAAAAACAACCATCAATTGACTAGTATTGTTATTGAAACGTATGTCTATTTGTGTAAAATTAAACACACTATTGTTTTGAAAATATTTGTAATCTCTGCGTACATAAAATCGTGCATTGGTCTGTCACGACTTTAGGAGCCCACCGTACGATAGTTATTTGTTGTATTTTCTGAAGTGATGAATTATATCGAACGTGGACAGCGTAGACAAGTCGTATTTGCAATACCGATTCTGAAGTGTGGAGAATTATTAATAACTTTCACTGATTTATCGGGTAGGATGTTTGCTGTTGACTTAATTAAAGCGAGTATATCAAACGGATTTGTTTTCACCGACTCTTGAAATGTTAATTATTTTCAAACCCAAAAAACTAAATTACAGAGTGGGATTCGGCGTCCGCGCTTCAGAGCTGTTTCGAATATATCGAATATTCGTTCGGTTCATCAACTAAAATATCTGAATATCAATTATTTTCGATTCAGATATTCGAACAACGTGAGTGGTATCAAAGAGCTGATGACAAACAAACGTCTACTATGTTATTTCAATCGTATCAAATACGTAATTGTATTTCTTTGATTCAAATTTAACACTTTTGAAAGCCACTTTCGCGCACTTTAAGAGCTTCCTTGAAATATATATGTGCACACATATTTTATTTTTTTAATTGGGCGAATTTCAAAATGGTAGCCCATTCCGCTTCCTGTGATGTTATTGTTTTAATATTCTTTGTTAGTTTTCACAGGGGCAGCGGAAATCTTCATAGTTTGCATTTCGAAATCGAATATTTTAATATTCGATCAAATCCAATCTCGACTATTCCAACACCGGAGTATACTAAAACGCACAGCCCTAATGCCTAGATGGCAAATTATATGCATAATGCAAGTCGTACAAAATAAATATAAATCCCTCTTGAAAATTACATGTTTGGAGAAAACTTGTTGACTCTGCGTCAGATAGGGTGATGACTTGTACGTATACGTGCTTCGCTCGAGCGGCCGAGTGCAGGGAAATATCTTTCCACAAATTCCGGAGGAAATGTATTTTCTACCTTGTCTAGTTTAGAATATTTGAAACCGGATGCATTATTTCCAGAGATTTAGACTAGCCCGAGCGCCCTGGCGAGTTGCCATGACAACCTGAATTAAATCAGTCGTGCAATTGGTTAAAGTATGTATTGAAGTAAGTGGCCACGTTGGGTCGCATATACAGGTATACGTTTCAGATGGAAATTAATGACACGTTGCCTTTAAACGTAGAACCCATACTGTTTTGTATTTTGTATTAGCCACGGGTGACACATTTTGTCAACGTTTTGTTTGAAAAAAAAGGAAGCCTCTTTTGCTTGAAAGAATTTTCAGCATTTCTGTCAGTGTTGTTATTTTTTAATCAGAATACTGAACAATAAAGAAACATGCAAGAGAAAGCATACTTTGCGGAATCCGAACAAATCAATTTTATAATATCGAAATATTACATTTGTGTACTAAGAAAATACGCGGGAAAATGTGTGTATACATGTATATATAAACGATATGCGCATTGAGGATGCGCGTTGTAACAGTACGGTAACCCACCCTTAAAAGTGGCGTACAAAATTTACGGAATTTCACTTGAATTTTAGAAAATGCCTCGTTTTATGTAAGTAAAAAATCGAAACAATGAGGGGTTCGATATTTTAACTTCGCGTGCGCACAATGGACAGCGTGCAAGAGGTGGTAATACAATAATTGTAAACTTAAAGGAACGTTTTTCTGAATGAAGAACACTACAAATGCGTTTGCCCCAAATACTTGTTTATATTAATTTGTCTGCCATTTTTGTCTGGCATGCACATTAAGGACTATCAAACCAGCTTACTGTGCACGAAACATTGGACCCTGGTCTTGAAAACACCTGTCGATTATTGTAGAGGGTAAAATAAACAATTTCCCCCATTTCTGTTAGTTCACGTTTTTACAGAGTATACACAATAATACACATTTAATTTTAATTCCGTAATCTCCATAGCGACGAGACCAAACCCTGGACAGCAAATTTGTTCGCTGCCATATTGAAGTTGACGTTCCGCATTTTGGGGTAGAATTCCGAAGGAAATACCACATTCGCTAAACCGAAATTACCCCAGCGCGACCCGACTGAAATGATGGGGGAAAACCGACCCGAACCATAGTTGGTTTGGGATCGGGTTGGTTTCTTATGGATCCTCCTCACTCATCAAGCAACCAATCAGACATGCCTAATGTCATCTCTGTACATATCTTACCGACAGACTGTCATTAGTGACCCGGGCAGTGCTGTTGTATTGTATTAACCCGCAAAGTCAATTAATGGATACAATCTGGCCCATTATGTACACCAGATTGGTGACAAGAATAAATCCCTCTAAATATATATACCTTCCGAATCAGTTAAACACAATTATGAGTACTATAGGAGCTGCTTTACTGAGTAGCTTTACTAAGCCCCCCCCCCCCCCCCCCCCCCCTCTCCCAGCGGTATTTATTCTCACTTTGAAGATCTGAGATTTCTCTTGCAAATCGATGAATTTGCCTACCGCCAAAGAGATGCGTCAGGTGTCCTGACACCTTGAGGCAGATGCTAGACGCGTAACATCCGACTTGGCGCGACATCGTCTTCTTCGATCGTTCTCATGTTCACGCTAGTCTGTCCATGAGGCGTTGGCACCTCTTCCACCTGTCCACGGTCAAAATTAATTCTCCCAATTTGCATACAAATACAGCTGATTTGCATACAAATACAGCTGATTTGCATACAAATACAAACATTTGCATAAAACACGGCGTAGAAATCCAACCAAGACAAAGAGAGTAACGTTGCTGAATATGGCACCGGTATGTCGCCGCATTGTTTATAATATAACGTTATTTAAACGTTTCAGTAAGTTGTCGAGGGTTTGGAAATACGGATGACAATTTGTCGAGGAATGAACATTTCGGATACTCTTGGCGAACAAAATGGAGACCGATGGAATGGAACATTATTTTTATCTGTCACCGAATGAAATTATTCTTTCCGTTGCACGAACATGAACAATATTTGTTTTAATTTTTTCTTTTCTTTTTTCCCACACTTTTCAAATGACACTTTTCCGTGTCAAAATTACATATTTCTGGGTAAACATTACACTTTTTTCGGGTCTTGATGATTCTTTTTTAGGTCAAATGACACTTTTCCGTGTCAAAATACTTTCTGGGTCTAGAATGACATTTTTCGAGGTCAATGACCCGGAATATGCCTAGTGAAGTGCCACTTTGACCCGAAAAACTCAGTTTGACCCAAAACATTCTCAGGTCAAATCTCTGCATATGGGACCTTTTAGAGTGCAGCTGGCTTTATGAAAAATGAACCAGACGGTTTCCCATACATTTGAAAAGATAGAATAGAGATTTTGAGCTGAGATCGAAACCAAAATGGCTGCCCTAGCAACGGCAGCAATATGAATCATTTTCACGATCGATCGATTCCAGTCCCGTTCCCGCTGCGCCCGTAGCTGTCTTCTACACCGTACCAAAAGCAAACACCCATTATTGTTCAGACGGCACACTTTTCATTTACATAAAATATTTTTGGAGGCTATGCCTTGTGTGTATTTGGACAGGATTAGAACAGTGCAATGGCACGGTTTAATTATTAACGTCTGGGCACCATACTGCGTGCCAACCGTAAAATACTGGGCTTTGTTTTCCCTCACCTGATTTTGTTTAGTTGACAAAGACAGCCGTTGGGCAAAAAATGCGAGAAAACGTTAATGTTTGACATTTTAAAAAGGAAGTAAAATACGAGCAGAAACCAGTGCAATTTTGCCATTAAAATCTTCTAATTAAATAAAGGCAGCTTCCAAATGAAACGTGATATTGTTGGGTAATAATGAAATCAAAAGCCTTGTTTATGGCATATTTGATTTACTGGACACTTGCAAACAAGATTATAATTTGCCACAAGTTTTAGTCACTAACTTTCATTTTGCCCCTGAAGAATATCTCGTTATAATCGAAATATTTGGCCCTCTTGACTTTAGATTTGTTAGATTTGTATATTTCAGGTCATTCCAGCCAGCAGTTTTAACCGTACTAGTAATATTAAGGAGTTAATTTGGGTGAAATCCAAATTCGTAACTCGGATACCAGCATAATTTTATCACGTGGTAAAATCGTTGGGAAATTCATTGAAAATACGTTTCATGAAAAATGACCTCTCAGTAATTTCGATCCCAAGATTTTAAGATTTTATTTCTTCAGATCTTACCTGAAAGTGTTTCTGACATTGACATCATCATCTGTATATTTCTGTTTAAATGAGTTGTCACGGTAGAAAATAACGATTCCTGGAAACCAATTTTTTTATATTTTACGTATATCAGAATAGATACTTTACATCTGTTTAACATTATTAACATTACATGTATACATTCTGATTTGAATACATATTAAGGTTTTGAATTAAGTCTCAGAACCATGCTATGTCCAAACGAGGCAATTTCCGGCAAATTATAGTACCCCGTAATGTTCAGAGGAATTAAGCAGTTGGAATGTACTTTTATTGCCTCTGGCAGGGTTGCCTACGAAAAATTACCTCGTTTTACTTGGCCCTAAACTAAAAAGCTGCAATGATGAAAGTATGATTAAAATATGTACATTTTAATAATAATAATAATCACAAGGAATTTGCTACCAGTTGGGATTGTGAGCTTTGCCATAAAATGGCGGCGATCTGATTACTTCGTCTGAAACATCCGGGTGTAGTCTACCCGTATCGAGCGCGATAAGCTCTTTAGGGGCGGCACCGGCACCAGGCCTGGCGAGACTGACACGGTCGAGCTCTACCGTCTTCTCGGTCACGATACCTCCACGACCGTCTGGGTGGGACACGTTGGTATTGATAAGGATCCGCGGAGACGCAGTGCGGGGGTTGTGAGCCTTGAGCGGTGGTAAAGACCCCCCAGGTTCCTTGAGGTGGCCCGGTAAGGGAGGCGCTGAATGGTGCTGGCCGAAGTCCTTCCGTGATTGGGGCAAGGTGGGTGTGCTGCTAGTTATCCTAATGGCAACCATCTCTTGATTGAGAACTTCGACCGAGGATGACCGGCCTCTATCGTCTCCTGCATCCTGATTTGTATCTGTTAGCGACACGGAACCAGTGTCTTGATCAACCAGGCAGGATGTCAGTTTCTGGAATCTGGGATCCTCGGCGCTCCGTCCAATTCCTGCAGTTGATAGGTTGCCTTCCGATTTGGACGATCGTAGAGGACTTTTAGTCGAGGGGACTAGGTAGCTCATGGAGCCTTGGACCTTTGCGAGCTCTGCTGGGGAACGAGCCCGTCTGGCAGGGGTCAGGCCCCTCTCCCATGGCCGCTGATTGGATGAACTCGGAACGGTGGAAGAAGGAGAGGATATGAGACTGGTGGGAGAGCTGTCACTCAGGTTAGGGTTGGATGCTTGTTTCTTCCCCTCCTTGTAAGCGTAGACGGTAATTACAGGCGTGCCGTAGCTGGGAGTTGAGGTACCGACAGCCCGGGGGAGGTTAGAAGTGGACCTGGATTGTTGCCGCATAGCGGGGCTGAGACCCGGGCCAGCCGACCTGACGCGAAGACTTGGTCCATCTTTACCTGAATCGGGGATTGTCAAAGCATCGCTGCCTGGTGTCGTTGCCCGGGATGGACCGGCACTGGGGCATGCCTTTCGGCTGTTGACGGGAGAGTTGGGCGTGCTTCGCACCCTACGGAAATTCCGTGGACTACTGTCAGGTGGCGGGATAGGCGGGAGCAAGCGGTTACCACCGCCGGTGGAATCGGCTTTCCTCCCCACGGATAAGTCGTCAAAGACACGGTGCTTGCGGAAGTCTCGGCACATCTGTCTTATCTGTTTCTCTTCTCTCTCCCTCATCTTCGTGTTGGCTCTGGATTCGCGGTCCAATCGATCCAGCTTGAGAGACAGTTTGCGATCGTCCACTCCGGCCTTCTCCAGCACCAGGTCCTCTTTGCTGGTCTGGGGTTTGCTGGGCGAGTAGCAAGAGGTCTTCATGACCCCACTGAGGCAGCGAGCCTGGAGAGAAGGGCCACAGGGGCTAAGCGCTGCCGCCGAACCCTCTAGTATCTGTCGGTGGCTTTGTAGGCTGTTTGTCTTGAGTGGCATAGTTACTGCGGCATTGGTCCGTCATACGCACTCTCTATCGTATGGAGATCCTGGATGTGATTACATTATCGAATCACTACACGAGGGCTAGTGTCCCGTCCGATGTCGATCATGCTAAACTCAAGTGGCTGTAATGATCCAAAGCACTCGTCTTGGTATACGATACTCCAAATCCAAAAGAATAAATCTGCACGAGCGGCACGCAGCGCCACTCAGCAGAAACCTTGACATTTTATTCCAAATGTCCCAGTCCAGAATCCGCAGAATTCGTGCCAGCATTCATCTAGCGTGCAGTCATCATCTCAGCCCTATCGTTCCTCCCACTAGGCAGGTGAGTGCTTCCGATCACCGCACACTGCACTGGTATTACGACCTCATACGATACGCGCTATGCACGACATCACCCCAGATTATTGCATTAGCATACATTATAAAAACCTTACGCGATATACGATTCGTGATGCCGACGATGTTACCATTGCATCCACCGATACATGTACACGGCTTTCAATAAGTAGGTAATAATCTGGGTCTACCGATTCTTGTTCCAATTTACCATTTACATCAAAGGTCAAACTTTATCACTGCAGAACAAAATGAACCCTGTATTAAAACACGCTGTTGCATAGTAACGGCGAAACGCTTGAGCAAATAACATGACATCATCTTTTGACGAAATATTGACAACACATTTTTTCAGGGGAAAGTGCAGCTCGCGGCCAGCAGTTTGTTTAAGCAGGCTCTTATATTTAGAGACCACTATGCAAAATTAGTATGCACACTGTTACTACATTCATTAATATTTTACATTAAGTATATCTTCATTATACCTTGCATAATTATTGTCAGTAACAGTGTATTGTATCATAAATTGTTCACGTGCCATTAGTTCCACATAAGAGCAGTCAACTTGTGCACTATAGGCAGTACCCCTCTAATTATTATTACAATCATCCTAGCCCCATATTATTCCTAAGATGGAAGGGTTGTTTGGCTGCATAGAGTGAAAACCGCAAGTGAACACAAGGCAAAGAATTAGGGCTCATGGCTATATCAACAGCTTGCGTCAACAGGGGGCGCTATTACATCAGAACGATCAGAGCCGTAGATAGAGAACGATACACCCGCAGATACTATCTACTGCTAGGCTCTGGGGAAACGATCACACAAAATGTGAAAATTAAAGCCAAAAGACTCTGTATCATGTTTACTGTTTAATTACCCCCATTACCTTGCTCGGTCCCTTTTTTCGGTCAATGTATGCATTGATTTATGTATGTACATTGTTCATGTACTTATAAATGTTACCTATTAGATTTGTGCCATTAGTAGTTTAGGAAGTCACTATAACTGTCTAGTGTAGCCATTCTTGTTGTATTTTCAAGGCACTTGGGTAACCTAACCCAGTTTTCAGCCTTGCTCAATGGTTAATAAAATCCACAAAAACATTTTGCGAAGACAAAAGATAAACGTTAACGATAGCTGGAGTAAAACCACTTTCAATCCATAGCTCACCTCTCTATCAACTAGGCTATTGGCGAGTTGGTTGACTGAGGACACCCGTTCTTTATAATTCTTTATAGTTCTTTATAATTCTTTATAGTTCTTTATAATTCTTTATAGTTCTTTATAATTCTTTATAGTTCTTTATAATTCTTTATAGTTCTTTATAATTCTTTATAGTTCTTTATAATTCTTTATAGTTCTTTATAATTCTTTATAGTTCTTTATAATTCTTTATAGTTCTTTATAATTCTTTATAGTTCTTTATAATTCTTTATAGTTCTTTATAATTCTTTATAGTTCTTTATAATTCTTTATAGTTCTTTATAATTCTTTATAGTTCTTTATAATTCTTTATAGTTCTTTATAATTCTTTATAGTTCTTTATAATTCTTTATAGTTCTTTATAATTCTTTATAGTTCTTTATAATTCTTTATAGTTCTTTATAATGTTCGCAACATGCATGCCCGAATATGCCTCTTTTGAACCAGTTGAAATTTGAGCGCCAGGTACTATTGAAATCTTCATTAACTAACCGACAAAATGAACGTGATTCTGCTGCTCAAACACGAATAAAAGATAACCTTTACCGCAAAGGTTATTCACTTGATCGATGAAACCACGTGGGGAAAGGATGCAACTTGAATTGTGTCGTTGACCTTGCAGATACGCTGCAGCCGTTATAAATACAGACGAAGTACCAGTAAAAAAAGGTGTTGTGGTTTCCAGCGTTTGTTTATGGCCCACGGGCTTGCAACCGGTTACAACAGGCTTGAATTCAGACCAGTCGTCAGAGCTAGACAGTGGTGGTCTGTCGTCGCGTCGACACTGGCCGGTAGCACGTGCTAAAACGAGGTGAGTGTTCAGTGCGCGCCAAAAAGGGCTGCTGTTTTTTTGCCTTTTGTGTGTGTATCTGGTAACGGTTTTTTCTTGCTAAATGTTAACGTTATTCAACAACATAATGGCAGGGGGAATGTTGGTTTCCTTCGAAGGACAAATATAAATATTTTGTTTGTGAAGTAGATGTTGTTTGATATTGTTTTTCTCGTTTTGTAGTTGAGTTGATGTAATGATGGTTTGGGTCACATTTTATCAGGCCTATTTATTATCTTACATTTAAGGGCCATATTTAATAAGCCTGTGACTTTACATAAGGCAGGTAATAGGTATTTATTACTTTTTCTTACAAATAACAAGCTCAAGTTTGTTTTTCTTCAATGCAAATGCTGAATATATGTGTTGACATTAGATGTGCATTGATGTTGCACGCCACATTTGCATAATCATGGTTTGGAGCTAACAATACATTGTTGCTTATATTTGCTAAAAAGGAATATTCTCTCAATATTTTTAGGCGAGTGTAATACTTTTCAATTAGTGTCGACATATACTGTACATTAATTAGGGGGATTCCTTTCTCCGTGGACTAATATTTCAGTTTCTATTAACATTTGTATTAATTCAAATTTTCCTAGTTTATGACAAGGAATAATAAGTTTGATTATGTTGATAATTTAATGCCACAGCATACCCGAGGCCAATTTTAACTGAGTTCTAGTGGAGGAATAAGAAGAAATTCCTCCATGGTACTATTTAGCATACACAGTACTACCACAGAGCCACTCCTTCAAAACCTGCTGTTGTTTTGCAGCCAAGAAATTCTCCTGTAATCCAGCCTTTAAAAAACACACAGTCCTTGGAGGCTGTAATAAGCACTTCCACCCTAGCTGAACCCAGCATTGGCAATCAACTTTGACCTGCCCTTTTTGTCTATTTTCACAGCAAGGTCACAGGTGCACAAACACATTAACAGAGCCTGCCTGACTGAGTCTTGTGCATTATTGAGTCTGCAGGACTGAGATTGAAAAGCCAAGTTGAATCCAGGTGTGATCTCAATATATTCAATGCTATGGCGTACAAGACTGTTCTTATTATCCTTCTTGGTAAGTAATACTAGGTAGTTGCAGGCTCTAAACCAGATTCAGTTAACAAATAGGGAAATAATGTACATGCCACTTCAGATGTTGTAAACAGTTTTTCCTCACAAAATTAGAAAGGTTTCTCGGTTCAAGATGAATGACCCACACATTAGACTTAAAGGTAGGATACACCATTTGCAGATATTAAAAATATTTACTACAGAATTATTGAGAAATATCTAACTCATTTGAAAGTGAATAATGATTCTAGGCATCCAGCAAAATGATTGTGCTAGATATCCTTCGCGATCGCGAAAAAACAGAAATATTAAGAATAACTGCTCGACGCCGGTTGAAAACAAACGCTGTTTTTCGTGCTTTTCTCGGCATCAATGACTGTAAAACTTCGGACAGCTCAGTAAAAGGGTATTTACTTTAAAATACAACCCCCCAAATCTACCTATTACTATGGGGGACAATACAAATTTTAATATTGCTTTTAGGAAGTTATTTGGGACTATTTCTTGAAGGGCTTGGTGAGTAGATTGCAAATCTCTTTCAACTTCCAAAATCGGTCAAAGCGTTGCCAAGTTATGGTCCGATAAACTTTTCAGATTGCGCTTTTTCCTAGACAACAAACATATTAAGCAACAGTAATTAAAAAGTGTTTGTTGAACCATCTCATTTATTCTATTTACATCTTTCAAGCATTTCAAATCATCTTTTCTAGTATGTATGTTGCTCATATTTTTCATATAAGTCTTTCTTTTTCAGATGATACATTTCATGAGATCTGCAAATTCTCATGTTGTTACTCGTTGTCTAGTGGGTCTGCACGGTGTGTATGACACCCCTACTATTACCAATGGTGTACCCTACCTTTAAGCAAACTAAACAAATATAACCTCTTCAGTGTTTGTCACTTTATCAAAATTATCTGCTTGATATTTTGAGTTATAAGGATACACACTCGCACACTTTGTTAGATGCAGCTGTGGTCAGAAAGTCTGATAAAAAAATAGTGCCTTTAAGGTAGAAAATAATCAACTTGTTTTTATGAAATCATTGAATTTTATAATCTTTGTTTAATATTTTAGTCTATTAAAAGTCCATTATAAGTCCATTAAAACTTTGTCTTTCATCCGATTCTCAAATATTTTCTTGAGCTACCGGACATACATGTATATTTACTGGCACTAGCAAGAAAAGAGAAAAAGAGAGCTGAAATATTTACCTTTGTCAGTTGGTGACTGTTAAGACACAATTTAAAATGTACCTGCAAATATTCAGAATTTTGCTCTTTTGTTTTCACTTTATTCCAGTTGATAAAAATTGGTATTCAGAGCATTGAATATTATTTGCTCTTATGCCAGTATATTTAACAAGATTATTATTTAGCTAAGAATGTTTGTGATCTTTTATTGAAATGTTGTTTATTCAGGAAAAGGTGTTTGTATTTCACACGTCAACGAAATATTCAAGGTGTATTTATCTTTTCTTCTTTTATTAATGGAACTTGTAGTTTCTGGCATAGTAACTTTCCTGGTAGGCATCCCAAAATCCCCCCGGACAATTCTGCCGGCTAATCCTGATGATCCCGAACGACTTCCGGAGGGTGTGGCCAAGAAAGTTCTCATCGTAGGTAAGTCTTGAAAAGTCTGTAGACACACCCAGGCCACACTCGGGCCACACTCGGGCCACACCCAGGCCACACTCGGGCCACACCCCACCAGACCACACCAAGGCCACACCAGACCACACCCCGGCCCCACCCCGGCCCCACTCCACCCCGGCCCCACCCCGGCCCCACCCAGACCACACCCCGACCACACCCAAGCCCCACCCAGACCGCACCCAAGCCCCACCCAGACCGCACCCAAGCCCCACCCAGACCGCACCCAAGCCCCACCCAGACCGCACCCAAGCCCCACCCAGACCGCACCCAAGCCCCACCCAGACCGCACCCAAGCCCCACCCAGACCGCACCCAAGCCCCACCCAGACCGCACCCAAGCCCCACCCAGACCGCACCCAAGCCCCACCCAGACTAAACGTTTTTATTTCAAAACCTTATTCTGGTATTTCAAATGATAGGCGGGGGCCTTGCCGGCATGTCTGCAGCCTTGGACCTGGCCGAGCGCGGGTACCAGGTAACGTTGCGAGAAGCAGATTCTGCCCTGGGCGGGGTCTACCTACAATCCAAGACGGTGAAGAAGCTGGGACAGATGTTTACTGTCGACAGAGGGATGCAAGGTTGGTCACAGAGAGAAAAAGCCTCTATTGAAAAAGAGTCCGCACTGGCAACCGGGATTTACTTGAACGTATAATTGTTTAATCCTAAATCCTGCAAATTGAATATGATATTTTACGTTTTGATAGATTAAAGTTTTTCTTCTTTTCAGCCTGGTTCCATAATTTCCACAATTCTTGGGAGTTGATTCATCGCCTGGGGGTCGAAGACAATTTCCGTCGTTGGGAGGTACACGACGTGGTCTACAGGAACTACAAACCCGAACAGATGTACAGCCATGGCATATTCCCACTCAATCTCGCTGGTATGTAACATTTTTTGTTTCCAATAAAAGGACGGTGTTGCCGGCAGTCTGTTGATATTGCCTGCAGCAATTGTTTTTTGTCAGTCAGTACTGGGGAGATTTGTATCTTAACACAATGTGATGTGATGTATTTTCGGTGCCAATGACTAAAATCGTTAGACTTGTGCTGTGTTTTTTTATTGGTCTCTTATAGGCATGATCTTCCGTAGCCCCAATCTCAACATTCTGGAGATCCTATTCTGGCTACGCTGCGCCTGGGACTTCATCAACTACAACCATGACACCAACTTCAAGAGATGGGACTCTATCTCCTTCGGTAGGCTTCTCCCTCCCTCTTTGTCTCGCTCAGCCCCCACCCCCACTTCATTGAAGAGCCATTTGGTTACGGTTAGTAAGTACCCCACTTGAACATGTGATGCACCCCAGAACCCCTCCTCCAAGTTTGGCTTCAGTTAGGCTGCATCCGAATCTCTTGTCTATGGCTATTGTCTGGGCCTTTACCCATTACAACTATGCGTGAGTAGACTGACAATAGACGTAGCCGTAGCTCTGGAAGCCCGTTTCGGACGTGGCCTTCTTCTCTGCCGTCCGTTATTATTGGCCTGGTCCTAACCAGTTTATAGACTTCTAGCTTATTCATGCTGATCCCTCCATCAACCTTTCATTCCTTTGTTCCTAATTGTCCTAACATCTTTGCAGATGAGTACATGGACATGTTTGACATCCATCGCGGGTTCTACGACATTGTCCTGGAGCCGGGCATGAAGGCTAGTTACCAGAACAAGTCCACGTTCAGTGCCGCCGAGATGTTTCTGTTCTCTCATATGTTCTATGTCAGCAACACTCAGGTACAGAGATGTAATTTGACTGTGGCAGATTCCAGGATTTTCTCAAAAGAAGGGATTGTACCAATGTTTTCCTGGGTGATGGGATCAGGGAAATTGGGGGGACAGAGAGCTAATAAATAAAAATTATTAAGAATGTTGCCCGACAATGCCAAGTTTTGTCAAATCAATTGTGAGTTTATTGTTCAGCAGCTGTAATATACATTTCTTTTGTTAAATCCTATTCCTGGGGTAAGTAATGCACAGTTTTATGAAATCAAAGTTTTAAGTCTAGTGGTTTTTTGTTAACACTCTTTTCAGGCTGATTATCGAGATATAGCTAAGATGAACCAAGCCTCAGCTATCATCAACCCATGGGCTGACAAGCTTCGCTCACTGAATGTTAAGTAGGTGTCTAGATTGTTAATGACCAAAGGTCATTTAACTAAAGAATGAGAAATGCAACCTTAAATGATTTGTTTATTTGTATAACTTCTAAAATTATAAAAATGTTAGAGATCATTTTTTGGGCTGTTTTTACTTCATGTGAATGCGTAGTGAGTTTGCAATGCCGTAGTGGAGGTGTGCTAGTTTTGCAAGTTGCAGCGGGATAATATATAATAATAATAATAATAATTTGGGAGGCTAATCATCCTTACTTGCAGCTGGTGTGCTGAATTGCGAAGGACGCGGCTACAACGTGGTCGAGTCGCTGGCACGTAAAGGCGCCTATGGCAGCCGGCCACATCGACTCATATATGACTACGGAGCACAGCCTGAGATCGAAAGTGTTTGATTTTTCAGGAGGGAGGAAAACCGGATGACCTGGAAAAAACCCTCGAGGCACAGGAGAGAACCAACGCACAACTCTACTCACATATGGTCCGGGCCGGGAATCGAACCCGGGCCACATTGGTGAGAGGCAAGCGCTTTACACACAAGCCACCCATGCCACCCATGATGTCCTGCAACTTGACGGATTTGCATCTATACTGAGTAGAATCAGCTCCATAAAAAGACCATCAAGTTTTTCACTGCCATCAGTTTCTGTAATCAACCTAGTGTTAAAAAGCCCCCAGTTAAAAATTGTTTGGTCAAACTTGTTTATGATTTAAAATTTTTGGTTTTTTTCAGGATTGAAATGGGATCTTCTGTTGAGAGCTTCGTCTTTGATAAGAGAGGTAAGATTGTGACAGACTCGGTACATCCAAAGGAAAGCTACGATCATGTGATTCTGGCGGCAGGCCTGAATGGCACCAAAACGATCTTGAGGAACTCTCTCCAGCTTTTGAAAAACGCGAAGGACCGGTCCACTCGTGATCGTTTGAGCAAAGTACTCGACAAACACCTCACGAAGTTGCCCCTGGCACCACCGTTTAAGATCCTGACGGTGTGGTTCGATAAACGCCTCGAGGGGGACTACAACCCCGCCATTGTTCAGACGCCAAGCTTTCAGCCAATCACCATCGTCGCCCAGTATCACATGATCTCGGAGGACTTTGCACAGTGGGCCAATAAGAGCGGCGGATCCGTGCTGGCATTCCAAATGATGGCGTGGGAACACGGCGAGATTCCCGACGACAAACTGTGGAACTTTGTCGCACCAACCGTCAGGGAGATTTTCCCTGAGATTTTTCAGAGGAGCTTCAAAGTTCTCGCGTACCACGTCGATGGCGCGGATACTTATCCATCCTACGAAAAAGGACTTGCAAAGTATCGGCCGACGGCCACTTTTCCAAAAGAATGCGGCTTCCCGAATCTTGCCTTCGCGGGAAATTGGCTCCATGCCAACTACCCTACCGCGCTAATAGAACGACCCATAGCAACCGGACGTGAAGCGGCCAATCAGATCCTCTTATCCGATCACGTGAGGCAGTCCCCACTCATTGTTACGGACTCCCGCGGACCTGGATTTTTTCAATACGTGTAGCAGATTTGGTCTAGTCCAGAAGTTTGTCTAGTATTGGAAACATCTTTTAAGTTGTAATTATAAAACTGAACATTGAAATTGACTGGAGTGGGGTGTGAACCTCCGACCTCCACGATTACCGTTCCGGTCACGGAGCTCAGCAAACTGAGCTATCCAGCTCAATGTTTGCAGCTCGCCACTTTGTCAATTTCTTTGTTTAGTTGTAGTAATTTTTGGTTTTTGTGGAATTTTAGAGGTTCCATTTGTAGATTTTTGAATTTGTTTTAGTTTTCCTAGATGTCCATGCATATGATCCAAATGGTCCCAGACCAGTTCCTCTGGTCCCCTTCTCAATCCCACTCCCCTGCCCATACTAAAAAAGTATGGTATATTTGTTATGGGAATTTGTTATTCAGCAATACTTAAATTAGTCCCCTTAGCTTTGTCAGGAAGTACAAACAAACACACATTATAAACAGGCAGAAATTTCTCCATCATTTTTGCGGCATGTCCGTGCGTTTTATTTGTACAATCACTTGGCTATTGGAAAGTGTTTGGCACAAGCATACAAGGCCAAACCACGACATCAACTACAGCAACCGATTTCACAATGGAATGTTACTCACTACAAAAATGCACGTTTTATGACATACATTTGAACTACTCGTTAATCAAATAATCATGAGTTGTAATTATGACACGCCCATGTGTGCAATTGCCCATGGCAAAAAAGAATGTCTATTTCTAGTACTGAATCACTTAGAAATAATAAGAAAGTTGGTTATTCCATTTAATTTGGGGTCCAAAAGTGTGACTTGTTTGTGTTCCTGTTACACCTGACATTCAAGGATCAATCAACAATTGTTTTAATTTGTTTGTCAAATACTTTTACATAATCACTCTTGGAGATTTTACACAAATCTTATCTGAATGTAACATGGAAACGAACTTGGATCCCAAATTGATGGATTGACCCAAGTATGTTGCAGCAATACACACAGCTCCTCCATGTTTTAATAATTAATATTGCAAGACAAGACAAGACATCACATATGCAAATCAGGTTGGCTGCAGATATGTGAGTAGAATTGAGCAGAGGTTGAAATAAGGGTTTTCTAGCATTAAGATAATAAAATTATTCTTACAATACTGTTGTGCTTCAATCGGACATTCTATTAATAAGTTATGCCTGTTTAAAATGTGCATTTATGTCGCCAAAGTAAAATGTTAAGGCCTTAAACTTTTGAGATTTGCACATGCCAATAAATATTTCCTAAATTATTATTTTTCCTTAAAAACACTTTTTTACTATACAAATGTTTGGCAAAGATTACAAATATCGTCACCCCCATTATTTTACATTGTCTCCACTGTGGCCCGTGCCCAGTTACGTCTCAATTTGCCAGAACGCCTCGCATATTTAGCTGTTTCATCACATATCAGAAGTCATTTCAAACATCCGAAACAGCTAGTGTTTTTCCACAAACACATTTCTAGTTTCTCTTTGTAATTATACACACATAAGACTGGAAAGGCCACATTAACTTGTTTTGCTTTTGTTTTTCATGCAAAGAAAATACAAAAAAAAGTGAAATGTGCATTAATTTTGGCATATTGACCAAGTTCTTCAAAGATTGAGAAAAAAATACAAATTTTTCCATTAAAAAACGAGATCACTCTTTTGCGACTGCAGTGTTCCAAGACATTATTTATTTTATATATTTTTAGATATTTTGTAGAGAACTGCTGAATATAATTGCGCAGAATACATCTTTCTTACAACTCTTTAATTAATTGCACAACCACTTAATTATCTTGTGTCTCTTTACGCCACCCATCTAAATTCAACTGCCAGTTTTGTGGGGATGATCTGGATGTGGGCCCTTAAACTAATTGTCCAACCACCAGAAATTGTGCGCATGCTGTTCGAATTTCTAAGGATGGGTATGATTTTTAGTGAATCTCGATAGAGGCTTCTATCGAAGCAATTTCATACACTATGCGTTTTGACACAAAGTTACATGTACAACAGCTGATGCTTTACAAAAATATCCTGAAATGGAGCTTGCTTCTTATTATTGATTTTGTATACAGAAATCAAATCATCAACTTAATTTTAGAGTTTTTTTTATTTACATTGCTGGACAATTTTTGTGGTGGTATGGGCAGATATCACATATACATGTACAACATCGATTTGTACTGAATATTACAATCGGTTGGTTCTTGGTTTTTAATGAGCAGCAGTTGGTTTTTCCTAAAAGAACCGACCACTTATTTTAAGGGTCCTTTTAATGACCTAATTAAGCAAAACATCAATTAGGCTTAATTTTAAATGGCTTTTTCAAGCACCTTCCCCAAAACCTCTTACCATGTCTCGGGAATAGAATAAATTTGTCGACAGACATTTAATTAGTTTCATTTCTATGTGGTGGCAAATATATTTTAAGGTGGTTCACAAACTTCACATTAAACACGCCAGTATTTTACATTTTCAATTAATGAAATATGTGACCCAGCACGAGTAAATGAGACACTTTGAGGCAAAAATTTAAATTGAGATTTTGATTTCATCATTTAAAGCTTGTTTAGCTTTAAATGATAAAATCAAAATCTCAATTTTTATTTTTGCCTCAAAGTGTCTCATTTACTCGTGCTGGGTCACATATTCAGCATTGAATGCTTTTTACCTGCCTATACTTGCATGTATAGCTGACATTGGTAATATAACTCGGTGAGGGACACGTATTTTAAAAGGTGGATTCATTGACTTGTTTTAAACACTTATAATTACATAGTTGCTGTGAATTATATTTCGATTTCTTAACAGTTTATACTAACAGCAACTTTTCACAAAATAAAAAATTACTTAGAACCAAAAACTCTTGGTTTTCAGTTTTCTTATTTACGAAATAGTAAAAAAGCTACGGAATACATACTGTAAACACCACCAATATCTAATGAACTGGAAAAAAACAATTAAATTTTAAGACAAAAAAACACGTTTCTTTCAACTACATGTACTATAATTTATAACCTTGACGAATAGTCGGTGTGGGTTTCATTTCCCACCATTTGAGCACGAGAACGAGTTTCGTGTGTGTCAAGAACTGACCACCCGAACCCAGCCATCTAAACAGTGCCCTCTACGGTGGGTTAATAAATTACATAATACAAAATACTACGTTATCTGCTTCAGTTTACCCGATTTCATTCCGAACCCTTTTTGTACACGACCTATCTATCCCGTGTTTGTCACAGTCTTATAGGTCATTAAAGGGAAAAGGGACAAACTGGAAAGGACCAATTTTCACACAGGCAAAACACGCACACAACACAGCGGCCATTTATATCACCAGGCATAAACCTTTGTTGACCAGTTTGCGCCGAATGACGAATATAAACGCGAAGTTTTCCCCAGATTCAAAATGAATAATGCATAAACACGCCGCGAGCAAGGCTGGAAATGCGTGGGTGTGCTTCCCGGCACTATCAACCTGAACCCGCTTCGGATCGAGTTACGTTAAAAATAATCCGGCACGTCGGCTCGGTGATGTTAGAATAATCCCGGCGCGAACTGGTTAAAAAAGTTCAGCTACAATTTCTGACAATTTTTTGTCAGTGTTGTACAACAATGATATTTGAGAGTTCCTTCCTAACATTTAATATAAAATAGAGATCTAGATCGATATTTTGGCGCTTTGCATGAATTAGAGATTTCCGTAAAATACGGTTTAACATTTACTTCAGCTTTGCCTGGAAATATATATTTTGTGGGCTGTGGTAATATGGCATCAACAATTAAATATTCTGATTATTTTTTAAGTATTTAACGAGTTGTTTGGCAAAGTCTTCAGAACCGCCTTTAAAAAAATCAATCAATTAAATATTGCTGACCACTGGCATTTTATCTACGCACAGTTAATCCAATCAATCAATATATATTCAATATATCTTAGCAGGTTAATCGGTATTACACCTGAAAAACTGAATAATCAATATTACACATTTTCTTGGAATGAATTCGGAATATCTCTACTTTCCTTGATTTTTCCTCTCAATAAATTACTAAATTAATCAATCATTTTTTTGAAATTCTAATAAATAAATAATGTGCACCACTGATTTTACTGACGAATATAATTTATATAGATTTCTGGTTTTATAAATAGACGCCTATAATTTGTATATTTCTGGAAATACACTATTTACAGAAAGATAAATATATATTGTTCTACTTTAGTACAGCACACATTGTGCACAGATAATAGACTTTGTTGTAAAGATATTTCTCTAATTACAATACAACATTCTTGCTACACAGGACACTTATATTTTTAATTAGAGAATTTCCATTATTTACAACTTTGTTTCCATAAATTTAAGCATTGCTTATATCTCCCAATTGTTATAAAAAAAATTATAGAAAAAAATACGTTTTCCGGAAAGGCCAAAAACAAAATAAAAACTGTTGCGCTACATTTTCTTACTAATAACATTGCACAACTTTCTAACTACTATTTTGGTAAGAGCTGCAGATGTACCCAAATTTAAATTTCAAATTCAAATCCCAAAAAGAAGTGTTCTAACAGAAATATTATTTCCAATAAAATTGCAGTACACTTTAATGTTTACAATTTGTCCGTAGTGAGCCCTCTATTGGCATGGTTGATAAAGTGTGCCATGTGTGTTGCTATAGCACGCCCTCTATTGGTGGGATTGGCTTATTTATATCAATACAATGTAATTTTATTTAATTTAATTTCACAAGTTTTAGCAAAACTTGTTTGGTTGACTGTGCATATTGCCAAAATTGTTTTTCCTAAATGAGCCATGTTATTATAATACAGCCTATAATATAACTTGCCCGTTTCCACGATGGCAATTGTGAAAAAGAATACTATGCATTGAATAAAGGTCTAAACATCTACCACTGAGGCCCAACGATGTAAACGGTAAATAATAGGCCCCATTATCGCATTCCTTTGTATGGGACAATTTTCGTTCAAACAAAAGGTTTTCACGTCTTCGGGCCTACTGTAAAAAAGGTGGGTTGTTTATTTTTAGTTGGGTTATTTCTTATTTTAAACAACAAAAACAGTGACAGAATTTTACAAGTGTATTTCTGTTGTTTACTGCTCTGTGATATATATTTTAAACTCATCAGATAGTCATTCGTGCTACTGGTTAATCTTGAGTATTTTATGAGGCAGGGACTTTTTTTTTTACGAAGCCAGACTGTTTCTAAGCAGTTTGTGTATGAAGCTCTTAAATTCAGGAATGTTACATCATCACGAAACTGGTTTTTAGGGAATTTATTACATGGACTGACATTAAAACCTTGCAAACACAATAAATGTCTCGTATCTTAAAACTAACTTTTGCTAGAACCATACCTTTAAGCTTTCACTTTGAGGATTGAGCTGTGGTGTTTGGTTTTTTTGTTTAGTCATCAGCGGTAAAGATTTCGTCGGACAGCGTGTGCCATCTTTCAAACCTTCTGTCTGTGTGCTTGAGGGTCTCGAACCAATGACGCAGTCGCTCGCCTTTGGTATTGATGCCCAGCTGAATGCCCCCTGGAATGAGAAGAACAAGATGTAATGTGAAAGCTACTGACACACTGGAATGGGAATGGTGGGACGCAGTGAGAGCTCAACTCTCTGGAACAATAAGAGCAAAATGAAAAGGGAGTGTGCCTTCCTGGAAAGGTAAGAGCAAGTTGATTATTATCCCCTGGAATGGGAAGAGGGAGATGCAGTAATCGAGATTTGCTTTCTGGAATGGGAAGGGCAAGAATCACTCATATTAAAGTTTGTGTAGGAACTTAATAATAGTCTGCTGAATTAAACTGGTCGCTGGGAAAAAGAGGTTAAGTGTGAATTGTACCTATCTGAGGAGAAGCATAACAAATCTGCTTACCAATGAAGCTTAAGTGTGAATTGTGCCTATAAAAAATCTGCTTACCAATATAGTCATTGTGCTTGCCAAGATCTTTGTCCCAGACTGCTATTTCCAGTGTCTTCTTAGCCAGGTCATTATGCGAAACGTCGTAATGAAACTCCTGAAAAAGATAAAAAGGCAAAAATCAACGTAACTGTTGAATTCACTTATATACCCGCGGTTTAGACAGGCATTCGGAGTCACACCAAACCAAATTGAAATCAAGTTGCTCCAAAGACTCCAGCAGTCGATCTAATTTCACCATCTATCGCACCTAGACGATGAACTTCTGACGAACTTCATTCACTAATTTGGTTCGGTGCCTGTCTGACCTGGGGCCAGGTGTTATACTTCATTCATAAGTATTTCCTAAACAATAAGAGATGCGACTGATATTGGAATACCATTGCTGCTGTGCACCATGTGCCGTTGGAAGACGCTATTCCAATGATAGTTACTCATGCCTACCTCATTGAACTCAGGGTTCAACGTTCTCTTCTTGCAAGCCGTCTTGTGTTTAGTCCGCTTACCGGCATCTGGTTTCAGGTACCTGTTGAGATGGTGGAATAAACTAGTCTTAGATATTCAACAAAACTTTGGTACATAAATAATCTCAATTTTGTTTCAACATACTATTCAAATAAACACACTTGCAAACAAACGTTTAAAACATGATGCAATATTTTGCAATATGCATTCTCAAGCTTTGGCGGAATTGAGAAACTTGGCTTTAATGCGATTGTGCTTGTTTATTTTTGTATGTAAGCAGGTTTACTTGGGCTAAGCGATATTCGAGCTTAGCTGATTTTGTTGCTTAGGCGATTTCTGGGGTCAACAGATCACAAGGATTAGCAGATTTCATTACTTAGCAGGTTTCTGGGATCAGCGGATTTTGTTGCTTAGCAGATTTCTGGAAGCAGATTCCGGGAGTGTTAAATCAGCAAATCTCTGAGATTAGCCCATTTCTGTGCTTAGTAGAGTTGTGTGATTACCAGCTTAGTAATTCAAGTCTTGGTATACTCACACTTTGACATAGGGATCAGAGTAACCATTAGCATCCATGGCCGCTAAGCCGGCACAACGCAAGATACCGACCGCAAGCTGCTGACTGCCCTTCAGATACTTGAGAGATACCAGTATCTTACCCCTCTCTCCCATCAACTCATCGTCTTTCTCAAGCTGAAAAAAAAACCAAGGTGCAGCCCCTTAATTACTGACTTGAGGTAGAATACACCATTTGTAGATTTAAGAAATATCTTTCTCATTTGAAAGCAAATAATGATTCTAGGCATCCAGCAAAATGATTGCGCTAGATATCATGTAATTATTCTGAAAAATAGAATTTTATAAAAAAAAAATTGCGATCGCCGTCCGGCGATCGCGAAAAAACAAAGATAACATAAGAATAACTGCTCGACGTCGGTTCAAAACAAACGCTGTTTTCGTCCTTTTTCTCGGCATCCATGATTGTAAAACTTCGGACAGGTCAGTTAAACGATAATTACTATAGAATACAACCTCCAAATCTACTCGTTCATGATAATTCAAGCAATTACCAATGGTGTATCCAACCTTTAAGCTCAGGTAGTAAATGTTACTTTTGATTACACGGGTCATTCTCAATTACTGTGATGGTCAAACTTTAGGCATTGTTGATTCTTACTGTTTTGCTCAACGAACGTCTCAAGTCCTTAAGACTCACCTGCATCTGCTTCTCCAGGTATACGCTCATTTGCTTGGTTGTGTGAGGCGTTAGTTTCCTCAGCGGGAGACGGTATTCACCGATGAAATCGTTATGACCAAACTTATCCTCATCCAGCACAGACAGTCTGAAGTTGAAAAAAACAAAACATGAATGGTGAAAGGGAATATTTGTTCTCTTTTATGATATCCCAAGTGTTAGTTTTCAAAGCTTCACTTTTGAGACAAAATTTACACGAGGGGTCAAAAATCTCAAAAGGTTTATCCCCTCAAATCGTGTTGTATCTGTTACTATCACAATGTTGTAAAAGCAACATTTAATGTAATACCAAAGCTTGGTACTGGTACTTCAAAAGTTGACACGTGTATTTGTCTACTGACCTAAGTGTTTTCCTGATCAAATCATCGTCCGTGATTCCGTAGTAGGTCAGCGTCTCGCTGAACTTGGGATCCAAAGTCTTGTGAACTGTCTTGGTGCGAAGCTTAGTGGACTGCAAGACACAAAGAATGGAGATCAGTTTATGGATTCTGCCCACAAAACTGCTTGAGTAAGCCAACCTAATTGGTTGACATCTGGGGAAGTTTTCAAATCCAGCATGGCTAATGGATTTTCAAATATAAAGTACTACTCCTTTAAATGGTTTCAATCTCAATGATGCAATGGCCAATGGAGTCGGCCGATTGACTCATGAATATGCATGAGGTGTGATGATAACCAATCACCTTAGTGGCTCCAGGCAGTAGGTGGAGCTTGACGTAGGGGTCAGACAGACCGTTGGAATCCATGGCTTTCAGGCCGGAGGCCTTGTGGATAGTGCAGTGAAGTGCGTTATTGACGCCGTCGTACAGGACCGAGAACTCCAACGTTCCCAAGGAACCTTAGAGTTAAAAACAATAATTGTTAGGTCACTGACACTTTGACCCCGATAAGGGGCAGTGTGTGAAAGTTTACACACACACAACTTGTCTGAGCTCAACAAATATTTCTGTTGTGGCATATTGATCGTTTCCCCACTTCAACTAAGGGGAGTCCACCCTGATCCTTCCCTGACCCTGGCCTGGAAGAGAGACCCATGGGGGACCACGCAGTATAGAGAATGATGTTAACGTGATGCTAATTTTGTTGGGTTAGGTACTATGCGTCCCCTATACTCTCCATACTGTGCCTTGAGCCTACTGTACCCAATCAATTCAAATCACACAGGTAAACAAGGGCCCGATGAAGTTTGACTGATTTGGTATTGTTACAGCAAGAGTACTGTTGGAGTTTGTGTGATTGGGTACTGTGAAGCAAGAGTGTGATTCAAAGGTGTTGGAGTTGGTGCGGTTAGAGAAGGATTCTAGTAAAAAGGTTTTGGTTGTTAGTGTTAAAATCTGCCCTCTACTTAATACCAAATTGGAGTGAAGAGAAAGATTTGACAAAATTGAAAAGTCAATTAAAAACAAAAGCATGCAGTATTATTAAAATGTTTCCCAATGAAGAAAAGCAATAAGTTTCCAAAAGTGGAATAAAATGGTGACAAAAATGGCAAACGTCATGGCAAAAAAACACCAAAACATGGCAAAAACCATGGCAAAAACGACAGCTGGTTCTGAGCAGGACGCATTTACTGTATGGACGGTCAATTCTTGGCCTGAATTCAGAACCAGAACTGCAGTATTAACACATTTACACTTAATAAAAAACAAATTAAACGGTCTTACTGGTATTTGAAGAATGACACATAAAAGATGGAAACAATTCTTATCACTTTCGAAAATGTTCACATATACTACAAGACCCACAAAAAATCAACAATGAATTGCATGCTGCACAAGTTTTACAAGTTAAAGAAAAAAATTAAAAACAAATTATCTACAAATGATCACTGATTGCATTACATCTTCAACATTACAATGTAACATTATAGGGCAGGCTACAATACAGAACACATCACGATATTATAAATTAATAAATTTAGAAAAAAGAATGTTGAAAACAAATAATGAAACTTGAAGTCTTTTACTGATATAACAGACAGGAACAGTATTAAGACAAACTTATGATTCGGCTTTTTTATATGTGACCGACTCTACAAAAAGGTGTATACAGGAACATGGTTAGAAAGCCCACAACGTAAGCTTTCATATAGAGATCCATAGCCCCTCCCACTTTGGAGACACGACGTGTTTACATATTGATTACTTTCTCAGAGTTCAAATTACACAACTGAGAAAACGGGCTTTGAAATAGCCGGCTCTGTTGCACACAAAATTTTCCACTTTATTCCTCAACATTTCTTTTAATGAAACCTTAAACTGTAGGTATTAAAGATTTCATTTATGACAACAAATACAAATCACATTTTGATGAAATGTTTACCCTCTCAACGTTGAGCGGGCCATTACCGGTACATGATAGTGCACAGCGCGACTTATACAGTAAGACCCCTTATGGTAGAGCCGGTCACATATGCCAATATAAATTATGCAAATCAAATAAGATGTTAGGAAACATTTTGCTACAACTTTTTAGCGCGACGTCAACGATTTGCACTCATTCATTTTTGCGATGACTAAAAATTCTCATGACATATGACCATTATGTGACAAGTTACATACTTGAATGGGTGAAAACAGAATTCAACAAAATACGACATCGTGCAATAATACATGTACTAAATCTAATCACAATGAGACGGTCAACAATAACGGCCACAGAATGGTACACAATCGCGTACTTCCTTCATCCGGACTGGACTCCAGCGCGTCTTGCAGGTCGTAATCCTGCGAGTCAAAGCCGCCGCCCATTGTATTGGGCGGGGCCACACCGGTATGGGAGGTGGAACCAAACTGGGTAAAGGCGCGGTCCAAGTCCTCATCTTGGTCCGGTTTGGGTGGGGCCGTGGGGCCACTGCTGCCACCAGAACGAACAGAGCTGGTGCGGCTTAGATCTAAGAGTGAAAAGGAGGATTAAATCACCGGAAAACGAAGAAGTAAAGATGAGAGGGAAGTAACCCTGGAGATTAACAGGGAAGGAGAGGGGGGGGGGGGGGGGGGGGGGGGGGAGGTGGAGAAACGGGGAACAGGCTGATGGCATTATAAATGGTGTCAGATAAGGACAATTAGATGGAGATGAAGACAGAGAGAAACTGAAATGGAAACGGGGACAATAAGACAGATGAAGATAGGGACATAAAGACAAATGGGGAGACAGAGAGAGATGGAGAAAGACACAATGACAGAGAGGGTGACAGAGGGGGAGATGAAGACAGAGGTGGAGATGGTGACAGGGATAGAGACAAAGAGACTGAAATGGAAACGGGGACAATAAAACAGATGAGGAGACAGAGAGATGGAATGACAGAGATGGTGACAGAGGGGGAGATGAAGATGGTGACAGAGATAGAGACAAAGAGAGACTGAAATGGAAACGGGGACAATAAGACAGATGAGGAGACAGAGAGATAAAATGACAGAGATGGTGACAGAGGGGGAGATGAAGACAGAGGTGGAGATGGTGACAGAGATAGAGACAAAGAGACTGAAATGGAGACGGACAATAAGATAGATGGAGACAAAGACTGAAATGAAGACAGAGATAGAGATACAGACAAAGACAAAGACAAAGACAAAGATGGGAATAAAGACAATGACAGAGAAGATAACAAAGATAATAATGAAAATAAACCAAAGAGAAAACAAATAGGAATAGAACAAAGACAAGTCAGCAAACTGGAGAAGAGTTAGGAATCAGCACAGAAAATTGTGGATTCACAAGGTTCTTCATAGCATAAGATCAGATTCTCATTACTACATAAAAAACAGGTAACACGATATTCTCCAAAACTATGGCATTTTCAACCTGTTGTTAATTTCTACACACAAAAAAGAACCATGTATATATTTTGTCCTTATTTTCTTCAATCTATCAAAACCTTATAATCTTAACTGCAAAATAGCTTAGTTTAAATTCTCCTAACAATACTAAGCAACATGCAGCACACATAATGCAAGATAACTTGAATAAATCTAACCTAAATGTTCAATGTTATTCATGTTTTACTGCCCCAGGAGTCCTGTCATTTCATCCTTGTCTACGCCAGCCGAGTGTTTTACAAAGTTCTCAAATTCCCAATTTGTCCTGTTGACCTCAATTTTTTCCCCCACTACAGGTTCAGTTTCTCTGAATGCACTTGTTATATATTGGAACATCCCGTTGCTTGGCAACACATCATCATCGTCCTTGTCACTTTAGGTATAAAACCGTCTCATGTTTAATCTAATCAGTAACCATGCCAACAACATGCAGGGACATGTTATAATTTGAGATGGCTGGGGGGGGGGGGGTAATATGTCGGGTCGCATTCAAGGATTTTGTCTCGACTGCATCACTTCTGCCAAGTGGACTACTGCCCTTTTCATTGTCGTCTCCTGTCAATTTTCTTTCCCTTGAATCAAGAATTCAGGAAATTAGTGCTTTTTAAACGTGCTCTTAAAACCTGAGACTAAAATACCTAAAGAGATAGGAAGCAACGATCGACACCCATTGTCACGCCTTCGACCGTATCCTACAGAGTCTGCTGCGCCTGTGCATCTTTCGACGATAGCGGCGCTATTACATCCAACATGGCGAACATAATCGAGAAATTTTAGCTCCGATATTTCGACGCATTTTCCATAACATTTTCCATAACAGTCAGCAAAGTTGTAATTTTAATTGATGTAAGTTTCAATCCGATAGTTCTTTACATAAATATGTGCTTTGGGTTATATTAAGTTACGTATAAAAGAGAAAATAAACCGATACCGCAACGATGTTTCGTCGTTTTACTTCCGTGTGTCTTTGTATACAAGGTATAGCTGTATTCGGAAGTCCATGTTTTCGGCGATTTTGCCCTTAAAAATGACCCATTTGTGCTTCAATTCACGCAATACTGGTGATATATAATTTGTTTGTAGAAGCTGTTTCATAAAATTTGAACTTTGGACCGTGTCACGTACGTTTTTAAAACATTACCAGATTTTTAGGGAATCATCACAAAAAGTCTAGAAATCAGGAACAAATACGATTCTGTTCATTTATGATCTATATTTCACATTTTAAGTAAAAACTGTGACTAGTTTGCATCAATTAAAGTTGCAATGATCCTTATAATATCAAAAACTAACATGGTAGATACATTTTAAATATGTTCCTGTGTGCACTCAATGCATTGAAAATATAATATTATATTCCATATTCCTATAATTTAGGTCAACAAATTGTTTATTTTGGGGCAAAAATGGTTTCCAACATGTTTCCAATGTGTATAAAAAAGGGTCGTGATGTTATCATACTATTGCCTAGGTCGTATTATGACCTTATTTAAAATAAATTGAATGCATTTTATTGATGTCAGAGTAGCCTGTGCACTGAATGCAATTTATAATGAGCCATGTTTTTGATTATTATACAAATTTGGTGCTCAAAAAAGCGTTTTTGTGATTTTTTTTTTAAAAAATGGACTGCCGAAGTAGTGAAAAGGCATAATACAAGATTTGCCAGACACAAAAGCATGTACTAAATATTAAAGTTGCCAAAGGGTCATGTATGAACTAAACACATCTATCAATCTTAATTTGGGGCTAAAATGTATATTTTTAATGATTTTCACAAACACAAAATGGTCGCTGTGTAGCCGGCTGCTGACCTATGGCATACATGCCCATTGTCCACCTTTGATCACAAGATGACTTGCAAATGAAATTTGATTTCAATAAACAGCAATTTTCGTTGACTTATTTTACTAAATTTGTTGTACTCAATTTTCTTCATGTTGTATTCAGTTTTATTCATTAGTTAGCAACTGTTAATTTTATTGTGATATTTTGCTCGTTAATCGCAAGTCCACATTACAAAATTTGGCACCTTTTCGTAAAAAAACGCGTGATGATTCGGCTAGCTGTCTCTCAAGCCATATTTATATCCGGGGGAGTACAAAAGCAACATAACTAACCTTTGATGTCTGGCCTATCATGTTGTTTTGAAACATGACCCCGAAACCCCGATGTTGATGTATATTGTTTGTTACACAATGGACATTGGTAGTGTTTGGGTGATTTTTCTTTCGGTTTTGGGTCATGATTTTTTTTGCCGTCATTTTCTGGTTCAACTTCAACTTCAAGAATCTCATCGTTTTCGCTGCTTAGCCACTCGTTTTCTGATCCCAGAATCTCCGCTTGTTCAGTGTCAGTCGAGTTGCCTTCTCCTAGAACATTATTTAAATCGATTTCTTCCCAATTTACAAAGTCATTTAGATATGCCATGTCGCTTTTTAATACGAAGAGTTTTTTAATCACGTTGTTTACAGTCAGCTGTCAAAATTCTGAATAGTCTGGGTCAGTAAAAGGTCGCCATAAAGTACTCTGAACATGCGCACAAACGCTCAACTCCTAATTTGGGCCGTTGAAACGGAAGTGACTTGCTCGCCGGTCGAGTGGATCGCGCAATTAGCATAACAATACCGCATAGGACGCTGTGCACGGACAAAGCCGTCTGAAGTGCTTGCTTCCTATCTCTTTAGGTATTTTAGTCTCAGCTTAAAACCCACCTTTTTGCCTCTTCCTAGCTGGTCGTCTTTTTCTTTTGTCTTTTTCTTTCCCCCTTTGTTTTCTCAGCGCCTTGTATCCTTTGGCAATTTGGCGCTTTATAAATACTGATATTATTATTTAGTGGTTTGCTTCGGTTCATCAAATGTCGCCATTTTAAATTATGTCGCCATTTTAAATTACCCAGCGCAAATAACACTTAACAAACGGTGGAAAAATTAGTTTTTATTGACTTAGTGAGAAGGCCAGATATGATGTACAATGAACAACTACTGCCTAATTGTCATGTTGGCGTCTGTTTTCCTACAGTGCTAGTCAATTTTTGAGAAACGTGGCAATTTGTACTCATTTTCACTCAATCAACCGGAGTTTGAAAGAGGCATTTTTCTTCACACCACCATCCCTTGAGATGTTTAGAGATTTTTACTTTACATACAGAGCAATTATTCTAGCACTGACACCTAGTATGCTAATTATGCAGTGGCCCAAAATTCATGCGCATTTTCAAGGAGATATTGCACCCACAACAAGCGCACAGGGGACGATCAACTGAAACTCGACACTATGTGTAATTAAAATGCAACAGCTGACCGGCCTATTCTATTACCACAATGCATATAACATGACGGGAACAAGTGTTTAAAGAACACCTGTTTACTTTATAGAACTCTTGCACATCTGACTTAAGCTTCACCCTAATAATAACTACCCCAAGCTCATTAAACTGAGTTGGCAGGTTTGGTACCAAACATTAGCAACTTGTTGTTGGACTTTGTTTGACTCGGTACAAAGGCCCAGGAAGACCCTGTTGAATTCTGTGAGGTTCAGGGCAGAAAGGCATGAGATTTTGGGCAATGCACAGGCATTTATTTTTGGGCGAGCTCACGGCTACATGTACCAGTAGATACAGCACAGTTCCTGGTCAACACAGCCCAACACACACAGAACTAATGGCCAGTCACCACAGCACTGATCATGAACACTGAACAATGCATAGACCCATCTGTACCAAGTCAATCAAACTTCAACAGTTTGAGTTTGGCAGGTTTAGTACTGTAAGGTTCAGTACCAATAATTACTGAACCTACGTGCAGATGTTGAAGTTTGTTAGGTTTGGTATGCTTTCTAGTGTGAGAGCTTATTAGGGAGTTAGGGTTAAACTAAACTGGAATGAAGGTGATTTATAGTCTTACGTACATTTTACATTTGTCATTCTGTCTATCACTTAATAAATTGTTTTTATTCAAAAACAGACCTGTACTATAAGTGTAGTCATTAACATATCAATTTCTATGGTTTGAATTTACTCATTTAAAAAGCAGTGAACACAAATGTACCAAAATAAAATAAAAGGAAAATATTAATGCATTTTCAAGACTGGTACAATAGTATTCACTTATTGAATACAAAGTGACAAGTATAAAAAATAATTTGATAAAAGTAAAAAGAGCATACAATCAAATATGTTTTATACAATGGTGAAAGGGAGGTTGTTTGTCTACAGCCAATCTACCAGAAATCAGAAGCTATAGGTAGCATTGGGTTCTACCAGAAATCAGAAGCTAGGTAGCATTGGGTCCTACCAGAAATCAGAAGCTAGCATTGGGTTCTTCCAGAAATCAGAAGCTAGGTAGCATTGGGTTCTTCCAGAAATCAGAAGCTAAGTAGCATTGGGTTCTACCAGAAATCAGAAGCTAGGTAGCATTGGGTTCTACCAGAAATCAGAAGCTAGGTAGCATTAAGTTCTACCAGAAATCAGAAGCTAGGTAGCATTGGGTTCTACCAGAAATCAGAAGCTAGGTAGTATTGGGTTCTACCAGAAAACAGAAGCTAGGTAGCATTAGGTTCTACCAGAAATCATGAAGCTACATGTAGAACCCATTGGGGTGTACCAGAAATGAGAAGCTAGGTAGCAATGGGGTCTGAGAGAATAGATCTAGGAAGAGTTGTCACCAAGTCAATAGACCCGAGACATATTGATGTCATTTATGGCTTTGTTTACATTTATGTATGCGCTTTCTTATAGGAGTGAAGTCGGGATGCCAGACAACATAGGGACAGACTCGCTCATAGGAAAGTGCACATGTAAACAAAGCGTGACGTCATTATGGCTTAGGCTTATTTACAAGTCACTTATAGGCCAATCCGACACAATCAAAAATCTATTTAAATAAAATAACAAGTAAGAATGCCAACGTAAAAAAAGCATGTCATTGTCAACTGACTTATGACTGACTTGTGAGTGGCTTATGTCAAACTTGTGATGGCTTGCGACTGACTTGTAAATGACTAATGACAAACTTGTGATGACTTGAGACTGACTCTCAATTTACCTTTAAAAATCTTTAACTACTGGTTGACTCAGGACAATCTTTTTATTGACTTGTAAAGACTTTATAACAACTCTGATATATCTACATCTATGCAACAAACACTTTTTGCAAGTCAGGGGAAGTAGTCTATTTTCCTTTTTCCTTCATTCCCTTTTAGACATGCCAAAATCAACGCCATGCCATCCTACCTGAGTTGGAGACGTTAGTGCTTGTGAGAGAGCGAACTGAACTGGCACGACTGTGTTCTGTCGGGCCAAAGTGCCATTTTGGGGACGGTTAATGGTGTAAAGATCACAATGGGTGCAAGGGAGTACTTGGGTGAGTATGAACATAAAAATTGAATGACAACAATAAGGGAAATCAAAACAAACAATGAAGTACATTATCCCAAGTAATGCTCGTGATTAACGGATCCTTTTGAATTTGATGAAATTTCTCAAAGCGTTCCCCGTGGCATGCATTGCTGCGGCAACAAATTAATTCCACCCTTGTTGACGTAATTCCGAATTAGAAAAACCCTTCCTATTTCATGTTTCTATTATACGCCAATGTTTGAACAGTTTTAGATCGAACCACCACCCAACAATAAAAACCAGTTTACATGGCAAAGCAAGCAAAGAGAGATTTGATTAGAATAGAAGGATTTCAAAATTTATTTTACAAATGGTGTATTTTTGATATTGTCGTTCGTTAGATATAAAATACTTAAAAGTTAATATAATTGAGGTTTTTTTTTTATAATGTCTGACTTACCATTATCTGAAATAAAACAAAAAAAGAGTAAACGGGAGAAAAAAGCACTTATTACTGTTGTGTAAATGTGATAAATTTCCCCTCACAGATTTTATCGAACGCAATGTATTGACCAATTTGAGCATGCTATCAACTCAAGCACCCCTTTAAAAATGACATCTCAACGACACAAACAAATGCCAACGGAAAAATTTGGCCAAACTCACCTCCGAGCGTGCTGCGTTCGCTATCGGACTCATCCCGCGCAGCGTCGTGGCTGCTCTCGGTGGTGCTAGCGCCCCCATACCATCCAGCGCTACCGATGCTGGTACGACTCCCTGCCATGTAGTTGTTGCCATATATAGAGCTGGCCATGCCATTCTTACTACCGATGCTAATGTTGTCCTCTGATTCATATTGCAAAAACAAACAAAAAAGAACGAGGTTGGGGTTATAAATTTCAGACTAAATAAATATATTTCAGACTATGAAATCCGGACTCATTGGCAGTATTGCGCATGCTTAGTGGAGTTAAAGGTAGGATACACCATACGCAGATACCTTAAATGAGGATGGTGACCGGTCACGTGAGAGGTTTTAACCAATAGTAGAAAAAATGAGTCTGATTTTTACAGAGTCTGAATTTCATATCACACCGGTACTTGCCATCTCAGAATTTTCATCGTTCTAATCAATTTTGTTTTTAGCTTTTTTTATGTGTCCACTGAGTACATGTACATATTACATGTATGTCATTGCCGTGTGTGTTACTCTTAACTCAAGTATAAACGAAGTGAACAAACCACTTCCAGTTTCTGTTTCTTATTAATCTTACAATTTTGATAAATTGGATAATTTTCAATACTACAGTGGAAAGCTGTAATTTCCGTTGTACTCTAAGAGTAAATGATGAATATATAGTTAACAAAATTAAAAATAACAATTAGACATGATATTTGACATCAAGTTTGATGCAATACAAATTTTCTGTTAATCAGTTCGCGCCGGGATTCTTTTAACATCACGGAGCCGAGGCGCAGGATTATTTTTAACGAAACTCGATCTCAGTGAGGCGGGTTCAGGCCAATGGTACTGGGAAGCACACCCACGCATTACTGTCCTTGCTCGTGGCGTGTTTATGCGTCATCTGCTTTGAATCTGGGGAAAACTTTGAGTGTATACATTCTCCGGCGCGAACTGGTTAAGTGCACATCCATAAAATGTATTCACCTTTTGCCCTTTCAATGTGAATACTCGTGCTGTGACGTCAATTAACATTGACATGTACCTGCTTTTGGTACGGCCTGATGTGAACCAGTATCAACAGTCATAATAATGGATATGATGACACCAAACGCTCGCAGCAAAATGTGCAAATGTAATACAAATGCTTTCAACAAAAATAGGAATTTAGCGTGGAAATAAATATCCGCACGTACATGTACATGAAACTAGTATGTGCACAAGTTCTACATGTATAAGGAAAATATGTCATGTGTTATAATGGGGACATTGAATTATTCCACATGTTGGAACACCCCCCCCCCCCCCCCCTATAAAAAAAGGTAACGATGACGTCAAGCAACGAGACGCAGGTGAAAATTTGTCTCTGGCGCAAATACGCGGACCCCTTATAATTGCTAATACATTTAATCAATTGAAAACGAGGTCATGCAAACCTCCTATGTATGTGCAGCCCCAGGGAACAAGTAAAATATGGCATCGGATTTCATTCAGACAGTGAGAAGAAACCATATTTAGATAAGAATTGACTTACAAATGAAATGCATCTTAAAGGTAGTACATGTACACCATTGGTCATTGCTTGAATTATCCTGAATTGGTAGATTTGGGGGTTGTATTTTATAGTAAATATCGTTTAACTGACCTGTTCGAAGTTTTACACTCATGGATGCCGAGAAAAGCACGAAAAACAGCGTTTGTTTTCAACCGGCGTTGAGCAGTTATTCTTATGTTATCTTTGTTTTTTTCACGATCGCCGTCCGACGATCCCGAATTTTTCTTTAGAAAAATATACTTTTCGGAATAATTTCGGGATATATAGCGCAATCATTTTGCTGAATGCCTAGAATCATTATTTACTTTCAAATGAGTAATATATTTCTTAATAATTCGGTAGTAAATATTTTCGATATCTGCAAATGGTGTATACTACCTTTAAGTGCAGTATTAGTGCAAGTGTGTATGACCAATGAGTTACATACATGTACCCTGATTTGTTTTACATGGTGGTCAAAATAAATTTTCAGTGACAATGTGAATTAAAAATGGCACACATTAAAACAGCGATTATCAATACGTACTTTTGTACTACCCGCATGCACAAAATTCCTTTGTGAAGCAGCGCTAATTAGATATGCAACGCAGGCCAGCGCGACTGCTGCACGGGTAGTTGACTGCGTGAAGACGCTATGCCTATTCAAATTTGCATGAAAAGGTCGCGCCCTATTTAAGCAAGTTTGCAAAGACCACTGTGCGAGTTATGGAGCTGGACTTATCGTGTTGTTAGCGGGCGCACTGTCGAATACAGTGGTCCTTGGCAAAGACTACCTACAATCATGTACAGTAGATTATTTCAGAATATTTGGGCAGTTTTTAAAGTTTGCAAATGTTGTCCATTGCCTTCGAGTACAAATCAGGTGGGGAAATGAGAACTCGAACCCATCCAATAGAATGTGATTTCAACCCAAATCCCATCAGTTTAGAGGATGACAAATTGAAACATAAAATCAGACAAGCAGTAATCTCGTGTGGTGCTTTTTTGTACTCTCTCCATAATTAGTTTGTGACGCATGTCTTTTCCCTTTCTCCACGCATCGCTTCTCATGTGCCGCATACTCCATCATGCCCAAAAGCAAATTAAGAGCATTTGACCGTATCTACTAGGGGCACAATGTGCATACAGCACTGCTGAGAGGAATAATACACAATTAAAGGTGCACCATTTGCCAGAATTTGTAATTTTTCCTTGTCAATGATCTATCACATCTTCTTTATCGCAAGTCCGTTCTTTTAAAAAAATTGGCCTTGTGTGCTTGAACTACACTTTGCAAATTGCAGTCACGATCTGTATGTGATAAATCAATATCACCCACCTGTGTTTGTGTCTCTCTTGGGTTTTCGTTTCCGGCCGATGCTGACTTCGTCTTCCGAGCTCGAAGATTCTGATTCGCTCTCGCTGACTTCAGCTGTTAAACAAAAAAGAAGAAAAAAAGAGAAATAACAATAAGAACTTTTTCTGTTTATATTCTAATATGAATGCTTTATAATATACTATAATGTAGAGTCAAACATTTATTTTACCGTGATTTTATAAAAGTTGAAATTTAAATGTTGTTTACAATTTTGCTTTTATAGGGTTTTGTCTTTTGCAAAAATCTTTAGATTGAATTTTCGCTTATCAGTCAACTTATCAATCCATTTTCGTTTCTCCTGGTAGCATTACATTAAAGATATTACTCAACAAATGTCTCATTTTTGTGCATGCTCGTCAGACAATAATCAAGGCTTTGATTGATGGGACAGGGCTTAATGGATAATTGTATTTGTTGGACCTAAATTTGGTTTTAAAACAATAATGCAGGCTTCTTAAAAATAATTGGTCCCGGGTTGCACAAGATGATTATACAGAGAATCTGGTTATAATGACTCATTGCTGTTACAAACGGTTGGGCCACAGTGAGACTTAAGCAAGTCTAATTCACAAGGGATAGTCAGTCAGTCAGTAAGGTGGAAAAACATGGACCTCCTCTCTCCTGCACCGCCGCCCCCTCTCTCCGGCCGCCGCCCCTCTCTCCGGCCGCCGCCCCTCCCCCCCCCCCCCCCCCCCTCCTAAGTAACCAGCCAATAAAACAATCCTAATAAATTCACATTAGAAGGTTTGGGCACAAATTTAGAAGCAAGATTTGGCAAACAGAAACCACAATGTATTTCTGGAGAAAATAACCATCCCACAGAGACAGGAGGGCCTGAAAAACATGCTACAAAATAGCCTCAAAGGGATTGCATCTGGCAGTCAGTGAAGTAGTCGTGATTTCACAGAAGACCCCAGAGCACGCGGCAACACGGACCGATGAAACAAATATTTATCACATATTTATAGTGCCAAGGCAGGAGGAAATGGAACAAAGTCGCTGCGTTGTAATCAGAAGACTCATTTTCTAGTGGGAATCCCTCCTTAAAAAAATGTTTTTAACAAGAAAAAAACCTTGTGGTTTATTTGCGTATAAGAAAAAAAATGACTAGGGTGTGTGCAAAACCATATTGATTTTGGTGATATTGAGAACTGTTAGTGTTTACATATAATCTTACATATATTTTCTTGTTTGTTGAAGATCACTAAAAGTTGTGTTTTGTTTTGGGCACAAAATCTTTTAATAACTAAGCTGTGCAAGTTTGTTAAAATGATATGATACATTTTGCAAAAACACAGTTCTCATAGCTTCATTATTTTTCTTTGCAACCCAGATCAACCACCATGCTGCTTTTGTTATAACCACCTGTAGTTTTTTTTCTCGTTAGATGTAAATCGGCAGGCCTGTTTCTGGGTAATTACAAACATATTTGAGCCTCCCTTAAAATGTGTTCTTCTATTTTTTAATCATTTATATTTTCTATTCATTAGACTACAGGCATGCAACAGGAACGTTACACACAAAAAGCGGTGAGTTAAGCTTTACACATGTTTATACAATTAATTTTCAGTTTTTAATGACATACCGGTACATGAAAGTGTGAAGTGAAAAATGAAAAGATCAGCTGATCTGCGGAAAGCGTTTTAAAGACTATCTGGTACATTTTTTATAGTGAATGAACACCTTAGTGCTACCGTACATATATTTAATATTTTTTCTTTTTGTTAAATGCAATCGTTGTGTGGATTACATCAGACACATGTTTCTTCACACCAACACTAATATATTCAACCTTTTTCTGATTAAACTTGGGAGTGTTTAAACAGCTCTGGTATTAACAATAACAGCATGCTGATGTAGATATAGCACTGCTGTCATGGCAGTGTACACGTTCCTTAAATCAATTCGTTGTTGTAGTGTCACTGTATTTATTTGGGTATTTTACATTTCATTTATTTCATGGGTCCAGACAAGAAATATGTCTACAATGTACGTCAATATCTTTCAAATGTCTTTTTGTTAATTTTATTGAAAATGGAGGCATTACAAAATTACATTTTGCTAAAATAAGGCATATTCTGTCATGTCATATGATAAATATTCCTGTTATACTAAAATGCCAGGGTATTAACAAATTCTAGGTAAAGAATTATACATTTGTGTGATAAATCGCATCTCGTCCTTGTCCAAACATGACAAATGCAGGAACAAACTGACATTTAAAACTCAACAGTCAAAGCTGTTTGCAAGTCTCTACAATTTTAGGTGACATGTACCTACTTGAATATGGAATTTTAAGAGAGGTGTTTTTGAGATAGGACCAGGTTATTATCTCCATACATGTATTCACGCTATCAAACCAAATTATGTTTAAGCTCTTGCTTACATACTGTACTTTTTAACCCCTTAAAAAAATTCCCATGATTTTTAAGGCATACAGGATCATAATGTATTTATTTGTTTAAAGGTAGTATACACCATTGGTAATTGCTTGAATTACCATGAATGGGTGGATTTGGGGGGTTGTATTTTATAGTAAATATCGTTTAACTAACCTGTCCAAAGTTTTACAATCATGAATGCCGAGAAAAGCACGAAAAACAGTGTTTGTTTTCAACAGGCGTCGAGCAGTTATTCTTTGAATTTTTCTTTATAAAATTATATTTTTCAGAAAAATAAAAGGATTTCTAGCGCAATCATTTTGCTGGATGCCTAGAATCATTATTTACTTTCAGATGAGTAAGATATTTCTTAATAATTCGGTAGTAAATGTTTTCGATATCTGCAAATGGTGTATCCTCCCTTTAAAGGATCCCACCAAATTATTTATACCCCAAAGCTGTACTACATGTAGGATTAAAGGTCACACTGGTAGACCCATTTATATTCTTCTATCTAGCTTAGAAGGGGGAAGATACACATCATATATCTTGTTATACATGTAGTATTGATTTTGCAGCTCGCCTGCTACACGTACATATACATGTTTACATGTATTGATTCCTGTCTCATCAGTCTGCTAGCATGTGTTCAATGAAGCCTGACATGCAGGGCACCTTTCTAATACAATTTTGTTTCACCTAATTATGCCATCATTTAAAGGTAGGATACACCATTGGTAATTGCTTGAATTATCATAAATGCGTGGATTTGTAGGGTTGTACTTTATAGTAAATATCGTTTAACTGACCTGTTGAAGTTTTACAATCATGCATGGCGAGAAAATCACGAAAAACAGCGTTTGTTTTCAACAGGTGTCGGGCAGTTATTCTTATGTTATTATTGGTTTTTTCGCGATCGCTGTCCGGTGATCGCGAATTTGTTTTATAAAATTATTTTTTAAAATAATAATTACAGGATATCTAGTGCAATCAATTGAGTGGATGCCTAAAATCATTATTTACTTTAAAATAAGTACGATATTTCTTAATAATTTGGAAATAAATATCTGCAAATGGTGTATCCTACCTTTAAAATGTTGCTTCGTTTTTAAAGGATTGAACAGTACAAATGTACATGCACTTCATACACCAAATTTTGAAGGAAAACTAATGCTGACAGTACATGTAGTTGTTTTGGTTTTCAATCCATAAAATTGCAACATTTGCTTTAAGAAATTTGATCGCTGCCTGTGACCCCAAAATACTAAATGTATATTTAAAATATAATTCAGAAAGCTAGAAGGAAGAAAAGAAAATGAACAAAAGACAAAACCCATCAAAATATGTGACCCAGCACGAGTAAATGAGACACTTTGAGGCAAAAATAAAAATTGAGATTTTGATTTCATTATATATATAGCTAAACAACCTTTAAATGATGAATCAAAATCTCAATTTTCATTTTTGCCTCAAAGTGTCTCATTTACTCCTGCTGGGTCACATATTTCCCGTCCATTAGCTAAAAAATGTATGTCGGCTATCACGGCCAGGAGCAAAAGTATCAACCCTAATAGCTGTCACAATTTATCTTCTTCCTACGGCAACAAATATCCTGTTTGCGGCAGGGTACGTCTTGGCCAATTTTTCAATTTGCGCAAGTGACGTACATGTACTGAAGATTAACCGTGGCTTGTCACACATGTATGTTGTGGGTGGGTGTACCGATATGTATCACCCTAGCTAGCTAGCCTTATGGTGTGACTGGCATTAGAAGGATTGTGGATAATATGCTCAATACAGTACTACATCTCCCTGTTTAACATGTAGCCGCGTGGCAGTTTCTCCACACATTTTAAGCAAAAAAGTCAAATGTTGTTTTCTTTTTAGGCAACTTTATATATTTTATAGGGAAATTGCTGGTGGTGGTTGAAATCTTTAGCATTCAGCATACCGTATATCTTCAAAACTTACTTTAAAAACCTCAAATCTTGATTTTCATCTACACCAATGGTGTAGCCACATATAGACTTAATTAAATTGGTAATTAAAATCTTTCTGATTTACAGTCAAGGAAAATAACAAATATGCAATATAACTTAACAACCTTCTTCTAGGGTCTAATTGTCCAGATAAAGTTTTACTCAATTACGATGTTGAACCCAACAAATGTGCTGTAAAGTTCTTGGGTTTGTGCCTAAAACTGGATTGGAATAATCTTAATTATTAATAGCGCATTTACCACTGCAAGTAGGGACACAAAATCCAAATTCAGTCTTGAGCCAAAACTACATGTAATTGTTTGTGTCTCACCTTTGCTGACTCTACCGATTGTAGACTTTCTTCCAGACTTTCTGGTGTCGATCCTCCTGCTGGGGAACCGAGACTGGTTCTTCTCTGGGATGACATACTTTGGAAGGCTCTTGAAAAACCACGCTCCCGACCGTTTCCACAACTGCGTTTGAAAAAGGTTCACTGAGGGCCATCAACAAAAATCAGTAGCATATTTTTGAACATTTGTATTGAACCCACTTATAAAACAGCTTTTTAACAACATTGCTCTGAAGAAGGTGTTAACACCGATAGCTTGGCAGCAATTTATTTCTGGGTAGCACTGATTTTTCTTTTTTACTACATCTTTATATACATGTGTATTATAAATACATATATGCAAATAAGTTGTCTAAATAAATTGGAATATTAACTATTTACAAGTATGTAAACGAGAGCATAAATGATGTCATTATTTGTCACACAAGTCACGAATACACTATGTAACTTTAACTCTAACCTTCCTAACTCAATTAAAAACCCATCACCCGTCTTTCCCTGTTGACCTGTTAAATGTGCAACCAGTATTTATTTATTTCTCCGACACTGGATATAATAGTTGTAAGTAAAAAATAAAAAGGAACTTTAAAATGTTTATTTTGATTTGTTTCCGCCCTCCGACCCTGTCAAATTTCCTGTTATGTTCGTAATCTAATAAAAAAAATCTGGTCTGAGAAGCCGAGTGAGGGATAGATGATGGGCATACCCTCTCCTTAGCAAAGGTAACTAGAGAGTATAGGGTTAATAATGAATTGATTATAACTTAATGAAACGATCTAATGAAACTACGTCAGAGTAAGATGACACAGAACGAGACAGATTTACAAACTAAAGAGACAAAGGTTTTATCTGGAGTAGTTGGCAGTGTACCATACCAGCAGATGTTCACTGACCACGGACTTTACTCCTGTTATCTTAACTTGTAAGTGTTTCCGCTTACCTCTCTCGTTTCGCTGCATATTTTGCATAACAGAATCGGGTGCTTGAAGCTATTGGTCGTATCCACCCCACACTTGGTGCAAACAGCCTGTAAGGTTGACAAATATTTTGTTAAAAAAAATGAATTATTTCATTTTATTTAATTTTAAGATTTCAAATTCTCAAATTTCAAATTATCACTTAAAAGCTTACTTGGATCAACAATAACCTCCCCAACCCATCAAAATCCAACTGCATGTTTTGTTGGAATCTGTTGGAAGGGTTACTACACTATTAAACTGACTATGATTACAAGGCCGGGGTCAGGCATACCATAATAATCAGAGCTAGTCCACCATAGCCGTTTCCCGAACCCCAGCTTCATCTCTGTCTGTGACTATATAGCCCTAACCCTCCAGGGTATTTTGGCTAGAAACCCTGTCAGATGCACCAGATTGCATACTTTGTCACATTGACTTGTGTGCAGAGTGCAGCAAGGTCAAGCAGTCACCACAGATGCACTGTGCTGGGTCTGGTAGGGTTAGGGTTAAATTAATGCAGTTTGGCAATGAAACTGCTTAGAATATCTCTTAAGAATACCTTATAGCAATCATGGCAGGACAGCGGAGAACCACTTAGAAGACCAAACTCGTCCCCGCACAGGACGCACTTCCCAGCGCCGTTACCCAATGCGTTCTTCTTCATATTATCTAGTTTGTCAACAAGCCGCCTAGAAATATCAAACCAAGACAGAAAAAGAAAAAATGGAAAACCAAAAAACTTGAATTTGCTCAATGGTAATACTCTTTAGTGAGATATGTAGTTCTCAAAAAAACCGGATGAAACTCTGTTTTACTCCGGTTCTTTACAGAACCACACATCTCACTATTAGGAATATTACCGTGGTGTTACCGCAAACTACTTATCTTGCAAACCTTTAAATCTCATTTTAATTTGCTCACAACAGCATTTTTTTCAATTTGCATTGAATTTGTAATCTGTATTTAAAGCTACAGGTTGAGGGTTCGAGTCTGGCCTGTGACTACAGTGCGTGTGCCCTTGGGCAAGGCACTTTGTCACTAATTGCTTCTCCCCACCCAGGAGTAAATGGGTACCTGTGAGGGCAGAGATAGTTATTGTGGTTGATTTAGCTGCTTTGCGCCGAAATGGCAGCATCGAGCTGTATACTCCCCAGGGAGCTGAGATGGTATTTGGAATGTTTTAATAATGTTAGGCGCTTTGAGACTTTGGTGATAAAGCGCTATATAAGCACAGCACATTATTATTATTATTATTATTAATGTGTACACACGCTGCACGCACGTGTGCAGAGAATGATTCTGACACCAGGGCAGTTTAATTACATGTACTAGCCCCCAGTCTACAAAGCACAAATCGAGAGATACATTGTAGAACAAATTAAAATTGCTTAATTGACACTACTGCAAACAAAACAGCACTTTAAACATCCATTATGGCTTTGTCTGTTTATCAAATTACCAGTAAATATACATGTATTCTGAGAGCTCGCATAATTTACATGTATAATTAAGAGGGGCAGACATGGTATGCACACTGCATGTCATTGTAATTATTACACACATTTTCATATTGCACACTACCAAATTTACTCCTAAAATGTTTACTTTACTTTTTTTTAAATCTCTGCTTGAAATCTATAATTATATTTACACAATGTACCGGTACATGCAAGTCTAGTTTTTAATATTTTTCATATTTGCATGATTGGTTTTAATCGTATTATGCCATTTTTTATGAACGCATGCCAAAAAATACCACACAAATTTATATAAAATTTGTTTTTTTCCAAACTACCTTTTTATTAATGCAATACATATGAAACAACATTTTTCTTAGCTTTATGATTTGTTTTAATGGTTTATTTTTGTTTTTTTCATTTTTTTTCCCAGGTTTTTTTGGGGCAAGATAGAAAAATATGTGACCTATAAGCCCCAGCTGTGTTATATTATTTTCTACATGAACCTTCTCGTGTCATGAGAGAGCTACGATATTCTGTTATTGCAAACCAGGCAGGCAATCATGAATAAAACATGAGCAGGGAAAACCGGTTAATTGGAATAATCTTCTGAAAGCATGAGACAGTTTAAGTGGTCTGAAGTGTCACAACAACTTTCAGTAATAATAACTGGTTGCTGTCTATAAAACACAGAGTTTTCTCATTTCTCAAGTGGTTGGGATCATTATAAATTCTGTTCTTGTTTTGCCCGTTTGTATTTTTGTTTTATCCTTTAGGTACACACAATCATCAGAAGCAAATGCAACCTTTGATGTTAGTTAAAATTTGAAAAATGTATCTCTATCTGCTGGACGGGAATAGATTTGTAAGATTTTGTATCCATAGAATTCATATTGCATTAAAACGAAACAAATACACACATTATTTGTAGCAAACCATATTTCAAGAATGCAAAGTGGTTAAAACAAAATCATAATTTTTTACTTTCTTCTAAGCATCATCATTGTTTACAAAGCTGGGGTTACAAATGTATATTATAAGAACAGAAATTTGCTAAGCACTGAATTTGATTAGCGAAAACAGATTACCAGCTGAAAAGTCTTTTTTTTCCCCCAATCAATAGGTGTTTTTCATCCAAAGACAGAACAGGGGAAATATTAGTTTTGTTTCCCATCTAGGACTAAAATCAATTTCCAATAATCTCTGTTCGAGGTAACGCATGCGGCCTGTTGCTAGGCGACCAACGATTGACGAGTCATGTGTTTTTCAGCAGGGGTGTTTGCGGACTGGGACAAACATGACATCCAACAACATGTTTGTCGGAGAGCCAGCGTCTTATAAACGCACTTCAAATGCAACATGTGTAAAGTGATATCTTTACTGAACGTGGGAGTACTTGTTTAGATACATGTACGTAGTTAGAGGATTTTGAAAGATTGAGGCAGTGGTCACCCTTTTACTAAACAAATTCAAAAAATAACGGATGAGGATTAGGGCCGTTTCCAATTTTTACATGGTAGAAATTGGAGGAGCATTGAGGATGGTTCCTAGCCAAAAAAGGTATTAAGGTTAGGAGGGCAAATAAAGGTTTAGGAGGGCAAATGAAGGGTTGGGAGGGCAAATGAAGGGTTGGGAGGGCAAATGAAGGGTTGGGAGGGCAAATGAAGGGTTGGGAGGGCAAATGAAGGGTTGGGAGGGCAAATGAAGGGTTGGGAGGGCAAATGAAGGGTTGGGAGGGCAAATGAAGGGTTGGGAGGGCAAATGAAGGGTTGGGAGGGCAAATGAAGGGTTGGGAGGGCAAATGAAGGGTTGGGAGGGCAAATGAAGGGTTGGGAAGGCAAATGAAGGGTTGGGAAGGCAAATGAAGGGTTGGGAGGGCAAATGAAGGGTTGGGAGGGCAAATGAAGGGTTAGGAGGGCAAATGAAGGGTTGGGAGGGCAAATGAAGGGTTGGGAGGGCAAATGAAGGGTTAGGAGGGCAAATGAAGGGTTAGGAGGGCAAATGAAGGGTTGGGAGGGCAAATGAAGGGTTGGGAGGGCAAATGAAGGGTTGGGAGGGCAAATGAAGGGTTGGGAGGGCAAATGAAGGGTTGGGAGGGCAAATGAAGGGTTGGGAGGGCAAATGAAGGGTTGGGAGGGCAAATGAAGGGTTGGGAGGGCAAATGAAGGGTTGGGAAGGCAAATGAAGGGTTGGGAAGGCAAATGAAGGGTTGGGAGGGCAAATGAAGGGTTGGGAGGGCAAATGAAGGGTTAGGAGGGCAAATGAAGGGTTAGGAGGGCAAATGAAGGGTTAGGAGGGCAAATGAAGGGTTAGGAGAGCAGATGAAAGGTCCAGTGCATCATCAGAATTCAATGTCAAATGTTAACATGGACTCTAAATTTATTGAATGGCCGACCCATAGGCAAGCAGTGCCAAAAATGGGTTAGATACTGTACACTATAAAGATACTACAAACTGATCCCTTTATAATGTTCTGAGCCATCACAGTGCCCTTTGCACAACTCCCTTTTTCATTAAGGCCATTATACCAGGCCTCTATTATATCATTATCGACTGTCTAGAAGCTTAAGGGCTGTATGCGTGCATTGCCCGCGTGCCTCGCTCTCTCTTTCTCTCTCGTCGCGGTCAAATAATCTGTTTTCACATTAAACCTAATTGTGTTGGCTGAGCAACCCCTAAGCCTTTTAGATCGTCACTTCGTCCGTGATGCAAATCGCTGTGTAAATAATCGGCGTCATTCCGGGAAAAATGTGAAATCCGATGCCAGGGATTTGCAATTCAATTAATCAAGCATTTTTTGGTGATTCAGCCTGTACATTATTGATACATTATTGATTGCATGGTAGGCATTAGCCAATACCCCACAAAAATGGAGGTACTGTCGGGCAGCAAGAGATTCATATTTTGTTTTTATTAATAATTTAATAACTAAATGTGGGCAGGTTTTTGGGGGACCTGTCTCATTCAAAAGTGAATAATTGGTGCCTTTTTAGGAACCTATTTTTTGGGAGTGGTGAAACTCAAACAATTGAGCGGGGAATAGAACTTTATTCTGTGCACTAAACGAATACATTAATTGGGAGACCTTTTTTCATTCAAACCCCATTTTCTAGATGTGATTCACAGGTGAAAAAGTTGGAGAATTGTAGGAACCAACTCAAACAAAACCAGGACCAAACTCGGACTTTGGATGACAAAATCCAGATAAAATTAGGAATTTTGCAGGCATTCTGGGTTTTTTTCCGTTGATACTCATCGCCCATGGCATGTTCTGTACTCACAACATACATCCTCACCTAAACTTATAGCAGCACATTACACAGTTGCATTATTAGTACTCCCGCACCCAAGCCCTTCATTGTGTTATTATCATATGACACTGTGTAACACTTATAAAACCATTTCGTTTTGTAGAAAAAAGGAGGAATACTTATTTTGGGAAAGGTTCATATGGGATAAAGAATCTTACCCTATTCTCTCTTGCTCAGCTAGTTCCAGTTTGTCTGACCTCTCGATCACATTCAGGATCGTGTCTTGTTCTTCCCTGCTCAGCGCGTCATTCTTCTTGTATTTGTTGCCGGCCGAGGTGTGGAATGACCAACCAGAACCCAGCCTACACAAGAGGGGTCAAGTAACTGACCGATTAGCAAGAAATGTATCAAGCAGCTATGGTGAAGGCATAGTTGCGGCGCATTCGGCGAAGGCGTGTCCCCCCACCCTGCTAGAGGGGTCTGGGTGTACTGTTTTTTTCTGTAATCTATAGCATATAATTTTTTTTCTAGAGTCTTTTCCCTTGTCTATCTTGCCTTCTTTTCTCTCTTTTTTTTCCGAAGGAAAAGAGAGGGGGCAAAGAAGGCACCCACACGCCGCCCCTCCGCCCCCCCTTCCTACTTTCCTGGATCTGCCCCTAATTAGTTCCTACATTGCATTAAATACACACAAGAAGTGTGCAGGAATATTTAGTGTTATCCTTATACATTGTACACCACAGAAGATATAAATATACACGTACACAAAAATTTGAAGTTGGGGCATCGACTCTAGGGGCAAAATTGGTTTGGCAAAACTAGAAGGGTTTTAAATTGTAGAAGATTAAGAGGGTTGCATGTAACCATGTTGTAGGTATACTCACTTTGCTCTCAGAGCCAGTTGCCTGTCATTTGGACACGTCCACCGATCCACTGTGTTTCCGCCGACAAATTCTCCCATTTTACCAGATGCACTGTATACTGGCATTAACGACCAAATATGTGGAAAGACAGGTTGGGAGATTTTACTGAAAACACCTGGAGTCAGTTGAACCAGAGCCTCGGTTCAGTTGTCCCGATGGAAAGCTGAAAAATAGAGAAAACAAATTCGACACAAAATGTTACCATGAAAAACACTTTAAACATGTAAATAAGGAATTCATAGAAAGCAAAAAGATTTTGCATAAAGAGTACATAGGAATCAATGGACTCAGGATGTTCAGATTTAAACCCTGTTGTACTCAAATAAAGTACACGCTTCATTCGTTTTAACATACATTTCACGTTCGCAACATTTGCCTAGTACACAGTTTTCACTGCTGTACACAAATATACATGTTTACTCATAGATGTAAAATATTACATGTACCAGCAAATATCTGCAAAGCCATCGATGCAGGATACATGATCTTGTTGTTTCAAGGTTGAGTGGTCAATTACAAAATGTAATTTTGTTTCTGGCCACATGACATCTAGTACAATCATGAAGAATTAACTTTAATTCCTCCGTGTTACGTAAACATTGTATTCCGGCTATAGGTGTGATACAATGTACATGTAGGTGGGTGTGAATATTCAAGAATAATTTGGCTTATTGGCAATAGCTCCCCGACCTACAGTACAATGTACATTGCATGTTCTTGAAAATCAATGGATCTGGCAATGAAATGCTAATTGGTAACACATTGTTAGAAGAAATCAATTAAATAGAACACAGGGAACGCATTTTTAACCCTAACATAAACGTCCCCCAAAACTAGAAAATACTACTAAAGTAAACTACAGTAAGCAGTAACTACTGGAATATTTGCATATTGAGTAGTACTGTGTACTGTACCCCAAATGAATGCCAAAAAGGGTGTTATTGAAAGATACTCTCTATAATATAATTATGTTCACTCACTGTACAGTTTCACTAGTATTTCTATGCCACTTGAGATAGAAGACAACAAAATGCCTGCAGGGAAAATTATTCCATTGATGCGAGTGTGTCTACTCCGACTCGCTTTTCCCGCAGAAATACGGCGAACGGATCAATACACTGCATAAATTAAGTACATGTGCATGTAGGTCTAGGCAATGAAAATATTAATAAAACGCCAAGCTACACAGTAGTACTGTCCAGTACGATATGGAACAACAAACAGATGGTGTTATTGAATTCAGCATTCTCATTTTACAAAGTGACTTCTGCTGTTAAGCCTATCACTTATCAGAGGCTTTTAAATACTTTAATCCTTTTAAAGCAGGATTAATCAGATTAGGAATTCTCTGGTTGGTTTGCCTGTGGTTGTTTTCCTTTTCACAGCCAAGTCTGTTTTAAAAATTGCGATGTGAAAATTATTTTTAATTAAAAATTGGGTTGCTTACTTCAAAAGCGGTTTAGGTGCATGTACCTGACAAGTGTACATTGTACGTGTACATGTACATAGTCTAGTTCCCTGATCTGACAATTTGTTATGCCCATACATCTAAATTGTTGGCCAGGTAGCCACCAGCGACAAAAATAGATCATGACGCACTATACTGCATCGGTATTTTTGGACGATACAACAATTCAAATTATAACAGCGTTTATATTTCATCTGGTAGCGATTTTTGCCACTGCGAGTTTTGATTTGATGCAAACTCAAAAAGAGAATCTAGATCAATGGGAGTTCGGCTTTGCGCAAATTCTAATGTAATGTGCACGCGCAAATTAAAATTGTGCAGTGGAATTTGCGTGCTTCGGAAGAATGTTGCGCTCGTTTAAAAGATAGGCTACACCATTTGCAGATATCGAAATATTTTACTACCGAATTATTAAGAAATGTCTTACTTATTTGAAAGTAAATAATTATTCTAGGCATCCAGCAAAATGATTGCGCTAAACATCCTGTAATTGTTCAGATAAATTAAATTGTAATATTTAAAAACAAATTGATCGCCCCCAAAAAAACAAGAACCACTGCCCGACGCTTTTTTCTCGGCATCAATGTCGTCAAATTCAGACAAGTCGAATGATTGATATTTACTATAAAATACACCCCCCCCCAAAAAAAAAAAAGAGAATCCACCCATTCCAGTGATATTTCAAGCAATTACAATTATTAAATAATAGTACGACATTTAACTTGCGCGCTCCAGTTTTATACAGACGTGCACAAGTTTAAAAGTGCGCAAGAGAGCCAGATTGCACTTGACAACATTAAGTTCACAAAACACATTTAATTACTTGAATTAGTTCATCGATCGACCTGGGCCCAATTTCTTGGCTCTGCTAACCACAGAATTCCGCGCTTCCCGTCACTCTTCTCCGCTAACCGCGCTAGCCGAAAAATTTTGCGCTAACCCTGTAAGCACAGAATCCTTAGTTACGGGTTGTATGCATGCTCAGAGACCAAAATTCCTTGCTAACGCGTGAAATACGTTTACCGTAAGCACCGAATTTTCTGCTATAGTAAGCAGGGATTTTTCGCTAACGGTAAGCAGAGCCAAGAAATTGGGCCCTGATTATGAGCCAAACCCCAAAGTATATACCGGTAGTTTGCTCTACGACTATGGACATGATGGATGGTGCAGTGTGACAATCACATTTTTCAAAACAGACCTGAACAAAATAGACCTGAACAAATTCTTACATGTTAATGGAACTGTTGTCACCACGTCCTGGCAATCTTCCAAGCACCGACACAGGATAATTGTCCAAACATCTGCCTAACAGTGAATAAAACACGCTAACATTCGGGCAAAGATCCAGATGTTCTGGGAAAGATATCCCCAACGACGTATGACACTTCTACTTTTTCTAGTCTACAAAAAATTATAATGCTTCAGTCTGGTACCTGCTTATTGCATTGTGGTTCATTGCCCGCACAACACTCACAATGACCGAGTGGATACAAGGTACCAATATCATTGACGCGAGAGATTTTTCAACGTGTAGATTAAACACGATGTGATTAAATAAGAAGTCGTGTGACACGAAACACACGTTGGAATTGTCGGACTACGGTTTCTTTTAAAGGGGGCGTGTACCTTTTCAGATATCAGATATAGTTTGATATTATACTAATTTGATAGTTTCTGTTGTCACTTTGTCAAAACTCAATTTTCCTATGCGATTAACTGCAAATAATGAATATATAATTAACAGAAAACGAATACTGTGGTTTATGATAAATTCATATATATTTTTAATCACTAAAACCAAAAACTTTACTGGTTTCAAAGCCAGGTGAATACAGGCCACATGATTTTTATTTCAAATAATATTCTACCCCACAAATTTGAATTCAATCACCAATACCAATTCCTCATATAGATCTCAAATGTATGAAGAAAACATCCAAGTCAAGTTCTGGAGAGAAAAACCAAATTGATTAATACATTTAACTTGTATGTTTTACACCAACCTAAACACTTTTGTATGGAAATTAATTTTGAAAACATTTTTTTGGGGATAAAACCTAAACAGTACAGAATACAAATTTAGCAATATCAAAATATTTATAAAACATGTATTTTAGCTCTCCTATTTTAGGGGAGGCGTTCGTTCATTGTTCAATCATACTCAAGCTTCTCCCACTTTTACACCAAAAAAAATCAAATAAAATTGTTGTTGTGTTTAACATATTAGATCAAAATCAAATTTTGATGGATTTTAGTTTTCGATTAAATACTCAATACATTTCCCACATAATTTAAAGGCATTGGTAACGATCAATAACAAAGTAATCTCAAAAATATATATCTCTTCTATTTAACCTTCATTTAACAAGCATGAATAAGGAATGTAATACCAATCATAATTTTTTTTAAATGCGACGATTACAGAAATCAACAAATCTGTCAAGAAATGTATCCAAAACACGTACCACATGATCGTGTAGGTTTAAAAACATACACGATCATGTGGTACCTGTTTAACAATCTCTCGTGCATAAAAGCAGTTGTCTGTATACTGCCCTCCGGAGGCATGTTATGTCCACTGCTATTACCAAATATAAGTACAGGGTGAATCAGTGAAGATAAACTTACAGTATTTTTATCACGAGAAGGCACAAGAAAATGTAAACAGGCAGTTTTCAGTTAATACAAGATAATTTACTTTTAAAGTGGGAATTTGGTTTTGTCCAAAAGCTTATATTATAAAGAGGATGGAAATATGAGCAGATTTCTTTACTTAGCAACTCCTTTCCTCTCTGGGTGCTTAGCAAAATACTCGTCACTCTTGTCCGCCTTAATTGCCTGTCAGAAAGATGAATAAAACATGAGGTCAAAGGAAAGGTCAACTTAAACCTCAAGCCAACAGAGGGACAGACCAACCAACAGATAGAACTGGCGAACCCAGTTCAGAATCACACCTTGGACAGTTTACCTATTCATATTGGTCAAGAGCCTGTGAGGTGGTTTCAATTAACAGGGACCAATTTCATAGAGCTGCTAAGCACAAACATTTGCTTAGCATGGAAATTCTTTCTCAGCAGAAACAAGGTTATACAGGTGATGTGTATTGTTTGTGACTGGTATTCAGTTTTGCTTAGCATAACAAACTATTCAGTAGGACCGATCACGGGACCCAGTGTTCCTTGCCACATGCCTGCATTGAGTACATCAAATTTAAAAAAACACCAATGAAATTGGAGATCAATAGAGAAAGTAGAAGCTATTGAAATTTACCTCATCTAAGAGTTGGTCAGCTTTAGGGTCCACTTGCGATAGTTCCTTAAAAGCTTCGTCTCCGACAAAGCAGATCTCAAGGCCATCCTGAAATTGTCAAAAAACATGATCAACGAAAAAACTCTACAATTTTTTAGAGACCCTTAAATACAGTTTGTTAATTTGTTTATTTACTTGTTTGTTGGCTGTCGACTATAAAAATGTGTATCAAAATATATATTTGTCAAATTATGGCAGTGACACTGCCTTTGTTTATAAATGTAAAACACTGAGGTGCATGTTTCAGATATTCCCTGCCCAAGCTCTCAAAATTGGCAAACAAAAAACTTACCGGGTCGGCTAGAATGACAACTTCCACGGTCGCTTTGCCCGGTGTATCTAAACTAATTAGTGGCGTGACGATCGTTTGATTGGCCAACTTCATCGAACTTTCGATACCAGGAAGCTAAATTGTTAAATATAAAAAATACAATTCGGGATAAAAAGTGTGTAACATTTGTACTTCTAGAAAAAACAAAACACTTTTGTACGGTAAACTTCTAAAGCACAATACATTAACTACCTGATCTCGTGGGCAGGCAAATGCAATGCGTCCGTAGGCCGTTCCTCGGTCGATTGCGCCCCCTATGTCCTTCAGTTCCAGTTTACACTGATGTTCACCGAAGCCCAACAATGCTGTGTTTGCCGTCTGATTGTACAGTGTCATGCCGCACAACTTTGTCCAGTAATCTGAAGGAATATTCAGAGAAGGTTACGGAAGAATCAAATTCATTATTCATACTTTGTGTGATTCGCACGCAATGTTTTTGGAGCTCTCATTTGGGTGGTGGCTGAGCATTATCTGATGTTAATGCACAAATTAAGGTCCGTTAGAAAAAACAATTCATAGCCGCCGAACTCGCGCGCATTATAAATGTTGAACAAAAATGGCATCAAAAGATTTCAGTAAATTTGACTCAAGCGCCCTCAACTTACCAGTCGACTTGGCAAGGTTTGAAACTCCAACGGTGACCTTTGTGACCGGATCTGAATATTAAGCAAAACAAATAAAAAATCTTGATTTAATAGTACACTTAGACTTACAAATTGTTGTGTTGTGTATAATTCTGAGACAGTGTTTGTGTTTTCACAGTGAATCTTACAGAATCTCACAGACCAGATCCAGGCACAGTGGATCAGGCGCAGGATTATTTTTCATGAATCTTGATCCAAGGAAGGCTCAGGCCAGCATCTGTGGGTAGCACATCCTGATATTTCCGGCCTCGCTAGCTGCGATATTTCCGGCCTTGCCTGTGACATGTTTAACTGTCATCCGTTTTGAATTCGGGAAAAACTTTGCATGTATACATGTCCTTCGACAAGAAGTGGTTAAACAAATTAACAAATAAGTTATTTTTATACCTCCCTCTGGTAGTGGTTGGTCTAGGAGAAAAAACTGATATCCACCAGGAGCCTCAATGCTGTAGACTCCATCGGATACAGGGTGCAAAGGCCAATTTTTTCTTCGCGCATTCTGCACAGCTTTGTTGGACTGTATAGTGATGCCCTGAAGATAAGTGGCAAATACAAAATATAGAGTCCTGATTATTGATACTATTTTATTTCAGGCTTTTTTATTTTTTTGTCCAGCCGAAGTAGTAAATTTCATAAGCCAATTACAAGTCAAATCACAAGCAAACAGATATAAACAAAGACAAATGAACTCCTTTGTTGTGATTCATCAACAACTATTCTCTTGTGTTGTGATTTGACAATGTCCGTAAAAAATTACAATTTTTTTGTTTCCAGATCCGCCACTCGGTATCAATAACAGGGATGGCTGCAAAATTGTCACATTTTATATCATATGTTCGCTTTTATTTCTCATGGTTTATATTCCAGTTATTAGTTGATTGCTCATCCAGATAGGAATTAATCAAATGTCAAGTACCTGAAAGTCATTGCCCAGCCTGTAATCCTTAATACCGTAGTTGTAAGTCAACTCGGTCACAAAATGACTGTCCTCCGCTCCATAGCCCACCATAGATTTGCTCCATGTTCCATCGTAGGGTCTAAGATAAAGACAAATATAATCAGAACAAAGATATTTAAACAGGAACTACTGAGAACAAGGTCCAGAGATCTACATTCAAAATGATAATGAATTATTAAATGGGAATAGTATTGATTGAGAACGGTTATGATGTTGGGATCATCCTGACTATAGCTGGGATGTATGGCATATTAACTTACCCATGGATGACATATTAACTTACCCATTACAGGTGGCCTTGCAGCCTTCTTCAAACTCCTCGTGCCTCAAAAACTAAACAAATAACGCCAACAAATTACATGAATTAATAATCTACTAAATACATGTACATGAAGTGCTTTATTAGCTGATACAAAATAATTTGTAAGGGAATATGTTTTGTTCCTGAGATAAAAAGATATTAGGTGAACAAAATTGGAAAATCCATAAACATGATGTCATCGATGTTATGTTCCAACTACAGCCAAGGTCCCAACGATGGGGCCGTCGGTTGTTTCACGTTCCAGTTGCGCATGCTCAGTAGAGCGCCCTCTGTAGGCCTACTACATGTAGGAAGAGGGGAACACCCATATAAACACGCTATCATCCGGGTAAGTTGGGTACCTCTTTTTGCGCTGAATCCAAGATGGCCGCGGAACGTGAAACAACCTTATTGCATTGGAGTAGTTGCAATTGGGAGTAAATAGGCAGTTGAAATTTGTTTCCAACAATTTGTTTCCCCTTTCCACAAAATATTAATTTTTTCATTACCTCAAAACATATTCATAAATACCTGGGACAGTTTAGGCATTCCTATTGGTCGAGAGCCCGTCACGTGGCCGGTTTTAAACGGACGATAAAGACATGGCTAGAAGTGTTTAAAACCAGTTGGCAACAAAAGTAGCCCCTGCACATGGACAACTCAATGGACATCGTTCTCCGGGCACTTCACTACTGCGCAGACCATTGTTCTTATCTATTTTGAACCATTCGGGTGCAAAATCCTGTTTTCCCCCAAATATGACGAATTTAAGAAAAAAAGTCTTCCACTTTTTAAACAAATTCCATAAGTCGTGCACAAACGCGGTCGCGTCACGTTCGTTCTTTTCCCTTTGAAAAAAACACGCGCGCGTACGCCATTTAGACGCGGAGGCCTATCCAGTCTATATAATGGAGATCAATGGTAAATACGCTTTATTGCATGTATTGTGACGTAGAGCGACAGAGGCGGAAACATGTCATTTGATAGTGGCCCGTGAACATGGATAGGGGAAAACACACAGAATGGCGAAACACCGAAATTTACTTGCGACAATTTGCCGTGATTTTCGGGGCTTTTTTGGCTGAATTTTACAAAAAAGGTATTTATGAATGGGAATAAATGTGTGTTCGGTCGGTATTAATCACTCTGTTTAATACCGCTTGGAGTCTGGGTGCTGATAATTACCCTCGCCTTCGGCTCGGGTAATTATCAGCACCCAGACTCCAAGCGGTATTAAACAGAGTGGTTAAAACCTCCCGAACACACATTTATTCCCTTATTAAAACCTCAAAATCATTTTATTCCCTTGCAATTCTTCTCAAAAAGAAATGTATTTCGCAGAATATAATAATTTATTTTGGACCCTCAAAATATAACGAACCATAAATTGCAACAATTGCAACAATGTGTGAAATGGTTTTCAGTTAATTCTTGAAATACATTTGAAGGATTAAATAAAAAGAAATATAACAGGGATTAACGGGTACTCGGCATTATCAATTTTCTCTATATTTCAATTTCACGTTTTGTCATCTAATCATAATAATCATTTGAATGAATTAAATTCCTACCTCCAAAATCCACCTTAAAATTATCCACCCAAAATTATTAATCAAAATTACCTTCATTTCCAGCACATCCCGATAAAACTCGGCAGTTTTTGTTCGGTCCCCAACCTTGAAGACAAAATGCAACGCTCGTCGAGATGACATGGCTTTATTTTGAAATGAAAAGATTCAAAATAAATAAATAAATAAATAAAGGTAGAAAACGCTCGTTTTTTACAACTTGTATCACGTGGCTCATCAGGTGTTTGTTATAACGTTTCCGACGGCTGTTTTTTTACCAATATCTTGCCACTTGGTGGCGCTGTGATAAATGTGCACGTGCTCTGATTTCAAGATGGCGACCTCCATGGATCTGTTCAGAAAACTTGGTGCAGGGTTAAAATTTGACTTGCAGCGTTTCAGAAGTGATGCCGAAAAATTTCAGGTGGAAATTAGAAACAAGTTGTAACTTGTATTATTGTAAAAAATGATCTTACTATCACAATTGTAACTATTTTATTATTGTAACAAATGTCATTTTTTACATTTATCGAATTTTTGTATAAGTATATTAAGTCTTTCATCAACATTTTGTAGGTTTTTTTCACTCTATTTTACTTTACATGTACCTCGAACCGCAATTCGACCTTTTTGACCGTGAGAGTTTGATAATAAACAAATAATAAATGAGTGAAGTTTTATACTTTTATAAACTTAAAAATTATTCCTATTTTGAGTAACATGATTTATTAGACAATGCTGGATTTAAATAATCATGCTCTATCTCTTTCCAAACGTTGTCACCAGGTCATTAAAACGACCCCGAAAAAGGTCACCAAGCAGGAAGTAGAAAAAGCTTTGGACGTCTTTGGCTCTGCGAACAGCTTACCAAAATCATCTAAAGATGGGCATGACGTCAGTGTACCTGCATCCGCACAGAGTGTGGAAGGCAAAAAGCGAAGGTTGAAGGAAGAGCACTTTGCATCTAAGAAGAAGAAGAAGAAGGAATGCTGCGAGGATAAGGAGAAGGCGGGGACATCAGAAGATGGAGGCGGATTGCAGTTGATGTCGTCTTTGCATCCAAAGATGAAGAAGGATGAAAATATTAAAGTGCACTCGGCTGAAAAGCTGGAGCAGAGACGGAGAGAGGAAGTATGTTTATTTTTATTTTTATCCCATAACTATTACTTGAAACTAATTGTGAAGTGTGAATTAATATAAACTGTGTGCTACATATTTTTTGGTTTGCATAATTTCTTAAATTTTATCAACAAAATTGATTTCTTCGAAGAGACACCATTCATACAGTGCAACACCGTTTTTTTCACTGGTATTTCAGTGTTTTCTCAAAAAAGTAATAAAAACGTTTTTATGACCAGATGCTGACAAAATGATGTTGATATCAGACCAATTTGATACAAAGACAGAAATAAAACAAAGACTGGCATTTGGTTGGTTTTTTTTTTGGTTTTTTTGCATCTTAAGATGCAGCAGTATTTCTGAACGAAAAATAAAAACTTCGGAAAAGTCTCATTCTTCTGGAATTGTAACAGCAAAAACATCCACTTGTTATTGCAGGTCAATGCATTCAGAAAGCAGCACAAGATCCACGTTTGGGGCACGGACATTCCCGATCCAGTGGGGACATTCCACGAGCTCCAGAATGAATACAATCTGCACTCCGATATCATTGAGAACATTCACTGTGCAGGGTTCGTGCAGCCAACCCAGATACAAACACAGGTTATTCCTGTCATGCTACATGTGAGTCGGCCCGCAATTAATATTCAGTGTTTTGATTGTATTGTTGTTAGTTAACTATATGCACATTTTGGCTCTTATTCAGAAACTACGTAATGAAAATGATGAAAAATTTGAAAAGATTCAAGCCAATTAATTCCAGGTGATTTTTTCCAGTACGCCATGTTTTAACATTTCCTGATTCATTTGATCATGCCTGTGCTTCATTTTTACATTCTTGTGAAATTGAACCAAGAAATTGACTTGAACGGGGTTCGAACCTACGACCTTCAGAATGCCACAACTGCTGTGATGCATATATTTTGTCTTCTGTTGTAGAGACGAGAGCTGTTGGCCTGTGCACCCACCGGCTCGGGGAAAACTGCAGCTTTTATTCTTCCGGTTCTTGCCCATTTGAAGGTGAGAAAGTCCGTTTTATGTTTTCCTGTCATCTAAGCTAGAAACAATTTAGATCCTTTAACTTTAGACTTTTAAATTGACTGGTATAAACCTCTTGTGACTTGTGATGGAGTCTAGAGCTACAACTCTGTTCAAGACATCGCATGCATAAGGTTCTAATAAATAGTCTTTTTAGGGCTGACCCCAAGAACCATCAAATGTTCAAATTTCAGGAGCCCAAGAAAAAGGGTTTTCGTGCCGTGGTGGTGTCGCCAACGCGCGAGTTGGCCAATCAGACGTATCGGGAGTTCCAGAGATTAGCAGAGGGGCGGGGTTTGCGTATCCGCCTTATAGAGAGCACGTCAACAGCCATCAAGAAATTTGGTCCTGAATCCTCACAAAAGTTTGGTGAGTTCATGGTCGTTTGGCCCTTCCTTTTCTTCTCATATTATATATTTTCAACTTGAATGTGTTATTCCTCCCCCCCCCCTTCCCCCTCTTAAGCGCTTGCAACCTTTTGAAAAGAAAGATTTTTATTTCGGGCACTATCGAATCTGCTTTTTGAGCGTACTGTTTTCTGTTCTGTACAGTCCACGAGTAATTCAACATTTTAAAATAATAACGAATCCTAGGTCCACGTTTTTTTTGGTAGAAAAACAGCAATTTAGGAAACTGTTTTTAGGGATGATGCTCGAAAATAGCCTGAGCAGAGTTTCATATGTAAACATTTGTTATAACATTTACATTTTCTCTCCTGCAGATATCCTTGTCACAACGCCCAACAGACTAGTGTTTCTTCTCAATCAGGAACCGCCAGGAATCAAACTAAACAAGTAAGGTTTTTGGGGGCGTATTTTAAAGGTCTAACGAAGTGAAAATTTCATAATTAGACACCATAAAATACACCCATATATGAATTATGTTATTCATTTTCAGGTATTTTACGCCTTTTTTATTCTTATGCTGATGCAAATATGAATATTCATGAGCAAACTTGTGATCATATTCATGATAGCAGGAAAAAGCAAAAATTTGCTTAATATAGCTGCTGAATGAAATGGAAATCGTTATTTATTCTTTTTAAGACTTGGTTTTTATGTTAATCTCATTTTGCATATTCATGAGCAAATCCAGGTGTCATCTGGATTTGCTCATGAATATGCAAAATGACAAGGATAAAGCTTAGTTGCTCCTCCCTCCTAAAAATACAGGAAATATTCCTGAAAAACATTTCTTTCTTTCTTTTTTAGTGTTGAATGGTTGATTGTTGATGAATCTGACAAGCTCTTTGAAGAAGGCAAGACAGGGTTTAGAGACCAGCTAGCGACAATCTACCAGGCGTGTGACTCCACCCATGTACGACGCGCCATGTTCAGCGCTACGTTTACGCACGACGTCGAACAGTGGTGCAAGCTAAACCTTGATAACGTCGTCACGGTAACAGTTGGGCAGAAGTAGGTGTGGAATTCCAAGAAATCTCAACAAACTAGTAAAAATTATTACAGAAATACAAAACCTTATTCATAGAACAAAATGAGTTTCAACAGTTTGTGTCTTTGATTATAGAAATACAGCCACAGAGCTCATCAAACAGGAGCTGGTATTCGTCGGAGGAGAGTATGGAAAACTCCTGGCGGTCCGAGATATTTTCAGAAAAGTAAGCAACTTTGTTTTACTCAAGTCCTGAATTTATTAATGTTTTCTTCTTTCTCTTTTCTTATTACAAAGCCTTACTTTTGTTTGGAAGGTTTTTTTTCTGTCTGTTGATGGAATTTGACCACGAAATATGATGTGACTGTTTGTGACTAGCCTGTTTGTAAAGGCATGACAGGAAAGAGGATTGGACTATCATACCTCCATTTTAATACAAACAGTTTACAGTTTGGGTTTTACGTTGGTTTATTTTTGCAGGGTTTTCATCCACCAGTTCTCGTCTTCGTACAATCCAAAGATCGAGCAAAAGAGCTCTTTCAGGAGCTTATTTACGACGGCTACAACGTTGACGTCATTCATGCTGATAAGACGCAGACACAGGTTTGTAATGTTAGGGTTTGTTTGTTTGTCTTACTATCTGGAATGATTTATGTGATGTTGTGCTTTTTTGTGTCTTGAACTTGTATCATAAGTCCGGTGTGGTGCGTTTGAATTATGCGATCCGTCTCCAAAAAAACAAATGTTGGTCACCTGTGGTTCTTCTAATACTTTTCAGGACAAATTTTAAATCTAGATTTTTTTTTTTTCTTGTAGCGTGACAATATTGTTAAGAGTTTCCGCTCAGGTAAAATCTGGGTTTTGATCGCCACTGAGCTGATGGGACGAGGCATCGACTTCAAGGGAATCAACCTGGTTATTAACTACGACTTCCCGACGTCAGCGATCAGTTACATCCATCGCATCGGGCGGACGGGACGAGCCGGACGAACGGGGAAAGCTGTCACATTCTTCACAGAGGATGACGCAGTATATCTAAGAAGGTTTGCTTTTCTTTGAGACACGTTTTTTTAAATGACCTTCTTTTCTTCAAAATAACACCATGCAAAAAGGTAAAATTTCACAGGGAGTTTAGAATTTATCTTTGAAACAAGTAGGTTTTTCAACAATACTTTTGTTGGTTACATTTTGAATAGCTGCAAATGATACACTCTATCTTTAAGAATTGACTCTAAATTAAATTTCTCTTCTTTTTTTTCCCTCTGTCGTTGGAGCAGTATAGCCAACGTGATGCGTAATGCAGGTTGCCCTGTACCAGAATACATGCTACAACTCAAGAAACTCACAAAGTAAGTAGCCCTTCAGTAACTCCCTGCTAGACCTAACCTTCCTATATCCATTACAATCCTGAAAGCCCACAAAGGTCCTATTTTTTTCCTGCTTTAAAAAAAATGTTGAACCTGCTATTCTTCTTTTTTTCACCTGGGTCTTCCCATTTTTCAGAGGCAAACGAAAGAAGCTGGAGAAACATCCAGTCAAGCGAGACACGATCAGGACTCTGCCCAAGCAAGACTTGGACAAAGCTAAAAGGAAAAGGTACGGAATTGTTGTTTTGTTCACAGACAGTCTAACGCCATTCAGAATTTATTCATAAGCGAGTCACAAGTCAATCACAAGTCAATCACAAGTCGGTCACAAGGCGGTCACAAGGCGGTCACAAGGCGGTCACAAGGCGGTCACAAGTCGGTCACAAGTCGGTCACAAGCCGGTCACAAGCCGGTCACAAGCCGGTCACAAGCCGGTCACAAGTCGGTCACAAGTCGGTCACAAGTCGGTCACAAGTCGGTCACAAGTCGGTCACAAGTCGGTCACAAGTCGGTCACAAGTCGGTCACAAGTCGGTCACAAGTCGGTCACAAGTCGGTCACAAGTCGGTCACAAGTCGGTCACAAGTCGGTCACAAGTCGGTCACAAGTCGGTCACAAGTCGGTCACAAGTCGGTCACAAGTCGGTCACAAGTCGGTCACAAGTCGGTCACAAGTCGGTCACAAGTCGGTCACAAGTCGGTCACAAGTCGGTCACAAGTCGGTCACAAGTCGGTCACAAGTCGGTCACAAGTCGGTCACAAGTCGGTCACAAGTCGGTCACAAGTCGGTCACAAGTCGGTCACAAGTCGGTCACAAGTCGGTCACAAGTCGGTCACAAGTCGGTCACAAGTCGGTCACAAGTCGGTCACAAGTCGGTCACAAGTCGGTCACAAGTCGGTCACAAGTCGGTCACAAGTCGGTCACAAGTCGGTCACAAGTTGGTCACAAGTCGGTCACAAGTCAATCACAAGTCAATCACAAGTCAATCACAAGTCGGTTACAGCTCAGTAAGAACTTAGTCCCAGGTCGGTCACAGGTCATCAGGGAGGCTGGTTTTGGGGCTTGTCACTTCTTTGAATTTTTAGTATTTAATTATTTTCTTCTGTTGTCAGAGAAATCATCCAGAAAATCCTGAAGAAGAAGCAAAAGAAATCTCCAAGTGGGAAAGGGTCAAAGGTCACAGCAAAGGACCATGGGACAATGAGCCATGGACCAAAGGATCATAAGCCAATGAGCCATGGACCAAAGGATCATAAGCCAATGCCAGTAATGACTGGAGAGAAGAAGCAGAAAACAAACAAAGGGTCAAAGGTCAAAGGCCCAGGAGCTGCCACTGGAGGGAAGATCAAGAAATCCCAATCACGTGAACCTAAGGGAATTTTGTCTGGAATCCAGAAAACCAAAGGTGTGACAATCAAAAAAAGAAAAAAGCAGAAAAGAAACGCAACAGTTTAGTTTGAAAAAAAGACAATGTTTCGTTTTATTGTTTAATAGTTGCCAGTTCTTATGACCTACATATGTTAGCAGATTTTAGCTAAAACAAACCATTTATTTTATAGTAACTATTGTGACCCTTTGAAGAACAAAAAACCAGTTACAGAATTGTTGTTAAATAATTGGGCAGTTGCATACATTGTGTACATTTAAAGGTAGTATACACCATTGGTCATTGCTTGAATTATCATGAATGAGTAGATTTGGGGGGTTGTATTTTATAGTAAATATCGTTTAACCTTATTATTCCTCCATGGTTTAACTGAGCTGTCCGAAGTTTTAGAATCATGGATGCCGAGAAAAGCACGAAAAACCGCAGGTTTTTTCAACCGGCGTCGAGCAGTTATTCTTATGTTATCTTTGTTTTTTCGCGATCGCCGTCCGGAATAATTACAGGATATCTAGCGCAATCATTTTGCTGAATGCCCAGAATCAACATTTACTTTCAGATGAGTAGGATATTTCTTAATAATTCGGTAGTAAATATTTTTGATATCTGAAAATGGTGTATACTACCTTTAAAAATCCACAGACACATTTAGAAGAATTTGACAAACAAACGTTTCTCTTAAATGCTGAGGGAATACATGTTCCAAAATTTGGTCAACGTGCTCCAAAATTGGGCAAACGTGCTCAAAATTTGGCAAACGTGTGGGCAACTGTATTTGAAATTTGTGTAAGCTGATAGCCTTGAGTGTTTATAAACAATCAAAACATTTATTTTATTTATTTTAAATTAGTTTGTTTACATTAATCTTGGGAGGCTGATATGATTGGAAACCATTTTCATAATACGTCTCAAAACCTCGGCAAATATTCTTGCTCCATTGTACAATACTTCATGTTGATGAATGTTTATTTTAGGGAACAAGCAGTATTTTAAATTTGTATTCTGAGGGAGGGGGGGGGGGGGAAATTTTTTTTTACCGGCCTACTGATTATCAAAGTGATGAAAATAAAAATATTTCAGAATAAAAATGGTTTTACTTTTACTGATTACTTTCGAGTTGCAGTGTCTTGGGTAATTTTGAAAAAATTCTTGGTTTCATTGCTAGAAAGATATAAATACAATTGAATGAAAATGTATATTAATGAATGAATGACCTGTAAGTATAGATAGCCAAGCGACTCGAGTGGAGACTACACGCACGCTAAAAAGTGATGATGTTAGGAAAGGTAACTATGGAAATGAATTAATTTTAACCTGTGACTCACAAAAAAATTATCTTTAAAGGCCAAGTTCCTATAAAATGTCAAATAAACCAAGAGGGAAGGTAATAATAATACCGCGCGTAATAAATGTCTGGTTTTGGGAGGATGCTTTTCAGTGACTCGTAAACTCACCATAGCCTTCCGTTTTACAAACCACGGGTTTTGTAAAATTAGATTCGATCATTAGTATCGTAATTTCTTTTTTAAACTAGAATTTGATTATAGGTGTATTATTTTCAGCACGTTATTATATCATGGGGTCCAATACTGTGGTTTTTTTAGTGTAAATGAACGTCTTAGACTATTTCTATAGCCGGAGATTTAACTGAGGCTGTTGACGAAACCGCGGTTTAAAAAAATGCACTGATATGAAAATAACCAGTTCGCCTAAAATACAATGCAGTTCCCCAGTCTCCCAAATCGATTTTAGCTCGACGTTGTGGTTTACATACAGCGACGTTCTTGAGTTTGCGAGGCAGTTTTTAGTAGATACCTTGTGATAATAATACAGTATTTCCCGTTCGTCAAGATGCGTTCGGTGCTCGTAACGGGAGCAAATCGGGGAATCGGGTTGGAATTTGTTCGCCAGTTACTCCAGCTTGAAGAGCCTCCGCAACACGTCTTCGCTTGCTGCCTGGCGCCCGAAGACGCAAAGGTAAGATGCTTTTAAGCTTGACGTTCTCTACCTTTTTAAACTTTAAATTGTGTTTTGCAGACGACTTGTGCGAATACCTTTTTGAGCTGCTGAACAACACTGAAAGGGAATTTTTATAAGGAATTTGCTTCAGATTTCGTACCAAACAATTTGTTCAACTTGCATCTTTGCAATATGCAATAATTAATACACTGATGCGAAAAAAACACCAGTTATACCATTTGTCAGATGTGCATTATCGTTTGAAACGGCAAACGGTGATCAAAATATAAAGAAAGGTGCTTGACAAATAACCTGTTGAAGTTTTAGCTCTGTAAATGCTGTTCTGAGAAAGCAATATTCTAAGAATTCTTTTTTAAACAATAATAGCCGATGTCGTCTTATGTTTATGAAAGAACAACAATATCTCCACAAAGTAAAATGGGCAGATGGTTACAAATTATGTTGCACATCTAAGCCAAAAAAAATTAACACTCACTCCAAAAATATTTCTCTGGGTGACCTTTTGAAGGTGTCGGGCCGGGGGGAATCAGAATTCACCATACCCGTAGGCGGGCCTTCCCCGGTGTTTGGGCGGTGAGTTGTCCGCGACCTTGCCTCCGGAAACTCGGAGATTGATGACTCAGATGTTGATGTCCACTTCAACATTACGCACTGGGCGCCAATTTTGCGCTGGTATATGCAGATAATATTGCTAAGCGAATTTATGCCCTAAGCAAGAATCCACTGAGAACAAGTCATAGTAACCTGTTGTCACTAAGCAAGTATTTTCGGTGCTTAGCAAGTTTCTGTGCTGAGCGGACTCCATGATGGTGTCACTGCTCTCCCCAACCCATCAAAATAAACTTATTTTAACAGTTTTAGCCACCCTTGATTTTAAATCTCTTATTTGTTACTTATATAACCTGAAAATAGTTGAGTTTCTCAGGATTGGTTCGGCTAAGTTTACAAGCGTATGTAATTTGTTTCCCCTAATTTCCACAGGATTTGCAAAGTCTGACAAAAGATAAACAGCAGTTGAAGATCATCAAGTTAGGTAATACCAGCAAAACATGTTATTCTTGATTTTAATGCAAAGGTGATCGTTTATTAAAGTGGGCCTTCAGAATTATGGAGGGATCCGAACTATTAGATGTGCTGTCCGCTACGTCTCTATCCGCGTTTACATGAAAGGGCGCCATCTGTTGTCTTAATCTTTTCGACGTCAACTTATTTGCATGTAAACAAGATGATTGGTTAAAAGTTGCACAAGTTCGCGCCATGACGGACCGCGCAACACGTGTGTCAAGACAGTGTGTGATGCATGGCTTTTCACTTTTTCACAAAACATCCGTCTTGTGTCAGTTATGTTTTTGTAATACTTATGTCTTTTCAACTTAAAACACCTGTCTTCTTTTTCAAGATGTCACGGACGAGAACTGTTTCCCAGACGCCGTTGCGACGGTAGACCGAGCCGTTGGCGAGGAAGGGTTGGGAGTTTTGATAAATAATGCCGGCGTACTGCAGCGAGGAAGCACGGAGACGACTAGCATGGCGGACATGGAGGAAAGCTATAGTGTTAATGTCATGGGACCACTTGCTGTTACGCAGGTTCGTAATCATGGCTATGGCCTGAAGTATTAAGAAGTGGCCTCATCAGCTGCTCCCGTAGTTACACGTGTTAATGTAAGCCGCAGCCAATCATAATTTGGAATTGGCTTACTTTTTAAGGCCACGCAGTAAACTCCTTCGAGGCTTCTCAAATTTGATTGGTGCCAACATTCCATTGCGAATTTGCATATGTAAAGTATTATTTAAATTAGTTGTTGGGACACTGATGATGCGCTATCTGACTCGTATCAGAATATTTTGGCGGCTATGTGTATTCCAGATGTCGAATTTAAATAGTGATATGAGGTTTTGTTTGTTTGTTTTTTAATGCTACATGCATGGATAATTACATTAAACGTTCATTCTGATTGGCTTATATCTAGGCTTTTCTACCAGCCCTGAAGCGAGCAGCCAATCGCTGCACGGACAACCCTAAACAACTCAGCATTGATCGAGCAGCAATTGTTAATATCACGTCCGCACTCGGGTCATTCCAATTGTGCACTTCAAGTAGATACATTCCCTACAGAATAACTAAGGTAACTTCAAATCACTGACTCTTTATTTTGACTAGTGGAAGGGGCCCGGAACGGTTAGCACCATTAACGTTGGGACGTTTTAACGACTTTTGATTATTTTGTCAATTACATGTTTTGTCATTAACTTTTAATCCCCTTGCACTATTTGTTCTCTCTTTTAATATAATTCACAGGCTGCTTTGCACATGCTCACTAAGTGCATGAACTTTGACCTAAGCCCGCAAGGCATCCTGGTAGTGGCGCTGCACACTGGGTGGGTCCAGACCGACATGGGAGGCAGGAACGCCTCTTTGACGCCTAAGAAGAGCATCCAGGGGATGCTTCGCGTCCTGACGCGCCTGAGGAACAAAGATGCGGGAAACGCGTTCACATGGGAGGGGAAATTGTTGCCTTGGTAACGTCATGTCGTCACTGAACGCTGTCGCTGTTTGCTGCTCCGGAAATTCTCTGGTTCCTAGACAAATAAATCGTGAACATTCCGATCAATATTCAATCTGATTCAGAGAGTTATGAGGTGATCTTCATGTCAGGAAGCCAGTCTACTCAGGATAAAAAAGACGAAAACAAACCCATTGATTTTTTCCCCGTTTTTTTCTTCACGATTTTGTACAGATTAATTGTGCCCTTGAATTCATGCTTTAAGCTATCCATCTACGATAACAGCAATTCATTACAAATGCAATACAATAAACTTGGATATCCGATTTCCCCAGAATATACAGCATTTAAACAGTTGCAGCTTCACCAGGATAATTGTTAAGCACTCGTTTTTATATTTTAAGCACGTTTGCCGCTTAAATCTTTTTTACAACAGACAAATATTGGTCTCAGCCTTTAAGATTTCCAAGAAAAACCCCGGCCTTATACATGATGCCTTTTTATGTCGCCACGAGATGGCGCTGTTCAACTTCTTTGTGGGAAAATTCGTGTACTGCGTGCATGCCTATGAGTGGTTTAGTCATGGCGTCCAACGGCGACAGAATGCCCGTTCCTTTACGGACATACGGCAAAAAACCAGACGTTTTTCAGTTCGAAGAAGGGGAAGATAAATACATGATAGGTTCAGAGGTATGTATAACCTCAATTATAGTCTGGTGTTGACAGAGAGAATGGTTCATAGGTGTATTTGGGTTTGTGAGCATATTAAAAATAATTCCGGCTTTGTTCACACGGTACGCGCGTGCACTGAAAACTAATTTTCGGTATCAGAGGATGTGTATGCGTCATGCGCAGTACCAATGGCGATTCTCATGGTCGGAGGCTGTTCCACCTATTGCACACGCCGCCGGGCAACGTGGAAGCCCTCCATTCAATTTGTACAGGGAATTATGTGTTTTCTATATATTTTTACAGCAATAACAAATGAATACTTTTTTTCCCCGGTGTAGCATGGGAGATTTTGTTACTTTATAAAACAATGAAATTTTGAAATATTTCAGTGTAGTGTTGGACAATAATTAATTATTTAGATTTTTTTCACATAGACCACAACACTATTAATTTCCCTTTGAGTCCAGAGGGGGCGATAACCAGTAACAGCCACCACTGACCAATCAGAGACAAGAAACAAGGCCCGTTGACGTCATGCCGACTGCGAGAATTGTGTAGAAGTTATGGGCCCCTCTTAAATTTTGGTTTAATTCAACTCTGACATAGGCCTAGTGACAGTGTGTGTTTACTGTGCGTTGTGGTGATCATCATTCGTTTTGTTTCGTGTTGCTTTTTGTCATCTTCTTCGTCATTATTTTACCCCAAAATTTCCCACAACAAATGAAAATTCTGCCTTCTTTCTTCAACATAGTTTTAATATGCAAGCTAGTTTATTTAATTAAGTATAATTCCAGCCTTTTCCAAATTAACTGTTACAAAAGTCATTATTTAATTAATAAATGAACTATTAAAGACAGCAATGACAAGTTTATAAGCTTTTGCTAAACGTTGTTGATTGTTCTTATTGTTGTATTTAGGTGGGGTATTATCTGCGTATGTTCCGAGGTTCTCTTTATAAAAAATATCCGTCACTTTGGCGTAAACTAGCCACAGTTGAAGAACGCAAGAAGATTGTTCACATCGGAGACCGTAAGTTGGTAGAGTATGATGAAGTTTAAATCACACATCTGGGGCCAATTGTATTGACCTGATAAGCACACAAATTTGGGCTTAACTATAGAATGCAGGGGCCCACTGACAACTCTCAGTTTTATTTACCCTATGACGTAGAATGGAGTGGCCCTGTATTGGGTATACAGGGTTAGGGTTAGGGTCAGTCCATTCTTTGTCCTAGGGTAAATATAGTCAAGAGTTGTCAGTAGGCCCTGCATTCTATAATTGCTCCCAAATTTGATAGCCCAAAAATTTGCTCAGCAAAAACAAGTTTCCAGCCTAAATTTTGTATGATTTTCATGTTAAAGGTAGTATACACCATTTGCAGATATCAAAAATATTTACTACCAAATTATTAAGAAATATCTTACTCATTTGAAAGTAAATAATTATTCTAGGCATCCAGCAAAATGATTGCGCTAGATATCCTGTAATTATCCTGAAAAATAGAATTTTATGAAGAAAAATTTGCGATCGCCGGACGGCGATTGCGAAAAAACAAAGATAACATAAGAATAACTGCCCAACGCCGGTTGAAAACAGACGCTGTTTTTCGTGCTTTTCTCGGCATCCACGATTGTAAAACTTCGGACAGGTCAGTTAAACGATATTTACTATAAAATACAGCCCCCCAAATCCACCCATTAATGATAATTCAAGCAATTACCAATGGTGTATCCTACCTTTAAGCAAAACCAGAGCTACCAGTCACAAACAATATATGTTGCCTGAAAATTTGGTTTGTAACCCTGTTTTTGTCAAGGAAGAATCTTCATGCTAAGCAATTTTGTGGGTGCTGAGCAGCTAGCTCCACAAAATTGGCAGAAAGTAATGGGAATTGAGCAGTGACTATTAAAAGATAGTGTTGTCATGTTTGAATAGCTTGTGTTGTACTGCAGAATGTAACAGTTAATTGATTCCAAAAATATTGGACTTTCTGTATTAACAAATTGGGGGTGAGATTTCGTCCATTCATTCGGATATCACATTTTGTTGGTTGCGATATTTTACTTTCTAAACTGAAGATTTATTTTCAAGAAACTAGATTGGTTTTTTTTTAAATTAGTATCTTGTTTTCAAAATTCAGGCCAATTTGGAATACAAAACTTATTTTAAAAAGAAAATCTGGCTATTCCAGGCTTTGGTCAGCACGGCCTGGCCACTAATGTCACCCTCCTGAAGGCCACGGAAGTAGAGGAGATCCTTGAAGGCAACGATGCCAAGTACAAAGCTGTCGCTATCAGCACTGACTCCAACGCCCTGAGGGAGTCCAAGCCCAAACGTAGCAGGGACTGGGTACCTGCCCTGCCTAACAGCTCCCATCACCTGGACGCGGTGCCCTGCTCAACCAGTATCGCTAGGAATCGGGTGGGACCAAAGAGACAACGAACATTCCCAATGTGGTGAGTGAAAGGGGAAAGTTTAGTAATGAAGTCGGTTACAACACGTGATTGGGGGTACATGGAAAGGGTGCATGGGGGGTGAATTGAGGGGAGTATGGGAGGGACATTTACATACCAATTGTCTTTATTTATCAGCTATTCACAAGTTGGGTCACAAGTAAAGAAAGAGTCAATCTCAAGTCAATCACTGTTTACAAACCAATCATAAGTCAATCACAAAGCAATCGTTAGTCAATCACAAACAATCATAAGTCAATCACAAACAATCGTAAGTCAATCACAAACCAATCGTTATTTCATTACAAACAAATCATAGGTCAATCATAAATAGGTCCCAAGCTAACCATAATTTCATTATTGCAGCTATGATGATCATGATCCAGCCATCATTCACGAAAACTCGGACATGCCAGAGACCCTGGTTCCCATCCGCCTGGACATGGAGATTGAAGGCCAAAAGCTGCGCGATACTTTCACCTGGAATAAGAACGGTAATTATAAATTCCTTACAATCATTACTGTTACTTTGTTAGTGTTATTACTAACTGATGTTAATAACTGGAGGTTTGATGTGATTTTTTTCCAGAGACCCTTATCACACCAGAGATGTTTGCGGAGATCCTCTGTGAGGATTTGGACCTCCCACCGGTCAATTTTGTCCAGTCCATCTCGCAGGCCATCCGCACTCAAATCGACGCCTTCCCAGCAGACACCAGCATTCTGGAGGACCAATCGGATCAGAGAGTCATTCTCAAGGTCAGCGAGCATGAGCCACTAAGCAGAAAATAATAGCTTAGCAATTAAACAAAGAAATGGAACCTGGGACTTCCAGATTACAATTCCAGTGCTCTACCAACTGAGAGCTATTCAGTCCTATGTTGGTGGTTCACAACTACGTCAATGTCTTCCTTTCAAGAATACTAGTCAACAAATAATTGCTTAGCAAGTTTATAAGAGTTTTGTTAACCCTTGTGGTATATTGGTGTAAAACAGAAAACCTAGGAGAAGTTTTTTTTAATTTATTGTGCCCGGGGATAAATTCCCAATATATTTGCCAATTGCATTTTTGGGTTAAATTAAATAACATTGACACCAAAAGTGTAAAAGAGTACACTTTACATCACTGTAGTGGATTATTTTGCAAAGTTTTTTCCATCCCTCTCATTTTTTACTCTAAATTTGTTTTCATTTATGTTTGTAAAAACCACACTATGAAATGTATTATTTGGATAAAAACACCTTATAAAGTTTCTCTTTTTTTGTATTTTCTCATATTTTTTAATATTTTTTTTCTCAGGCCATAATATTTTTTTAATTTTCCCCAACAGCTAAACATCCATGTGGGCAATATTTCCCTGGTGGACCAGTTTGAGTGGGACATGGCGTGCAAGGATAATAGTCCTGAGGAGTATGCCCTCAAGCTGTGCGCTGACCTGGGCCTAGGAGGGGAGTTTGTGACGGCCATAGCCTATAGTATCAGGGGGCAACTTAGCTGGCATCAGCGTACATATGCTTTCAGGTAATACACTGTAAGCTCCTTCTGTAATACAGATGCCCCTTCCATTGTTCTTAAGCCCCTCCCTGCGTATGCTTGGGACCCTTCCCAATACATCTTTCCTTGTAACTCTCCCTCAGAATTGAGACGCAACGTATACAAATTGGGAGACAACGCAGCTGGCACCATACCCTAGGCCCCCTACCTAAATTTGAAAATGAAAAGGTTCATTAACACTAACTCCCCAGTGTAATTTACTAGGCACCATACCAATCCTAGCAAATTCCAACATCATATGGCAAACTGTACACACAAACTGTTGGACTTTGATTCTAGAGGTATACCTAACTCTGTTTAAAAGACAATCAGTTTGAGGTCCAGTACTCATCCAGTCAAACTCCAACAAAACCTGGTGTTGGAATTTGACTGGATGGGGATTGTTAGGGTTAAAAAAAAAACCACTTTAGAATAAATTGCAAATGCTTATGATGTAATTTGTTTTGGCTATGTCGTTATTGTTGCAGTGAATCACCACTACCCACCGTGGAGATTGCGGTGCGTAACCAAGGTGAAGCTGACCAGTGGTGCCCCTTCCTGGAGACGTTGACTGACGCTGAGATGGAGAAGAAGATCAGAGACCAAGACCGCAACACCAGGTAAGAACAATGGCGCCCTCGCTTGACTCATTCATGCCAGGGTCTTTTATCCTCTAACTCCTCGACTGCTAGCGATTTAAAAATATTTGATTTTAACCCCCCAAAAAAAAACCAAAAAAAAAAACCACCAAAAACATTAAATAAAAAAATGGTGTATTGTTAATTAATATATCTCAATATTTCTTATATTCAACTCATTCAGTTGGTGCTGGGATTATTTTGACATTGACAGATGGCATGGGATTTTTGTTTCACGAACCTCAATCCGAGATGGGTTGAGGCAGCACACTTTGATATATCCCATTTAGCTCGCTACGAGCCGGTCGCTGACAGATATTTTATGGCCTTGCTCTTGACGTGTTTATCTGTCATCCGGTTGGAATTCTGGAATTCCGGAAAACTTTGCATGTAAACACGTCCTCTGACGCGAACTGATTAATTAATATCTGAATATATATTATATTTGGCTTAATGTAATTAGTTCCTTATTCGTCTTTGAAAGTTTTCAGTTTCTTTAATTTAAAAAAAATTGAATTTATCCTAAGTGTTTTTCTGATATATTTTTTTCTTCCTAATTCAGGAGAATGCGTCGCTTGGCTAACACAGCTCCTACATGGTGAGGCTCCCTTAAGACAAGGCACTATTTCAGCCCATCGTGTTTAAAATTATCCTTAAAAGTGTAATTTCCGAAAAGATGTCGTGTAAAAATATATCATGTTTCTGCATTCGAAAGCCACAGACTTGGCATAAAATTGAGTACAATTTGCAATTTTGTAAATAGATCGGAAGTATTGGGCAAGTTTTATTGCTCTTTTGTTACTTTTTCCCCGACTGAATCTTCATCCCTAACTCTTTCAATGTTGTTGAACATTTCTGTCTGTTTTAGAAAAGTCCACAAAGTGAAACAAGCGTACAGAACAGCTGAATAAATGTACATGTTTCACGTGAAAAGATTACCTCTCGAAGTATGAAAAAAGTGCAACTTCCAGAAATGTGTGAACTTTGGAATTCAGTCAAGTACTCAAGTTTATTGTATTTCTTTTATTGATTTTTATTTACACCTATTCTTAGAAATATATAATGTATTTACACCCTGTAAAAAAACTACAGTTACCGATCAGACCAAATGTCAAGTCACTTTTGAAGTGATTTACTTGCAGTCCTGTGAGATAAACAATTTGGCAGCCTCTTATATGTCTCAACTGTTTCTCTCCATTGTTGGTTTTGGTGTTTTGGGGGGAAGGGGGGAGGGGGGGGGGGGAATTTTTACACATATTCTGTGATTTCCTGTTTATTCAGTAATTTCCCAGAAATTAGCGGCAAAAAATTAGCGGCAAAAAAAAATTCAGGTAAAATTGTATTTGTAAGAAAAAGACTTGACTTCCTTTTTCCATATGCACCGGAAATGTTAATGGGAAAACCATTATCAAAGGAGCAGCAACAAAAACTCACTTTTAATGGGCTTAGCAGATGTAACTTTAACTCGACAGTTTGGGGGACTTGTACATGTAGTTGTAATAAGTGTTAAGCAAAGTTTACATACCACGCACATTTCTCTTTAAAGAGTGTGTTATGTAACATTGCACAATATAATTGATAAATAAAAGAGTATTGGACTTTGAAAGTTTCCCAAGGCTACAAGGGCAGTTCTTTTTTTCTGCAAACTGCTCTAAAGGATAATTCCACAATTGTACAATTAAATTTTGACAATTAATGCAGTCAAAAATAACATATTAGTTGGTGGATAATTAATGTGAATGGTCGATCCCCTGGATGGTTTTTCAGGACTTGCCTGCTAAATCCAACAGGATCCAACTGTGACTTATATGGCTTTACTGCTCAATCCAACACAGTCCAACTCACCAAGTTGTTGGTACCTTAACATATATAAAGTACACGCTTGTTAATTCCAACCGTGTCTTATTTTTTTGTTTCCTCTGGATTTCAACAGAGTCCAACTTGGAGTTATTTACCAGTAACCCAACCAAATGCGATTCTAAATGCTTGCCAGAATATATAAAATGACTTGCCTGCTGAATCCAACGGGGCCCAACAGAAATGTTTAATAGTTGGATCTTGTTGAATTAAACCCTAAACCTCTAAATTTGTTGTTAAACTTTGGTAAAAAAAAAAAAGTTGTGAAATTGCATGGTCCTGGTACCCCGCTGTACTTTACAATAGGCATTGATGCTGTTGATAATCAGTGATGCGATGACATTTAGTCTGGTACCGGAAACTAGGATTCACTACTTCCATTATATTGTCAGGTTTTGTGGTGGACTACAGTTCCTGTCCAAACTTGTTGGGGTATTTTGGTGTTCGTTTATCATTTTTTTTATGACGATTATCATGTGACCCATGACTAATTGTGTAACAAAAAAATCATGTTACAAACGATTGTCAAAATACTTGAACTCATCAACCAGTTCTCGCAGGGATTTTTTTGACATTGACCGAATCCAGGCGGGCATCTGTGGGTAGCACACCCTGATTTTTCCAGCCTCGTTTGTTGCGTGCACGAGTGGGTCGCTGACAGAATTTCCTGCCTCACTCGTTGTGAGTTTATTTGTCATTCGTTCCGAATACTGCAAAACCTTTGCGGTTTATACACATCATCCAACATGAAGTGGCAAATGCTAGTCTGAAATTTGAAGAGAAAACCTTTGAAGTTTCACCAAAAGAAATCATTCAGTGCTTTAACCCTAACTCCCTACCCCGTTGTTCTTACACATAACCTAAATCCTGCAAAATCCTACAATTCCAAAGTGTTACTGGTGACCACTGCCTTAATCCTGCAAAATCCTGCAGTGGGTTTACCATTGAGCTATAAAGCAGCCAAACATGGAACAAACAGCTGCTAAGTGCCCTATTACAACAAGGGTCTGCACACATGACCATTGGTATGCAAACGTTTCCTATCCTTGACGCATAACTTACACAATGACTGAAGCTCTATGAAGAATGTGCATAGAGCATGAGCAGTGTGAAAGTACAAAGTAACAAATAACCTCAATCCTCCAAAATCCTCATTTGGATAAATACCCAAGTAACCTCAATCCTGCAAAATCATCCAGCATTAGTTTAGGCCTTATGATCTGGACCCTGCATTATCCTCCAGTGGCAAAAAAACCAAATGCCCTCAATCCTGCAAATTCCTCCGATGTATTAACTTCCAAGTGGCCTCAATCCTGCAAAATCCTGCAATTTGCAGAGGATTCTGGAGAAATTGGGGTCTTTAATCTGTATCATTGTTTGATCAATTAATTTTTCTTTATCTTGTCATTTCTGTGTAAATGTTTATTTATTATTATAATATGCATGTCTGTACTCATTCTCATTGGCCAGATGAATTTTTAGTTTAGGAAAAAAGGATTTACTTCAGTTAAGTCTAAAATATAATGTTAATAATTATTTTAAAAAATCGAATACAAATTTTACTACCTCTTAGTAGGCTATGGTTGTGAACAAAAATATCAGTAGGATTTAAGATAATGAAACAATGGCCGTTTTCCAAACCCCATATGTGGCTCCATCACCATTGCCGTATGCATGAACAAAGCCAAGTCGGAGACGAAGCTGGTGTTTGGAAACGGCCAATGTCTTTTACTTCCACTTGACTTGATCACAGGTATGTTTTTCGAATACTTGTAATTTAAAAATCTGAAATTGCCGGTAATGTTTACAATCGCTTTATATTTGGAAGAGAAATAAAACCAGTTGATCAGACTCTACCAAGAGGGAATGATGTTCGGGAGAATTTGGATTATCAGACATTGGTCCCCTATGAATAAAAATCAACAATGTTCCAGTTTAAATGGACTACCATTATTAAGGGAATAAATATTGTGGTTTGCCGATATTAAACAAGTCCGTTTCAAACCGGCCAGAGGCCTGGGGCCAATTTCACGGAGCTGCTAAGCACAACAATTTGCTTAGCATGAAAATGTATCCTTGGTAAAAACAAGGTTACAGACCAAATTTCCACGTGATCTTTATTGTTTTTGATTGATAACCAGCTGTTTTTTGCTTAGCATAAAAAACCACGTAGAATTTTGGCTGATAACTTGTTTTTAATGAGCAAGATTTTTTTGTGCTAAGCAAATGTGTGTGCTTAGCAGCTCCGTGAAATTGGGCCCAGGATATGCAGGAATGACCCGAGTGCGGGTGATGGTCATTGGCGCGTCCTTTATATTTCCGCGCTTCTCATAACTATTTGCCACACCCAACAAAAACCCAACCCAACAACACCATAAAATAACAATGCAAAGTGGCAATTTAATTACCCCGTCCTCCAGCGAAGCGGCCTCTTTGAATAGAAGGCATTAATGCATTGCAGTTTTCTGGGATTCAGTGAAAACGGAAATCGGTTTTATTAATGTACCGAGTATATCCACACGTTATTCCGATATAATTTGGTATATATAGATGTACCAAATTTATCAACTTTTCAAAATAAACTTTAAGACAGCTGTGTTCTTGGAAGATGTGAGACGGAAAATCATTTATAAAAGCAGAGCCTGGTTGTCACCGATTCATTCCTTCCAACGATTTGGGAAAAAGATTTTATCCCTGTTTTCCGAGAGAACAAAATAGCGCTTAGAAACGCACGTGAGGAAAAACCCACCACAACTTCTTATAAACGAATATGAAGCCGTTTCTTTTTCTGTTTTGGCTTCAAATGTTGTTTGCCGAGTTGTGCAGCTGTTTTCCGATGCTGACTAGTAAACTTGACTCTGAGGCGCTCGGTCCGAGCGCACAATTTCAGCAGGCGCTGCGGAGGAGCTTCCCCGGTCTATCGGCGCGATCTACGGTTCCGCATGGTCGGCGACGGACCGCTCGCGATCCACTATCATGTCAACTCCGGAACGCCGGCCAGCAGCGCGTTCTGGCGGCTTCCTCCGTGGGCAATGCCATAATAGCGGTAGATGGACAACAGTCTTCAGGTGAGTTTGTGACATTTAAAACTTTTAGACTGTAACATAAGAACCACGAACTCCCTTCGCAAAAATAGCATTCAAATTCGTCTTTACATAGCCAATTTGAAGCGAATTGACTCTCTTGTTATTCCCGTGGTTCGTATTAAATTTTAGGCGTTCAAATTTGTTTTCATACCTGACATATTAATGTTTTACTCGTCCTAGGTTGAAGTTTTGTCATTCGGTTTAAGTGGTCATCAATATTAACAATCGGGTTAATGAGTTATTTGCATAAGATTCTTATTTTCGTTTTCATTTCCGCGCATACTTTCTGTAATCAAAACACATGTAAAGGGAAACGAAGGCAATATGCGAAGTTTTTCCACAATGTTTTTTTATTTTGTGTATTTTCATTCTATAGTTTGTTCATTTATGTCTGTTTCTACAAGAACAAGACACCGGTACCAATTAAGTGGTATAGCCCACGGCGGGTAACCCGTTAATGCGGGTTACGGCAATATGAGAGTAAACGAAACCCAAGAGGTTTTCTCGGTCTCTTTTGGCACATAATGTTAGCGTCCAATTTAATCACGCGTCATTATTCGGTTTCGCTCGAATTAGAAGGCTGCTCCGAATCATCAATTCAATTTCGTGTTCTAAGTACGCAAAAAAGCGCTTACGCCTTACGATTGAAACAAACTAACCATCTAATTTAACCAATTCATGTAATCTAACTGCATTCAAATTGTCTAAATGAATTTGAATGTCAAACTAGCTAATTGGAATGTTTCTATAAACACCAGCACCCTGAAAGTGAATAAGAAAACCCGATACCAAGGCGCTTGGTCTAAGCGCGAAATTTCAGCAGGCGCTGCGAGCTTCCCCGGTCTATCGGCGCGATCCACGGTACCGCATGGTTGGCGAACGGCTGAATGTGAATAAGAACCACAATAACGAATAAATGTGCATATTATGACCAAAACAATTTTGATTGTTTTTTTAAAACTTAATCGAAAAAAATCTATAGCTGACGAAAGTATTTCCGACAGTGCTCCCGTCTTTCCCACCTTGCCAAAATGCAAGGATGAAGTTTCTTGTGATCATCTTGCCGAGTATATAGACAATCCTCCGCGCCCACTGCGCATTATACGGGGAGCTGCTGGCGATTCACTGTACGGTGTCGCGGATAGAATGGGTCGAGTAAACGGTCCAACACCTCCCCAGCTAGCCGGCCACGGCCACAACCTACCCACCCTCCAACCGGCCTATAGCGAGCAAAAGCCCACGGCGCGTTTCACGCAACTATGGGGAAAATGTAAACTATTACAATTGGGTGGTCATTTTATGCGTGCACATCATCAAATATTTTTGTCGTGTACATTATAATTTTGCTATTTTTTCAGTTGTTACTGTTTACTCTCGTATATTCTGTTTCTTAATCGCTAACAATCTCTCGCAATTCTCTTATCTTGAACATGCACTCATTTCAGTTTTCCAAGATGTGGAAAAAAGGCGATGGAAAGTGATCAATTTGGTTATTCGGCGGCTGCAGCTCCCCTGCAGAATCTTGTTAGAAAAGTTCTTACGTACTTTTGTTAAATTGGAAGCAGACACGGTTTTAACGAACACAATCAATAGCACACAATTCCTTATCTAATTCCAATTCCGTATCTAATGTTTTTCACTTGCTTAATGGTGAATTAGAACGACCACACGGGCGTAACGGAAAACTCCAGCGAGTTGGAATAGCTCAATGTAATATTGTTATTTGAATTAAATCGTTGAAAATGTACACTCTAAAAACAGATTGATTGAAATAACTAACTGAATGGTAATATGTGTCCAACCAAGGGTCAATTTTAACCAAAATAGTGGTCGAAATAACTAATGATATTGGTCATTTTAACACAAATTTTGGTCAAAACTAACAATTTTGTTGTGTTAAAATTGACCAATATATTGGTTAGACATAATCTACCAATCAGTTTGGTTTTTGTTCAACCAACTGTTTTTAGGGTGTATGTTTACTACACGTTCAGCTGACGTCATATACAAGACTTGGCGTAATTAGTCCATTTTCTTTGGTACAGATGATTATTCAAGTTCTGTGGATGTCGTTGCCATAGGCCCCAACCTCGTCCGTATCAAGTTCGGCAACGATCGTTACCTTGCGACTGACGGAGATGGAGGAGTTGTGAGCGATACGGTGAGAAAATCATCTCTTATACTACTAACCCACAGTGTGCTAGAACCCCCAAAGATTCAAAAATGCCCAAATCGAAACAAATGTTTAACCATAATCCGTTGCCCAATATAAGGAACTCTAACTAATAATTAAAACCAAACTTGAACAAAAGCCAAAACGAAAACCAAAGTAAACATTAAACCAAACCAAATCCTAAAGGAAACCAAAACTGAACATCAACTAAACTATAAGAATAAACACAAACGTTATTAACCAAAATCGCAACAACCCACTCCCCCGGCGTAACTAAAACAAGCCCGAAACTAAACCAAATCTATACGGAGTAAAACCAATTAACTAAACCATTAACACATTAACAAACTCCAAACTTAACTACAAACTAGAACTAAAACTATTCCATAAACCTAACCAAACCAACCCCGAAAGCAAACCGAAAGCAAACTCTAAACTAGCCCAAATTAACTAAAACAAGCCCGAAAATAAACCAAATCTATACGGAGTGGAATCAATAACTAAACCATTAATAGTTAACAAACTCTAAACTTAACTACAAACTAGAACTAAAACTATTCTATAAACCTAACCAAACCAACCCCGAAAGCAAACCGAAAGCTAACGCTAAACTAGCCCAAATTAACTAAAACAAGCCCGAAACTAAACCAAATAACCAAATCTATACGGAGTGAAACCAATAACTAAACCATTAACACATTAACAAAATCCAAACTGAACTACAAACTAGAACTAAAAATATTCCATAAACCTAACCAAACCAACCCCGAAAGCAAACCGAAAGCAAACTCTAAACTAGCCCAAATTAACTAAAACAAGCCCGAAACTAAACAAATTAACCAAATCTATACGGAGTGGAACCAATAACTAAACCATTAACACATTAACAAACTCCAAACTTAACTACAACTAAGAACTAAAACTATTCTATAAACCTAACCAAACCAACCCCAGAGGCGTGTGCAGGATTTTTTCCTGCGGGGGGCTGAATCAAAATCGTTTCGGTAGAGCGAAGCGAGCGGAGAGTCTAACAGCGTTTGGTCCAGGAGGTCTGGGCCTCGGTGGGGGTCCAGGATTTTAAGACCTGAAATCGCCTTTTCTTTCAATTTTCAGACAAGTTTTGCTGCAAAATCAGTTGATATGTAAGGACTCGTAGAGGTTACTCGTGTGCCATATGGCCAAATACAGGCGCGGATCTAGGATTTTTTTTTTTGGGGGGGGGGGGGGGCGTTGTCTCATGCGTGCTGCACAAATTGGTGGCTCCGAGGTGGGTTTAATCTGCAGGCCTACCCAGTCACCTACATGTCAGAGTATCGGGAGGAAACGTCGAAATTAAAGTTAAAGTGGCGTTTTTCCTATACTAGTGTACTTGCAAGTGAGCTCAGTGGGTTTATATTGAGGCCGTTATGTCATCACTTCTATGTCATAAGCTATGCGTGATGGACTGTGCTGTAGAATAGACAAGACATCACAAGCAAATTGCACAGAGCAACATGACAATTAAGAAAAACAAATACCTGTCCCATTGTCGCCAAGTCACTGCATAGTCAGCCGAGCTGTTACGTTTGTACTCGGGTCCGAGTGAAAGTGCACACAAAATCGCAGTATCCTTGAATGTTTTCTAGTTCAGGAATCTGGATTTCAGTAGTACGGCAGGGGTCTACTAGTATACAAATATTGACTGCTTTGAGTGGTATAGTAAAACTAGCCTCCCGAGGTGATCCATGGAGCATTCTATTTTCCCGAGGCGAAGCCGAGGGAAAATATAATGCTCCATGGATCACCGAGGGAGGCTAGTTTTACTATACCGCGAAATAAAGCAGTCAATGTTTGTTTTATAACACCTCACTCACAGATTCTGCACAATTTAAGCTTCCTGAAAGTATAGTAATGACAACAAATCTCCGAATTGTACGTCTCTCGATCATACGTGTACTTTGTTGCCTTGATGAACGGGTGCGAAGGTGACAGAGCAATGTTTACGCAATGCACCGAAACACACGTCTGGGTTTCAGTCACGCTTTCGTTGCTATGCGCATAGTTCGTGTGTTGCTATGCGCATAGTCCTTTTTGCGTGGTATAGTCTTTTTGGATAGCGCAAGTAAAAAATAGTAAAAATAGCAAGTGACACGTGACGCGCTCTCGGCCAATCAAGACACAGAATCTGTGAGTGAGGTTATAATACTAATTCGTTGACATTGCGAACGTCATCAACGTGCCTACACCATTAACATAGAAAAAGCGCACCGTACTACGTACCGGTTGATGAACCTCTGTTGTGTGGTTTCCGGTCGCGGCTCGCTAGCAGCGATAATGTTACAGTCAAACTGAAGGAATGTTGTTGTAGTTCCCCCCCCCCCCCCTGGTGCTGGTGGTAAACGAGCAAGAAATATTGGGAGGGGGAGGGGGCATGTGTCCGAGCCCCCTCCCCCTCCCCCCCCCCCCCCCCCCCCCCCCCCCGCAGATGGCACGTGGTGGTGAATGGACCAGTGAGAGTTTGGCTCTCGCTCATGGTGGCAGCTAAAATAGTTCACATGGCCAGCGCACTCCCGCACAACTACAATTATTTTCTGAACTAAACTCGGGGCTAAGTTCAGAACCCCAACGAAACTGCACTAAGTTCTAGAGATCAGTGTTATATGATACTCTCAAACACTTGAGGAGTTGGGAATCCAATAATTACAGGTAATTGAGTGAAATTACCTCTCATCGTGGGCCCTCGACCTGTCGCGTCTCTGGAAAAGCTGAGGCCGGATTACTCAATCGACTTCTATATCTATGGGCCGTTTTCCGAGTGGCCAAATATACATTCAGACAAAGCTAAATTACAGATAATCGTTTCAACCCCCTTCAGATCTAACCGAGGAATAAACTATTCAACAGAATGAGTTACAACATACAATAAGACCCTGTACCTAGGTTATTTTTAGCGGAGGGCCACCACCGCACCCGTTGTGATCCGTACGTTGTAAACAGCTTACATGGGTAGTTTGTGCTCGTTGCGCTTAAGGAACTACATGTAGGCCCACATGTCATAATTATAACCCATTTCCACACAATATTATACGGCAACGTTTTATGTATACTCTAGGCCTACAAGTTTAAACAATTTCATCGGGTGCAATCCGAATGAGTGAAGGTCTTCTGCTCGGTGGGATCTAGGTCTAACATCATTTATGTCAAGGCATACACATACTCACTAATTTGTTATATGGAAAGAGGTAGGCCCCCCTATAATGATTAAAACAATTGTTTTACTTACCGTTTAACGCTTGCTTGAATATAATGTTTCGAAGCAAGTGGCTATATTTCGGAGAATCTTTTGTAGCTATGATCAAGTTAAGTTCCAAATCTCCTTGACACCTTACAACCATGTAGACAACGATGAAAACACGTTGAACAATGAAAATCATTCAGCTCGTATTAACGTCATTATAGCCAGCACGTCGCCAATTAAAACTATCAACCAATTGGGTCATCATGTTCAGTCAAAGCCGATTGGTTTGATCACCAGTTTCTGCCGATTTAATAATTTTTCTTTCTTTCTCTCTTTCTTTCTGTCCTTTTTCGTTTATATATATATTTATATATTTGTTTCGTTTTTTCTTTCGTTTTTTCTTTCCTCCTTTCTTTCCTCCTTTCCTTCTTTTTTCTCTTTCATTTTTTTGGGGGGGATCCGCGCGTGCGGGGGGCTTCAGCCCCCAAAGCCCCCCCCCCCCCCCCCCCCCCCTGGACACGCCACAGAACCCCGAAAGCAAACCGAAAGCAAACTCACCCAAATTAACCAAAAACTAACACCAAAAACCAACTCTCAATTAAACCAAGAACTAAACCCAAACCACATTCAAATGCAAGGAAATTATGTTATCTTTATTCTTATCTTCATTCTAATGAAACTAAATTTGTCAAAACTTCAAGACTTTCTGAAGTAACTTCGTTCCCCAAATTGAATACCCTTTACAGATTGGTACAAGCCCAGACCGTACGAGATGGTGTCAGGAGACGGTGGGTTATTACGAGCGGTACAGTGTTTACGACGGGACGGGTCAGTGTGGTGGCAGCAACGCGTATTTGGCCGTACGGGGCTGGAGCATGTCGTACGAAGTCACTACGTTCCTGTCCGGGTCTTGCTCGCCCCGGACTTGCAACTTTATGTATCATTGTGTGTGAGGCGAGGTCGTACCCCATCATGGTCCAGTCTGAGAGTCACTCGGTACGACTAATTGTTTTATTTCTAAATATAATTACAAATTACAAGTATTCGAAAAGACATGTACAACTAAAACTAAGTCAAACGATAAAGATGTTTAGACTTTCAAACAAAAGTGTAAATCTAAAAATATGACTGAACCATATTTGTGTCGAAAATTAATATATTTTTGTATCTACATATATATATTTATGTAAAAACGTTCGATCGTTCGTTCGTTCGTTCGTTCGTTCGTTCGTTCGTTCGTTCGTTCGTTCGTTCGTTCGTTCGTTCGTTCGTGTATTTATTTATATAATAGCGCCATGTGTTATGCGATGCTTATTATAAAGCGCTTTATCACCAACTGTATCAAAGCGCTTCATAATATTACCCCGGTCACTGGGCCCAGGAAACATTCCAAATACCATCTCAGCTCCCTGGGGAGTATACAGCTCGATGCTGCCATTTCGGCGCAAAGCAGCTAATAACAACCATCTCTGCCCTCACAGGTACCCATTTACTCCTGGGTGGAGAGAAGCAATAAGTGACAGAGTGCCTTGCCCAAGGGCACACGCAGCCTAGTCCCAGGCCTAGCCTCGTCACCATGGGGACGATAAGCCTCATTATTCGGGGAACATTATCAATTCAATATTTCTACAAATGTTTGGAAAATATATAGTTTGTACATTAATACCTCAACCAAACCAACTTGCACTTGATTCTTTGCTACAACTATATTTTTGTACTAATCGTTTACTGTTACTTAATCTGTTACTTACTGTTACTAATCGTTTACTGTTAAATTATATTTTGTCTTTTTGTGTTACTTTCTTTTAACAGTTCCTAAATTTGTAATCATTTTGAAGGATGAGTATTTTATTATTTTTTAAGATTCTATAGTATAGATGTTTATCTTTATTCAAATAAATCAAAATGGAAGAAAAAACAAACGAAACCAAGCATTGACTACTTATTGGGCAAAAAATATGGTTCACCATTTACCATGCAGCGAACCCCTTTTTGACAACAGAGGGCCTTCATTATGTGTCTCGTGCTTATATTAATTAGTTTTGCCGTTTTCAAGGGTATCTGTGTGTCAGCTCTTTGTTTTTATGAAAATATTTGAAATTTGTAATGTAAATGTAAATTTTGGGTAAATTGTATTGAAATTAGAGGATTCATGACTGTTGTTAGGGTTAATTTGCATACTTTAAAAGTAGACCTGCAACCAAAAAGTTGTTCAAAACATATTTGCACTTAAACTTTCAGCAACAACCGCATTGCATCAGTTCTTCGGGAAATATGGAAAATGTTCAAATGTTTAAAGAAGTGCCGGCAGGTTTTAACAAAATTAACCAAACAGATGTTTGTACACATTAAGACTAGTAAAAAAAAGCAAAAAAGAATTATATAAAAAATGTTGTAGATCAAAAATTGTCTATGACCGTCAGCCAACTCACTTTACCAATTTTCAAACAAGCATTTTGCCGATAGAAAGTTGCACCGCTACAATGCTGTAATGGTTGCTACAATCCTACAATGCTTTAATTTAATTTGATGGCTGTCTCGAATGCCATATGGAGAGTTGTAAATAATTTATTTTTGGTAAATAAAATAAGGAACTGGCAGGTGGGGCGTCTGCGAAAAAGTGATGGCGCCTGTGCGCGCGTGCACGCACACACTAATACTCGACTCAACGACAGAGGGCGCTATATACACAGTGAATTCGTTAGCGACGGCGCGATCATAACAACAACTCGAATTTAGTAAAAACAGACACAGCGCACGTCAGAAAACATCGGGAATTCACTCCTTTAACGTGGATATGTGGATTTTAGGCAACATGCCGTTGTTCACGATGAAATAGTCATGCCAGTAGCGACTGGAATCGATGCTTTCACTGCGTTCGAAAGACAGTTGAGAACTCTTTGCCTCAACGAGTTTCCTTGTGGAAAAGGAACGTGGGTAAGTTCTTATATTCCTCCATGAGATTACCGAGATAACATAGTGACTACAGACCAGACTAGTGTTGTAAACAACTTGAGGTTTCGACTTCGAGTCAAACCTCATCATGGCTTGTTTGTCATTCATTCCTATGATGCATTCGGAATACCGAAAAGATTAGAGCTTATATTCCTCCTTAAAGTTAAGACTCAAGAGTCAAGGACATTTTTGTTATCGTTCCGAAATGACTTTTAGTTTTAACTAACGTTAACAATGGGAGTTTTCTCTGGATTCTAATGTCACTTTAGTAACGTTAAACGTTAGGCGTACCACTTTTTGTTTACAGTTTCTTACAGTAAAAATGTGATTTTCGTACTCATTTTACGGTCATGACGGTCGGTGTCATGCAAATATGGTAATGAAATGTTGCATGTTCACGGTGATTGCCTTCTTTTTTTGTGTCGCATTTTGTCGTCTTTTATATCATCATTTTACCCAAAATGTAAATTTGGGGTAAATCGTATTGAAATTAGAGGATTCAGGACGATTGTTATGGTTAATTTGCATACTGAAAATGACTATTGTTGTTGTATCGTTACTTAAGTTACAGTAGACCTGCAACCAAAAATTTGTTCCAAACATAGTTGCACTTAAAATGTGAAATTCTCTTCTAAAGTGTCGCACTGTTTGCGTGAGAGCCAAGTTCTAGTTGCCAGTTCTTACGATTGTCTTCTCTACTTTTCTTTATTTCAGAGAACATCAAATGAAAAGAGCCTGTCTGAATCGAGGTTTAATGTCACCCTAAAAGGTACGATTTAGTATAAAGATGCAGTTGTAAAGATGTCAAGATGTGTTCTTGAAAAATAGGTCAAGTAAAAAAATTAACTAGCCTAGTTTCTTGTCTCAGCCTGTTTCTTTTTCCCCACCACCTTCCTTTGCAAAAGTGTTGTCAATATTGTCTTTTTGTTTGTTTTCAACAGAATTGTGGCAATGTAAAAAGGGTTACTGTTCTATTATTTTCTTGTTGTTTTACAGACTATGGGGCTGGCAAGGAACAAGAGGAGACGTTGGAAGAGCTTATTTCATCGCCGTTTTCTCCTTACAGCGCAGATTACAGCTGGAGTTTGGAGGCCAAGGAGCTTAGAGACCTGGCTGTCAAGAGCCCCTGGCTCATCAATAGGGAGTTCATCCTCGGTCACTTCAAGTCACTCAGGATTGTGGACAAGAACGTGAGTACAAACAAATATTGATGTGTGAGTTAAAGTACCTCAACAGTCCCAAATCCTTGAAAAATTTATCATGAGATTTTAAGGGTTTTTGTATTATAAAGAATTAGGATTTCTTATTTTACTTCACATGTAGGTTTAACAAAATCGGTAGAACTTATTTCAGATATTTTGATGGATGCTCAAGCTTACTGTTGCCTATATTTTTTATCTGTGTATTCTCAGGTCAGTACAGTCGATGCAGGCCTGCTAAACTTTAGCAATTTGGAAGAACTAACTCTCAGCGTCAACAAGCTGCAGACGGTGGACACGTGCAATATTCCCAGCTCGCTAAAGGTGGGTTCTGATTTGTTTAATCAGATGTGATGCAGAAATCACCAAAAACAAAACTTAAGTTGAGGCTTTTATCTTGACATGAAACTGTTTCGACAGGAGTTTTCTATTTAAAATTGAAAACATTTACTCGCAAAGCCCTTCACTGTCGCAAAATTTAAAATGAGGGGAAAAGATAAAACTGCTGAGTTCTCAGAAATGACTGAGTTCTCAGAAAAAATTGTAGCCAGTTTACAAGAAGCAGTTTCTTTTAATTGTCAACTAGTTAGCTTACTTTCTAACAAATTTGTAAAAAATTTCCCATGCGATGGTTTAAATGGGGAACTCCCACGTAGGGCTGGATATACCTCAGTTGCTGGAGCACCAGTTTGGTAGTCCACAGGTCAGAGGTTAAGACCCCACTCCAGTCATGTCCTCAACATTGCCCATATTGGGGATTTATCATTTCAAAATAAAGCGTGAAGTATTGCTCATTATTATATTATTATTATTATTATTTGGTCATTTGGCCAATCCAGTGACAGCTTGTGAACCAACTCATGAATTATTCACACCATTGCTCACAGGTTTTAGAGCTTGTGGCCAATCAGATCAGTGATCTGGAACCCCTGTGCCACAAGCCGCCGCCCACTTTGAACCATCTAGGCTTGGGTCTCAATAGAATCTCTGCCCTCCATGATTACATAACAGGAACTCACTGGTAAGCTTGAAACATGATGTCACAAAAGTTGAACTTAAAGGGATCGTATACGTTTGGTAATTGAAACCCACTGTTTGTTTCAATCCTATATAGTTATAGATATATACCATAAAACTAACCTGTCAAAATTTAATTTCAAAGAGTGGTAGCGATTTTGAGATATTGCCGAAAATCTGGAGCAGTTATGTCCACGCAGGAAGAATAATCTGCATTGGAATACACACTCTGAGAAACGTCACTGCAGTAACGCTTCTCAGATTCAAATTTTTGGGGATAAAAAGTGATATCTTTTTTCATAACCGCAGTACTTCGAAGTGAAAAGTTTCTAAAAATGTATTATACTATCCAAAGCTGCTGTACTTCTTACCAAGTTAGTTTTTATTGTCATTAATTTTTGGAGTAATTACCAAACGTATACGATCCCTTTAAGAAATAGCACTGCCATTTTTAAAACACAGCATCAACTTCAGCTGTGGCTTCTTTTGTGATTATTTTGACATTGACTCCTCTTGTTCGTTGTTTCCTAGGCCCAATCTGCTATCATTGGACTTAAGTCATAACAATCTCTGTGATCTGGTTGAAGTGGTACAGACATTAACAGCGCTTCCTAAACTCAGAAATCTGGTCTTGTTGGGCAACCCTCTCGCAGTAAGTACTAAAGAAATATTTTGTTTTGGCCGAAGAAAAGAAAATACTTCTGCTTCTGCTTCTATTTTTTATCGCCTGTGTAATTGTTGATTTGATGATTTGAAAAACTGTCATTTGATTGCAGTTGGTTTAAAAAGAAGGTCAAATTTGTTAAAACATACATTTTACAACACACTGCATTTGAATATTTGATATAAAATTACCACTTACAATATCACAGTATAAGGCATTGATAAATTCACCTAAACATCTCATTGTCATATTTCAAAACATATACATCTATGTGCATATAAAATACAATTGTTTTTCTTTCTTTTTGTTTATTTAGTTGATTCCAGGATATCGTGGATTGATCATTGATAGTCTGCGTAGCTTGTCTATTCTGGACGATCTGGGCATCTCGGCGGATGAGAAGCACCACTTCAAAGGGCTGGCACGTAAACTTGGTCAGTTTGTATCAGAGTTGTGATAAATAAAACCACCAAAAGTCATCACAAGTCCATCTCAAACCAATCTTAAATCCTTCAAGTCAACTCAAGATACTTAAATGCACTCTGACACAGGGATTTCTTTGTTATTGTTCATCCCTTGAACCCAACTTGCTAATTTTCCAAATTAGTTGGTATATAAAGGTTAGGTCAAAGGTCACATCAGAAGCTATGAATATTCATACATTATGATTATGTGAACAATTCTCAAGTTACTCCCTTTTCTGGTTCACAGAGTACATTTTGGATGAAGCAAAAGTGACTGTCAAGGTCGGCATGGTAACGGGAATACCGATGCCACCAGAGCTTCAGGTATTTTTTACAATTTGTAATTAATAGTTAATTATTATATATTTTTTTTTTTCCCTTAATTATATGTTAAATTTGTTTTATACTCAAATTCATTATTTTTTTCCAATTAATGCATTGAGGGCAATGCTTGCATAAAAGGTAATTGTAAAGTAAAAAAATCAAATTTCTTGCAGACGACAGAGGAACAGCCTGAGTTTCCCATTGTGACTCGCACATACTACGTGGAGTATATGTTCTTGGAGGATTTCCAGGCTAGGGCTAGCTCCGTCCAGAGTAAAGATGTCTCATCGGCTTTGACAGACAAGGAAAATGTGGAACGGGAGAAGGACGACGTGGTAAGTCTTTGATTTCTATCTTTCAGTTTTTAGAACAAGCAAAAAAGCAAGATATTATGAGATACTGATACGTCAGTTCAGTAATCCTACACATATGATATGTGTGCCGAGCGGTTAAGAGCTGGGTTTTCTGTTCCGCAGAGCGTGAGTTCGAGTCCCGGTGTCGACACGTGTGTCCTTAAGCAAGGCAATTCAACAACTATTGCTTCGTCCTTCGGATGGGACGTAAAGTTGTAGGTCCCGTGTGTTGTATAATTTATAATGTGTGTATATATCTTTCCCATTATAACATTATAAAATTGTATAATGCACGTAAAAGAACCCAGAACACTTATCGCTAAGAGAAGGGGTTTGCCCCGGTGTTCCTGGCCGACACAGCCTCTGTCTACAGGGTTCTTCTGGCTTACGAGCTACAGTGCCTTGAGCGCTTTTGAAGGATCCTTGGTTTCATTACCAAAAAATAATAATAATAATAATAATAATAATAATATATATTACTCCAAATGGGCACTTTGGGAGACAATCCCATAGAGTCGTGCACAATCTTTATTGTAACCTAACCCGTTTTTACCTGGAGCTTTTTCCACGAAATTTCATATTTATGCTATTTAGACCCAAATCTGTCTTCTCCGAGCAAAAATAACTCCCAAATATCGTTTTGTGGGGTAGCTAGACACTTAGGGAGACACTGAAATGTCTCCCTAAGTGCCACTGTCTCCCAAGTGAATCAAAACTATCGCTAATTTGTCTCCCAAAGTGCCCATTAAGTAAAATATAAGTCTCCATTGTTCTTGTTATTATTCTAGGCTCAAGTGCCAGAAATCGCCGTTGACAACCAACAGGACACGACGACTGATCAAGGTAGTAAGCGATCAATTCATAATAAAATAAATTGATTACATTGAATGTCGATTGATAAATCCATTGTGCAGCAGTGCTCGGTAATCAGGTTAAACTGCCAATATCTATCCTAGGTTTTATTGATAATAACAATGCAGTCCAAAACACTTAATACCAACGTTTAAAAGTGCTTTGCAATTATTACCCCTGCACATAACGCCAAGGCAACTTTTCTACAGCAGGTACCCATTTGTACTCCTGGGTGGATAGATACAATTGTGGTAAAGAGTCTTGCTCAAGAACATAACCACTTGTTCCCTATCAAGGTGGAATCTCTTGTACCATTGCACATGAGTCTGTTCCATAATCATTGAACAATGGAGCTGCACAGGTTTCATTTGCACTTAAATATTATCTTACATGTGCAAGTTATGCCTTAACTCAACCACAAGAAAATCCAAGAGCGCCCTCAACTGTCCATGCATAGATCCATTGTATAATTCCACCCAACCAATGTCCTCATCCCAAAAGGTACCTTCTTCACCGAAGCAGACGAGGATCCTACTAAACCTCCCCCGTCAGCCACTAATGGTACGGACCACTCCCCATCTCCACCACCAATTCTCCAGCTCATACCATACCGGACAGAGGGGTTGCAGTGGTCAGGGGAGGGGCTGGAGTTTGGCTGGGAGAAGGAGTTGGTGATTGACGATTTGCCAGCATTAAAGGAATTCTTCAAGCGAGGAATGCAGATTACAGTCAAAGAGGATAAGGTAAAAAACCTTTCTCTGAAACTGAGATTGTCGTTTTGAAGCTGTTCCTACACCATGTTTTGTTAGCTCAGCAGGTCATTTTGATCCAGTCAGTAAAAGCCCAGTTCAATTCATTCTTCTACAAATACATTTTTTGAAACATACATTTCACGTTTATAACCCAATTCAATTCAATTCAAGCTCTCACAATATACTTTTTGAACATTTGCGACGTCCACATTGTACGTTTATAACCCACTTCAATTTATGCTTCTACAATATACTTTTTGACTATTTGCAACGTGTACATCGCACGTTTATAACCCAATTCAATTCATGCTTCCACAAATATACTCTTTGACCATGCAGCTTATACAACTTTAGCCCCGCCCATAATTGTGCATAATATGCAAATTGTGTTTGGGGCTTAAGTTGCGTGTGCTACATTCTCAAATAGTGGGCGGAGCCAAATTTGCATGCACTGTATGGTCAAAGTGGGTGGGCGGAGCTAAATTTGCATGCACCACATGGCCAAGAAGTGTTTATGAATGGGATCGTTAAACTCTAAGATATTGGTGATATCTCGTTTTTTAGGGAGTGAAAATTGCACCATCTTTTTCGTTGTATTGTCCAGCACTAATAGTATTCTATGTCTACAACCCAAAGGTCTTCATATTGTCTAATTAGGCTTCTTTTTATTTAATTTTACTTTCAGTAAATTAATTGGGCACTTTGCCGAAAATTTATTATTCTAATCCTCCAAGGTATTTGTGAAGGAGTTTGTTGGATTTAACAACTTTCAAAGTTGATAACAGCATTGTTCTATCCATAATTACTATTTGTATTAATAATTTGCCTTTTGTTTATTGCAGGTATTGTCTGTACCAGCTGATCAGGACGGAGAGGAGAGAGCTAGTGAGGCTGGCAAGAAGGGCGCAGGAGGGGGCCCTAAATCAGCCAGAACGGGCAAAGATAGCAAGAGTGAAAAGGCAGACAAACCTAAAGTCAGTCAAATATACAACCTTCTATGTCAATTTCCAATTTATTTTTAATTTTTTTTTTTTAATTTTTTTTTTTTTTTTTTTTTTGGGGGGGGGGATTGGGGAAAGTTGGGAGGAATAACAAAATAACCACACAAAATGCCAATACAACCAGCTAGTATATATGGGCGTAAATCCGGGGTTGGCAGTTTTCTTGTGGTGTCCACCCCCCCACTTTTCAAATGTTTATGGCCAGGTGGATTTTGGGTCAATAAATCCCCACCCCCCCCCCCCCCCCCCGATACACATTGTCACCACTGCTAGTATCCCCATACTTGCACCATTCCTAATGGTTTGTACACCCAAGTTACAGCCTACATAATCTCCTTTACTGCATGGCTATAAAACAAATGACCCATCACCGGTAATCCTTTGGTTAGTGCACTGCAATTCCAATCCCTCTAGCTGGTTCCCTGATCAGGCTTTCTCTGTTTTTATCCGCATTTGCGAAGGAGAAAGCAGGAGGTGGGAAGAAGAAGAAAAAGGAGCCAGAGATTGAGCTGCTACACTCCCTACCAGAGATCACCATCTTGGGGTCGTACACCGTGGACTTGGCAGGATTCATGGATGGAGACTACCACTTTGAAGAGACTTGTACATGTGGGGGCGGGGCCTTAGATGTGGGGGAGGAGGGGGAAGTTGAAGAAAAGAAAGACGACGGCTCTGACTCCAAAAAGGTAGAAAATTTTCACTCAGAAATTAATTTTTGTAACTAGTTCGCGCCAGGATTATTTTAAGATCGACCAAGCCCAGTTTTTTTCACAAAACTCGATCTGAGGCGGGTTTAGACCGATATCAGTGGGAAGCACACCCATGAGATTTCCGGCCTCGCTCGCTGCTGACAGATATTTCCGGACTTGTTCGTGGCGTGTTTATCTGTCATCCGTTTTGAATCTCGTAAAAACTTTGAGTTTATATACGTCATCCGACGCAAACTGGTTAATAGATTGCTGTATTGCAATTTATTTCTTTAACAATAAATCTGCTGAAACATTGCTTTGAAAATATTTTGGAAAAATAAATGATTACAAAAAGATTTTGTTTACGAGCAAATGATGCCCAAGTAACTCAATGTTATCAGCAGAAATCAGCAAAAAATCGGTCAAATGTTGTGTTTAGCAGCTTCATAAAATGTGCAAAAACAGGTTCACATTAAAAATTTGGGATGACTACCTTTTTTTTTTCAGGACAAAAAAAAAAAAAAGGAAAGCGGTGAAACTTCAAAAACTAAGAAGGGAAAAGATGCCAAGGAAAAAGACAAGGATAAGGACAAAGGTAGGAAACGATTGTACGTTGGGGAAGATGTTTGTTTGTTTTTCGTTAATTGTTGTGCTATTGGTAGTTTTTAACCCCTTGATGTCAGTATTCAATTCCTCATTGCATTGATTACACTCATGACTACACAACAGCATTTGTCTAGCAGCTGCATTGCACAATGGACCTGAGCGTGCAGCTGTCACACAGGCCGTGTTCCACAGCATAGCACGGCGGCCAACAGCATTCTGGACAGATTAGTGGGCCACGGCCATGGTCACTCTCCAGAGTTAAGGGGTTAAAAATGCACAGGATTTTCATGTAAAAAGAATTGTGGTGTATTTTTTAATTTTTAAATTTTTAAATTTTTTTCAGGCAAGAAACCTGGCAAACCTGAGAAAAAGGAATCCAAGGTGAAACGACCCGAGTCTCAAGCCAGTGAATATGAGGAGAGACTAACTCCGCCCCCTCCATTGAATGTACACATCCAGGTAAGACAGACTCCGCCCCTCTACTGAATATATATACATTAGACATCTAGTACAGGCAGACTCCGCCCCTCTACTGAATATATACATATATCTGCAGGCCTTAAAATGACTTCTCGCATTAAAGTCTTCAAAAGCATTAACAAGTATTAAATCGCCTTATCTAAGATCGAAAGAAAATGGATGAAGTTAATAATGACTTACTATTATAATTACACGGTGTTTACAAAAAATAATAATCAATTGATGCACCTATCAATTTTTTTCTGTAAAGCTGATTGCATTTGGCAGACAACCTTCAATAATTTTACTGAGCGTTTTAAACCCAGGATCCAAGATAAAAACATACATCTAGCGTCAGACCGTTTACTTTAAGTCTTAAATTTGACTTTGTTAAAACATACGTTTAAATCGGTCTCCACCCTTTAATATGGTTGGTTAAATTAATTGCTGATTCTCCATTTATCCTTAAACTTTCTCACAGGTTGAGCTCCATCACTGGTTGACGGCCAGGGACTCCCTCCCCGACCCACCGGTGGTCAAACTAATACAGGAGGAGGGTAGGAAGATTGAGGCGGGGACATAAGGAGAAATGGGAGGGGCTTGTCACAAGACAGATAAAGCAATAACATTGCAGAAAGGTGGGAGGAGTTATATAATTTGGATGGGCGTTTCAAGAAGGAATATGAATTGAGGTTGGGATACAAGGATTCATTATGACAATCAATATTCATAGGCGTGGATTGCTTGTTAATATATTTTGGCTAATTTAAACAAATTGGATATGTTCACCCAAAAAATAAATAAAAATGGTCTAACCAGATGTTTGGACTCTGTTAATATTTAAAGACAAAATGTTTCCAAGATATTCCGATTTTGTACACGATTATACTCGAATTTTTTTTTTTAGGATGTTTGGACAAAATGGGAGGACCTAAGGTTTATATACAACGTTCGAGAATTTGTTCTTCAAGAGCAAATAGCTCAAGCGGATGATCACAGGACTGCAGTGCCAAGGGTCTGGGGTTCAAACCCAGGTGGTGCCAGGGAAAAAAGGATTTAAAAAAAATATGTGAGCGGAAAAAGTGTGGAAAGTCCTGGGTTGAAGCATGACATCCTCAGGATGCTCCCAGGACCAGAGCCCGGAAAGATATGGGTACAGGTCCCAGGAAGAGGGAGGGGGGTCCATGGGAAGAGAAGAGGGAGAGGGAGGGGGGTCCATGGGAAGAGAAGAGGGGAGGGGGGGAGGGGGGGGTCCCTGGGAAGAGAGGGTTCCTGGGGAGGGGGTTTTAACTATTGTTGAAATATAGACATCTCCAAACTTTTAATTTTTAGAAAATTTGGGCATAGGTTCCCCTCCTGTGAATGGTGGTTGAACCAGGGAACGTAATTTAGACTTAGTTAATTTTTTTAAGAAATAATAAAAAGGAACAAGCCTATTACAGTTTTAACTTATATAACTTTACAAGACCATGCTTTTTATTTCTCCATTTGTTACAAAATAAAACAGTGCATTACAAGTTGCCCGTTGGCACCTTTTAAAGGTTTACAACAGAGCTCATCAAATTTAGAACATTTTACCGAATGAACAACAGAAGCATATGCGAGGCGTTTCAGCAAAATGAGATGGAACTGGGAACTGGGAACTGGCAAGTTATGAATAGGCAATTTTAATTTGTAGAATTATTGATATTGGTACTTTGGCATGCCTTCTACTTTTTGCTAAGAAATAGTATGTACAGTGAATAAAAGCGTTTTTAAGGAAAAATATTTTCATTTTTCCATATCACATGTATAAAACATGAAACTTCAAAGACCTTTTTCTTAATATTTTTTTGGGTAAATGTGAGCTTAAAACAGCCATAACTAGTTAATGGAACAAACTGCATTGTAAGAATTGTATGCTCATGCCAATTTCTAAGAACACTTATTTCAAGCTCTGCCCAGTTCCATCTAATTTTACCAGAACCCCCTTGCATATTTGAATTTCAAATGTGTTATGTTCGAGATTAGAGGAGGGGGATTTTTATTTATTAATTTTCAGATTTTGGAATATTTCTGGGAAAACATGTTGAAAAGTGCCTCTTTCCAGCAAAACTATTTTAGAACAAATAAAAATTTAGGAAAGAATGTTGCAACCAGATACCATCTCGGCAAATATGTACAAAATCTATGGAGAGTCGAGAACATTTCAAAAGTGTTTTCTAGCAAATTGGAAATGTTTCTTGTTCCCAGATTAATTTTTTTCCAATTTATTTTGCAATAACTGACCTCCAATTGAGATGGTGTCAAGATGCAACGTTCTTTCCAAACTTTCTAATTAAATGCACTTCATAATAACTTGCTAAACACAACTTTCAGAAAACTATTTGTAACCTGTTCCAACGAAACCCGGACAATGTGTTGTATTACAATGTACTCGTAAAAGTCATTTCGGGGTGGATTTTACCATTTTGAGGTTTTGGGTTTTTCTGAATCAAACTATTAATCTTCAATCTCCCCAAACTTGAACATAATTCGTCACCCAGAAGTGTGGTTTTTCTTCCTGATTTGTTTGAAACAATTTTGTATCAAAAAAATACGCTTTTCTGAACTTCAAAGCTGTTTCTCATAATTAGGTCGCCAGGGCTTTATCACTAAATTCTTCAACCAGGGGAGATAGGGTGGTGGTACATATGTAAATAATACATCATTTTAAAGCCGAGAACCTAGAGAATTTAAAAAAAGCAAAATCTAAAAAAAAAAAATTGTGTACTTTGTCTGGGTTTCGTTGGAGCAGGTCACATATAGACAGCCTTTCACAACGGTTCTAAAATAGTTGATTGGGTATTTATTTGCCTTTGGTTTGGTTAGATAATAAATGACCAGGGTTTACTTACAGCAAAATACCCGATAGTCAGCAAGATGACAAACATTGCCATGGCGACCGTGTAAATCCGCGAGTCGCCCTGGAAACGCAGAGACAACAGAAAGAACATCTCCTCGCTACATTGGTCGTAGTCGCAGCGTCTTGGGCTTTGATGCTCGGTTACACTAGAAGAAAAGAAAAAAAGTCCATTAAATTCAGGTAGAGCTGACCTATCTAACCCGATAGCACAAAAAGAGCGTAAAGTAGCACCAAGGTTTACCCAATTACATGTACAAGTAAAGAGAAAAAACAATTTTCACCGAGAAGTCAATTTTGATATGTTAACTTTCTATTTGAAAAACTATTCTGTAATCCCAAAATTATTAACCAGTTTGCGCCGGGATTATTTTAACATCACCGAGCCGACGGGCGGGATTATTTTTAACGAAAATTGATCCGAGGCGGGTTTGGAGATGAGAATGCTGCGTGAAGCTGGTCGCTGGGGCGTGGAGGTTAGGATGCTTGAAGTATAGGTTATCGAGGTGGAATCCGATGTCGTGTGGGACGGTTTGATGCCTTTGTATCTTAATTACCTCTTGGATGCTGCATAGGATCTTGAAGTAGAGGGCACCAGATGTCGCGAGGTGGATTTTGATGTTTTGTGGGACATTGCGATGCCTATGTATCTCAATGTCCTATCGGATCCTGCATCAGAGCCAGTTCTTGACCGGGACAATCTGAGCCGAGTCTCAACTAATGAGGTGGTCTGTTTTATGTGCATGCTTGACGATAGCTGACTTGTTGAAATCCCCTCGTCGTCCTTGTACCCAGTGTTCTTTCAATATGTTAGGAAGTTTCCTCCCGGTCTCCCCTATGTATACTTTGCTGCACCCACAGGGGATGCAGTAGGCATGATTTGTGTTTTTTTGTACTGTAAATTGCTAAATCGTTGGGAGAAACTTACGTAAAGGTTACAGTGCTTGACACTGCAAAGGACTGGACCCACTCTGAGGTCTCATTGGAGGTCTGATCAAGATGACAGGCAAAACCATCTGCTCCGATACAATTAAGTTTGACGGTAGACTTGGTGTATCTGTGGAAACCACAAATTATCAGATTCATTAAATTAAATGGGTCATGAAATGATTTACAAGAAATGCCTTGGATTTTTACAAAGAAATACAACGTGAATTTTGGTTTATAATGCTTGGTGGCAGAGTAAAGTGAAACGTTAACTTTTTATTGACAGAAAACATGGACAATTTATGACTGATGAAAGTTTGAAATGAAATTAATTCAAAAATGGAAATGTTTGTTTTATTGAACTAAATCTTTGCAGAAGTCTTTAATTAAACCTAAATAAGCTTAGGGTCCTGTCTGATCTTGGAACTACAATGACACATTTTTATTGAATTTAGAGGGATTGTAGAGATTTTCGGGCTTATTAAACAGCTTTAGATACAGTTTTAGTTCAGACAAAGCATTTTTTTTAATGTTAAAAGTTTGCAAGAATGCTAAGTCTAATACATGTATTAGGAAAAAAAAAAAAATTAAATTGTAACAGCCTTTAAAACATTGACACGCAAAAATAATTTAAATTCAGATCAAGGTATTATTAATAATAAAGTAAAATTCCCTATGGCCTAGAACTAAACAAATTGAGTAGTGAATTACAAACAGTTCAGGTCAGAAACGTACGTTACGTATGCAGCCAAGATCTCGCGTTGGATGACCGAGCCGTACTCGCCAGCTTTTGCATACAGGATTTCAATGTTGACCGCCGTTGGTACGTCGTAGCACAGTCCCTGCAGGAGGTCAATTGGACTTGGCTGCGTCTTATTGATGAACTCTGGTGTTGTTGCCTCATCTGTCGCCATGGCAATAGTTGTAGGGAGAAGCTCAGTTGGGACGACTCCTTCCTCAGAGCTGATGAGGATTTGAAAACAAAGTGTGGATGCCGGGATCAGGATTGCGACATTGTATTAATTGGTTAAAATTTGGTCATAAACTATTTTTCAATGGGGCATAGGCATTTTTCAAAATGGTGATAGGCGATAGTTTGTTGATGTAATTATTTCCCAACAGTTAGGGATTACCCTGAAACAAATCAAACAGAAAACTAATGATGAAATAAGCTTTAATTTGATTGGTGTCTCAAAAACTTTGGAGAGTTGTACTTTTTCCAATCTTGAGAAGCGGAGTAATTTTTCACCAAGGTCTGCAACCAGCAGACAGAAAGCACCTTAAATCAACATTACCAGTGGCACCTTGTGGCACCTTAAGATCCTTGTCACCTTAAGTGGCACCTTGTTTTTAAGATCCTTGTCAATGTCAACCAGTCACATGTTTCAGATGGTCAAAAGAAGTACTTTGGATTTCAAGTTAGAGATAATGACGATGCAAATTACCTGAAAATAGGGGCCCAGTTATTTTGGTTTAAAGTGTCTGCGTTGCCCACTTTGCCGATCTTATCTGCTGCCACCGTGGACCGTAGTTCAGTCAGCATGGCTTGGCGTAACGTAGTGCAGTTACTAAGACGTGTCCATCCTAGCCTGAGAATGCAGCCTGAGATATGATCCTCACCAAACGTCACGTCAGTAAGGCTGGACTGGGTGCAAAGACTACCTGGACCTAACGGCAAGAAAGCCAAATAAAGAGGATGCATAAACTGCTAAGTTCTGAGCATTGTATTTGTCTGCTTAACCCGTTCGTGCCGGATGACGTATATAAACGCAAAGTTGTTTTCCCCAGATTCAAAACGGATGACGCATAAACACACCTTGAGCAAGGCCGGATATGTCTGTCAGCAGCGAGCATGGCCGGAAATGCGTGGGTGTGCTTCCCGGTACTATCGGCCTGAACCCGCTTCAGATCGAATTTTGTTAAAAAATAATCCCGCGCGTCGGCTCAGTGATGTTAAAAATAATCCCGGCACGAGCTGGTTAATGGCTGTATGAAACTAAGCCAAGCTTTTAAAAACAAAATACAATAAATGTGAGCCTACCTGGTACCCAGACTCTCAGTCTGTTAGCCTCTGCATCATCAATCCGAACAAAGTCTCCAGGCTGAGGGGGCTGCACAGTTGCACAATAACCGGTGGCGTTGCACTCGACTAGCGGGTTAAAGATGGCAAGACCAGACAAGACCCTCTCACTAGTAATGTAGCCGGGGTTTCCAGAGCGAGTTTCTTGTGGGGCGACTTCAGGTGGATCGACTGGGGTGGGGTCGGTGAGGGGCGTTGGGAGGTACGTAAACATGACTGTGAAACGCTGGGTGAAGGGTAAAGGGGAATTGGTCTGGGTGGTGCCCCCATCAGGGGAGCCTGTTGTAATTTCAGGGGTCATTGTTGCTGCGATGCTCGAGTTGTCAGTCACGCGAGTCGTTGGAGTATCGGTAGTCAGCTGACCTGCGGTCGTCTGTGCTTGGGTCGTTGGTGATACAGTGGTCAGGGTTTCGGTTATTTGTGCAGCAGTTATCGCGACCAAAGTAGCAGGTTGCGGCGTTTGTCCAGGAGCACCTGTGGTGAAGTTTGTTAAAACTGTGTTGTTTTCGTTAACGGTAGTCATATCTGTTGTGCTGCCGGGTGCAGTGGTGGGCTCAATTGGGGGTGGGGTGACAAACGTTGGTTCTTCCTCGCCAGATGAGGTTGAGGAGGACGTGGGTGATAGGGCAACGGTGCCCAAAATAATAACAGCATCTAATTGGACGATTTGGTTCCCGCGCCAGAAGAGCTCGTAGCGGACGTCAAGGATTGCGCTGGTGCAGAGGTACGTTGCATCGTTGTATTCAGGGATTGGTGGCAGGGTGTAACCATCATCCCAAGCACAGCGGGCAGGTAGAGGGACGGTACTGCCCCCGCTATCTTCCGGGAAGAAAGATTCTCCAGTTGGGGGGAAGAGGTCACCGACCCCTGTACTGGGTGTGACATACAGAGTGATGTCATCTGTGCAGTGGTATCGCACAGTTGTTAGAGTCGCCACACTTCTCCCGTAAGCCGCCAGAATGCTCGGTGCGTTTGGGCACGGCGGGTAGCTCATGTTGGTCGACAGGACATACGCGCGGGCACTCAGCACCGACGATTCCACGCACAGACCCTGAATTGGAGTCACATCGCACCGGGAAGCGGCGTCAACTTGGAATTGGATCGGTGACAACCACGAACATCCTCCATTTGGATCCACCTCGGGCAAAGCCAGGAAACCTCTCGCATTCGTCTCGAAGAGAGTCTGAACTGGAAATCCAAACTTGTAGCCTCCGCTACCTGCATTCTGGAAGTCCAGAGAACGTTGCTGGGTATCCTCAAAACTTGTTGTGCCCTGAATGTCTGAAGGGATTGCTTTGAGGTTGTTATAACCTGCAGTGTCCCGTGCAGCAGCTCTTGCGGTGTAAAACAAACCTAGGAAAGGACTATTGTCCATTTGCACACAGAGGAATGGGAAATAGTCTGGTCGGTAGACATCTCTATTGAAACAATTATAAGCGTGGTGTTTTGTAAAATTGCCTCCTGGTATCCCAGGAATACAGCTGAACTTAGTGATGTCTTCTTCTGTACAGAGCTAGAAGATACACACAAAAACAGAACATAGAAAGTTTGCTGTAAAATACACACGAGGATTGTTATCGAACCTCAAGTCTCATCTACTTTTGCAATAATACCCCCCTTTTACATTGCCTGCAATTGAACTTCAGACTTTCAAATGATTTTTTTACAATTCCAGCCATTTTTAAAAGTTTATCTCGAACAATCAATACTTAAACTTTGACCGACCATGATATGAACGTTACAATAGTACAGACTTCAATAGAGTTACAATAGACTTCAACTTTGCATACAAGACAAATTCTTCGAGCTAAAACTTTTCTTGCCACTTAACTAACAGAGTTATGTGCTTAGCAGATTTGTGTAACATATAAAAATACATTTAACAAGTTCACGATGTCGGCCCGCACCCATCTCAGATTGAGTTAAAGGGATCGTATACGTTTGGTAATTGGAACCCATTGTTTGATTCAATCCTATATAGTTATAGATATATACCATAAAACTAACCCGTAACAATTTCATTTCAAAAGGTGGTAGCGATTTTGAGATATTGCCGATAATCTGGAGCGGTTATGTCCACGCAGGAAGAATAATCTGCATTGGAATACACAATCTGAGAAACGTCACTGCAGTAACGCTTCTCAAATTCAAATTTTTGGGGATAAGTGAAGTGAAAAGTTTCAAAAAATGTATTATATTATTCAAAGCTGCTGTACTTCTTACCAAGTAAGTTTTTATTGCCATTAATTTTTGGAGTAATTACCAAACGTATACGATTCCTTTAAAGTCAAGTTTGAGTCATACCGGATCACAGCAGCAATTAACGTCACAACCATTAGTTGTTAGGTCACATGGACAGGGGGAGACTTCAGTATATGCTGGGTTGGTAATGACGGTCTCTGTCTGCAAATCTGTGGCCGCTGAAATCAAAGAAAGGTATAGTATTATTATTTGTTAGTGCTCACATTGTTTAGAAAACCTTTCCATTTTTTTTTTTAGATTTAAAAGTGAACAAAAAAATTGGCAAGGCAGGACTCGAACCTGCGACCTCCGGAATACCGGACCGGCGCTCTACCAACTGAGCTATCTTGCCCTATGTTGGCGGTCTCCTAAATTGTCAGTATCTTAGTTCGAGAGCGCGAGTAAGAGTCATAAACACCAGAATGCTGTGTGGCCAGGGATAACAATTAATTACGATACAACCTAGGAAGCGACATTGTGGGGATCATAATTAGTCGTATCCTCATTGATTGAGGTCCGGTGTTCTGGAAGTCGCAAGTTCAAGTCCCACTTTGCCAATTTCTTTGTTCACTTTGAAGTATATGCAAATTTACCTAGTCCCTTGTGGTTTATTTGTGTATTGTTTTATTAGAATTAGAATTGATGGTTATGGCTACGATTTGCCAATGCGTGCAATGGAGATTAGCCATAGCCACATGCCTATTTATCAGACAGTAATCATACCTGTAGCACTGGTCCAGTTGATGGACATAGCCGCAGCCACTTCCACCCTTGCTACGGCCGAAGTAGACAAGCCTGTATACTTGGGGCTCGTGTTCAGGTCTGGAGTGGCACAGCAACGCACCAGCAGTCCGCCCTGGATACCAATGCCAGCGTTGCGTAGCCAAACGTCCAACGATTTGGCAATGTCTCCCTCTTGGAACACGATCTGCGGCTGGGTCAGGACCCATGTGGCTGTGTCGTTGGCTGGAGCAGGGACGGGTGTGGCAGGGACGGGTGTGGCAGGTACGGGTGTGGCAGGTACGGGTGTGGCAGGTACGGGTGTGGCAGGTACGGGTGTAGTCGGTATGGGTGTGGCAAGTACGGGTGTAGTCGGTGCGGGCGTTGTTAATCCCAGAGACATGGTGTTAGGCAATAAAGTCGCATTTGTTATCATGTCCATTAGGCCGGTAGTTACAACAGTATCTATGAATTCAACAAAAAAGAATGTCTTGAGATATTCTGGTGAATTTTTTTATATTTAGTAAGCTAGCAGATTAGCATTAAAGGTAGTATACGCCATTGGCAGTTGCTTGAATTATCAGGATTAGGTTGATTCGGGGGTTGTATTTTATAATAAATATCGTTTAACTGACATGTCCGAAGTTTTACAATCATGGATGCTGAGAAAAAAGCAAGAAAAACAGCGTTCGTTTTCAACTGGCGTCGAGCAGTGGTTCTTATGTTGTTCTTTTGCGATCGCTGTCCGGCTGTCTGAACAATTACTGGATATCTAGCGCAATCATTTTGCTGGATGCCTACAATCATTATTTACTTTTAAATAAGTAAGATATTTCTTAATAATTGGGTAGTAAAAAGGTGTATCCTACATTTAGGAATCGCAAACAACTATCTAAACAAAAACTATAGTCTACTTAGCAGTCCGAGTTCTAAGCACACACAAAATGCAATGTGTTGATAAGCATGATTGAAGACCAGCAAATGATTCATAGAACGTCTTGATTCACAACAAACATGACAAACTTTGATTTTATGAAATATTTTGAAACTTCTAACTAAGGCCTGTTTTTGCTACTGCCGTGCTGAAGAATTAAGATTCATGTTCTGCCGAGCTTTTGGTGCAAACCCCCCCTCTTGTTGCAGCAAACTCTTGTTGCAGCAAACTCTTGAAAGCAGCAACATGATTGGATGTACATGTTGACTGCCGATGATAACATCCAATGAAATTGACCAATAGTGAAACAGTGTGGCAAGCAAAACTAGAGGATTTTTTTGAAATTTGAAAATTACAAACTGCAAGGAAATGATACTAAACAGCAATTCAACTAGCTAAATCTTATTGCATAAATCTTTATCCTGCAAAAAACTGCAAGAAAATAGATGTTAAAAAAATACGATCAGCCAAAATCTAGCAAAAAAAAAAGGAATAAAAAAAATGCAAAGAATTGGAATACAGACTTTTACTTACCAGGTTGAAAAAAACAAAAAGGCAAGCAAAGTTTAAAAAAGAACAATATAAGAACTGTTTGTTAATACATTAAAGTTGATGAAACAAGTAATGGGAAAAATGATGGGGTTGAAAATATTGTTCAAGACGAACATAATTGTTGCTAATGTTCACACTTCACAAGATAAAAAGGTTTATTTCTGAAGAAATTGTAGGATATCTGTAAAAAAGGACCTTATGAAGTTTAACAGCATTTATGAGTATTTTAGACATCCAGGAATTTGTTTGACATTAGTCCATCTAGCTCCCAGACTTCTGTTCTTGAACCTCAATGGTTCTTGAGTCTGGAGTGCTGAATGGTAACATAGCAACCGATGAAAAATGGACAAATAAATTCACTGGACGACGTCCCCCTGCCCGATCTATACAGAAAAACATTTTCAGAACAAATCCCACTTTATCATAAACTTTGGGGCAAGTGTTCGTTTAGGAAAATTTAATGTGGAACCACTATCAATAATAATATTAAATTTACTTTATAACTGGTTACGTACAAATATTCCTAGATATTTTTGTTAAGAGGTTGGATTGCAAAATTCTTTACCAGTTGGTCCTGGTACCCCGTCATCTGGTGCCACGCACTGTCTCTGGTCAATGATGTCCTGGGCTTCGTCCGTCATATTGAGCGAAGTCAACTCGCAGAATAATGTCACGTCTGCTTCACCGGTCCGCAGGGGGTCAGAGAGTGCCAAGATGAGCGTGAACGTATCTCCAGTAACTATGGAAACAGCCGGAAACATCTGGACGGAACCAGACTCGAAGTCAAAGAAGATGTCTCCACCTGAGATGCAGAGGGCCAGTCATCAATACAAATCACATGGCAGAATGGCTGGTAACCACTTTTGGTCAAGTAAATTACAATATGGCCTTAGTAAATCTTCCTTTCTACTGAAATGCAACAAAGTCGTTAACAGAAACTAGGCCCAACATCAAGTTATTCTTTAAATTTCTATTCCTGTTTTTTTTCTTTCGAGTAACCCCCCCCCAACAAAAAAGCAACACAAATGTTTTTTACTTTTTATCGAGACAAAGAACCTATAGCTTTAGTTATATAATTTTACAAACAAAGTCAAATTTTCTGGTAAACATCCGTTACAGAAAGAAGTTTGCCTCACTCATTGACAAGGCTGTCTGAAATTGAACTGCATCATCGGATTCTGCTGAACACCTGACCCGTAGAGTGCCACCGATACCCGTGATGCGGTATACCATCTGAAAAGTATGTTATAGGGTTTCCTGTCATCAGATTAGTGCCACAAATCTTGAATTTACACAAATTGTCTAATATAACTACACAAACAATCAGGCAGAATTTTATAACGTTATAAAATTAAGATAAAATATTTTGGGAACTATTTATCCTAAATCGGACATTTGGCAAATTTTGGTTGCAAAGGTTGCAAAGCCCACATGCCAATGTTATGCAAGCATTTTAAGCTCCATGCCCTGAAATATTCTGAAGATTTACAGCACAAGTTCAAGAGTACAAAATCTAAAATGGAACAAAGTTTGTTTTGTTTACTGTCAACAGCCTAACAAAATTGACACGTCACTTTTTTATGAAGACAATCTAAATCGAAACAATTTGACAGAAAATCACAACATTTTGGAAGTGTGAAAAGATTTTTCTTACGATAGCACTGTTTTCACCAATAACAATCCGAACATCCTCAAAAGCTAACCAGGCGATGTCACCTAAACAGCATTGGCACAAAAAGAAAAATAATTCATTGGATTTTGGACAAATTATTCTTATTTTACAAGGGAAAAAGTTTTGATTTTGTAAAAATTTTCGCAATTAAATATTAGAAAATTCATAATTACCTGGTTGCACACCAGTAACCTCACATTTTCCTGTTACATTTGATGTCTCCACTGGCTCACTGCAAAAAAACAAAGAGCAGAAATTGGAAAAAGCCCAGATGAGGAACTATTTCTTGTTACTAAAGAAGATCCCATTCCTACCTGAGCTTCAGAGTCACTGGTCCGGTGGTTATTCCGTCGGCATTGGGTACAAGGATCTGATTGCTACACAAACTCACTATAGGGTCTTTCTTGATCGTCACAAACCTGACCAAAACAAAAAAGTCGACAAATTACAGAATTTATACCAACGAATGAAAACAAAAACGTGTTCTTTTAAGAGATAAATGTGCTATATTTTCACTCTTTGAATAAAAGACAACCTTAAATATCGAAGCTTACCCAGTTTTTCCGGCCGATGTGGCCAAGCTGAAGTATGATGTCGTGCCTGGTGGATTGGCAGCTGTGTCTCCACTGCACTGTACCACAATGCGTCGCCCAGGGGACATAATGCTATTATGTTCGTTTAAAAGCACAGAACAGAGTTTATAGTGAACAATAATTTCATCAGAATTTTTCTCTGAATTTTGGTCTTGCTAATAATACAAACGACATCATTTGAAGTTTCATAAATTCTATCAGGGGAGTTTAAAGAAGTCGATCAATTTGAAATGATTCCAAACTGTAATAAAAGCACATAAGTATTTCTTGGTTTGGGCCAGTTGACCTAAACTCTTCATAATCGATAACAAGACAGCGAGTGTGTAAATGAATGATTAGGTATCAATAGCCCCTGTACTACTTTTCATGGACTACAAAATCCTGGTGGATTTTGAGAGATTTTTAAAGGTTGGGGTTCAGAACTGAACAAGGTTTCCTTGGACTCACTCAAATGACACTGTGCCTGTTGTGTCTCCATTTCTGAGTGGCACGGTGTCGTTGTTTGTAAACTGAATCACTGAATCACCGTCAGTAAAAGGTGTTATGATGTTACACGTCACATTTACCTAGAAGTAATCAAATGTATTAGGAACTAGAGAAAGTATGTGCGTATCAATAACATACTGTAAAGCAACAATTATTACATACGAATGGAGAAACAAGTACTATAATATAGACCCATATGTTTAAAAATAATCTGGTCAAGCAACTAACTTTTGGGGGGATACAAAAGTTGGGATTAACTCTCTAGGCATTTTTGCTAGGATCCATCGTTTATCCTTCAAAAAGTAAACAACTTGTGGGGCCAAATCTCCTCCCCCATTGCGCCACCCATGAACATTTCTTGAATTTGTTCAGAGAGGGCTGACCACTGCCTCAATCCTTCAAAGTCCTACAATCAATGTAATGCAACGAGGAACTGTTAACGATATCCAGAAGAAATATAGATTATATCTTGAATCCTAAAACCCAGGGTGCGTGAAAATTTGTATTGAAAATAAAAATGATTCAGCATTGTTTTTTTTCTCCCCGATGCAATTTCCATACCAACTTATATCCGATTCTTGAGCCTGAAAAACTACAATTTTAATTTCCTTTACATCTTCGTCGAATGCACCAGTGTCCGAGCTGCCATCGGTCACATTGTAGAGATCGAAGTACAGAGGCAACGTCTCCGAGATAACATTCAGGTTAAACAGGAAGGATTCCGAGATTGTTGAGCTGGGGTCTGATCCTAGATTGACTCTCCCTTGAATTTCTGTAGAGGCAAAATATATCATATAGAACACCAGGTACTTTTGTTGGTTTCTCTTTGTTTTAACACGAATCCAAAAGAATGTATTGTTTAATATTATAGTTAGACAACTGAATTCATTTTTCTCTTTTTAATTTTATCATTCTGGAGTATTTTTGTTTAAGGGAAACAACTTAAAGTTTGAAATTTCATATTCAGATTCAGATGTAACGTAATGCAATGGACTGAAAGTAATACTGTTACTGGTTAATGGAAAAACAGCATAACCATCAAGACGAAATTTGCTTCGTTTCCAGAACCATTTACCTTGGCTTTGAGAATTCTCAAATAAAAGCAGAACCACTGCAAAATATTTTACGTCGGCGAGGGAAAACATTGGTGTTTTTTTGATGGTTCATAACTGCGACAAAAATGTAAAATTTCGCCGGTCAGCGAGGGGCACATTTCGCAAAATCGCGGTATGTTTACGGTTGTCTTGGTTCCTACTCCAAGCGCCTACCTTGTTGTGTGAGTGTGAAACTGGGTATCAGACTATTTCACTCTGCGCTTTTAAAAGCACTTTTGGGCGTGTCGGTATTTTGGTTTAGTAATTACGCGTTTAGCGTAGAATTTAGAAAGACTTTGCCGCTTTTAATAGCCCAATTGATTTGAATTATTACCAGGAAAAACAAAACAAGTCTGTGGTCGTATTAAAAGAAAGGGGCCACTATTTCTAGTCCATTTTAAATCAAGATCTCGATCGCCGGAATTAAAATTGTTAATGGTATTGCCGGAATCCGTGGTGGTAATATTAAATTGCTGTTTTGCGTGGCCTACAACTTGTACAATTCCAAACAGTTGGGGTGGGGTGGGGGTGGTAAGGCCATGAGAACTTAGGTACGAGTTTACCGTCCGAGACTTTTTGAAAAGTGATGAGGCTTTTGTTCATTATTCATTATTCATTATTCAATATTTTTCATTATTTCATTATTCATTATTTTTGTTAACCCTTTTTTCAAGCGAATTAAGTTGATACATAGAACCGACAATCACGGAATCAGGTAGAGAGGTAGGAACATGCACTTATTTTGTTAATTTTTAACTGAATAAAAATGCACAATAAATGAACAAAAGGCAGAAGATAGTTGATTTAAATTGTATTTTATTTATTTCTGGCCATACATGTATGTAGCCTGATTAAATTGTAAAAATGTCCATGGTGCAATAATATTCCCCCCTGGTTCAACTATCCGCACAGCGGCCTGCTTGCTGCATGCCATGATGAATCACACCTGAAAAAATTAAAAAAGGCCTGTCAGTGTCACCATCACCCCCGAGCTATCAGCATACTGTATTTTTAAACAATACCTAGTTATTCTGCCAGTTGCCAGTTGCCAGAACTTGGTGTTAGTGTTCTAGACCAACCCTCTATATCGTACATGCACGGCATACAATTAGATTTGTTTATGTTGACACGCTGACTTTATTCATTCCTTTCGCCTAGCAGTGGCACAACTTGAAACACATGTTCATGTTTGATCAGTGTGTGAAGTATGGATAGTGAAGTACATAGAACCGGCAAGGGCCGCCCCGTATACTGCAATCACGTGACCTGTATCATGACGCGAGCATTCGTCTGCTGCGGCTGGGTCCTTCAAAAATCGCAAGATATCGTGTTAGATTTGTGCCATCGTTTGATGTAATTACATCTACGAGATTCATCAAAACATTATTCAGGTTTTCATTTGCGTATTTATGACTTTTCATCGTTTTAATGCTCGATATGATGAAAATACTTACGCACATGCAACACGGGAAATCCCACACGAAATCGGCAAATCGGTAAGCAACATCCGGGTCCCGGCCAAGCGTTGCCAAGCCGATGAAAGAGGACGACGGTGATTGGCCGACACGTTTGGCGCCCAGTAATAGTGTAACTACAAGTCGCTAGGCCGAGTTCGGGCGGTCTGTTCTTGACACGCGTAACTTGTTCTTGCAAAACCCTGGTGGATAGGTGGTGTGTGTTCTTGTTCCGAGTGCAATGTTCACGGGTCGCGTTCCCGCCGTTCGAGCGCGAGAACAGAGTTCGCGTGTCAAGAACAGACCGCCCGAACTCGGCCTAGATGTCTCCCTGAACAACGCCATGATCGTAGGTGTAGAATTCGTCGTTTTTGGAGGGAATAAGTGAAACAGACTTTTGGGATAAAACTGTGCAACTTTTTTTGAGAAATAATGAAATTTTTTTAAATAATGAAATTTTTCATGCGGTGGCGCCACGACCATGCGGGCGGTGGACGGTAAACTCATACTTTCATTCTCATGGCCTAAAGTAATTGTAAAGCTCGAGTCATGTGTAAATTAAACCTAGTACTTTTACACTAGTATAATTTAGGCTAGGTAATGTGATAATGTTAATAATTATGTACATAACGTATTTGGTCAATTTCATATTTGTTCAAAAATCTGTATTTGAAAATTCTACATCATGATGGCTTGATTCCACATCATATGATAAATGCGGTACTATTCGGTAGAGAGAATTTAAGAATTTCAAAATCTGATCTTTTAAACTGATTCTAAAAGTTTTGTTAAAATAAAAAACTAGCACCCATATTTTTTTATTTTGGTAAATAATATATACTGTCTAAATGCAAAAAAAACCAATCCTGTTGTGTTGGAAAAAAAAGCATTTACTGCAGTCAAAATACAGATGGTCTTGTAAGACCGTATTTGCACTGATCGAGGAACTCGAATCAACATTATCAAATGTTCAGATTTTTGAGTTTTTGTCTCAGGTAGCATTGTAATGGCACCCAATCTGAAACACCTCTAGACAAACAAATGATAAACTACAAATCAAGAACATTAATTTCTCAATATTTTATTAGAACTGGAGAAGGACCAACATGTTAAACTAAAACTAAACTTAACTTACAAAAAACAGCAATAACCTGAGCAAGCAGTGTATGTGGACCCAAACAAAAATTAATTTACATGTGCCCACCCAATGGCAAGTGCCCAGTCACAGAATCCAGCCTAGGTGTGGCAAACTCAGGGTTTTTATACACCAAGAGCCCAAGGAATTCTTGAGGGTTCTAAAGAATTCTTAGTAACAAAACAAGTAGAAGAATTCCTAGAAAGTAAAACATGTGTGAACAATAAGAGTACACCCATTGTGTTGTCCCAGCCAGGAGCTAATAGTTCTACATATAAAGCAACAAATGTGGCATAGAGAACCCCCCCCTTTGTGTTGGCCATAGAAATTCTAGGTTTTAAGGGGGGGGGTGTGTTAGGTAACAATGTGTGGAGTGTGTATAGGGTATTTACATATCATGCTTGGTAAAGCTTCTTGGCCAAGACTACATTGGCTTTAAGAAAACGAAGAACACACCAGACATCACTGCAGCTGTTAAGGTATGTCCCAGAAAAAAACTAATCCTCAAATTAAGGTTCAAACTCTGTGCTGATCTGATGAATGACTATAATCATTTGTTTGCCAAAAAGTAAGAGTAAAATGCATTTTGCTCCTATACAGCACACAGTTTGGTCAAATTGATCCTTAATTTAAGGATTAGTTGGGGTTTTTCTGAGACACAATATTGTCACAGTATCAAGAGCGTATCAAGCACCACACTAACATCTAATTTTAACCATCTTATTCTTACTGCTCTTCCATCAGAATTCTTCAAGATGGACAACAACTCGGTTTCCACCGAAAAGACTGGCATCGATTGTGAAGATAGCCCCGCCGGAAACATGATTCCACTAAACACAATACTTAATCTCAGAAGAGTTGATGTCAATGGAAAGCTGTTCCGCTCGGCGCGACAGGACCGGGCGTCGCCAGACGACATCGAACATCTAGAGAAACTAGGTATCCGCACATTCTTGGATATGCGAGGCCAGGACGAGTACAGGAAAACGCAGCGTGGGTGGCCGAAAACAATCGACGAGTTTGTTCCGGTTTTAGTTCCGAAACTACCGAACCCCAAAACGGAGCCCTACACGGTTCAATTCCAGGACCTGGCTGGAAAACGCGTCGTTACGACTGACCAACCCAGTGAAATTCCACGACGTTACCTCATCAACTTTTTCCCGTTGAAACTACTACTGGCTTTTCTCACCATAGCCCCACTCTGGAAATGTCTACTCGGTTTAATTTTTCTCATCGTGGAAGCTGTCTTTGGGATTTGGAGAAAGTACCTTGTGCGTCTTTTCTCACGAGAACTGAAAACCCTAGGCATGGCGGGTGTGTACTTCACAATAATGGAGCGTGGAGGAAAACAGTTGTGTTTCAGTAAGTTGAGAATCGGGTTTAACAGAGCAAAATTATGAATAAATGCCATTTTAGGATACGGCTAGTCCCTAGGTTTTGTAACTCTCATGCACAGTATTGAGAGATCCAAAACCTAAGGTTTTGTCAGCTTTGCTACGCTGTAGAACACATGACAGCCGGTGTGACAGCTGCACATTCGTGTCCATTGTGCAGTGCGGCTACTGAACAAAGGTTGCAGTGCAGTCGTGTACTATAATCCAGTGCAGTAAGGAATTACTACTGGCACCGTACTACATAATTATGTACTCAGTGATATACTTTCAGAATTCCACAAAATATTCTCACAGATATGAGTTAAACAACATTGTTAACAATTGTTTTATTTTCATTTTTTTTCTCAAACAGTTTTGAAAACCCTCTCTGACCCATCCAACCTCCCTGCATTGCTGTGCTGCGCTCACGGCAAAGATAGGACTGGTTGTGCGACAGCCATGGTTCTAAGCATCCTGGGTAAATCAGATGATTACATTGCTGAGGACTATGCCCTGTCAACAGTAAGTACGACTATACTCGCATTACACAAACAGTTCACTAGTGTTCTAAATATGAATGGCTTTGCTTGCTGTGTGGATTATGGTGCTTTTGTGTCCCTGGGCAAGGCACTTTATCACAATTTCTTCTCTTCATGCACCCAGTAGTATGAAAAGGTACCTGCTTTAAGGTTAAAGAACAAATAGCCCTTATTTTGGAGGTTACGGGTTCGAATCCTGCTATTTTTTCTACAAGTCTGAGAATGGAGCACTATGAAAGAATTACTATTCTATTGGTTTTTCTTCGTAATTCAGGAAGGATTGAGGCGCATTCAGTCGACCGTCCACGGTGAAATCGTGCAGATGTACCAATTGGATGATTCGTTTGCACTCGCCAAGAAAGAAACGATGTTAAAGACACTGGCTTTGCTGAGGGACAAGTAAGTACATGCAGCACTGCTCAAGGCTTATAGTTCGGAAATTGTAAAGTTGAATACGAGTACTTTCCATGGTTTTGGGGGTCGCTGTCAAATTAGGCATCAGACAAACCGAGACCAATGTAAAATCCCAGCTGGAGAACATTTGAACAAGTACGGGTTGGTGTAATTCTTTCTTCATGCAAGTACAAATACATTTGTAAAAGTATGGGTATATTGTTTTTTCCTTGCGAAGGCAAATGAGTACATTCTCAGGAGTATGAATACGAGTATGAAAACATGTACACAAGTCTGAGCACAAGACAACCATGTGTTAATGACATGTGACTGACTTGTAATTGGAATTTGTGGATTTGTTATCAACTTGTTGCTAGTTTTGTGTTAAGCTTGATCAAAATTCTTCAAATTTTAACCTTAAAAAAACCAATTCTCTAGAAAGAAAAGGAATTAGAGGCTGTAACTTGTACCTACATGTATAATGTGTTCCCAAATTTTGGTTCTGTTTTGAAGGTACGGATCCGTTCAGAATTTCCTGGAATCCATCGGCTTTGGAAGGAAGGATCAAGATAAATTACGTCAGGTTCTGTCTTGAGTGACTTTCCCGTGAGTTTCACCATAGTCAGAGTACTGCATACTACAGTTTACTACTAGTAGTATTTTGTAGCTTAACCAGTTCGCGCCGGATGACGTAAATAAACGCAAAAATTTTCCCAAATTCAAAACGGATGATGCATAAACACAAAGTTTGGAAATGTATGTCAGCAGCGTGCAAGGCCGGAAATGCGTGGGTGTGCTTCCCGGCACTATCAGCCTGAACCCGCTTCGGATCGAGTTTCGTTAAAAATAATCCCGCCCGGCGGCTCGGCGATGTTACAATAATCCTGGCGCGAACTGGTTAAGGTGAGGTTAGGTTCGAACTAGTACTGCATACTACAGTTTACTACTACATGTACTAGTATTTTGTAGCTTAAGGTGTGGTTAGGTAAACTTGGGACAATCATCGGCTATCAGATTACAAGTATTATGAGTAAATGTATAATTTGAAAGCATTTTTTGAAATAAACATAAATGACTCAGTTTTCTTTTCTGTTCTGATGTACAAATTTGTGCAACTTAACTGGGCAGTGCCCACTGCAATAATTGCCTGTGCAATCGCCATGTATTCTCAACAAAAGCATTAAGCTGTAGTTTTTTACAATTGGAAAAATGTGACTGGTAAATAAATTAGAATCAAACAGTAGGAACTAAAAGTTTTCGTTTTGCGGGGATCAACAAAATCTATCAGATTTGTCCTATTTTGGAATTGTTTTTGAATTTTAAACAGTTTTGATTAAAACAGAAAGACAAATATCTGTGCAAAATAATTGCAATAGCAAGTATGAAGAACTGATCAAGTATTAAACATGGTAATCAAACAATATCGATTTGTTAGATTTAATAGGAACCTAGCTAGAAAAATGTGTATACAGAGTAGTTGGAGCTTGTGAACAACTTGTACATGTATCATGAACACAATATTTTGTTACATATTTAGAATAGAAATTGTATAATCGTACATAATCGTAGTTTTTTTCAGATAAACAATTTCCAAGCCGTCTTGATGCATAGCAGCAATGTGCAACTGTACTTTGTTATCATTCATACTTCCAATATCATACGTCTTTCAATACAAAATTTAGTGAATTTCAATTTTCGTTTTTATTTTGAGTTATTTTTCATTCAGTGTACTTAAATCATTGTAAAGTAATTGTGGTTGGTCTTTTTAAGTCGTGGATCACACCACAAAATTCTGCAAATCCAGATAAATCGGGGTTCAAAAGCAGAAAAAAAATTGTTATTTAGTTTTAGTTTCAGCAGGGTTCCTGTGATCTGGAAAACACAATTGAAATTACTGAAATTATTTTTTCAATTTCCAGGCACAGAAAAATCATGGAAATTTGATTTTAAAATTACTGTTTCAAGGTAGTATACATTTCCAGCTTTTGGCTTTTTAGCAGTAGTTTGTTACTCAATGTTGTAGAACTCGCACGTATACTTGTACTTCGTCAAATTCCACTTAAATTAGTTGTGTACTTTCAACAAATACTTGCAACAAAGTGTACAATGTACATAACTAGTTGCAATGTTTGCATATTATTGCTCAATATTCAGGTTAACAATTATAGAAACACAGGGTACTAGACCTTTGGTTGTTGCTATTTATACCTCTCTATTTATAACTCTCAGCATTTGTCCTTTGGCCACCGTGATTGTATCAATACTTTTCGTCTTGTATTTAGTATGTTTTTTTAACATTAAAGGTAGGATACACTATTGGTAATTGCTTGAATCATCAGAAATGTGTGGATTTGGGGGGTTGTATTTTATAGTAACTATCGTTTAACTGACCTGTCTGAAGTTTTACAATCATGGATGCCGACCAAAAAGTAAAGTAAAACAGCGTTGGTTTTTAACCAGCAGTTCTTGTAGTTCTTGGGGTTTTTTCTCGATCGCCATTCGGCGATTGTGAATTTCAAAACAATTACATGATGCCTAAAATCATTATTTACTTTCAAATAAGTAAGATTTCTTAATAATTCGGTAGTAAAATGTTTTGATATCTGCAAATGTGTATCATACGTTTGCTAATTTTAAATAGAATTTTAAAGTGATAATGTGATATTTGTGCTGTTGTTACATTTGTGAGATAATATTGCTAATAACTATTTTTGTAGTATTTCTAGATAAAAGATCATAGAATCACTGTACATGTACAATGGATGTTAACCCGGCAATGTAAGAGTGAATATAAGTGGTAAATAAATGTTGGTAATTTATGCCAAAGTCAGAACATTTTGTTTCATCGAAAATATCACAAACGGGTTTTTGTGACTTTTGCACTGGAGACCAACAAAAAAAGATTCAAAGCATAGACTAGCACGATCAACTCACAGTTAGCACGTGACCTGAAATATTGGTAAACTTAATACTTCAAAGTGACTAAACCAAAGGCTGATTCCAATCTTTACCCTGTGAAATTAATCTGCCAGAAATCATGGTTTTGATAAAACAATTTTTGTTGAAGGCGATTTAGCTAATTTTGAAAAATAAAAAGTAGATGTACCATTCCTTGCCAGTCTCATAACTGGATTCCTAAACACACATTTAAAGGTAGTATACACCATTTGCAGATATCGAAAATATTTACTACCGAATTATTAAGAAATATCTTACTCATCTGAAAGTAAATGTTGATTCTGGGCATCCAGCAAAATGATTGCGCTAGATATCCTGTAATTCTTCCGAAAAATAGAATTTTATAATGAAAAATTCGCGATCGCCGGACGGCGAGCGCGAAAAAACAAAGATAACATAAGAATAACTGCTCGAAGCCGGTTGAAAACAACCGCTGTTTTTCGTGCTTTTCTCGGCATCCATGATTGTAAAACTTCGGACAGCTCAGTTAAACGATATTTACTATAAATACAACCTCCCAAATATACTAATTCGTGATAATTCAAGCAATGACCAATGGTGTATACTACCTTTAAACCAAATGTTTAAAACCACCATCAATTATTGTTTTCTTTTGAAAGATCCTATTTCAGGCAGATTATTAGTTTCTCGGGGCATTTTGTAATCTTATCTTCACTGTGGGTTTCTTCATATCTTCACTATTATTGACACTGCAAATGTTTGGGGCCACTCTAAGTCTAAGTACATCCTACACTACAGATATCAAATGGTACTTTGGACATAGCTGGTTCAAGTGACTTTGAGCCAAATGATCACATACTACAGAAGCTTACTTAATTCTGCGATTGCCCTAAGTAAATTTTAGGTTTCTTTCCCACAAATATTGACTTTGACATTAAACACACAGAAACCGAGCAGCAGTTTTTTTAAAAGGTTTTAGGATACAGTTGCATTCTATGTTTGGAACCTCAGACAGGTAAGTGTACATTTTGAGTTCTATTCCTCACATTTAACACCAGAAAATTATTTCAGTTTGGGGGTTTGGTTGTATAATTACTATTTGTTGTTACATTTCTAGCATATCAACTTATTGAAATCAATATTCATGGGCCATACTGCAGCCTGTATCAACACTTATTTAGCTTCTAGTTCTACCCTCACAGGTACCCATTTATACTCGGAGGTGGAGAGAGGCAGTTGTAGTCAAGTGTCTTGCCCAAGGGCACATACACCATGCTTTTGTGTGATCTGGGGCCGTCTTTATTAGGCTTGATTTATAGTTATTTGTTATTCTATTTTTATAGCCCCTGCAACTTTTCAAAAATGACCACCTCATCTTTGAACCCCTCCGAAGGACTGGAAGTAGGCAGCCCTGCAAACAACGTAATCCTGTTGGACTCGGTCCCAAATCTGCGACAGGTGGATGCCCACGGCAAACTTTTTCGTTCCTCACGGCAGGACAGGGCAACAGAGGCAGATATTCAAGTCATTTGTATAAATCTTGGAATCCGATCATTTTTTGACCTTCGTAGTACTCATGAGTACCGCGCCATCGATGGTGCAAAGGCCAAAGCTATCGATCGGGCCATTCCTGTTTTCGTCCCGGACATTCCCGACTTAAAATCTACGAAATATTGTTCGACCAACAGTCCTTTATTGAAGGACTTAAACGGGAAGCCAGTGTCTACAACAAAGCCATCATCCCAGCATCGACGATACTTAATCAGCATGGTAACAAAGGAAGGAGCACTCGAAATCTTCAACATGGCACCCTGGTACAAGAGAATCTTCACTGTTCTTTGCGTTTTATTTGGCATCTTGACGGGAAACTACCTTTTGTATTTTACGCGGTGCTTGTCGGAGGAAATCAAGCGGCACAAGCTAATAGGAATCTACAAAGGCTTAATGAAGTACAAAAGTAGGGAGATCTGCTTCGGTAAGTCACAAAAAAATAAAGCAAACATTGATTTAAAACTGAACATATGGGAAAACCTTCAAAATCTCATAAGATTTTGGTTTTTTTCTTCAGAATTTAGGAAAGGACAGATCAGCCAATTGATGGGGATGTTATTAGGTTTTTCTCTACAAAGAATAAATTTGAGTACCGTATTCGAGAAAGTCCAATCACAAGACAACTAGTATGAGTCCTTTTACAAGTTAGTTCAGTCAATCATAAGCAAATCATAAGCAAATCATAAGCAAATCATAAGCAAATCATAAGTGTAGCCCATCAAATCTAAAGTACAATAGCAGATAAACAAAAACAAAGCGTTCGTCACAGCAAGTTGAAGAGCTAAGGAATTGTAATGGATGTCACTACAAAACTATTTTTTCCGTTCTGATCCCCAGTTCTGAAGGCAATCTCCAGCCCTGAATACCTGCCAGCTTTACTGTGCTGCACACACGGCAAAGACCGCACTGGGATCGTAATAGCCTTGGTCCTCAGCATTCTGGGAAAGTCAGACAAATATATCGCAGAGGAGTACAGTTTGTCTGAGGTCAGTGGGTCAACTCATTTGCATAATTGCCGGTTTTTCACTTTTTTCACAAGATAGTAGTACCGACAGTTAAATCCAACTGCCAGAAATTGAAGGTATTACTGTGTGAAGGTATAGACCATGTGCCATCTGTTTACATCTATATTCAAATGTGCCCGTCGAAATGCGCACGCATCGTGTTTTACATCAATTTGGTTAAGAGGCGACATCAGAGGTCACATAATTCAAAGGTAGTCTGACCTGTGGCGTCACTCCTCAACCAAATTTTAGGCAAAACACGATGTGTGCTGTGCGCATATTGCATATGCCGGGCACATCTGAATGCAGATGTAGAGACGTGACGTCAGAGGGCACATCGTCTATAGATGGGTAACAGGCGCAATGCCCCCTGGCATCAGGACATTGATTTTGTTTTTAATCCAGAGACTTACCTTGTGTTTATTAGGTGTGGGTTTCATGATGAAAATAACGTCAACAATCACACAGGAAGCTGCCATCTTCCTTCGTTTTAATTCCTTGCAGAAAGGTCTTGAGCCCATCATGCCCAGGGTGCGGAAGGAAGCACTAAAGTACATTCCTGATGAATCTTTCTTGCAGTCCAAAAAGGAAACCATGCTGGACTTGCTTGCAGCTACAAGAGAAACGTAATGGAAAACAATCTATATATAAATATGAAACAAAATTAAAAAACTTAGAGTGGACTCGAACCCACATTCTCCTGCATTCTAGTGCATGCATTCACTCAAGAACCAAGGTTGTCTGTTTTGGTAAAAGACAAAAAAAAATCAAAAATAATATTCAAATTGACATTCTGCATGTGTATTTCCATGCTGTGCAACTACTCTTTACGTGAAGCTCAGAGGACAACAGTTTTATATCGTTACTCCGTTATAGGCCTTTTGCATTCATTTGTTTTAAATAAATTTAAAATATATTTAGGTCTCCATTATTCTTTTTTTAGATATGGATCTGTGGAGAACTATCTGGAATCAATTGGCTTTGGGAAGGACCACCAGAACAAGTTACGACAGGCTCTTTCTTAAAAGGTCACCTTTCTGAGATCCATCAAGCTCCTATAGGAAAGTGCACATGTAAACAAAGAATGACAGCAATTATGTTTTAGGTCGCAAAGAAAATAATTACCATAGCTATGCATAAAAAATCACTAGCTCATATAATTTGGATCTATTATAATTAATTTTGGTGTGGCATTAAAGATAATTTGCGTTGCAGGTCAGCAGTGTGACTTTTCACAATTTTAGACTAAAATTGTATGCATTTTGTACTATGAATCAATAAATATCTGACATGGCAGAATAAGTCTAGGATAAGTAGGCTCATTGTATCAGAAATTCATTTTGTTGCAAACATTTTTCAACGATTTTCAAAGAATCTTTGTCATGAAGCTACCAGAATGAGTCTAAAAAAAACAGCTTCCCCTTCCTCAGGGCTAGCAGTTCAGTTCAACTTGGCAAGGTTTAACAAATTTGTTTACGTTGAACGCTCCAAAAGGTCATTCAGCAGTCATTTCCTGAAGCTCAAATTAAACACTTCCACTTGTTTTGCAGGTTGTGTATGACAGATCCAATTAAAGTTAAAGCAGTATTTTTTGTTTGAGGGAAAGCAAAAAAGTGTTTAAACCCTTTCATGCCTGTGTTACTGGACATTTGTAAACGTGAACTTTTGTTTTGCAGATCGTGTAGAAATCAATGACAATAAATTCAAAATTGGTGTGAGAAACGGCCTAATGCATAGTACAGTTGTGTTTTCCGATTTTTCTTTTTGGAAAAAAAATCCATTTATTTGCAGTGTCCAAAATTTGTACATTTATTTCCATGCAACATTGCCGTCTATCCAAGAAAAAACAACATTACAAACAAAATCACAAGATTGACTTAAATCAAAGATGATTTTGTTTTAAGATTTTGTTTACCCCCCCTCCCCCAAACAAAATCTAAATAGAAAGTTTTCAGCATTTGCTTGTAACACCGTACACAAATACATAAACAAGGACACAGCTTTGTATTTATATACATCGATATTTTTTGTCACGTGAAATATCTAAACAATTTCCAATCAGAAACAGGGAATTTTGTTTTTAAAGAACAGCAGTCACCTTTCACTTTTGATTCACTTGTTTGCACAAGTTGACAACTTGGTACATAAACATCACCATACAAATTGTTTACCAGTGAACATATGAAAGATGTTAGTTTCCAGTTCAAAAAGGTTGGTGCATTGTGTTAATATGTCAGTTTAATTGATGCAAATTTAAGGTATGTGCACATCAAAAAAAAACGCGTGGAATGTATTTTTGTGCACATTAACCATAGTAAAACTATCCGCAGTTTTCTTTTATTGTGAGGGTGAATGTCGGTTTTGATTAAAACAAATTTCCTTAAAAAAAAATGAAATAAACTTAAGGGAATTGAGTAGTGAAATAATTCTAGGTAACTTACAAAATACAAACATTGCACACAAAAGTAATACCATTAATTGTTAGTTTAGAACTTACCAAACAACAAAAAAGAAATCTCTTTAAAGTGACCAGCAAGAAGTCTCATAATATTCACTTTATTTCCATTGTACAGAAGGGGCAGAGAATCCCCCCCCCCCCCCCCAAAAAAAAAAAAAACCCACAAAGTTGCAATACAGGGAATACATTCAGTTTTTGAAAACATATTTTGTTGGTACCAAAATTGTGCATGGTAATTTACTAATTTTTTTGTGGTTTTTCTTTTCAGATACATATTTTATACACATTTTTACACGTGTCTATGCTTTTTGCCAAATACTTTTAATACTTGGCCTGATGAATATGTCAATTTACATACAATATAGAAATTTGTACAAAAATGTCCGTTATGATGGTTTCACAGTCGATTTAACTGTGTGGCCTTCTTCCTACTGGAATGTTGAAGATCGTTGCCAGCGATGTCAATAAGCCAGTTCGGAATTCCAACTGCACATTGTTAAATACTTGACAAAGAGCTTATTATAAATATGTCAATACATGTAACAGGTAGTGGTATGGTTGGTATTCGACCGATTTCAAGGATGAAATCTGGGCTAATATTCCTGATGGAAGCTCTAAAAGTTATCATTTGCAGCTATCAAAAAAGTAACCAACTAAAATATTGCAAAAAAATGTACTTGTTTCAAAAAGGTACAATATTTGTAAATTGTCCATAAAGGTCCGATGTCAAACCATGACTTCACTATTTTGTGTTGATGTGCAGATGTAATTCCGATATTTGACTTATTTAACATAAGTTTTGGGGCCAATTTCTTAGATCTGTTAAGCACAGAAATTTGCTAAAGGCTGTGTCCGAATTATTTGGCTATGGCTATATATTACACACAAGTCTATGGGAAGTGGCCGCAGCTGCTACCATTCACTTGTGCAATTTTAAGCCGTAGCAAAATAATTCTGGCATGCCTTCAGCTTATAAAAAATTTGCTTAAAAACACGTTACCAAGCAAATTATCATTGGATTCACATTGGTTCCCAGCTAAGCACATAAGTTCGCTAAGCAGTATTTTCTGCTTAGCAGCTGCATGAAATTTGGCCCAAGCTCATCAGAGTCATCGATGACTAGTCTCCATCTCATGTCTTCCTGACTCGGTGGTCTTCGTCGTCGTCGCTGTGGCACGCCGCAGCAGCTGCGAAGGAGCCTAGCTTGGTGCCTATGTTGTGCAAGGCTTCTGCGTCTTGGCTGTCTAACTTCTCGTAGAGAAGAATGTTTAACGTTTCTTCTAAGATACGGGCCTCTGGAAACTCAACCTGTCAACAGTGCAGAAATAATGTAACCGATTTCTTGTTGTACTGTTAAACAATGTTAAACCTGCAACTGGGACACAGTTTATGCATAAACTGGTTTGTAATTTCAACATCAAGGGCATTACATCGATGTAAATGCAGCAGAATGACTGATATTCGACAGATTTCAAGGAAGAATTTGACCTCATATCCCACACAGATTCAACAAAAGTGTGGCATTTGACATACAAAAAAACCTAAAAACACAAGTAAAACCATGCAACTTAAACGATTAAAACATCACAAAAGATTTGTGTTCGTCTTTTTGAAACCTGGGCCCAATTCCATGGCTCTAACCAACCACAGAATTATGCGCAGTTACAATCTACTGACAGCTCCAACAGAAAAAATCCCTGCTAACTATGTAAGCAGAGAATTCAATATGGGATGTACACATGGTAACATTTCTCGCTAACCCATAAAATTGAAATTGTGTGCTATTATAGTAAGCAGAGCCATCTAATTGGAACCTATTTACAATACTTGAATCGAAATGCTAATAAGATATTCAGTTGATAAGCTAATATTCACCTCTCACCTACGACCTCTCACCTACGACCTCTCACCTTTGTCTGTTTCTTCTCACTGGTGTACATGATTGACGTGCAGCTAATTTCTGCAACTTTGCGGTTGTGGCCATAGAAGGACCAGCAGCAAATCTCTTCGTTTCCGCCGATGACATCCTTGACGAAGATGACGCGCCCGTTAAAGCGCACAGAGAGCTTGTCAAACATCTCAATGTTCTTCAGTATGTTGTCATCCGAGTTACTACGGGTAAAATCAGATAGAATACGACTGTGAACATTCCCATAAACAAATAAATGGTTCAGGACCTTTGGGAAAAAATGCTAAAATCAGCGACGTAACAATAGAAATCTTTGTGTGTGTAAAAACAAAAACGCTGTTAAATAGAGCTTAACCCTTTCGCCCAATGGGGCCCGCACTGCAGGTCATAGAACACTGTTGGAAAAACAGTATTCTATTACCCGCAGTGCGAGCCCCACAGTGTAAAAAGGTTAGGGTAAGCAGATATTTTTGTTTCTGCTATAGTTAGCACAACCCATAAACTCATAAAATGCCCATTCTGAGATCTAGTCTGTTGGAAATGTCAAGTTAAATATTTCTGAGCTCTTCCTTTTTATTTGTTGTCTGTTGACTCACCTTGTGTATGAATACTTGTTGTTTTGTCTGTTGTACAGAAGCTTCACGATAGGCTGTAAATAAAGGAAATCAAATTCAAGTATGTCACCGAGATGCTAATAATTGATTCAGATGAAGTGAGCACAATTAGCCAATGAGTGAAGAACCTTTTCCTCTATCTTATTTGGGAAAAGATGTAGTATCCTGACGCTACTTCAGCGGTTGTGTACAAAGTCTATGAAGAGTCCAACAAAAATTATAAAGTATTTCCTAACAAAATTGAAAATATTTCTCAGTCTTTTCAACATTTTTGCACTGATTGACCTTCGTTGAGATGATATATTATGAAGAAGAAAATGGCGTAAGGTTGCAACATTCTCTCAGAAAGCAAGCCTATTCTGTACCTATCTCCCTGCAACATGCGACTCACCTTTGTCGAACCGTTAATAAGCAGTTGTGCTTCCCTTTGCGAAGTTATGACAGGAATGCGACAAACGGGGAAATACTCGTCTCGTTTTCTCTTTAACGCTTTCTGGCATTGGTCCACGAGCCCTTGGATCAGGTAATACTTGGCTTCGTTGTGAAGCTCCTCGATTTCGCTCTGTAGCTCAGGAAGCGGAATCTGGCCGTCTCTCAAGTAGTTGAGGATGATGTTGAAGTGCTTACCGCATCGGTCGATAAGAATCCATCCTGAAAATAAAATGAAAGTGTGGTTTAACATCTTGTCAACAAAAGATATGAATACTTTGAACAAATATATAACCAAATGTAGGTTGCTGGTTATTGTTATGTGCATCTAGAAGTAGAACAAAAAAAAATAATCGACCAATTTGACTACATACAGTTAAATACATGTAGCTAGCTTCTAGATTTAGAACTTTTTCTTTTAACAATATTGAAATGGCTGATATGGCTTTAAATAATTAATTCTTTACTATTTATAATACATCTCAAGAAATGACAATAGAGCGTAAAGTCTTGCGAGTAGCGGAGTAGGGAACCAAATTTGCATGTGAATTTTAGTCAATATGTGAAAAGGTACGAATTACAATTAACAAAAATATTAAATTTTAAGTTAAAGCAAAAATAATATTCCAGATCAGTTAAACATGGAAAAACACAAAGTATAGTGAATCAAGAGATAGTGTGATTTGTGATTTTAAATTATAAATTTTCTTGGAAAACAATAGGTTTAACTACAAACATTCTTAATTAAATATTTCTTTTATACTGACATTGGTGGGCATAATGATCATAGAAAATATAAATTTTCTCTATATTATTTCTCATATTTATCTCATATAAATCATGGCAAATTGGCATTCTCAGACAATAAGGTGTTTCACGGTAATATGCGCCATCTTGTTCACGGGGCAAATTGAACACGCGTTGCTAGACGCGCGCACATTTTAGAAGGAACGCATGATGACTTGGAAGCGCAAAAGTTTTCGATCGAAGTGGCGTACACAGCAACGCGTGTAAATTTGCCCCGTGAACAAGATGGCGCATATTACCGTGAAACACCTTATTGGCACCAGTAGAACCATATTAATTATTATTTAATATTTGTTTGCTTGGTCAGCTTGGTGCCTCCATATGTGAAAATACATGTCAACAACAACATTCATAAACAAAATATCATCTTAATAAGGCCCTAAATCCATGAAATCCAGACCTTCTGAGTCAGTCAGCACTTCCATTCGTCCGCTAAACATGGCTCTCAGCATGTTATCCTGTTTAGTCAGCGTGTCAATGGTGGTATAGAACAGCGCACCGCCGACATTCAACTTGACGTACTTGCTCGGCGAGCCCCGTATCTTGACGGCTGACGTCGGCCCAGTACTGGCGGCTGACGCACGGGTACTAGTCCCCGTCGTGCCCGCTTCCCCGGACATAACTTCGGGATCAATGGTGCCGCAGGAGTATCCTCAGTATCCTACCCGTTGTCTAGTATCGATATTCAAACAGAAAATGTCAAAAAATTGAGCGAATTTAGCCAGCAAACTTGGCGAGTTTTACGTTCCAACGTTTACAGTACGCGCGTGTTGGATCGCTGCGTACACAGTATACACACGTCGTAAATTTTACGTACGACCGGCCGGTATTATACTATGCCATACCGATATGATGAACAACTTATGACGTCACAAATAGGAACACCCTTCCTTTTATCACGTTGTATACACGTTCTATTTTTGGAATGTTTACACATAATGGTTCGTCAACACACATTATTATTATTATTATTATTATTTATTCGGCCAATAGCAACATACAAAAAACAATTCACAAAATAAACAGATTTAACTAAACAAAAACAATCCAATTCCAGCTGGCCAGGATTGACAAAAGTATAATTAAACACTGTGACTCGAAAGCCTGTCAATCCTTACTCGAATGGTAACATACAAACAAATAAAATCTCGATAAATATTATAACTTTACAGGAATTACAACTTTAAATTAAAACAAGAAAAGGATGATTAAATGATAGTGAATAACATTGACAAAATTTCACGTTTTTTTTAAATTACAAGTTTTACAATTTATCAATTTATCAGAGGCAAGAAAAGCTGACGTAAAACAAATATTATATAGTCGTAACAAATAGAAAAAACAAAACAAAACAAACACACAAAACAACTAAACACAGAACTATTAAACACAAAACTAAACAAATTAACACAAAAACAGCACAACACAAAACAAATAAACACAAAACAAATTAACACAAAAACAACAACACAAAACAACTAAACACAAAACAACTAAACACAAAAACAACACAACACAAAACAACTAAACACAAAACAACTAAACACAAAACAAATTAACACAAAAACAGCACAACACAAAACAACTAAACACAAAACAACTAAACACAAAACAAAACAAACTAACACAAAACAACTAAACACAAAACAAAACCAATTAACTAACACAAAACAAATAAACACAAAACAATTTTACACAAAACAATACAAAACACAAACACCCTAGCAAATATTTAGTGACATTTTACTCCTTTCAGCAGAGAACTTTCCATCCGTCACCCCATGAAACCACTTTTGCACTCGCAAACCTTAATTATTTGTATAAAAACATGAATAGCTTAACACTCTTTATAATGATTAGATAATCTGGTGTTGAATTGTGAAAAAGATTCAATCAAAAGAGAGTCCCTTATATGTGATGGCAAACTACTCCAGATTCGGGGGAAAACATGGCCAGGTGTCTTTTTTAGGGTTTGAGTTCTGGCATAGTGATGACAAAAAAACAGAGAATCCTGGTGTCGAGTGTTAACTACAGTGCTGGCCTTCACTGATTGGCAGTTCACTAAATTAAATAGGACCTTGACTGTAAAGGAAACAATGTGCTTTTGTCTACGAGCATCTAAGGTCATCCAATTCAAAGCATGTGTTCGGTCCTCATATGACATGGCACCTTTGGGCTGTTTAAGACAGATCCTGCTTGCTCTTCTCTGCACTCTTTCGAGTTTGGCTGCATTAGATGCTGTGTCAGGGGACCACGCTGGCAATCCATATTCAAGTACGGGCAAGACAAGTGAACGATAGAGTGATGTCAAAGCTTTCCTCCATGGTCGAAGCACCACCAGCAATCTGCCAGATAAAGCCTAATGTCTTATTGGCCTTTTTAACAATGGTATCGACGTGATCGTTCCAGTTCAGTGAATCGTTGATGATAACCCCAAGATATTTGAATTTAGGTGTAAAACTGAGCGGTTGACCATGGAGAATGTAACTTGGAAGAACTGCTGGTTTCCGGGATCTGGATATGTGCATGACCTTGGTTTTCTTGATATTCAGCTGCATGCGATTGAGATTACTCCATTGTTCAAGTGTAGTCAGGTCCGACTGGAGGGAGAGTTCATCTTGGGTTGAGTGAATTGGCTGATAGAGGAGTGTATCATCCGCAAAGAGTGCACAATTTGTGGTCAATTTATGAGAAATGTCATTAATAAATAGATTAAACAGAAGGGGGCCAAGGACACTGCCCTGGGGGACACCTGAAGTAACTGGTGCCCACGCAGAGAAGCATCCCCGATATGCGACACGTTGTTGACGACCTATTAGGAATGACTTTATCCAGGTCCATGTTGATCCACGAATATTGAAGTTGTTGGCAAGTTTGTTAAGTAACATATGGTGTGGCATGACATCAAAAGCCTTACTGAAATCGAGGAAAATTACGTCAATTCGAGGAGGGCGAGGTTTATCCAAGATAGTTGCCCAATCGTGAATAGTGTTTGCTAGCTGGGTGACGCATGATTTGTGGGCAGTGAAACCATGTTGTTTTGGGTTGCTCAGGCAAAGTGATGTTACATGGTCGTTGATGTTGTCAGTAACAGCCCTCTCCAACAACTTGCAGATGATTGACGTCAGCGCAACTGGACGGTAGTTCTTGATATCTGCACGGCTGCCAGCCTTGAAGACCGGAGTTATTTGGGAGAGTTTCCAATCTGCGGGGACAACACCAGTAGTTAGGGATGAGTTCATCAATCGCACCAAGGGCGGAGCAATTGATGTTGCAGTTGCTTTTAGAATTCTAGGTGGTACAGCATCGTGGCCTGGTGCTTTATGAGGATTTAAGTTGGACAACGACTTAACAAGCCAGTCAAGGTTCACTGTTGTGGGGTGAATCTCTGGAATGGGGAGGTCACAAGTTGGTGGGGTCTCTTCAGGAGCCTCTGCCGGGGTGTGGACAGAAGTGAAGAATGTGTTGAACGCGTGGCAAATATCAGTAGGCTTGTGGAGCTGTGACTCGACGGTCCTGAATGCAGGTGGACTTTTAGATTTTCTTTGGTCCTTAACAAAGTTCCAAAAGCTACGTTTGTTATCTTTTAGAGCAAAAATGTCATTGATGTATTTCCAGTATTCCTTCTTGGTTTTGTTTTTGACCTCATTGCGGATTAGTTTATAGCTGTCCCAGTCATTGCTGTCACCACTCAATTTGGCCTTGACGAAGAGTTGTTGTTTCTTTTTGATGAGGTTTTTCAGTATGGGTGTAATCCATGGGGACATGCGCCGATTGCATGTTTTCCTGGGAATGCTGTCTCGAATGGCTGCATCCAGTATGTCCATGAACCCTTCCCATGATGCTGTGGGATCACTATCGTTCATGAATGCAGTCCATGGCGCAAGATGTAAAAGTGTCTCCAAATGTTCGAAGTCGGCTTTCTTGTACTGCATAAATGAACGAATGATTTTGGGTTCAGGGGGGGTTCTGTTCGCAACAAATGAGAAGAACACTGCGTGGTGATCACTGCTCACTGGATTGGCCACTGTTTCTACTGAACAGAATTTCTCTTGCCGGTTTGTAAAAATGAGATCGATGATAGTCCCAGTAGATGAAGAATTATTTGATGGCCGCGTCACTTCATCAACCAGTTGATTGAGGCCTATTGAGTTGATCACTCCTTGAAACTTTTTGAGAAACAGAAAAGGTGAAGTGGAGACCAGTTTTTTTGTCCGATAAGTTTTGATAACAGAGGAAGTTATAAAGGGTATAGTACTGATGACTCAGCACAAACAAATGACAAATAAGCAGCCGAATATTACTTATACCTTATACCAGGGAGAAATAAATGACTTGTGACTTATTTCTCCATGGTTGTACTTTGTTCATTTTCCAAATTAAATTAGTCATTTGAAATTACTTTGAAACAACTAATTAACGTATTAACATCAGGAACCGAGAATATCTATCTGAGCTTTTAAATAACAGAATGACTATTTTAATGACATGACAATGCAGTAACAATAAAATTTCCAAAATTTATTTACACAAAATATGTTCAAAGGGGTGAAGTTTATAAAATGTACAATATTATTGTACCTACACGTCAACACTTTACAAAAGGTTCAATGAATAAAGCCCCTTAAGAAAAGTATGGGCTCCACCCACCAAAAGGAACACGTATATATATTATTATTTTAATTTTTTTGGGGGTGGGAGGGGGAGAGAGGGGGAAGGGAGGGGGAGGGGGGGGGGGGAGGGAGGGGGAGGGGGGGGGTAAATCTATTACTTCTTGCGTAATTATATTACTGTTCTTGGCACAGTAAGTGAAACAGTAAATTAAAACTAAACCAAATTTTGGGGAGAGGGTAAAAGCCAGGGGGGGGGGGGGGGGGAGGGTATAAACTTATATTTAGTTTTTGATAACCTGAATTTTTAATTTCCAAAACATTAGTCTTTTACCTTTTCATAATATTGTTTTATTTATAAACTGTAATACTTGCGTTGTTGTGAATATCATTTGGCCGAAGTTTTAAGAAAAAAAATATAAATCAGAACAGTCAACAGGTAATATTTTGGTAAGGTTCTCTTGTCCTAACAAACATCGGCTGTTATTGTCTTTCTTTTTGTTTGGTTGTCACCACAATTTGTTCTTTTTTTTTGAGGGGGGGGGGGGGGGGGTGCAAATTTTATACAATATGTAAACTCTATTCTGTAATTCCAGATGGTTTTTCAAAAGGCTCTTTCCAAAACAAATAAAACAAAACACAACAAAACACAAAATAACAGATAATTTGCCAGTCAACCTTGACCTCAAAACATTTCCATGATTCTGGATGTTCCCTTCCAAGATTACAGCATCTTTGTCTCCCAAGTCCAAGCAAAGTTCAAGATGATTTATTCCACTTAGAAGTCTTTTCTGATCCTGAACTTGGCCACAGGTCTCTGAGGGGTTGTATCACTTCGATTGGCAGCATCGTCTGATTCGTCTCCGAATCTCTCCAGCTCCTCATCTATCCTCTTGTGTCGAAGCATGTCGTTGAAGATCTTGTCCATCCTTGCTACTCGCTTCTTACTGCTTCCAAGAGATTGGCCACTCCCTGATGAGATGTGGTGAAAAGAAACAAAACACAAGAATGTTATTGTATGGCTTATCGGCCAAATTATATACTCTAGTTTTAGGATGTCCTTCTCACCTTGCAATCGTACTCAATGGGCCTATTAAGACGCAGTGACTTTGTTTACATGTGGGGGTCGTGATGCCAGACTATCGACCCCACCTGGCTCCCATAGAAAAACACATTTAAACAAAGCATGGCATCATTTCGTCTTGGATCTATTCAGTTAGTGGCTAACAGAAGTAAATTCTATTTAGAAGAATTTTAGTTTGAGGGAGAAAATAAAGACCAGGGCACAATCTCAATAAACTACTTAAAAAAAGGCAATTTGTACTGCTTCTGACTGGTTTTCTGCAATTTTTTAAGAACAATGTTTTGTTCCAGGAAATAGAGACTACATTTTTGCAGAGTGGATGAGTAGAAACACGACATATATACCTGGGGTTCTTCGAGGGGTCATGTTCGCGACAGATGGCACATCAACGTCAAAATCAAACTCTGTTGGTTCTTCCCTGGAAAAAAAAAAAAAAAAAGAGTTAAAACAACAACAAAATGAGTGCATTTTTAAAAACAAAACATTCATAATAATAATAATACTAGTAATACTTATACCACAATGCATGAAAACAATAGCAACCATCTTTTGTGTGTTGCACTCCATATGTCAATGTGTGTCCAATTCTGATGGACAATCTTCCCTGAAACACAACGAGAAAACCCAACTCACTGTTTTTCTTCTTCTACTTCCAGTTTCTCCGTCTCCTTCTCCAACTTCTGCGCCTCTTCTTTTTTCTCGTCGACTTCTTTCGGAGGTGGACGTTTTCCCGGACACTTCCACTGGAGCTCCAACACACCTTCCTTGTCCAATTTCTGGTACAGGTCAATAATTACGCTAACCTTTGGCATCCAAACACTGGACCTTGTCTTGTCTTTTGCTTCGTCATTTTCGTCATCTGTTTCGAGAACATTAAAATCATCAATCAATTCCTCTGTAGCCTTCACTGGCTCTATATCAAGTGAATCTTGAGATGATGTTTTTACATTGGACTTGGAGACTTTCTCCTCGTCAACAGTTTCTCTTTCTGGATCATCTTTAACTTTATCTTCCACTGTTTCTTCTTGAACTTTGTCTTCCCTCTCAGAACTTTTCAGTTCTTCACTGCCATTCATTTGAGAAGTTTCTTCTGCTTTTGGAGTGTCTTCCTGTTTTGGAGTTTCTTTTGCTATTAGGGTTTCTTCTGCTTTTGTAGTTTCTTCTGCTTTTGTAATTTCTTCTTTTGTTGGGGGAGGTGCAAGTTCTGTTTCCATGGCAACCTCTGCCGTGACTTTGGACAAATCCTTCATTTGAGTTTCTTCAGTTTCCATCTCGACTTCTATTTCTTCTTTACTGGTCTCGTCAGACATTTTCTCCTTAGTTTCTACCTCTGGTTTGGGTTTTTCTTCGACCACTAATTCTTCCATTTTGGAAACTTCCTCTGTCACTGTCGGCTTTTCTTCAGTTGCCATCATTTTGACAAAATACTGGAGCAGATCTGAACTTCCCTGGACTCCTGGAGGAAAATGTTCATAAATTTATTTACACATATAAACCACAAAGACAATTTGGGACTTTGAACAATTTAATAACCTGCTTGTAACTATAGGCAAACCTCCATGATAACCATTTTTAACTGTTTTATTGTTGATGTTGAGCGCATTTTTTTAAAACGCGCATTTTTAAAATTTGCGCGCACAAATTTTAAAAACTGCGGGCGGATTTTTATTTTGTTCAAGTTTGCGCGCACAAACTTAAATTGCGCGATGCGGTCAACAACCAAGGCAAATACTGACATGAACTACACGAGTTTTACATCGGCGTCAGCGCTGGCGCCCTCGCGCGGAATCCACGCGTCGCGTCATTTTCAGCACTCGGCAGGGCAGATAATATGCGTGGCGGCAACATCATGGCACTAGAACCAGCAGTAAATGTTGACGATTTTGGCTTTAATTTGTCGCATATCTTAGTGTAGTAATGTTAATGTCATATCGTTTGGATTGACTTTCAAATATATTCTGTTGTCGTATCACCTGAGATTCTGTGCTTCTACATTTTATAAATTTTTGGCTTAGGTCATGCATGGAGGAATTCCTCCATTGGTCATGTTTGGCTTGACAACTTCGCGTGAAAAACTACATGTAGGCCTTATGGGCTTAAATTTATTTGTATGTACATGTATTTTTATTACACTTTTTCACAGGCAGACGACCAAAAACATAATAAGGAACAGGCAGTTTAAGATTTGAACAAAAAAAAATTGATTCCTAAAAATATGAGGATTAAGCCACTTTAAAATAAATATTAAGAATATTAAATATTAAGACCCCTACAACATTTATCTTTTCAATTTTACTATAGATAGGGTATATTTTGTTTTTTATATTCCCTCCCCGAAACCACCCCTAAAATGATCATCAATCCCTTGGTCGCGCCCAGGCCTGAAATATATTCTTGCCACCATGTATTTAGACGCACACGTTAGTATTTTTGTAGAACCAAATCCTGGAGTTTGAAAACGCAAGTCCCAAATGCTTGATCTCCACAAATAATTTATATTTTTGTAGGCCACATGGACTTGGCTACATTAAATTATCTGAGGGATCACAAACTAATGAGCTCGCGCATAGTAATTCACAGTGAATTGGAGGTGTGCACCCGGTACCCGTACCGTACCTTGCCATGTACATGTACGTGTACATGTAGATTATATAGCGCCCCACACGTTCAACTGGCAACCGCCCCGGTATCGTATATTTAATTGTATCCCAGCATCCCTTGAGCGCACGCTTTGTCACAGAGAATTTCGAACTTACAGTTCGTGTGCAACGCTGGTTTACTCAAGTTTTGAACAGAAATATCACTTTAGACAGAAATTAACGAACAGTAGAACGCAACTTTGGCCTTACCCTTCTTACCTTCGGAGATAAAATATAATTCTTCGGCAAGTAATTCATGGTGGTGGTCAGAATTCTCTTTGAATAATAAAGATCGCGCGATTTTCAAAAAAAGCGCGTCAACTCTTATGCGCAAATTTAAAATTTGTGCGCTCAAACTAAGTTTGCGTGTTTAAAAATTGCGCAACGCGCATTTTTTTAAAAGTGCGCGCCGTCGAAAAATGCGCTCAACAGTGACATTGTTTTTACTGTCCGGAAACTATAGGCACCTTGTTTAACGGAGGCTGTTCTATTTTCTTTTAAACGAAATAAAGTATAAGTCATATTAAACATTATTGTTAAACTTACCAGCTCAAACAAATTTACAAATGCTTTCAATTCGTGCAGGTTTACATTTAGTCAGGGAGCTTATGGTGATCCGTAGGAAATGAATGATTAGAAGATCCCACCCACCTAGTCATGTTATTTAGGTACTAGAGAGCACAAAAAAACATGTTGGCAATTTTGAAATTTTGGCAGAGGGCGGCCATCTTGGATTCTAAAATGGCCGCCATATACATCTTCATTATGCCATAACTCTGGCTCTGAATGCCGTGCAAAGCTGATTTTGGAGCCAAACCGTACATTTGCCATGACAAGGAAGTAGTTGAACATACATCTGATGTGATTAAAGTAAGTCATATTTGGTTTTTAGCATTATTTATTCAAAAATGGTCACCAGTATGTCATATTTGAGTAGTGTATCCTAAGCGTATCTTGGTATATGATAATGTATGCATTTAGACCTACATACATAAAGGGAGGGGGTATGATCCAACTTGTCCGTGGCCATGACGTTATCTAGTCCTCTTCGTCATCACTGTACTCATCTTCGTCTGTTAGATTTGTTTCTGCTGAATTCTCACAAGAATCCCAATCGTCAGAACAGCCGCAAATGTCAGTGCAGTTCAGACCATTCTTCCTGCATTTGCATTGATTGGTTGCACATCGTGTTTGTTTATCATTTCACCAGATCGATTACTGCTTGTGGAGCTGGAGGAAGAGAACTCATTACAAGTTTATTGTGTCCATCTACTAAATCCCTCCAAATCCTTCCAAACATCATGAGGGATAGAGATTACTGGCGCGGTGTTGTGAACGGAATCTCGGTTGAGGCCGCTAGATGATGATGATGATGATGACTAAATCCCAGCCAAATCCCTGTGGTTCTGGTAATGTGGGGTTTGCAATGATGTCACCGTTTCAAATTAAGGCTTGGTAGTGAGCTCTTAGAATGGTAGGTCGCAGTATACTGCGAGGGTTGGGGCAAACCTTCTGATTGGGCTTGCTTCTTCTTGAAGAGCCACCACATAACACCAGCTACGCTTGATAGGTCTGTACAAGGGAGATATAACCTGCAGATAAACGCTTCGATCGCAGTAAGCACAGATACAGGTAGCTCCTCAGTTTTCCCTAACAGCTTTCTGAGAACCTAGTGCACTGTAGACTGACTCAAGGGGTATCACCCTGTGTTTCTCAGCAGCCCCTGTGATGAAGGAAGTGTTTTCGCATAGACTTGGGTATCGTCTGGTGGCAAGCACAAGAACATCGGTGTCTGGAGAGTGGATATCTAGAGAAGTAGCACCATTAACAGTTGCATCAATGGAATGCAGGAGGATTGTTGTATCCGCTTCTTTCTGAATGCTTGCAAGGTCCTCTATTGCTCTTTTTGCAGCCTGTGCCTTGTCCTTCCTGGCAACCACAAGGTACTTACCATTTATTTCGGCATGCATCAGCACTTTTTCAGCAAAGTATGCGGTGAGGGCATCTTTCGTCGATTCGTGGGCAAGCAGACGGCTCATACATAGTTTTCAAATTTATGTTGAATCGGTGATGTGATACGCAATAGCCTTCCTGCCACCTAGATGTCTCTCACGAGTTTAAGCTTTCATAGATTCACCGATGTCATAGCGGTCAAATAGCGAGCAAAGAGTGCCCTGTCTTCCTGGAGTTCCACAATTTTGTCTTCACTCTTTATTTGGGATTTAATCCCACTTGCTGGTAGTTTCCAAAGCAAGAGATATTGACCTGAAATAAACTGTTGGTACTTATGAATTCTCAATTGTGCCAAGGGCATTGTTTGCAGCAGATGGCTCACTCCTACATTCAACATCAAAGAGTGACTTGATATTCTTGAAAATCTGCCACAGAAGAAAGAAGTTCCCCAGGAAGACAATAACCAGTCAGATCATCAAGCCGACCCTCACTGCAAACGTGTGGCCATTGTCGATGCAATGGCTGATCTCCAAACACTGGACAAACCAGAGTGGATCGAAACCTGTCTTGACTTAGCAAATCACTTCATAGAACGTTACTGGAGGAAGTACGGGGAGTATCATGAGGTGCATTTGGTATTTGACCGCTATGACATCGGTGAATCTCTGAAAGCTTCAACTCATGAGAGACGTCTAGGTGGCAGGAAGGCTGTTGCATATCACATCACCGATTCAACATTAATTGGAAAACTAAGTATGAGCCGTCTGCTTGCCCACGAATCGATGAAAGATGCCCTTACCACATACTTTGCTGAAAAAGTGCTGATACTTGCCGAAACAAATGATGAGTGCATTGTGGTTGCCAGGAAGGACAAGGCATAGGCTGCAAACAGAGCAATAGAGGACCTTGCAAGCATTTAGGAAGAAGCGGATACAACAATCCTCCTGCATTCCATTGATGCAACTGTTAACCAGTTCGCGCCAGATGACGTATATAAACGCAACAAATTTCCCAGATTCAAAACGGATGACGCATAAAGACGCCAAGTTCAAGTTCGGAAATGTATGTCAGCAGCGGGCAAGGCCGGAAATGCGTGGGTGTGCTTCCCGGCACTATCAGCCTGAACACGCTTCGGATTGAGTTTCGTTAAAAATAATCCCGCCCGTGGGCTCGGCGATGTTAGAATAATCCCGGCGCGAACTGGTTAATGGTGCTACTTCTCTAGATATCCACTCACCAGACACCGATGTTCTTGTGATTGCCATCAGACATACCCAAGTCTATGCGAAAACACTTTCTTCATCACATGGGCTGCTAAGAAATGCAGGGTGATACCCCTTGAGTCAATCTACAATGCACTATAAATTCCCAGACAGCTGTAGCTCAACCAGGAGTCCATGCTCTATCAGGGGCAGATGTAACTGGCAGATTTGCGGGGAAAGGAAAGGGATCATTCTTGAAGGTTCTACAGGACCTAGGTCCAACTGATGAGAAAGTGCATGCCCTTACACTGTCAGAGAAAACATAGGAGCTACCTGATTCTGTGCTTTATTATTATTATTATTATTATTTCTTTTCGGCAATGAAACCGAGGATTCCTCAAAAGCGCCCAAGGCACTGTAGCTCGTAAGCCTTAAGAAACCAGTAGGAGGATAAACGAAATGCCAGAAACACCGGGGCCAACCCCTTCTCTTAGCGATAAGCGTGACTGGGTTCTTTTACGTGCGTGTCCAGGTTCAATATATACACAATACACACACACGGGACAAACGGCTTTAAGTCCCATTCGAAGGACGAAGCAATAGTGGTTTAATTGCCTTGCTTAAGGACACACGTCTCGACGGCCGGGATTCGAACTCGCGCTCTGTGGAACAGAAAACACACGCTCTTAACCACTTACTGCCATCGAAGCGTTTATCTGCAGGTTATATCTCCCTAATACAGACCTATCAAGCGTAGCTGATGTTAGTGGCTTCTTGCAACACGACCTGCCATTCTAAGAGCTCACTACCAAGCCTTAATTTGGAATGGTGACATCATTGCAAACCCCACATTACCAGAACCACAGGGATTTGGCTGGGATTTAGTAGATGGACAAAACAAAATTGTAATGAGTTCTCTTCCTCCAGCTCCACAAGCAGTAATCGATCTGGTGAAATGATCCTGTAAACAAACACGATGTGCAACCAATCAATGCAAATGCAGGAAGAATGGTCTTAACTGCAATGACCTTTGCGGCTGTTCTGACGATTGGGATTCTTGTGAGAATTCAGCAGAAACAAATCTAACAGACGAAGATGAGTACAGTGATGACGAAGAGGACTAGATAACGTCATAGCCACGGACAAGTTGGATCATACCCCCTCCCTTTACGTAAGGTCTAAATGCATACATTATCATATACCAAGATACGCTTAGGATACTGTAACGTAGATTTCTCTTGGGGTCGACACAACACACAAGAAGGACTCTTGACGCAAGTTCTCAGTATTTCCGGTGATTCTCTCTGGTTTATTGTGATCTCTCGCCAACCAAAACATGGACTTCAGGCTCACACAATCACGCGGTACCAGAACTGGTCAGAACCAGTTCGGCGCTTGCGCAATCCAAGGCGGGTTTCCGGGGCGCACCAGCAGGAGCCACCAGGGCGATCCCACAGACATATAAACCTATAGACCGCCAGTCGTGTGCACAAAACCGTGATTTGCAAAGTATGGGCAAAACAACGCGTAGGCTGCACGGCATGCGCGTGTAGCTATAAAAAGCCAAGCGCGTATAATTACGCGCCTATCATGCAGCGCACTTTGCACGCGCGTTCATATAATTGTGTACACTATCTTTCGTTCGATGGGCAACGCACCGCGCGCTTTTTACGTTCTGTGCGCATACCGGGCAACGCGCTTGACACAAAAATGGGCCTAAACGTCTTTATTTGAGGGGATCAAGATTGACACTGGTTATGCTTAATCTACAAGGTATATGGTATAGCCCTATGTAATTTTTTTTTAAATCGATAAATGCTTTCATATAATTATTTCACTGGAACAGTTCGGGTGTGTACAAATTCCCTATACCGAGGGCTAAATTTGCCCATAGTTGGTATTTTAGTCGGGCGCCGCGAAATCACGAAATCATCCTGTAGTTTTGAATAGGACCTGGCGGTCTATGTGTTTATATGTCTGTGGGCGATCCCACCACCGTGGAATCGCTCCAGCGCCCTCTACCGCCCAACCGGCACGGGCGTTACAATACACTACTCAAATGACATACTGGTGACCATTTTTGAATAAATAATGCTAAAAACCAAACATGACTTACTTTGATCACATCAGATGTATGTTCAACTACTTCCTTGTCATGGCAAATGTAGGGTTTGGCTCTAAAATCAGCTTTGCACGGCATTCAGAGCCAGAGTTATGGCATAATGAAGATGTATATGGCGGCCATTTTGAAATCCAAGATGGCCGCCCTCTGCCACACTTAACATTTTGCCAACATGTTTTTTCTTGTTCTTGAGGGTCTAATTTAGATTTCTAGCTAGGTGGCATGTTCTAATCATTCGGTGCCTACGGGACTTATTTTCGTGTCATAAGCTCCCTGACTAATTCTGAAAATTGCCATTATGTGGTGAAATTGTATTACTTTTTGTCGTTCATGGGCGCCGCCATCTTGATAAAAAACAATTGTGGAGAAGAGAGACTACGAGCAAACGCACGCAAAACGAAGAGCGCTGATTGGTTGCTTTAGGAGCAATTTGCAAAGTGGTAAATTTGACTGCTGCAACTTCGGTAACGCGGGTACCGACAATTTCTCGTCTTAAAATTAAAAGATTTGAATGTTTTGAGTTTATGTGTGCACCTTATAATAATACACATTAACATTAAGAGCTTACACTTGATGTACTGCTTGATTATACAGATTTAAACAGTTAAAACTAGGCATATGTCGGGGCAGAAATCTCGGTCCCACTACAGACCCATTTCCCCCCAGCATGCACGTTAACTCGGTCCCAAGTCAACTCGGTCCCCATGGAATTTTCTTGTTCTTTTCTTGATCGCACTTCTTTTTTCCTTTTCGTGACATTTTTGTTGGTTCTACCCTTGGAAAAAATAAGCCACGACCCAATCCTTTGGACTTGAACCGGCTGAAAATATTTTTCTTGTTGATTGCTCTCCCCCAGTCCCACTCCGTTTAGTAATAAATGTGACGGTATGACAAATTTCTAGGCTACATGTACAAATGATGTACATGCAGGGTTCAGAATCAGAGGGTTGAAGAAATCACATAAAATACCCCGGGGATGTCGGAGAACCTAAACTTGGGCTAGACCTAATAACTGATTCAAGAAAGATTAAATCTTTTGTCACAACTCTGTGAAACTTCTGTTTTATAAGAATTTTCTCTCTTTTATTATATTTTTGTTGATATCTAACAAAGTTAGATAACTGATGTCAGGTACAACTACAAGCATGAACGACGACAGCACCGCTATAACTAGAATCAAAGTGGCCATTCGTCTCCGCCCTGGCTCCTCCCTAAATGAAGATGACAAAGAACCTAAGCCGTGCGTCCGAGGCCTGAACTCGACATCCTTGGAAATCTGGAACTGGCGAGACACGCGCCAGACCATCCAGTACAATTTTGATGTCTTTCTGGATGCCGCATCTCGGCAGCAAGACGTCTACGAGAGATGCGTTAAGCCGCTGATGGATAAAGCGCTCTCTGGGCAGAATGCCAGCATTTTTGCATATGGACCCACTGGTGCCGGTATGTCATCCCCGAAATCTTAGACTGTTTGCCTCTTTATTCTTCACTATGGAAGCTACTGCATGACCTAAAAAAGAAGAAAACAGATTAACTACCTCATCTCTTCTCAAGTTAAATGTCGAGATTTCCTGTAAAAAGTCTGAAGACACTTCCTTCCCCTCAAAATTACAGACACGAGACAGTGTATGCAAGTTCCTCTCTTATTTATTTGTACGTGTAATGTCCAATTTTATTAATTAATCATGTAATGTTACATTTTATTATTAATTTATGTATTGTTACATTTTGTTTGCAGGTAAGACGCACACAATGCTGGGAACCTCGGAGCAACCTGGTATTATCCCCAGAGCAGTAAACGACATTTTCTGTATGATTAACAAGCAGAAGAGAGATCTCAGCAACTCCGATTGTACCTACAGTCTGTGCTTCTCCTACCTCGAAATCTACCAGGAAAAGGTTTGACGCTTATACTTTATGGAACTGCTGACCGAAATTAAATAAAGCTGTGTAAAAATAAAGATTAACGAAATTGCCTTTTTCTCTTGATAGGTTTATGATCTTCTGGAGGTTAAAGGTCAAGATCTACCAATCAGAGAGGATCGTGATCGGACCATCTTCATCCCAAATCTTGCCGAAAAGGTCGTCACTTCCTTGGACGACTTCCATGGATTGTTTGTGCCTGCCAGCAAGAATAGGTGAGTGACCCCCCTCTCATCCAACTCAAACTGGCCAAGGACATTATTGTCAACGCTAGTATGAAATGATACTCCCTGCATGTGTGTGCGTGAACGCATGCAAATTTTACAGAACTGAGTATTTTGTTACTGTACTACGCACTTCATACATTTTCAATTTCACAAATTGAAACCTTAGACCATATTTATTCCTTAATTAACCCTTAAAACAATATGTTCCCTTCGTAGGACTACAGCGGCCACAAAGCTGAACAGCCGATCTAGCAGAAGTCATTCCATTCTACTGCTCAAGGTTTGTCTCAAAATAAATAAACTAAATCATGCCTGCGTTGGTTTCAACCCCAAAAGATAGTGAGATTTAATTGTTTATTTCACTACCTTGTCCCTAGGTGGTGAAGAAACAGCAGCTTCCCCCGTACAAGAAGCAGATTGGCAAAGTCTATCTGATCGACTTGGCTGGTAGTGAGAACAACAAGAGAACTGGTAACCAGGGAATCAGGTATGGCAAGTTATCAGGGGCCAATTTCATGGAGCTGCTAAGCACAAAAATTTGCTTAGCACAAAAAAGTCTTGCTCATTAAAAACAAGTTAGCAGCCAAAATTCTACGTGTTTTTCATGCTAAGCAAAAAAACAATCAAAAACAATAAAGATCACGTGACAATTTTGGTCTGTAACCTTGCTTTTACCAAGGACAAATGTTCATGCTAAGCAAATTTTTGTGCTTAGCAGCTCCGTGAAATTGGCCCCAGGAGAGTGGTGGGATTATATGAATGGGATTGTGTAATTGTGTATCTTCATATTTCTGTAAGACGCAGAGCAACTTAGCAAAGATTGATCATTTTCATTTTGTATTTGTAGACTCAAGGAGAGTGGAGCTATCAACACATCGCTGTTTGTTTTAAGTCAAGTTGTCGACGCACTCAACCAGGGACTGGTGGGTTTTGTATAAAATTTATCAGAAACATTTGACCTTTGACCCACGAATGACCTTGAACCCAGCCTCTACGAAATTCCTTGGACCATTGACCTTTGACCCAGACACCTGTGTCTTTTCCAGCATCGTATACCGTACAGGGACAGCAAACTGACCCGCCTCTTACAAGACTCGTTGGGAGGCTCCGCCCATGCCTGCATGATTACAAACATAGCACCTGAGGAAAGCAACTATACGGAGACTTACACATCGCTCAATTTTGCCTTCAAGTGCCGACACATTGTCAACAAGCCTTTCATCAATGAGACTATAGGTAAGAGGTAGGGCTGAACTGGGGGGGGGGGGGGAGGCGTGCCGTGGCAAACCTCACAATGCTGTCTTTGGCCGTGTCTGAATTTCTTGGGTAATGCTGAATCGAATGCGCCTTATATCACTTTGCATTATGACACTCAAGACTTTCAAGCGAACCCAGGTACAAAAATAGGAGAAAAGTAGAAATTTAGAGGATGATAGGTAAGGGGTGGGACTGCACTAAGGTGGGAGGGGGAGTTTCAAAGTAGGAGAAATGTAAACGGACTTGAAAGCCTGTAGTACTCATTACATTTGCTTTTTGTCTTTTCAGAGAAGCCAAGCATTCAACACCCATCTAAGCGCCCAAGCAGCAGTGATGATAGACAGGATGGCACATCAAGCTCACCACCAAAGAAATCAAAGAGAGGGTCTAAGGAAAAAGTAGCAGCAGGCACTACGTCTGCCGAGGAAAGTGCTAAATCCCAGCAAAATGTGCCCTTCCTGAGGTATATGCATTGAGAACGCTTACTGAGGGATCACTCCGAAACAGTCAACGCTTGCCGATTTTAATTCTGGTTATAGTGAACATAAACCTCAGTCCGGAATTTTTCATTTATGTCTGCAGTAAATGAGACTATAATGCTCTTCTTAAAACAAAATTCTGATATAATAAATCCAACATTTTGGCTGGGTCCGGCTAAGTTAGGGGTTAACTGTAGTCAATACACAAAGGCAAACTTAATAAGTTTATTGCTACATAAGATTGAACTTGAGTTTTGACTGGATTGGAACAGAACTAATGACCTCGGAAAAACTACTAAACTACGAATTCCATATTCATCAGAATGTTAAGCTGGAGATGAAACTCTCCTAATAAAAATAAATAGGTGTACAAAGATTTCAAAGACTCATTTACATATTGATAATATTTTGCCACCAGCCCATTATTGAGAAGTCAAGCCAACTTTGAAGAGAGCATGAAAAGGCGACTACAATCGCTAGAGACAAATATTATGACGCATCTCAACCCCTTGGCCAATCAGGGCCAAGCACGCCAGTCACATGGCCATCGGATACTTAAGCAACTGAAAGCGAGTAGTGAACAGCTATCCGAGGTAAAAAGAACATTGAGATTTTTTAATAAAATATTTTTACAACCCTGGTGTACAGTTCAACGCACTTTGCAAATCTGAATTTGTGACCAAAAAGAATCTTGTTTTTTGTATTTGGTTCATGTCATGTCTGAGAATTAACTTTTAGAGCAAAGATTTTGTATATTTGCTTAATGAAATATCCCAAAACTGTGGCATTGAACACACATTTAGAGGCCTGAGTTTTCTCAAAATGTCCCACCTTGTGTTTTTTGTCCACCTCTGTAGTCCTCAGAAAGCAAATTTAATTCTTCTGTTAACTTTATTTTTAGTTACAAAAGCAGAATAGCAAGTTTCATCAGGCACTAGTAAACGGAAGAAAGACGAACAAGAAACCTGTACCTCAGTGCAAGAACCCTTCAGATTCTGAAGTAGTGAATCATAACTCCGTACCCAGAGCAGTCGTTACACCCTTACCAGGTACTTTTTTTTTATTATTTGAACTCGGTAGGCCATTCATTGGAACCCACTGCTCTTCCATGTGGCCCCATAAAGAGAAGACAATACAGTTTTAGGAGGAAAAACCCAATATTCTGTATTTTCATGTCTATTGCAGGGTCATTATCACAACTATTTATTATCCCGCCCTCCGTACCCAAAACCACAGTAAAAGGATGCGCGCCAGATGTGCAGTTTGTGAAGATGAGGACATGTAGCGACAGCAAAGAGAACACCTGTAAACTCCAGCCCAACCCGCAGCTACAAGCTAGACACAGTGAGTGTAAACAGCCGATCACAATGGTTACAAAACTCAGCTTACTTTGGCTCTAGTTGGTTGACAGTATGAAAGGAAACAACAAAAACGTCCAGAATCATTTGCAAATACTCTATATTAAAGTTTAATGATCTGGAAGGTGTACTCGCAGTTACTGATGACACTATTTCAAAGATCCTTCAAATCTATCAAGTACAAAGCATGTACCATTTGTGACCTGTTCCCACGAAACCCGGACAAAGTCGACTTTTTAGTTTTTCAGATTATGCTTTTTTCAAATTCTCTAGGTTCACAGCTTTAAAATGATGTATCATTTACATATGTACCCCCACCCTATCTTCCCTGGGGTCTTGATTTAGTGATAAAACCCCGACAACCTAATTATGAGATAAACAGCTTTGAAGTTCAGAAAAGCGTATTATTTCTATACACAAATGTTTCACAAAATTGACAAAAAAACACACTTCTGGTAGACGGATTTTGTTCAAATTTGAGGAGATTGTAGATTAATAGCGAGTGACTTAGAAAAACCTAAAACCTCAAAATGGTAAAATCCATCAAGAAAGGACTTCAGGAGTACATTGTGACAAAACACATTGTGCGACTTTGTCCGGGTTTCGTTGGAACAGGTCACATTTGATTCCTGCAAATTAAAGAGTTCAGGAATGTTTCTAACAAAGCTGATATCCTATTTTTGATAGCTGCAGAGATCATACGCATACTGAACACGGGAACTTTGAAGCAACTGAAGTCTCTGCAGAGTATTGGAGAGAAGAGAGCTCAACTCATCCACAGCTGGAGAGAAATGTTTGGGCAATTCACAACTGTAAGTGCTCGATGCAATATTGCACAAAGCAAAAATCAGTTGGACAAGTTCAAAGACTTTTCCCTACCAGGCCAATAATGTTGGTGCTTAGAAGATAAACTTGCCCACCAATATTGGGAACCATTTTTACGGTTAAAGCTCAGAGTGCATATACGCAACTTGCGCTGTTAAATTTAATGTACTACTTTGAACTCAAGCTACACCAGATAAGGCGCACCGATGTTTTTGTGGTCTAGAAAGTCAGATAAGACGCGTCTTATCCGCAGGAAATTACGGTACTACTATCCTATATTTTTGACAAAACACTACCAATATTTGACCATATATCTGCATTTATTTGCCATTCCAGATCGATGACCTCAGGAATGTCAATGGCCTTGCTCGGAAGACAGTGGATGCTATCATTAGAAATAACCTCCTCTGCCATGGAATCACAAACGTTTGATGCTGAGACCTGGAGTAAAAGAGATGGCTATTTTAGTGTAAACAACCCTTTAGATTTTTATTTTTAAACCTTAAGACTTCATCTTCCATTTGATAAGTTAAATAAATAAATGTGTAGATGTAAACAGTATACATTTTTAGGCCTGTCCCTTGTATGTTTTTCTTTATGGTATATAAGAGGCCATATTTTGTTCTAGTATATGTTAAAAAAACACAGCGTGTCACTGTAAAATAAACTACACTAAACGAGGACTTTCTCACAAATTGGTTTGTCAAAGAAACAGTCTCTTAAATTTGTGACAATTCAGAGATCAACTGACGTTCGTTTTATTCTGGAACATAAATGTGATCAGACTTCCGGCTTGAAGTAAATGGCCGTCCTATAGAAAGAAAAAAAAAAAATATCATTTTTGTTAGATTGTCTGAAAACCCTTAAAATAAATCTTTTTATAAGGTATTTCTGTGAATAACTATTGTTCGTGTTGTATTTTATAAATAATTTTTAAATTTCTCTATCATGCAGTTGTTTGCTGTAAAATGTATATATTCACACACTTATTTAAAAAACACTTTTGGATGAAAAACGTTACCTCAAAAGCTGAGCTCAACGGTCCTGGGAAATGTTTCCACTCCATGAGTTGGTTCATGGACAAATTCTGAACAATTAAAACAAAAAAGTGTCAAGTTTTTTTCTAGTAAACTAAAAAACATACATCTGTTCATAGTGTAAAATAAAAATGGTCTTTAATACACATTGTAATGTAATGTTTTGTTTTTCTTGCCTAATATATATTTCCATGCTGTTACCCACAACTTTCCGCGACCACTTTTGGCCTGGTAGTTTTACATCATTGTGGCAATAAGTTGACAGGTACGTTAATCTACTGCACGTTCCCATTGGATTTAATTATGTCATTCTACAGAAAAGTCGCAGTACGTTAACCCCAAAAGGTGTAATGGGACCACGGCTTAAATTGCCCGTGTCAGAGGTCATAAGCACTATGGCATGCTGCCTATCTAACTGGGCATTTGTAACAATGATTTATTTTCTTGCCTACCTTAGAGTCCTGGCCTTTCTTCACTCCTAGCTGGCATGACCTGCTAGGAGCAATCTGTGGGGATTCATCAGTGACTGTGACCCTATCCTGGCAATTACAGTCCATCATGTCATGGGTGATGCATGCTGTGCTCTCATGTAGGGTAAACAAATCCTGTGAAAAATAACCAAATTGTACTCAAATGATAATCAACGGTTAACTTTTGTTTACTCGGTGGTAACTTAATGATAACGTGGTAACCAATAGGTTAAAAAAGGGTAGCCAATTGGTAAATAAATCAACATTACCAAATTGTACTCAAATGGTAATCAACAGTTAACTTATGTTTACTCGGTGGTAACTTAATGATAACGTGGTAACCAACAGGTTAAAAAAGGGTAGCCAATTGGTAAATAAATCAACATTACCAAATTGTACTAAAATGGTAATCAACAGTTAACTTAATGATAACATGGTAACCAATAGGTTAAAAAAGGGTAGCCAATTGGTAAATAAATCAACATTTTTGAGAAAATCATCCTTGATTCAACCCCACTTAGATGAAGTCATTTTAACTGTCCTGTCCCGACTGTCTTGGCTAAGCAATATTTTCTGTGCTTTGTGAATGTTTGCTTACCCTGAGATATTCCAGAGAGAATTTAACATGGCCGTGGCTCTTTGCATCCACGACGGCTCCACTTAGGCCTTGCTTGCTAATCTGTCTCTGATACACTTTCTCTTCAATTGTACCCTTCCAAAACAAAAAGGTAAGCAAAAGTACATTTGACACCGACACCATGGGGGTAGGGGTAAGGAGGGCCAGGAAAGAAAACAAAACTTGTATACTAGAACAGAAAATACATTAGAAATAGTAAGAAGATTGGATCTGAAGTGAAATGTATTGCAAGGTAGAATGATCCCGTTTATACCAAGGTTTTGATTAGACTTACTGTTGTAATGAGTCTATAGATGTGCACCTGTTTCCTCTGACCATCCCTCCAGATTCTTGCCATTGCCTAGTGAATGAACCAAAGAGAAGGACTTACAAATGTTGGTATCTTTCCATTGGCCAACTAACTCTCGGAGCCAAGTATATATATATATATATATATAACAACCAAGGAAACATTCACAGCATGTATACACGTCCCCTGCGGAATTAAACTGCTGTGTCTGACGGGTTAAAGACGCCGTCCGTGGAAAGTTTTTTAAAAAAATTGGGGCCTTGCTCATGTGTTTATTTGTCATCAGTTTTAGATCTCGAAATTTTTGTTACGTGTATACACGTCCTCCAACGCAAACTTGTTAAAATCAAATTCTTGGAAACTTACTCCCCGGAAAAGTTTTAATTTTTTGAAAAATATATATACCAGAAAAATACCTGAAGGTCATTGGCTGGATTCCAGTCGATGTCATACAGTAGCAGCCTGGATGCACCAATCAGATTCAAGCCGACGCCTCCAGCTTTGGAACTCAATAAAAACACAGCTGTTAAAAACAAATTAACAAATGTAATTAAATTGAAATTTTAAAATCATCTGGAAACGGTAATATTTTTTAACAGGCCTCTTCTATAGATATATCATATTTTTTACTGAAGAACTTATTTTCCTGAAATGTCTTTTGTATTGACATTTTATAAAAATCACCGTCTTCAAAAACAATAAAAGAAAAAAATTCACCACTATAAAAGGACATCAAAGCACATTCTTCAACTTTCCATGGAATTAATTTCCTGTTCAATTTCTTGCTGCTTTGCAGTTAATCTAGAAAACAAATTCTTTTAATCAAAAAAATCATCTTTAACCAGTTCGCGCTGGAGGACTTATATACATGCAAAGTTTTCCCCAGATTCAAAACAGATGACGCATAAACACGTCACGAGCAAGGCCGGAAATGTCTGTCAGCAGCGAGCAAGGCCGGAAATGCGTGGGTGTGCTTCCCAGTAACATCGGCCTGAACCCGCCTCGTTAAAATTAATCTCGCGCCTAGGCTCGGTGATGTTACAATAATCCCGGTCTAGGGTCTATAGGAGTCTAAGGCGTTAACGGACATACTTTCCTGTGCATAAGAGCTGTTGAAGTGTTCCACAATCTCTTGGCGCTTGGCTGTCGGCGTGCTGCCATCCAGACGACAGAATCTGTATCCGTCCTGCACACACAGCTTTTGCAGGAGGCCCAATGTCTGAGGAAAAACAAATTCAATAGAAACTGAAAGATAACTAATGATTTATGAACACACTAACCTCACTGGCATACGTGCTTGAAAACTTTCTAAATTCTTCAAATTTTGTACAAATCTGTTCCAGAGCCATGTTTCAGAGCTTTGTGCTAGCATAAGGCCTTTACTTCACAACTAACCTGTATTCATAAATACCTGGGACAGTTTAGGCATTCCTATTGGTCGAGAGCCCGTCACGTGGCCGGTATTAAACTGACGATAAAGACATGGCTGGAAGTGTTTAAACCCAGTTGGCAACAAAAGTGGCCTCCGCACATGGACAACATTATTCCTATCTCGGCGTTGCGCGACTGGTTGCGCAACATTTCGTATTTGGAGTGACGTCACATTTTCGATAAATATTTATTTATAGCTAAATTGTTGCCCCAAAAGTGGGTGGGTTATAAAGCTCAGGAAAATTTGGGGTAAAAAGAATAATTATGTTTAAACCCTTTTTTAAATGAGTTGTAATTTAAATCCATAAGGAGATAAAAGATGGATTAATAAATATAATCTTCTTGGCAAAGCCTGAAAAGTTGATGTAAAAATATCGTCTGTTTTCCCCCAAAAAAAGGTGGGTTTCGGAGATCAGGAAATCTGGGATGAGAAAATAATTATATTTAAAACTATTTTTAAATAAATTGTAATTTTAAACCATTGAAAAAAAAGCAATAAATGCAAACCTCTTGACCGAGCCTGAAAAGTTCATGTGAAAATCGAGTACAGCTCAACACTCTGGGAACGAGGTTGCCAATGCAGTAATGGCCATTTAGTCTGGTTCATAGTAAATACGCTTTATTGCATGTATTGTTTAGAGCGACAGAGGCGGGAACATGTCATTTGACAGTGGCCCGTGAACATGGATAGGGGAAAACACACAGAATGGCGAAACACCGAAATTTACTTTCGACAATTTTCCGTGATTTTGGGGGTTTTTTGGCTGAATTTTACAAAAAAGGTATTTATGAATGGGAATAAATGTGTGTTCGGTCGGTATTAATCACTCTGTTTAATACCGCTTGGAGTCTGGGTGCTGATAATTACCCTCGCCTTCGGCTCGGGTAATTATCAGCACCCAGACTCCAAGCGGTATTAAACAGAGTGATTAAAACCTCTCGAACACACATTTATTCCCTTAGTATATCTATAATTATAACACCTCACTCACAGATTCTGTGTCTTGATTGGCCGAGAGTGCGGCACATGTCACTTGCTATTTTTACTATTTTTTACTTGCGCTATCCAAAAAGACTATACCACGCAAAAAGGACTATGCGCATAGCAACACACGAACTATGCGCATAGCAACGAAAGCGTGACTGAAACCCAGACGTGTGTTTCGGTGCATTGCGTAAACATTGCTCTATCACCTTCGCACCCGTTCATCAAGGCAACAAAGTACACGTATGATCGAAAGACGTATAATTCGGAGATTTTTTGTCATTACTATACTTTCAGGAAGCTTAAATTGTGCAGAATCTGTGAGTGAGGTGTTATAAAACAAATATTGACTGCTTTATTTCGCGGTATAGTAAAACTAGCCTCCCTCGGTGATCCATGGAGCATTCTATTTTCCCTCGGCTTCGCCTCGGGAAAATAGAATGCTCCATGGATCACCTCGGGAGGCTAGTTTTACTATACCACTCAAAAGCAGTCAATATTTGTATACTATACTATACCTGTGTATAATTTGACACTAGAACAATTTTCTCTGTTGGCTCGTCTTTGTGCAGCGAGCGTAGCAGATCAGCGAGTACTTTCATTTTGCCAGAGTGTTCTACGTCCAGGCTTTCGGTTGTGAAGTTCTCTGGGAAGAGAGGTAGCAAGTCCTTGTATAACGACTCCTGCAAAACAAGAATACCTGTGACTCTTTGTACATTTTGTGCTAGGATTATAAAATTGGGTTTATATAATTTTGTTGGTAAAAGGTAACGTGGGTAGGAAAACCAAATTGTGACAAAGTGTCTTGCCCAAGGACATAAGCACGTAATCCCTACAGGCAGAACCTCCAACCCACAATCTACTGTTCCCCACATAACTAAATAATGAAGGTGTGATCAGCAACGGCGAACAAGTGTCCAATTACCAAAATATTGTTGAGTTTTGAAAACTAATCCACTACTACTGTTAATTAAAATTACGTTATTTTAATTCCGTTATTAAAATGACAAATTCTCAAGAGGCAAACTACAAGATAATCAACTCACCTGCGAAACGAATCCGTCAGCCGAACTATCCATCTCAGCATCCACGCAAGCTTGATGCAACAACTCTGGATGGTTACACAGCTTCTTCAATGCCATGATGCAGACAAGATGAGGCGAGGAGGAGAAGGAAGTGTCTGTGTACTGACTGGATGCAGTCAGGCAGCTGCGGAGAACACGGGAGCTCAGGAGCTTCTGGTACAAGAGAAGCTGGAGACGGCTAGGCTTGCAGAAGACTACCGTCTCCACTACAAAACAAAAATGATTAATTTCCTTGAAGCTGGATGTGAACCTGCAAACACTGAAACACTCAACCAACAAGCTACCAACTTGGTAAAATTCATCTGATTCAATGATCCGTGGACAAAAAACAGATTTTCACAAAATTTTGAAAAAACAAAATTCTCCCGAACCACAAAAGCCGAATGGATGAAACAAAAAATAGGTGACTGCTTTATATTGACACAAAAAAGCAAGCAAAACAAACGATAAATCTTCTTGTACCTTTTGGAGGTAAATACTTGTTGTTGATTTCCTGAGTTCTCCTGAGGACAAACAGGCCAGTCAGTCTGGACAACTGAGGAAAAAATAAAACTTGTTTCAAGATCATTTGCAAATACAACTTAAAACTTTGAAAGATCATGGCAACAATTATATGGACAAACAATCATCTAATTTAACAAATCGTAAAAAACGTAAGGTACACGTTACCGAATCTCTAAAAATGAGTCTTAAGGGACAAGTTTCCAGCTACATGTATCAGGTTTTTACATGCAGTAGAAAGAACACCATTGGCTCTTCATAGGTATATCACCTACTCAAAGTTAGCATTTTGGAAGTTCATCTACAACTGAAAAAGTTTTTCCAAAATCTTCACAAAAATAAAGTAAAAATAAACTACTATTGTACTCAATTGATGAATACTTATATTATATACCTCTGTTGCCCTTGTAGCAGCTAGCATCTTCTCTTCAACTGTTGCTTGTGGCTGGTGTCCCATAGTGATTGGGTCTTCATAGACGCGGTGAAAGGAACCACTGGATCCTGTACAGCAATGATGGAAAGTTAATTTACAGATTAAAATTGTTATAAGAATGTTTAATTTGTTCATCGATTCCCTTTATTAAATTAGTTTTGTTGGTTTCCATGAAATGCTGGGTTTTTGTTCACTCACCTAAGACACCAGGGTTGCAGAATTCCACAATGGAGTGGAATTCCTGAAGATCATTCTGTGGAGAAAAGTAAGATTGGTTTGTAATCCAAAAGATATTTTGTACTGTAAGCGCATTAATTCCCAGTCCAAAACAGGTGTCCAGAGATACTGCTACGTCCATGAGCGTTGCTAGACGTTTGAATGACGGTTGTGACAATAAATTGACCCAACACTTGGGGCATATTTGGTGACAATGATTGCATCAACAGAATACTAATTGTGCTGACCAACAAATTTATGTGATGTTATACAATATAGGGCCATTGGGTTAAATGTGTCTTACTCTAAACAACAATTACCTGAACTGGAGTTCCAGTCAGTAGAATTCTTCTCTCTACGGGTAAGCTGGATATGAGCTGTAATGTACCAACAATAAAAGAAAATCTTGAAGATGCAGGTATTCTGACTTTTAAATAGGATGAGGATGCAAGTCTGGGTAAAAGACTTACCGATGTGGTTTTGATATTGGTGTTCTTGAGTCGGTGCCCCTCGTCGCAGACGATGAGGTCAAAGGTGATCTTTCGGATGTCGTCAATTGAGCGGACGAACATCTCGTAGCTGATGACAAGGACAGGGTAGATGGGGCTATTTGCAAACTCCTACAAAGAATAAAAACTAATTTCAACAGGTGAAAGAAATTGTCAGTTAATTTGTTTTTATCTTCAATGAGCACCACTGACCGAACAAATTGTTTCCAGCTTTTTTTAAACAAGACAAAATTGCCCAATAATTTTGAATTTACAGTTGTCATATTTTCTTAAACAGAAACTGAGGGGCAAACTAAGATTGCACTGCATTTCATTGGGAAAAGTCAATTACTTACAATCTGCATTTTCAACTATTTCATCCAGGATATTGGACAAATTATTTAAAAAGAAAAATTGGGTTGAAAACCAGGAATTATTTTAAGAGAACTTTAATAAAATCAGAAAGGAGGGTTGATTTAATTTGAACAATTCTTGAATTTGTAACTGACCTTAACTTTCTTGTCAGCGCTAATTGGAAAGACCCGCATTCTTTCGTTGCCGAGCCATTTCTTGAACTCTCGACACCAGTTCTGAAAAATGAAATAAACTAAAGTTTCACAGGGAAACTAAATTATTTTAAAACTGGAACAAAGGAAGTTAATTGTTTGGACTCACCTTGACTAGACTGCCTGGAGTTACCACCAAAACTCTTTTGACGACTGGCTTGGCTCGGTACGGACCCTGCTTAAAAAGCGTCCTGTATTTTGTCAAATAGAAAAATAGTTCAAAATGTAGCATGTAGCATGTTTTGTGTTAAGAATAATTAAGGGCTCCACAATTTATTTATAAACTTGGTTGCTATTTTTTGAATTTTTGACACCATATTCTTGCAAATTCATTTGTACTTTTTTTTAGTCTGCATGTCCAAACACACTTTTCCTACTTGTTAAAATACTCTTTAGTCTAGAGCAATGGTTCTTCCTACAATACCACCTTCTACTTCAACAATAACACATTCTAGTTTATATTGTGCAGAAGGCATACATCATGATTAGTCAAGTAAAACTCACCATATAAGACTAATACACTGAAGGGTCTTTCCAAGTCCCATATCATCCCTGCAAACAAATCAGAACAATGTTGTTGTTTTTAACAAAAACACCCAATCAATATATCAATGTTATAATTTCAAAAGATGACTCAATTTGTAAACTTTTCAACCAAGTTGGGCAGAAATTGTTTTTATACAGTGTATGTTGATTTCATTAATCTCAGCAAAATCTCATAATATGCAAATATTCAAGTTAGAAGAATGCATTCTGGCAAAAATAAAAGTTGTTTGATGGTGGCAACATTGGAGGCGATTAAGTTAAGAGCAGCTTTTAACTCACGCTAGTATTGCTCCGTTGCCTTGGTAACCCCGCATGCCCATCATGCACTCATACAAGAAAAGAACTCCCTCTCTCTGATGGGGTCTGAGCTTTGAAGACAAGTAGGGATCCAAGACTACATCCACGACAGGATGGTGGGTGGGGTTGTGGGCCCACTGGTGGGCAGGGGAGGGGCGTGGCATGACTAGAGCTTCAGGGTGGGCAGGGTCGTGCAGAGGCTTCGGTGCGGTTTTCACGATCGGGACAGTCTGAACGATGAAGAAAGCATTGAACATAAAAATACACTTTGCAAAAAAGTTAATAGAAAATTTAATGTGACTGAAAAGTGTAACATTTATTTTTGAGTGGTTTGCAGGGGAGATAGGAATTTAGAAAGGTTTCTCACAAAAACATCTACACAGTTGGGTTTCAGGAGAGAGCTTACTTCATTACTTCCTGAAGATGTGGATTTAAGAGGATTAGTAAATGGCTTAGCAGGTACTGGCCTCGGCTTGGTTAGGAGGGAGTCTGACGGGAGAGACGACACTGCTGCTGTAGTCTGGAAGCATTTGCCGGAAGTGAAATCATTCTGGTTAATCTCTCCCATAACCTAAATAGAGAAAATAAACCCAGCAATTATGAGAGTTGAAGTCAAACTCACAAAGTCATCAGAGGTCAATAAGTGGCAACATAACTGCTTGACTTACCTCAATCTCCTTTCCACCAATGCGCAAGGTCTGGCCTTCTGCCATGCTATTCAGCTCACTCGATTTGTATCCTCTACCCTTGCCAATCCTAACATACACAGTAAAAAAAGAACAAATGTCTCAAGCCGTGTTCGCACTGGCCTTTTTTTTGGTAAGGTTTTACTGAGACGATCGTAAAATAAAAAATGATCAAATGTTACCAAAATAAGTCCAGTGGGGACAGGGCTTTAGTCCTACACTCACTCTTATTTTTCATTCTAAAGCGTTTATCTTACATCTTAACAAAGGCAAAAAAAGGAAGAAACAGATGCATTAATTTAAAAAATAAAATAAAATATGCATTAAATTGGGGAAAACCTAGAAATGTACACTTACTCTTTGCCTTCAGTGTCTAGAAGTGTAACTGACTTTTCCTTTGTAACCAGAACGGCTGTAAATAGAAAATCATTCATTGACTTAACAAGGCTGAACTCCTTTATTACAGAATTTCTGTGCGAGTTCTCAGACTTCAAGACAACAAGAATCTAAACAGGGCCAAACCTTTCGGTCATATAGACATTAATTTAATTTTTTTAAGTAAACTTGTACCAACGATTTTATAGACGGTGATAACTTACCATCCCCTTCCCATTTCTTGTGCTTCTTTTTAGACAATTTGCACCTAAAATCAAAAAAGAAAGCAAATTATGGTTGGCCTTAACTCTCAAGTAGAACATACTGCTTACCAAGTTTAATTCAGCCTAGAAACTGTCACTATCAACATAATATAATGACTCGTGATTTCCACTGAATCTAAATGAACTTTGACATGATCTACAGTGTAGAACATTTTCACTTGGTTTGTTAAACCTATTAAACCCCTCCAAGATCCTGCAAAATCTGCCAGGAGATTCAGAGGATTTTGCAGGAATGAGGATGTTTTCTACATGGTTGATTTTGTAAGATCAAGAATGGTTCCTGACAAACATACTGAGCGAAATAATCAGCCGTCATTTCCACTGGTGCACGATTCTTGCACTGAAAAGTACACCTACCACACAACATTGTAGTAGTGAGACGCAGCCTCTTCTAAACTTTCCTCTGTAACCTCTTTTGTGGGAAGTGACCTCTGTAGCAGAGGCTGTCTAAATGTGCCGCGATGAAGGCCATTGATTCTCTGCTTCAGGGAAGAGTTGCTAGTTGTAGGCATGGCTTGCTCCGATAACGAAGTGCTCTGAACGTTCACTGGCTTATGACGAGATTCTTTTTCACCGTTGTTACAGCTCTCACTGGCAAGTGTTGATCTCTGTTCTGTGTGTCCCAAAGGTCGACTTGAAAGTGTGCATGGCGGGATTTCAGCTTCCGTTGAACGACTGTCGTGTTTAGCACCACAAATTTCCTTACTCAAAAGTGAGTTTTCTTTTGCTGCTGATGAGCGAACACCACTAGTAAAACTACTGTTATTCCGGGGTGGTTCTAATTTTGTCGAAGAGCTTGAAATGTTACAAGACAACTGTTCATCATCAACAGATTCTTTCTTCTGCTGAACGAGTTTCAGAACATTTGACGCTGATCTGTTCCCCGTTGAGACTGCTGCGTTAGAAATTGCTGCATTTGGACCAGATGTTTGTGACGTGGTGGTGGTGTTTACTGCAAAGGGTGGAGTAAACCTTGGCCGTTTGCTGGCTGGAGCAAGTTGAGAGGGAGCTGCTGAACGTCTCATGATTCAGTTTGTTATCTTCAAAACATCGAGAGTACAACAATAATTATCTGGGAAGAAATAAAAATGCTTATTGTTATTGGTTTATTGCTATTTATGTACAATCGTATACAATAAAAATTGTCGTGGTTCTCGTGCATAAAAACATTACAATACATTTAAACGATATTTCAAAAATAACAATTTTCCTTTTTAAATCATTATCGTAAAATGTTTTAAAAATCAATTAAAATCTTGTATGTAAGCAACTGGCAACACTAAATTTACTTTAAATTAGGCAGTCACAGGCCTAGTCAAACTGACAAAGTCTTCAACACAGTAAAGAAAAAAAGGCAATGCAGCTATAGGCGCGCATAGTCACAGAATACAACTTTTTTTTACAAGGCTACACATGAATCATGATTAACCAGTTCGCGCCGGATGACGTATATAAACGCAAAAATTTCCCCAAATTCAAAACGGATGACGAATGAATACGCCAAGTTCAAGTTCGGAAATGTATGTCAGCAGCGCGCAAGGCCGGAAGTGCGTGGGTGTGCTACCCAGCACTATCGGCCTGAACACGCTTCGGATCGAGTTTCGTTAAAAATAATCCCGCCCGTCGGCTCGGCGATGTAAAAATAATCCCGGCGCGAACTGGTCAAACGTTATAATTCATGATGACGTCCGGAAACTGGACAGTCTGTTTTAGTTTCGATTTTTTACTTGAACTAGGCCTACAGCATAATTAGAATTAAACACACGACCTAAAATTTACCTACAAATTTTTCATCTAACAAATATTCCTCGTATTTTGAAGAACCGGATAAATACTCCAAACGAATCCGAAAACTAGCGAAAACTTAAAATCCGTACACAAATTAATCTTCCCGCCACGTGTCTAGTTTCCGCCGCCGCATGCAGCGCGCCGTATACGAGCAGTGTGAATTATTCATTCTAAATTTGGTGTTCAGCATGTGCTGAATTGGAAACCAGTCTCAAACCTCTCGAACAGTAAAATAATTTGATACCCAGAATTTTGAATGCCTCAAGCTCAAAATTCATTCATTTGGAGCCGTTTTCTTGTCACCATGAAGGAATAAACATTCCAAAATAGTGCACAAACAACTGTTCTGAAATTGATAATATTGCATTAATTTCTTCATGGTGATTATGCGAATTTATTCATCGAAATAAAAGTTTCTTATCGCCATATCTATCTGCAGCTAGCTGTCGTCTGCCGGCCGCGCGGCTTGTCTGGATCGTCTGCAAGTACAGTAAAGTGCAAGCAGTAAATGAAACGACCTGTGATTGGTCCATTTTTTTGGGAGCAACTTGAAACTTTTTACTTTGACCAATCATCTAAGGCTTTATGTTAACTTTCGCCCAATGACTTTCTGTACCAAATCAATATAAAACAATGACATTATTTATCGGTATCTCTTCTCTCGTCATCCTCTTATAATATTTTTTTTTGTCGATATGAGTCATGCGCAAATAAGAGTCCGTTTTACTTCTGAGTCAATCTTTTCATACCGGAAACAAACATTTGTTTTTGTTTTGTCAGCGGCTCAGAGTGAACATGTTATGTGTGGGCTTGTGATGTGAGTGAGCTGCTGAGCAGCATTTTACAAACTTCTATTCAACTTGCAAGAAGAAATCCACATTTGAAGGGATTGGAAGATGTTTCACAACACAGCTCGAGGCAAACAGGCAACAGTGTAAGTCTCTAGCAACGTTAGCATGTTTAAGTTAGGTCAAGTTTTATCACAAACAAATCGAATTTTTTGGTTTTTTTAAAGCCCTTTTAATAAATTTTTATTTTATTATTTTGTATTTTTTCCAAGCAAAGACTGACCGAGTGAAGAGTTAGTTTAGCCTAGTCTAAAACTTAATAATATCAAATTCTCTGTTTTTATCAGACGACCATTCATAAAACATCTGTCGAGTGCTGTCCCACTTCCTCCATCTTCAGCCAATGAAATCTTCAGCTCCCAGTTATTTCAAGAGGATGATGATGAAATTGGCATAACTGCTTCCCAATTTATCAGAGAAAGCAACTTCAAAGGTTGTGACATCAAATTATTGCAATTTTATTTAGTTCAGTTCACTTTGTTAAAAAGAAATATACAAAAAAGTACAAATCATGGCAGGATACTGTTTGCCCACAGATTTTATAGATAAATTTAGGCCCATTGGAGTATTTCCGCATTAGGCTCAATCAAATTACAGTTAAACGTTATTAAACTTAGTTAGAAAAGGAACATATTTAATTATTTTAAGGACAAAATGTAACGTAAGTCATTTGAACTTGAAATATTGCTTTCAATGCAGGTTGGAACAGGATTTTAAAAATGTTCATTTTAAATGCCGCAGCTTGTAATTTTACCCGATTATACTAAGATTGATAACCGTGTCTGACACCAAGTTGGTTCTTAATCTTGAGCACCGGATTTTTGTCTCCTGTCAAAACTAAAGTTCCAACAGCTCCACGTGGGATTTTGAAACGAAGCAGCTACTCTGCCAGCAGTGACCCTTTGGAGGAAAGCTTCTTTGGCTCGCAAAGTGGCTTGTTTGATAACAACAGTCAGTACAAAGATCTTATCGATTCGCCAGCTTTTGATCTAAACGACGATGAAGATCTATTTGGCAGCCAGCAGAGTCTTGCAAGCCAGCAACCGTTTTCTCAAAATAAAGATCTGATACCGAGCTCCAATCCAGTTAGGTAATTTTGTTAATTTTGTAATCAATAATGAGGAATTGATTCATGTTGTACTGTTAAAAATAATTACAATGTAAACTAGATCCCACATAATTATCACGCTTTCAATATTAATAGATATAATTTAATACAAGTACTGACACTTAAAAGTTTACTGCACTTTCAGAATACACCAATTAATGTACTGACACTTCAAAGTTTACTGCACTTTCAGAATACACCAATTAATTAAAGAATTTACCTGTTCATTAAAATTTTAAAACAGTTAAGAAACAAATTTCATTTTTAAATATTAATTTTGTGGGCAGTATTTTTGTGGTTTCCTTTCATTTTTCTAGTCATGGGCAACGATTCATCCCATCTTTTACACCAACAAGAGTGAGAGTTGCTGATAAATTTGCCAATTCATTACAAAATAACACCAGGCCAGGCAATCGTGACATTTTCAGCAGCCAAAATCCAGACTTGGTTGAAGAAAGCCCATACAGTGCGCTAGATATACCTGGTAAGTCAGTAAGACATTTCAATTTGAGACTCTCAGTTCCAAAACTGGTACGGTATAAATGTTCTGGCAAATATTCCACACCTTTAGATCTTAAATTTTGAATATATTTAGTAATATATTATTTTAGTAATATATACTAAAAGAATATGTGACCCAGCACGAGTAAATGAGACACTTTGCGTCAAAAATTAAGATTTTGATTTCATCATTTAAAGCTTGTTTAGCTTTAAATGATGAAATCAAAATCTCAAATTTTATTTTTGCCTCAAAGTGTCTCATTTACTCGTGCTGGGTCACATATGCCAACTAGAGTTCAACTGGAGTTTAAAAAAGTTGGGACATCGATTCAATTTTGTAATGGCTGCTCGTTGTATCATACGTGTACATTGTTTTTTAAGCCAGTGTTCGATCCTTTTAAACCCAATTTTATTTTCTTCTAGGATTTACAACCCCTGGTGGTACCTCGCGTCCTGGTAATCAGCTACGCTCTGTGACAGAGATCCGTATCCTTTCCATCAAGTTATTCCAAGAAAAAAATAGTTTACTGCATTTGTTAAAACTTTGCAACATTTAGTCAATCAAAATGAGATAGTAAAAACTACTAAAACTGCTAACATGTTTTTCTGTCCATTTCTTGACGTCATATTTTTGTTAAGTGACTTTTATTGTTATTATCCTCAATGAATTAACCAAAGCTAAGCAATATAGGCGCGTGTTCCCCTTCCCTTACTTCAATATTGTGCAGTCCAAAGTCCTGGACGATGTAAGTAACAAGTTAATCTCTGTATCATTCAAATAAAATGTTAAGTTAACCAGCTCGTCTCGAGACCACACTGACTCACAAAATTGAATCCAGCAGAGGTCTTGATTTTACATTTTGAAAAATAATTAAAAGTACTTTCCAACATGTCAACATCTACTTATTTAAATTGTTATTGTATTTTACAATACTTGTAAAAATTATGACCTAAAATATATTCAAAACAAACATTTGGGGGGACAAAAAGGAAAAAACCAATTGTATGGAAAAAATTTGCCGATAAGTTTTGTTGCTCTTACAGAATACAGAATACAACAAAACCCCAGAGTTATAGAAACGAGTAACTTTGTTCCCCTTTTTAATAGGTGCTGTATACAGACAAGCACATGGTTTTATGTGCACCAACTGGATCTGGAAAGACGGCTGTGTTTGAGTTGGCCATCGTACGTTTGCTGATAGCTATGGGAGCCAATGCAGTTAAAGCTAAGATTGTTTACAGTACGTTAAAAAGAATTCAATTCCTTTGCTCGTATTACAAAAATGTGTAGCCAACAAAGTTTTGTGTTTAACCAGTTCGCGCCGGATGACGTATATAAACGCAAACATTTCCCAAAATTAAAAACGGACGACGCATAAACACGCCAAGTTCAAGTTCGGAAATGTATGCCAGCAGCGGGCAAGGCCGGAAATGCGTGGGTGTGCTTCCCGGCACTATCAGCCTGAACCCGCTTCGGATCGAGTTTCGTTAAAAATAATCCCGCCCCTCGGCTCGGCGATGTAAAAATAATCCCGGCGCGAACTGGTTAACAAAGTTTTGTGTTTAACAAGGTTTTGTGGCCAACAAAGTTTTGTGGCCAACAAGAATTTATGGCCAACAAAGATTTATGGCCTTAGCCTGGTGGCCAAGTTTGGCATCAATAGTATTCCTCTAATTTTATAATTAGTGGCCCCAATCAAAGCCCTCTGCAGCCAGCGATGTCAGGATTGGAAGGACAAATTTGAACCATTAGGACTAAAGTGCCAAGAACTGACGGGCGACACAGAAATAGATGACTACTTTCAGCTACAAGAGGTCAACATTGTCATGACCACTCCTGTAAGTTCCTTAAAATATCCGATAATGAATAGGGGTATTACTCGCACCATCAGAAGTAAAAGTCAAAAGAATTACACTATAATAAAGAAGCACTACAACAGTTTTTGTATTTTACGCGATTTCGCCCATCATAAAGACGAAGGCCACTCGAGGTGTTGGCTACAGGGAAACGTTTGGAAGAACCAGTCTCTCGCGCCAAAACAAGTACATGTATTATTAGGCACACATCTCTTCAAATGCTATTCTTTCCCTTACAGTTTTGAACGCATTCAGTCAAAAATAAATTCCTTAAATGGTTTTAATTAAAGAGCGAAAGGTGCCTTAAACACTTGACTCTCTTTACATAAACCTGGTTTGTACACGGAGGACAAAATATCAATTCAAATCGTTTAAATTTTTAAGTTCCGGCAAAATTGCAAAACTTCATCAGGTTAAAATTCAATAGAAGGTCAGTTCTGTCATTAAAGATATGAATGTATAATAAATATGTACAAATAAATGATAATATTATTAATACAACTAAAAAAAATATTACACATTTGCTTTGTTTTACTATTTTGTTTTGGGCTTTTCTTTGATTTTTTTCGACTTTTTTGCTCAGGAAAAATGGGATAGCATGACCAGAAAATGGAGAGACAACAAATTCCTGGTGCAGCTAGTCAAACTCTTCCTCATAGACGAGGTACTTTTTTGCATTACCATGCAAGTTTTTGATTGCAAATTTTGCTTTAAATGAATTATGATTACACTGTATGGCTATGTGGCATAAGAATTGAAAGTGTTTCTGATATAAAGTCCCCCAATCATCTGAAACGATATCCTCAAAAGTAAATTACGCAATTTTTTTCTCCCCTAAAATTTAATATTACTGGTACACCACTAAATTAGATTTGTAAGACTATTTTTGATTGTAAATGTAGATTATTACTTGTGGGGGATGATACGCACGAATAGACCTAATAGCGTAATAGCTTTGATGTACTTTCCTATGGGAGTGAAGCCAGGATGCCAGACAAAGTAGAGACATACTATCACATAGGAAAGTCATTAGTCTATTGTATTTTGTCTGGCAGGTGCATTCTCTGAATGATGAAACCAGAGGTGCCACGGTTGAAGCAGTCATTAGTCGCATGAAGACGGTGCAGGCAGCAGTAGTAAGAGAAACAACGACCAATGAAAAGATGAAAGGAGAGGAGACAACGCTGGGGTTGAGATTCATCGCCGTCTCAGCTACCATCCCAAACATTGAAGATGTAAGACCAGAAAAAAGGAGGAAACAAATCGAATTTTTTTATTTTAGCTTGGCAGTTTACAAACTACTAAATATAATTGTATCACAAACGCTTTCCTCATTTTGTTTTCTTTCTGCAGGTGGCTAAATGGCTGGAGACTGATGGGAACCATGCAGTTTATCGCAAGTAAGAATTGGACTAACATTAGACAACTTGCTTCTATGAATAAATTTCGAAGATTTTGTAATAAATAGTTTTCAGAAAGGTTGGCTTTTCAAGCCCCAAAGGCTGCATATAAAGTTAAGTTTAATTCGGCTATTCTTAAGATTAGATGAAGAAACAGCATCTAAAGCACAAGTAATAAGTAATGGTGACCGTTAGGAACTGTTTACTGCAGTGCATCATGGGAAAAAATGAGGGTCATCGCCGCAACTTGTACATTTTACGTACACTAGCACTTTTCCCAATTCTGTGGCTATAGAGGAACATCCTCTGCACATTAAACATCTTTCCATTTTTCGATCTATGTATCATGGGAATCTGATAACTTATTTAATTGTTTAATTTTACAGACTAGATGAAAGCCATCGGCCAGTCAAACTAAGAAAGGTGGTCCTGTCTTATCCATGCTCAGAACGAGTGTCGGCATTCCGCTTTGATCTGTCCCTCAACTACAAACTCAGCGGAGTCATACACACATACTCTGACCAAAAACCAACACTTGTGGTGAGCTTAATAGGGAAATCACTGTTTAAATCCTTCAGAAAACTCTACCATTAAAAATATTTATTAGTTATTTATTGGTATATGTTATGACATATTTTGGTGATTACTATATTGACAAGAATTGGTGAATTTTAAATATACTTACATTTATTACTCTTGAAATGACAGCTACTTTTTTCCTTAGCTTTTTCTAAGATTGAAAGGGGAAAGTTAGAAATACATAAACCTAGTCATAGTCATAGTCATAGTCATAGCCATAGCCATTTACTTTTGGTCTCAGTTCTGTGCCACTCGTAAAGGCGTACAGCAAGCAGCAAGCATACTAGTCAAGGAAGCTCGCTTCATCATGAATGCCCAGCATCGCCAGAGACTGCAGATGATGGCTAACATGATCAGGGAAACTAAACTCAGAGGTGGGCATTGGTGGTATTTCATCAATTAATTGTCATTAATCTCGATTTTTTTTGTCTTTTCGATTTAACTTAAATGTTTTTAAAATCGTCATTCCTATGTGAAAGGCTAATTGTTGGAGTCACAAGTCAAAGGGCCGAACAATGGATGCCCTCATTGCAGTTAATTCGCATAGATTTGGATTGGGACAGAAGGACTTGTGATTGACTTGTGATTGACTTGTGATTGACTTGTGATCGACTTGTGATCGACTTGTGATCGACTTGTGATTGACTTGTGACTGACTTGTGACTGACTTGTGACTGACTCAACTACTACAACACTGATTGATTATGCATATTTTTATCGCACTGTCAGTTGTTTCGTTCGATTGTTTTCAATCCTTTTTGCTCAGAGTCGCTAATCAACGGAGTTGGCTTTCACCACGCTGGACTTGATGCCCAAGATAGGAAAAACATTGAGGAATTGTTCATCAGTGGAGATATTCCAGTACTCTGTGAGTATAGAAAAAAAGTGGGAATGTTTGTCTTATAATAATAATAATAATAATAATTTTTCCAAATAGGCACTTTGGGAGACAAATTAGCGATAGTTTTGATTCACTTGGGAGACAGTGGCACTTAGGGAGACATTTCAGTGTCTCCCTAAGTGTCTAGCTACCCCACAAAACGATATTTGGGAGTTATTTTTGCTCGGAGAAGACAGATTTGGGTCTAAATAGCATAAATATGAAATTTCGTGGAAAAAGCTCCAGGTAAAAACGGGTTAGGTTACAATAAAGATTGTGCACGACTCTATGGGATTGTCTCCCAAAGTGCCCATTTGGAGGTATGGTAATATTTATTATTATAAGACAAAAATCCTCAGTTGTTTGAGGATTTTCTGCTTATTAACATATCTTTATTTTATTCTTATCTGGAAATGAAACCAATTAAGATTTTTAGGAGGAAACAGGTGCTAGTAGATTAGAAGATTTAATGGGGTGGGAGATGACAACCTTCACGCGGTCCACCCTGTTTACACTAAGGTCATCTAACCGATGTGTGCAGTCACACGTTAAGCTGCTCATCATCATACGAAAGAAGAAAAAGAAGATTTAATACATTTTAATAAAAAGAATGGTGTAACAATGAACAATGCTGAACAGAGGAAGCTGGCTAGGAAAACTCACAAGTTGAGTTTAATCATGGATGTTTCTACCTCCATGGTTTAATTATATCTCTGCCAATGTTTCTTTCTCATTCACTTGATATCTAGTTGCAACCAGCACTCTAGCCATGGGTGTCAACCTACCAGCCCACTTGGTCGTAGTAAAGTCAACCCAGCACTACGTGTCTGGCATGTACTGTGAATACACAGAGACTCAAGTACTGCAGATGATCGGCAGGGCTGGACGACCGCAGTTTGACACCTCAGCTACCGCTGTTATCATGACCAAACACGAGAGCAAGGTTGGCTCAACCAAACATTGTTTCTGTTTGATTATATTGAAGGCACAGATAGGAACATTAGTTAAAAGGAAAAAACAAATAAAAAAATACGGCTGGTCCAAGTTTGATTAAAAGAAACAGATTATCGAATGTTGTTTTTGAAAAGTGTGCCCGTGACTTTTTACATGAGCTACAAGTGGACTCCAGTCTCCAGGGCAATTTTACCCTAGCTTCGTCTTTGTTTATGCAGTTTGGCAATGGTGATAGAGCCAGAGATGGATCCTTAGCTGGGGTTTAGAAAACGGCCCATTTATGAGAACTAAACAGCGAACGTATCTTACCTTTTTTTTCACAATGTGTAAAACCTCCAAGCCAACATTTCAGCAGGTTAGTTGTTAAGCACCTTCCTTTAGATTTTGAGCAACAAACCCCAAAACACATGGTCCTATTTATGTTAGATTATTGTTTTATATATTTTTTTCAGAGGCGATATGAAGCCCTGATGAACGGAGCTGATGACATTGAAAGCAGGTAAGACTGTACCGTAATTTCCTGCGGTAAAGCCGCACGGCGGTTAAGGCGCAGGTCCCTAAAATCACCCAAATTCTTTTCAAACGTCAATAGATAAAGCACACTGCCGAATAAGGCGCATGCTTGAACGCACCCAGAAGAACACCAGGCGCCACCCGGTGTAGGTACATCGCCACAAAGGGGTCATTTTGTTGTCTTAGAACGATCCCACTACTTTATTCCAAGCAAGAATTTGCTGAGTACTTGAGTTTATCTGGCACGCAAACAATGTATGAAAACTTCAAACCAGTAGTCACAATATCGCACGAGGTTTACTTTGCGGGAATTGCCGATACATATCATGTATCACTGCAGTATAAACCAAAGACCCTAGAGCGCCGCGCAGCGGCGCTCTAGGGTCAACGGCGCTCTACGATCTTTGGTATAAACTGCATGCATGTACATGCACATGTACACCACATGCAGACCACATGCAGCGATCGCGTGCATGGTATCCCTAATTGCGACACCCCCTAGTCTTTTTTCCAGTCGTTGTGAATGCTCCGCGCTGTGTAGTTCGGATGGTGAATTGCATGAAGCCGGAACGTAGACGAAAAAACGTTTAGAAAAAGGCCACATAGTACGGGCCAGCTTTTTATCGCTGTTGTACGCGTCATGCAGCGCACGCTGTAGTCTTGTTTGCAAGACGATCTTAATCGCGGTATATGCAGCGCGCGTAGGCCGCCGATGCGGTAATTCGCGCATGGTCTACGGCGTACGTTAGAGGGCGCCCCGCATCGCGAAGATCGTCTTGCAAACAAGACTACGCACGCTGCCGAGTGCTAAATCACATACATGTACGGTCGAAGGGGGATCAACACATCGCGGCATTGTTAATGGAAACACGGTCACAATGTCCGGAGAGTTGGGCTAATTGGTTGACCGCATTATTGAGTAAGATTGCGGCGTTCAAAGAATTCTTCACACAAAGACCATCACTTTGAACTCAAGCGACATCATATACGGCGCACTGAAAGATAAGGCGCGGCGATGTTTTTGTGGTCTAGAAAGTCAGATAAGCCGCGTCTTTACCGCAGGAAATTACGGTAGATGATATATGAAGGAACTGAAAGTTGGTGAAATAATATCAGTGTGAGCCAACGCAGCAGCATTGAGCAAAATTTATTCCTGAGGATTTCTAATAACCAGTTTTAGGACATTTCAAGAGTTCACCTTTTAGAATACCGTTCTCTTGTAGTTGGCCAAAGTCAGTAGAAACCACATTTATTTTGTGTACCGTAATTTCCTGCGGTAAAGACGCGGCTTATCTGACTTTCTAGACCACAAAAACATCGCCGCGCCTTATCTTTCAGTGCGCCGTATACGATGTCGCTTGAGTTCAAAGTGATGGTCTTTGTGTGAAGAATTCTTTGAACGCCGCAATCTTACTCAATAATGCGGTCAACCAATTAGTCCAACTCTCCGGACATTGTGACCGTGTTTCAATGTCCGGAGAGTTGGACTAATTGGTTGACCGCATTATTGAGTAAGATTGCGGCGTTCAAAGAATTCTTCACACAAAGACCAATGCCGCGATGTGTTGATCCCCCTACGACCGTACATCTATGTGATTTAGCACTCGGCAGCGTGCGTAGTCTTGTTTGCAAGACGTTTTTCGCGATGCGGGGCGCCCTCTAACGTACGCCGTAGACCACGCGCGAATTACCGCATCGGCGGCCTACGCGCGCTGCATATACCGCGATTAAGATCGTCTTGCAAACAAGACTACAGCGTGCGCTGCATGACGCGTACAGTACAACAGCGATAAAAAGCTGGCCCGTACTATGTGGCCTTTTTCTAAACGTTTTTTCGTCTACTTTCTGGCTTCATGCAATTCACCATCCGAACTACACACACGGAGCATTCACAACGACTGGAAAAAAGACTAGGGGGTGTCGCAATTAGGGATACCATGCACGCGATCGCTGCATGTGATGTACATGTGCATGCAGTTTATACTGCAGTGATACATGATATCATAGAGCAATGATATGTATCGGCAAACCTCGTGCGATATTGTGACTAGTACTGGTTTGAAGTGTTCATACATTGTTTGCGTGCCAAATAAACTCAAGTACTCAGCAAATTCTTGCTTGGAATAGTGGGATCCTTCTAAGGCAACAAAATGACCCCTTTGTGGCGATGTACCTACACCGGGTGGCGCCTGGTGTTCTTCTGGGTGCGTTCAAGCATGCGCCTTATTCGGCAGTGCGCTTTATCTGTTGACGTTTGAATTTTTTTTGGGTGATTTTAGGGACCTGCGCCTTAACCGCCGTGCGGCTTTACCGCAGGAAATTACGGTACATTTTATTTATCATCATGTACTGTCTCACGGTAATCAATTAAGTGAAACATTTTTAAATTATATCTTCATCGTGCTGATTTTTCCCTTGTTTCAGACTTCTCATAGTGTTCCCTAAAATCAACATTAGTTACTATTTTTCTTTGAAACCTTTTATTTTTCATACAGTCTTCACAATCACCTGATAGAGCATCTGAATGCTGAGATAGTCCTGCACACCATCAATGACATCTCCATAGCTTTGGAGTGGCTCAAGTCAACCTTCTTGTACATCCGTATCATGAAGAACCCCTCTCACTACGGCGTTCCCATGGGTCTGAGTAAGCAACAGATGGAGAACAAACTACAGGGTCAGTGAAAAGATCAATAATAATCAAATCAGTTCCAGGTCAAATACACGCAAAATCTTTCCTGAAATCAAAACGAATGACGGAAACATCTGTCAATTAATAATTAGGGGTTCCAATAAAATTGCTGAATTTTTATTTTTTTATTTTTGTGTAGATATGTGCATCAGAGATCTGAATCTGCTGTCTAACGTTGGACTAGTCAAGATGGATCCTGAAACCATGGATCTCAAACCATTGGGTAATGACAACAAATGTACAAATTAACGCTTAAGAATTGCCTCAACTACTTTTGTCTTTGAGAAAAGTTCTGCCAGGACTGTATCATTAGGCCTGCTATTGTTTTTAATTTACTTTTTAGAATTAGTAAACTAATAGGAATAACGAAAACATTAATTAATATTGGGGTCTACACTAACAAGTACTTTTGGCTGCAAAACTTTCGAGCTGATCTTGACAAAATTTACTTTGTTTCTTTTTTTCTGATCATATTTTACAGGTGTTTGATACCTGTATTTTTGTTCTCAGTAACGTTTTTAGTACAAGCAAAAATTGCTAAACAGCAATATTTGTCATCCATTTCATTTTCTTCCTCAAGAAACTGGGCGTTTGATGGCAAGGTACTGCATCGCCTTTGACACAATGAAGCAGTTCAGTAAAATATCCGGTACAGAGTCCATTGAGGAGCTGGTAAGTTTGTTAGTAAATAAAAACATCTTGAAGAACAACGGAGAGACTGCAACAAGGAGAGATGAATTTATTTATCAATTTTGTTTACCTAATTTGTATTATTGAGTTGTAATTTGTAATGGTCATCTTAAATTGTGTAAACCAAATTATTTAAGTCTTTGACTAAAAACTGTTTGTCTAAGATCCAATTTCTGGTTTGTTTTCCCTTCAGCTAACCATGCTGTGTCAATGCAAGGAGTTCAAAGACATTCAGCTGAGATTTAATGAGAGGAAGATTCTTAACACACTCAATAAGGACAAGAACCGATTGACCATCAGGTTCCCTATGAAGGGTAAAATCAAGACCACAGACATGAAAGTCAACTGGTAGGTTATCCACTAGGATATGTGAACAGAAGTAAGCTAAAATATTTATTTAAGCCAAAATATTTAAGGATGGTTTATTTTAAACCCAAACAAAGTTTGAGTTAAATATATCTCTTCTGATCCTTTTTAGCTTGGTTCAGTCAACCTTGGGATGCCTACCCATCCAGGACTTTGGTCTGGCTCAGGATTGCACTCGGATCTTTAGAGCAGGACAGAGACTCACAAGATGTAAGCTGAAAAGTGTACACTAGGGGTACACTAGGGGTACAGTAGGGGTACAGTAGGGGTACAGTAGGGGTACAGTAGGGGTACAGTAGGGGTACAGTAGGGGTACAGTAGGGGTACAGTAGGGGTACAGTAGGGGTACGGTACAGTAGGGGTACGGTACAGTAGGGGTACGGTACAGTAGGGGTACGGTACAGTAGGGGTACGGTACAGTAGGGGTACGGTACAGTAGGGGTACGGTACAGTAGGGGTACGGTACAGTAGGGGTACGGTACAGTAGGGGTACGGTACAGTAGGGGTACGGTACAGTAGGGGTACGGTACAGTAGGGGTACGGTACAGTAGGGGTACGGTACAGTAGGGGTACGGTACAGTAGGGGTACAGTAGCGGTACTTCTGCATATATACATTATCACCATTGCATGATTATTTGCTCCTAGGTCTGCTGGAGTACCTGATGCAGCGAAATGACTTCAAGGTCCTCCTGCATGCAACCGTCATCGCCAAGTGCTTCCAAGCGAGACTGTGGGAGAACTCCAAGAACGTGGTAAGGCAGATTGACAAGATAGGCCCCGCCCTGGGCACGGCCTTGGTCAACGCCGGCATCATCAACTTTCAGAAACTAGAGAGCACGAATCCAAGGGAACTCGAGCTGGTAAGCCTGTGATCACAATCTGCATCAGATGGTAATTGTAAGGATTGACAAGGATAACACTTTGAACAAAGATATTAGCAGAAGTAATATTGTGTCACAAAACAGGCAGATAAATAACAAAACTATATTTTGCATTGGTCAAGGAGAGGTATATTCAATAATGAAAGGACAATTTTGTGTCAATGAAAGCAATATTTGTAAAAGCCAATTATTTTCTTTCAAATTTCATTGCCTGCTTATCAAAATGTCATGATCCAAATCTTGCTGTATTTTGTTGCTAGATCTTGAACAGGCATCCTCCCTTTGGTAACCAGATCTTAGACGCTGTAACTCATCTTCCGAAGTATGATGTCTCTATTGAACAGGCAAGTACCATTTCTTAAAGTTATGCTGTGGTCAAAAAAATAGTTAAGTTGACCTCAGTAGATTTGGGTTTCAAATAGAGTAAACTTTATATTTTAATTCTCCCTTAACTTGGAGTAATAAGTTTGGTTTGTCGTGAATTTGGATCGCAAGTCTAAATAATGGGGCCAATTTAATTTGCTTGGCATGAAAATTCTTCCTTGTCAAAAAACGGGTTACAACCCAAATTTTCAGGGGATGCATACTGTGTTCAGCTGATTTTTGCTTAGCATGAAAAGCACATGCAGTTTTGGCAGGTACCCTGAGCAAGTCATTTTTGTGCTAAGCAATTGTTTGCGCTTAGCAGCTCTGTGAAATTGGCCCCTGGTGTATCCTTATCTTGTATCCCTTGTACAGGCCCCAAGGTACAACGGCCACTCAGCAGAGATCACCGTCACAATCACTCTGATGAACCACGAGAAGCTGATGGACAAACAGACTGCTAAGCGTAACCACACCTGCTTACTGCTCATCGGAGACGCTGATAACTGCATCGTCTACAAACAGAGAATCACGTCAGATAATATGCATTAGAATTTGATTAAATGCCATTAAGAATAATTCAGTGATTTCAGTATTCAAATTGTCGGATTCAAACTTGAATGGCAAGCGGGCTGGTGTCTGCACTTGTCAGGTCCCATCCATTTAAGCTTGTGAACTTTTACCAATAGGCTCTCATACAGCACTGAGAAAGATAATGATTACAAATACTGCACCGGTATATCTGTCAGTTACAAGAATAGGTTGTTCGTATACCAAGCACACTATTGACCTATCACGGTAGAATCGTGTCAACTCGGCTTGTAAAATATTGTCTAATCACATGAATTATAAATCGATGCGGAACACGCAAAATCTGAGATAAACAAAATTACCACACAAAATTACATAGGGTTGCCATAATAATATGCTAGCGAAAGAGTATTACAATTTCTGTTATACAACACACTTTTATTAATACAAAACAGTGTGTTTTTACAAGCAGTACAATTAGGATTAGTGATTAGACTAATAATATCTTGTTGCCTGTGCAGAGATATGCAGCTGCTGAGAGGAGGGCCGTGGTGTAAGCGGATTGAGGTCAGGAGAGCAAATACAACAGAGGAACTTAGCATGAATCTCATCAGTCAAGACTACGGTATGAAAAACTATGTGTGACGGCGACATTTAAAGCTATACCATTTGTAGATATCTAAAGGTAAAAGGGGAGTCAGATAGGCATACTTTCCTCGCCTTCCACGGTTGTGACAGGTTCGAATCCTGCCTGGGCCAACATTTGGATTGGGTTTTCAGTCCCTGCCTGATTCCGTGGGTTTCCCTTAGATATTCGAATCTGATCAAGATTATAGCACGCGATCATTTGACGTACGGTAACCTTCCCTTGATTGGCCCACAGTTGGCCTGGACGTACAGAACACCTACACCCCGTTCTACTCCGGACCCAAACACCTGCGAACAGCAATGCCAGAGAGTTCCTGCAACCAACCTAAGAAGCAACCAGCAAAGACCACCAAGCCAGCACTGAAGAGACGACAGTCTGTGCCTATGAACTCATCATACACCGAGCAGTGGCCAGGAAGTGACAATGGTAAGCTGAGATAATAATAATAATAATAATTGCATAATATCAGATTTAAATCTACCATCTATAAACTAGGATTAGGAAGCCTCACTATGAAATCGAAGAGAATAATTCACAACTCAGAATCAGATATCTTCACCTTTTAGTCTCCATCTGTTTCAGTTCCGACCACATTTTTTCCCCACACAATTATTGTTATCGTGTTAAATGACGACATTCACATATGGATTACTGGGGAGTCAGGTTAGCGTAGCAGTTTTTTTCTCGCCTTCAGCGCTCTGACTTCAAATACTGGCTTCGAATTCCGCCTTGGCCGATATCTAGATTGAGTTCTCAGTCCCTGCCTAATTCCGTAGATTTTTCCAAGAATATTCTTTTGGGGTTTTCTTCCCACCTCTAAAACTATGACTTCTGTTCATCGTCTTCTCTCTGCAGGTTTCTTTAGCCACCATCGCACATTAGTCGAACACTGTAACGACTGGGCTATGACATGTTACAAATCAAACTTGCTCCTATTTATGTATTATTTTTAGGCAAAACAGCGCCCTTTGTATTTTATGCACAGCACCAACAGATATATTTTTGTGATAATTATATCTCATTGATTGCAAAGATGCAAAGACCGACGAGGAATTAGAGTTCAGCAACCGCAAGCCCTGCAGTCACCGCTGCTCCAACAAGGATACCTGCGCCCACGAGTGCTGCAAGTTTGGTGTCCTGATCCGACATCAGCCACTGCTGCAAACACCGAGAGCTGAGAGGTCATCAGGTCAAAGGTCAGCAGCAGCGTCGACGACACCCTCTACATCGGGCCAGACACGGAGGCAGTCTGGGCTGGACCGTTACTTTAGTGAGCTGCATGCTAAGGCGGATAAGCTGGCAGGAATGCCAACTGCTGTGAAACGAATCAAAGTAAGAAAACGCTGCTTTATAATAACCCTAACAGTCTTAAAAGAAGGAATCGTGTTGTTGTTATTATTATTATATTTCTGGTACTGAAACCAAGAAATCCTCACAGGTGTCCTGGATGCACAATTAGCCTGAAGAAAACCGTAGAGAGAAGAAAAGAAGAAGAAATTACAGTTTAAGAGGTGGGAGGAAAACCGTAAAAAAATATTACAGGGAAAACCCACGTAATCGGGTGGGGACTAGACTGAAAACCCAATTAACATGTGGACCAGACCGGGAATTGAACCCAGGCCACAGCGGTGGAAGGCGAGGAAAGAAACGCTACACCAACCCAACTCCCCTGTTAAATCATGTGTGGCACAGCACGTCATTTATCTGTGCCGTACGTGTATTCTTTTACTTGCAAAACACTTGTATTAACTCTCACTACCATATAGCCACAGCAAAATCTACATTTTCTAAGTTACGTTTTACCAATCCACCCACACAGGTTGCGCAAGGCAACAACGAATGCAACGTGGACATGGACAAATTTGCCTTCACACCCAAATCCAAACCTTTGGTGCGAGCCACCGTGCCTTCGTCATCATCAGCAGCTACCCCAGGCCTCACTGGCTCCAAGCCCAACCCCCACACACCTTCCACCTCATCAGCCAAGGGTTGGGATATGCTGGACATGTACCTGAAGGCCCAATACCAGGAGACGAAAGACGATGAAGAGAAGGAGGTGGACCAATTTGAAGGTGATCGAGTGACATCGATGTCAAATCACTAGGCTAGCACTATTTGTCAATGTGAAATTATTTGTTTGAAAAACTCTAGCACATTGTTTTTTACCATTTCAACACCAAATGCAAAATTACCTTTTTGTAATGATAATAATTTATTCTACATTCAGACCCCAGTATCAACCAAGCTGCAGCAGTCAGGTCTGCAGAGGATCCGTGGATCAACAACTTGTACAATGCTGACATGTCCTGGTCAGACTCAGACCAAGAGGAGATGGTGGTGGATAGATACGTGAAGAGAGATGATGATGGTAAAGTAGAAGTAATTCTGTTATCATTAAAACGGGAGGCTGTAGGCCACGCCCCAGTACAACTCCAGTGGACTCCTGTAGCTTTTAATCTTGGTAGAATACAGGTTCCTTATTGTGTGATAATTAACTGTCTTCTCAACTGTCTTTGTCAACTACTGACTAAACTGGGGAACCACCAACATAGAGATGGATAGAGTTGGAAGAGCACCGGTAAAGTATTCCAGAGATAACATGTTTAAACCCACTTACTTTCAACTTTTGTCATCAAGACTGTTTGAAGACTGTTTTTCCAAAATTGAATTTTTGAAGAAATTTTTCCTTGTTTTTCACATCTTAAAATAAGTTCAGTGAATTTAAAAGGAATTTTTTTTTTTTTTCATTTCAGAATTTCAGAATGACTTGGAGTCGCTGTCAGACCACAGTCCACCTCTGCCGGATCTTTACAGAGCAGAACCAGCAATCCAGAATCCCCAGCAACAGTATGACCACCCAGAACAGCAGCAACATTCAAGTTTCTACAAAGCAGCGACCAACAAGAGCCAACCACAGCATCAAACGTTGAGACGACAACAGCCACTAGCCGATATCTTCCAACCAGCTACGGGCCATCAGAATCAACAACATCTGGAGCCAGGGCAGCAGCAACGAGTTTCAAGTTTCTACAATCCTGCGTCAACAATCCAGAACCCCCACCAGCTTGAAGATACAGCACAGAATCAGAATCCTGAAAAGCAACAGCTTTCAAATTTCTACAAGCCACCTACGAGCCTTCGCCAACATCAGCAATCTGATCAAGAACAGCAGCGAGTGAGCATCTACAAACAAGCGGCAAACAAGCAAAATGACCAAGAACAGCAACAACTCTCGTATTTATACCGACCAGCATTGAGCTGCCACCACCAACAGCATCAGGATCCAGAAAAGCAGCAACAACCGCCAAGTCTCTACAAACCGGCTTCCAAAAGCCACTACCAGCCTCATCAGCAGTCCCAACCCGAGCCGTCCAGCACTAGACGCAGAGGGCAGGTCTTTGCTTGGAAGTCACCTACAAGCCGACCACAAACTGGAGAAGCACCGGTCGTGATTCCCTCTCCACCTACTGGCTTTAGTGCTCCCTTGGCTACAAACAATGCAACAGCTCGGTAAGTGACAAGATTTTTTTAAAAGTAAACAAAGAAATGAGCAAGGCGAGACTTGAACCTGCGACCTCTTGAATACCAGACCGGGGCTCTACCAACTTAGCTATCTCCCAAATTGTCAGCATTTGTGTTCGAGGGCGCTAGTGGTTTATTTGCGTATAAGAAAAAAAAGGTGTCATGCACTGCTAATGGTTTCATGATGTTATTATTAATACATTGTAACACAAATTCTTTCTTACCTAAAGGCGATTTTCATCCAATGCCAGGTACAACGCCAGTGACTTTGTATCAGCCAAGATGGCTCTGGCCTCCATGCAACCCTCCACCTCCGAACAGTTGTCATCGACAGTTGACATGACTGAAGCGCGAAAACACTTTCCCTTGTCAACTCGAGAGGTGAAAAATGCCTACAAGACACAAGAAACACTAGGCATTGAAACTCAGTCACCATCAGGTTAGTGATAAAACAGGTGCTCTCTTTTCAGTGACCAATTTAAAGTTGATTCCATATTAAAGGACACATTATAGTAATAGAATTGACTGACGTGAAATATGCAAATTCTAATAGTTTTTCCTTATAGACTCTTTCTTGGTGTAAATCAACAAGAAAGCAATAATTAGCAGAAAACAGACAAGCGAATAAATATTCAGCTTTATGTGCAAATTCAAGACCTAGTTTCATTGCGCAAAAAAATGTATTTTACTGATCAGCAATGTGCAGTAGCATTGTTACAGAGATGTAGTCAACCCATCACAAGTCCATTAAATCACAAGCTATTCAAATTAGCTTTGACAAAAGTATTCCTTATGCAGAGACTCTACTACAATTCTAAGACCAAATTACTTTATTAGCTATCACTCGAGGCATGTTTTAAACAAATTGTGCACGATTCCTTAACTTTCAGAAACAAGAGAGGAAAATACAACAATCTCCAGCTCCGACTCACCCATAATTATCCTGTCAGATGAAGAAACCACCTTGGACATCAGCAGCAACAACAGTCATCCCTACGTCATGAACTCCAGCTCTGACGAAGAGTTTCTGCAAAGCTGCCTGGACGTTGAATCACAGGAGGCAAACAGGGAACAGAGAGAGACTCAGTCACCTACAGCTGATCTGGCCAAGAAACCCCTACTTCTGATCCCAAGATCATCTCCTAGTGAATGTCTTCTCTCTCCGATGAGCTCACCTCTTAGATCCACGTCGGTTGATAAATCCGTGGAACAGAAGTCCTCTGCTTCTGTTCTCTCTGACAAGTCATCTCCTCCAGACCCAAGACCATCTTTCAATACCAGCATCCAGATCCTGCCAGGAAGCTGCAACCAAGTACCAGAGAAGACTACAGGGCAGTTGGTCTGCCACAAGTCACCCCTTCCCCCGGATGACGAGAAAGCTACCAAGCTTATCTGGAGCCCATCGTTTGGTCTCCAAAATTCGTCAAGCAGCAACATAATCAGATCCTTGGACAAACAACAATCTAAAGACACCATCATGGCATCATCACAACTCACTGAGAGCCCATCAATTGGAGCAAGTCACCACTTCCAACCAAGCAGTCCTGCCAAATCTTGGAGCTGCAAGCCTTTGTCTACCTTCCCTACCAACTGCCAAGAATCTTCGCAGCACACAAAGACCCCATCACTTGGGGTAGCTCTCCAAACACCATCAAGCAACAACACAGGTAAATCATTGATCTCGAAGCCATTTTCTACCTTCACCCCCAACCGGGAATCTTCTCTGCTTCACCAGAGCCCATCTCCTGGTACAAACCACAGCTCTCAAACAAGCACCACCGTTCTGACCAGATCACCAAACCAGGAGTCATCAAATAAAGCACCTGTTTATTATCAGGAGACGTCACATCTCACTCCGCATCCTTCTGTTGGCGTCAGTCTACACTCTCCAGTCAGCTCGCGAGGGAGTAGCTCCCTAGGAGAAAGGAAGCTCTGCAGTCCACTCCTGAGGAGACAGAAGACAAGGCACTTCTTTACAGCTAACCCTGACAAGTGAGTAGTAACATGTCTAGCTTAGAGCAGGCCTTGAATCGGCTACCCACAAGAAACTACATGTATACCAACTCGGCTATTCTACCATTAGCCCCATTAGGGATCTCCAAATTTGGCAACGTCTTTATTCATAAGTAGACAGCTATGCATCTAGACATTGGCAGGTTTGAAAACCACCAAGACGTACAGGTCTTGATGGTCCAAGTAAAATACAACCACCAGGACAGTGCACCAGAGGTCACATACTAAAATCACCTTACCTTCTATAAAAAGTTAATCTTCATCTTCACTAAATAAGAAAATTTTCACTTACCTATAGTAGCCCAACTTTCTTATCGGACTTTTTCCTTTCTTACAGATCCCCAAAGGGTGCTGATGATGCCAAATCTATATACGACAATCTCTTTGAAGGAATATTTTAACAATATGCAAATTAAGGTAAGAAAAAAAATCAGCTTTTGAGAGACTCCAAAGTACAGTCTACATATTAACACTTTGCTTTATTTATTTACATCAAAGATAACATAACGACAACGAAGGACAAATTGTATACTGGGATTGTATACTGATGAACAATTTACCTTGGAGCTATAAATAGGCAGTAAAGCAATCTAAGATATTGAAAGATGTCATAAAAATCTGAAATATAAACCAAAAAGTAATATATTGAAATAACTTATTCAAAAGTTAACCTATTAATGTTCAGGTTTTTATAATCGAGTTGCTCTTTCGAGATTTCCTTGTTGCAATGTTTTAGTTTGTTCACTTTTGTAATGTGTATATATCCCTGTTTCTATTTATTAAAACACATGTATAATTTAAATACTGGAGAAGGGGTGGGGGGGGGGGGGAGGGGGGAGGGGGGAGGGGGGAGGGGGCTAATACAATTCTGTCTTCAGCTTTAGAACTCGTAAAGTACTAAATCAAACTATTCTCACAAACATTCTAAATATACATCTTAAAGAGCACTTTCCTATGTACACTATGTGCAAAATGTTAACTTTATTTCTCGGTTGACATATGACAAAAGGACTTGGTCCTAATTGTAGTTCTTGCGTGTTACACATCGGATTTTTAGAAAAACAAATTCCACACATATCTGTAAAATAATTAATATATATTTCTTTGATAAATACTAAGAATGTGCACTATTCAAAGAAATGTTCACTAAACAGTGAATCACAGGTTCTCTAGTTTGGAAGGTAAACTCCCTACCTCCTGAAATTACGTCAGAAGCGAGATGAGAGCATCAAAGAATTTGCTGCGGTCTTCGTTCTTCATCTCAATCACTGCAAAAAAAACACAGAAAACCCCCAAAATATCACAAATAAATTCCCATTGTTTTAAGTTGGTTTCCTATTTCTAATTCTACACCAACAAAGTCTACATTGTTAATATCATATTATTTGTTTTGAAACAAAGAAAAAAGTATTGCCGTTTTAAGATTTAAAAGAAAAGTTTGAATATTTATGCTAAATAAAGCTTATTTAATTGACATAGTTAATTGTAACAGTTTGTTTATAACACTATAGTATTTATCAACCTGTTTATTTTATGTGCATTTCGATGTTGGATTAAAATAATATATTGAAAAAGTCAAATTGAGTTGACTTACCAGAGGAATCAAAGTTGTCATGAAGGATTCTTGAACTAGTCTTCTTTCCAGCCTGCTCAAAAGCTCTCCCAAAGAAACTGGGGAGAAAATAAACAAATGTACCAATATTAAAATGCTAAATCTCAAATCAATAAAAAGGTTGCCCCAAATCCACGTTATCTGTTCAATTTCTAGTAGTAGTATTGCGTCAATTTTATGAGCCTTTTGAAATTAATACAGAAAACACTTGGGTGGACATTGCCTGTAAACCGGGTTCGAATCCCACCCAGGCCAACAAGATGGCTGATTAATCCCTGCCTAAAAATGCAGGTTTCCCTTTGAAAAACCTTTAGGTTTTTGCCACTGACACCTCCTCATTGTCTCTCAGCTTTCTTGAAGATTCTGACTAACATTTCCTGTAGACTTTTGATAATACCCCTTTGGGTTTATTCACCAAGATTTCCGACGGAAATAAAGGAATGGACTTACTTCCTTGAGCTTTGCTCCAGTTCTGGCAAAGGAGGTATTCCAACCACGAGCAGCGTTCCTGTTTCTAGATTCAACGGTGCTGTCATGACCAACGGAAGAGTTCTAGCTTTCCTGTTTTTGGACTGAGACAGTGGGATTACCAAGAATCAGTACATTATGCTTGGTATTTTTATTCCAATTGTTAGTACTCCTGCACCCAAACCCGTCGTGGTTTTTTTTAAAGGGAAATGTGCAACACTGTTGTGAAAAATATTCAAAGATTGAGTTGAGTTGGAGGACAAAAAGTAAGAAATAAGATTAGTTTCAAGAAAACAGAGAAGACCAAGCAAGGTAAACAAAAGGACAAAATAATACACAATAAGCAGCGGGGACCAAGTTTTGATATGAAGTTTCGACCATCGTCTGAAAGCAGAGCGGCAGTCGCACATTGCGATTAATGTGGTCATCACCCACAAAGAACTGTCTAAGAATCACTGAAACCCAACTTGTGTTCTGTAGACTCACCATCTTCACGTAGGCCTCCAGCGTGTATCTCGCCAGCATGCCCAGGCAGTTTGGCCGAGCAAAGTACATGGTGTCTGGCGTCCCTTCCTGGATGAACGCATAGAGGAATGACCCGGCCGAAATAACTTGGCTCATGTCCAGCATGGACTGGACGGTGTTGACCGTGGCACGGAACTGGCGTTTGGACAGCTCCAGGCCGTGCGTAAGCTTGTCAATGTTGGATCTGAAAAGCCATAAAATTAGAGATTATATTTTTACCAAATAGTCAGGCAAATAGGTTTACAATTGTTCAATCTAATGATAAAATGATGGAAGTTAATTGGCACAAAATGATAGTACGTCATGATAAAGATATTTGGCTATAGGGCCATCACAAAATATTAGGTAGAATAACAAGGAATTTTTAATTTTTTCAACGTGGCTGCTACTGCATGTTATTCTACCTATAATTTGTCAAAGGTCAAATTTGCAAAAAAAGAGAAAGAGGAGAGGGGAGGGGGAGGGGTAGTTGTGAATGGACTCCATGGCTATTTACATCCTCTAATTCATCCGTATTTTGCTGCACTATTCAGCATCCATGCCCACCACTTTTCATTGACATCAAAGAGCAATTCTATAAAGAAAAGAAATCTGGCCCTTCTTGAGTTTCTTACCTTGACAGGCAGTCCAGAGCCTCTAAGAAATAACCCTCTTGGGGTTTCTCCGTTTCCTGATGAAAACAAAATAAAACCAGATTAATGCTTAACATTTCCGCAATAGCATACAGATCGGTTCATACTTGCCGAGAAGCGAACATGGATTTGTTACGCAAGGTAAATGTTCACGCTTAAGAACACACATTTCAACTTCACTTTCTTAAACTATTCAAAAGAAGAAACCCAACGAAACGATAGAAGTACTCACCACAGATTCCAACAGTGCATTGACTCCATAAGCTACATCAAAAGCACAGAACTAGTAAGAAACAAGAATGCTGACAGTGATTATGCCAAAAAAGAGTAGTTTTGCACATTTTCTGTGAGTAAATAATTGGTAATATGTGAAATGTTTAAAACTAAATAAGAAGAATATTTACCTTGTTTTTGAAGCCGAACTGGGCATGAAAAGAAGATAGTGTGATTTGCTCCAATCTGTTCAAAAGGGCGAGAAAATGTAACTTGCGCTTAATTTTTGTTAGAAACAAGGTGTTTTCCTATACCCGTAACTACACGGAAGGGTTTTGAAGATTTCCGCAAAAGTTCTCACCCAAATTTCCGCGCCGACGTGACCAGCCAATCGGTGACGTTGTCCTTGAGACACATGTCCATGGCCGAGAACTTCTGTTTGCATTCCGACAGCGGCACGCCCATGTCCGCCAAAAACTCGTGGAGTTTCTTGAATCCCTTCAGGGTCCACAACTTAAGACTTCAAAACAAAAGTCAAAAAAAAAAAATGTTGGTTGATAAAATGCAAGAGATCTTGAGGTGCGAAATTGCCACTTTTATTTTACAAGAAGATGCGGAATACAATAACTTACTTGCAAGCTGTATATGAGGAGTGTCTAAGACTCTCAAAGAGAGACCAGTGTCTGTATAAGGCTAGTTGAAGTCTGGACAATAAACAATTCAGGAAACCAATACAAATTGAAAAATAAAACAACTTACAAGCAATCAAACAATGTTTTTATCTGAGCTGATGCAATTGGTTTCCATGGAATAAAATAACTGCAAAGTGGTCTATAACAGGGTACTTTTAAGCTAATGAGAATATCAAGTTATATAATCATGGTAAATAAGTTGGGGGTAAAAAATGGCTTGCCCAATGACACACAGACAGTTCATAAAATAATCCTTTAGACAATTTAGCAATAGATATTTAGCAAGAGGATATTCTTATTGGTAAAGTTGCTTGCTCGAGGACACACACGGCCAGCAGCTGGATTTGGGCCAAGAGGCCTAAGCACTGCTGGGTAAATCTGGGGCCAATTTCACGGAGCTGCTAAGCACAAAAATTTGCTTAGCATGAAAATTTGTCCTTGGTAAAAACAAGGTTACAGACCAAATTTTCACATGATCTTTATTGTTTTTGATTGATAATCAGCTGTTTTTTGCTTAGCATGAAAAACACGTAGAATTTTGGCTGATAACTTGTTTTTAATGAGCAAGACTTTTTTGTGCTAAGCAAATTTTTGTGATTAGCAGCTCCGTGAAATTGGCCCCAGATTGGTTTTGTCCATCATGCAGTACTGCTGTTGTCATAGGCCATATGGGTTAAGGATACTCTGAGGTGAAGGATATCCTCATGGAATTAATAGAGACAGAATCTTCCTCCTCGTTTCCTCGGTGGTTGTGACGTGCTACGTGACGGTTCAAATCTGTGGCCTCAAGAACATAAGTCTCCCTGTTTAAATAAAATTAAAAACGTAAATAAATCTTGTAATAAGGCTTCTTGCAGTGCAAATTCGTATCCACTGTTCTTACTTACATGTAAATGTACCTTTCCAAGGATCGGCCAACTCCCCCCCCCCCCCCCTCCCCCCAAAAACATCCTTTTTTTACTTTCCACTTATGCCATTACAAATTTGGAAAACACATCATAAAGTCTTGTAAAGATTAGAATTTCCTTTTCTTCTTTTTGTTACTTTCCAAATGCATGAAATAGTTTTTAAAAATGTTCAGAGAAATGTATTTACCTGTCAATTTTCTTGGACAACAACTGGTCTGTCAAACCAACAATAGCCCACCTGTTAAACAAAACAAAACAAAACCAAAAGAGTGAAATTATTAAATTATCAAATATAAGCAAAACACTGACTTAAATTTCACAATATGTCTTACAGCCATGTACACTTTGTAAAAAAATTCTTGAGGCCCAATTTTTGTAAGACCTGTCTGATTGTAAAATAACCTTTTAGTTGTTTAAAATTTAGGTAAAATGTTTTTTGAAAAAGTTGATTTAAAAATTCTTCTGTGGAGCTGGGGTAGAAAGGATTTAATTACAAAAACAAATGTTGCTCCAACAAACACAAGTCGCACTCACTGACAAGTTCAGCAAATATCAACAAGAGTTCTACTAACAAGTTCTAACTTACCAGAGGAGATCATTTGTATCTTTGGACATCTTCCACGCCAAGTCGTACATGATCATTGCAGCCTGTGCAGTAAGAAACAAGAAATATTCAAATCAATACATCGTTGCTTTTTCTATTGGTCGCAGTGCAAACGAACAGCTATTTGAATGAATGTCACTTGTGAATTAGGGTAGCTAGATGATGGTGCGTGGGTATAACCCTGTCACGAAGATGGTGTTTGTGGCTTTGGGCAACTACAAATGCCTCTTGCCACCCAGGATTATAAAGGGGGCCTGTTAGGGTCAAGGTCAAGGGTCGATTGAGCGCTGATATCAGCAGTTGCGTGGGCTATGGCTTTCCTGGGCCGCTTTCCAAACACTAGCTTAGGCTCCGTTTCGTCTCCATCATCATTGCCAAGCTGCATGAACGAAGCCAAAGACATAGACGAAGCCGGGGTTTGGACAAGGGACCTAGTCTTGCCTAGTCACTCACAGCTTGGCCGTAGCCTGAAAACTCCTCATAGTCAAACAGAAGTTGGTGTCTGTGTTCGTCCCATTCTCTCCGCTTGCGACGTCTCTCCATTCGCCTCTCCAGGGCATCCTACAAACAAAACAAAAAACATACCACAACGTTTTGGACCTCATGGCACAATAAAAATGACCCCTCAAAAGTCAGATTTTTGAAAAAAAACCACAAGTTCGAAATGCTGTAGTCCTCTAAAATTATTAGGTAACAGGCACGCGAAAATACCACACTTTAGAGCATAACATTTTTGGAATCTGTCAGCTGTACAATTGGGCCAAGTTGGTATATAACTTTAAGCCCGGTTTCAAAAATGACTCGGTGCTCCCAACTTCCTTCAAACACAAGTTCCCTTTAAAATCTTACCTCATCATAGCGTCTTCTCTTCCCATTAGGTTCTGACCCATCACTGTCATTTCCACTGTCATCCTCATCAGACTGAGAAAGAAATAATGAAATCATTCTTAAAAACCCTCAATTATCAAATTTTCTTATAAACTGAACAGTTTCCTTTCCTTAACACTAACTCTGCGAAACACAGAACAGTGCATTGGGTGGAAAAGTCTGCTAAACTTTGATGCATTTGTCTGTCAATATCAGTGCATAAATAGACAAAGTCCAAGACTATTAAGAGCTAGTCCCCATTTGACAATGCCAGAGATGTATCCTGCTGCATTGGGTATCCACAGACTCTAAGGCAGTTTGACCTTGAGATTGTTGACCTGATGATCTTTCTGCACTGGAAAGTCTTTTCATTTGTACTAATCGTGCATGTTGCTGCGTCTGGCAAGGTTTCTAGCCAAAGTACAAAAAGGGTCAACAAAGGAATTCTACATTTGTAGCATTTTTTTCTCCTTTCTATCATTCAAATCTCACCTCCCCATCTCTGAAGATGTCTTCATACTTGGGGATGCTTTCCTCTTGAGACACAAGCAACTTTACCTGAAAAACAATACAAAGATTTATTTTGACCGTAAAAACAAGCCATACATTTTGGTGTGGGGGGGGGGGGGGGGGGGGTATTAGATAGGCTAGCATGTGCATTATTCTGCTTTATCAAGTGCTTTCCTGGGTGGACTATTATATCTTGTTATGCCTCTGTCTTGGATACCGGTACTGCATTTGTATTAGTCCATTGAAGTTTCTGAAGTGTATGTTCAGATTTACGGAATTGTGTATGTGTCCCATACTGCAGAATCTAATAAACACTAACAAGCTGACAGACATATGCTTGGAAACATGCAACAATAACAAACTGACAAAAACCTTTCCCTTGCACAAAACATGTAAGCACAAACATTCTTCCTTTTAATTGACAAAAAAACAGGCCAACAAAACAAATTTTCAGGCGAAGTTTATTGTTGGTGACTTGTATTCAGCTGGTTTTTGCTTAGCATGAAAAGAACATGGAGTTTCGGCTGGTAACCTGTTTTTAGTGAGCAAGACTTTGTTTGTGCTAAGCAAATTCCAGTATTTACCTGTGTGTCGTTGTAAACGTTGACCAAGTCCATTGGCCGATGGTTGTCACATACAAAGAACGTCACATTCTCCTCTGGTTGTAATGTCTCCAGAATGTCCAGAGTTGCACCACAGTTGATCATGACGACGAACTCAAGCTGGATGGAAAAACAAACAAACAAGACATTGTCATCTGTAAAAAATAAAATATTTCAGAATTAAAACCTAGTTTTGTACAAGATTTGAAAAACTACATTTTTATACCAGTATAATTAACCCTCCCTCTGTGCTTATACACAGGATTATACACAGTTTATCTCGGGGTGCATGTTGGAGTGTGTTGGAGGATAAACAAGAGGAAAGGTTTCCTATCAATTATAAATTTAAAAAAAAGAGTAAAAAATTGAAAAGCTTTGATTTATCTCTTAATTGTTTCCTTTTACTTTTTCAGATTTTGTTTTCTGAATATTGTTTTAAAGTTTTAGCAACAATATCCATCTTGTTTTCAAACTGTATAATCCTAGTCCTGATTTTGTAACTAATTTTAGTGAGGGAGTAATCATTTTAACTTTCTGTTTGCTTTCTATCAGAGTATTGTTATTTAATACCAAAATGGTATTCTTTTAAAAATTCTTGTTAACATGTTAAGGTTAAAGTGCCTGTTGTTTTTTTCCCGATAAATTTTAGGTTTTCATCGTTTTTCAAGGTCTCAATATAAAGTACCTGTTCTGCATGTTCTGCAAATGCTCGTTCCCAATCCATCTTGCCAGCAACGGGCACCAACGTGTACTGAACACTATCACAGTGGAATAACGCTTGTAGGATCTTACAGGCACATATTGCATCGACGTCAAACGAAACCAACACAAGGACACGCTATATACACAAAGGAAAATACAACTAATAAAATACCATTTATTCAGCAACTAAGACTCTTGCTTAGGCCCAGGCCTACTTACTTCTAGTCACTTAGCAAAAAATAGCAGCAATTAATGTACAAAACAGAAGACTAACATTAGGCCCAAGTAACAAATATTAAAACAACAAAAACAATGTACAAACTCAGTTTTGTCAATACTTTTCCAACCGATGCTATTTTTTAGAAAGAATGTTGCATGTCCTTACTGCTGAAGTCATTTGAACTAGTTGAATAAGCCAGTTCGATATTCCCGCTGCGCGTGTGCACATGGAGATTTGACGATTTTTTCTTTGAGATAAACATTTCAGCGATTGCGTGCAAAAGCATAGCGGGGTACCAGCGAATTTAAAGAGATCGTCGTGTTCTAAAGTTACTAAGTAACATTTTTTTTGTACGTTTTGGTGTTTTCAGGTGTTTTGTGTGGCCAAACTTTTGTTCGAACAAATATTTTTTTTCTTTTTCGATTTCACAAGGAAATGTAAAAAATGCGGATTCGGTTACCACGTCCCCCATAGCCTTGTGTGCATTTGTCTGCTGTGTTTATCTCAAGAGAAAAATTGTTGAATCTTGTTGTGCACGTGCGCAGTTGGAATGTCGAAGTGGCTTATGAATATGAAATTGAAGGTCAGTCATTGCAAGAATGTTGAAAAGACATAAATCATAGAGTGGAATATTATAAAAACAAATTTCATTTTATTTATTATTTTGCAGGGTTCATTGCATACAAAAACAGTCATAAAAATAATTTTAAAAAAATTAAAAATACAGAAAACAAACAACATAAAACGATAAACAACCAGAGAACGTCATCTGCGCACAGCCACAGCAGATGAATTTCCCCAGATGATGCAGTGCAGGATCACTAAAAAGCGAACTCAATCACTATCAAGAAGCTCTCCTGGATAGGTCTGCCGCCTAACACAGTTACTCACATTAACATTTCCAAATTTGTAATAAAAATACTTTGAAAATGCACTGGACTCTTTACATGCGAAACCAGGCAAATAAGCTGCAGTGCAGGTCGACTGTACTGTATGTTAATTATGCCTAAATCACATTCACAACAAACCATGGCATGAAACTTAAGTAACTGCACAACTTCCTGTTTAATAACACGTTTTTATCCATAATTTAAGCTTACTTTGTGCAGCACTTTCTCATAAAAATCCTTCCGAATGTCAGTGACAAACATGGTGATTCACTGCCGGTGTTTAGGGCCTAACGTCGTTTAAGAACTTGCTCTTTTGAAAACAATCCTTTGTTTTTTTTACACTGACTTACAGACGTCCAACAAAATATCTTCTTTAATTTTCCCGCGAAATGGCGGGTAGTCTGGTAGCCGTCAATAATTAATGATGTTGGTCAAGCGCCTGCCTCGTGTGCAGGTGCACGTGTAAATCAGATCATCAATATTCAGTATCAGGTCAAGGTTCAAAGAGTTCAGCAAAAGCAAGTCATCGTCCGCTGTTTCTCCTCAGAGTTCTCTGACAAAAAGCTTCAAAAATCTCCTTTTGAAGAGAGAACTCAACAGATTTCAGCATGGTATGTACGGAAGGTCTATAGTACACATTGGTGCCATTTTTAAGGAATGAAACGTGGAAGAATTGTCTGTTGCAATGCAATGTTTTTCTGTTTTGTTTTGAATTCACAATGGAATTTGGAAATTGCAATGTGTTTGAATACAGCTTGGGCTAGCAATGCCAATAGCATATTTAACAAGACAACACACGGTGCATGTTTGACCGAAAGTACAGCCATTTATGTGACATTTTTTTTTTACATATTTCCACTACTCACTAGGCCAAACTAATATTAAGTTTTTCATTTCTCAGATTGAAAAAAAGAAATTAGTCAGAAGGGGTAATTTATTGGCCTAAATTTAGCAAATTAAAGGAAAATAAATCAAATTGCACTTGCAGTTGGTTTGATTTCTATCTCGTGAACAGGAAGTCACAATGACAATAAAGCCGGCAGACAAAATTTGATATGGTAAAAATGCCGTGCTGGTAGAATACTGAAAACCTTTACGATATACTTGTGTAAAAGTGGGAAGTTGTATCTGTTATCATTCACACGTATTTTGTACTATTGTGTTTTGTATTAAATCTTGGGTGCCTATATTATAGTTTGGATTTCAGATGTTCGGGCAGATCCCCCAACAGTTTAATAAGCAGTATCGATGTTACTCAGTGTCCATGCTGACTGGAGTTTACAGGCAGGATGTCGAACGAGGAGGGAAAAGTAAGACCTTGGCCCCATTTTGGCTAAGCTAAATGCATTGCTAAGCAAAAACCAGCTGGGAACCAGCCAAAGGCAGTATACACAGTGTGACATTTTGGCTGGTAAAAAGTACCAGTTATGCTTGGCAATTAAATGTGCTTAGGCCTTAATAGCAACTCCATCATAATAAATGTTATCCTGATGAAGTTTGGGCTGTGTCATGTCTAAATTACTTGGCTGCGGCTTGTTTTTGCAGGTGCTACCATAAACTCGTGTGTAATAACAAGCCGTTGCCATTCAGACACAGCCTGACTTAGGTGGGATTTGAACCAACCACCTTATGCTTATACCACAATCTAGCTGTGGTTGGCTGGCCTGTTTGAATACAGCCTGACTATTTACAGGATACTTTGCATTGAGGAAATGTAAACGTAAACATACTTTGGTAAAGAACACGACCTATTGAAGGGTCATGTTTGTTTATTTTTCGCAAATTATTTATTAATTTTTTTCTTTCTCTTTCTCAATGACAGTCATAATGCCGCCATCAGCTTTGGATTTGTTGAGTAAGTTTAAGTTTTGGCTTTTTGGAGGATAATTTTATTTTGTTGCTATTTTGTACTTTTCTTTCTTAAAAAAATGAAAAAGGCTATTCTGAGGGAAAAGGAATCTGAAAATGTGTTTGTGCCAAATCTTATTCTGTGAGGTTTTGTATACTGAAATAAAATCATTTTTATTTTTGTAAGTTGCCTTTTTACTATAATAATGTTGAGATATTGTTAGTTCACATTTAAAATTGAACCTGACAAAAGTTAATGTGTTATTCCATGCAGCACGGCAAAACATTGTGTATCCGATGCTCTTTAAATTGACAAATAAAAAGATGGACCGAAAAACTCACTGCGGAGTGTTGGAGTTCGTCGCTGACGAAGGGAAAGTCTACATTCCGTATTGGGTAAGCCCTTTGGTACCCTTCCCCCTCCCCATTTAGTTTTAATGCAGTTTACTGAAGCGGGTTTGAACCTGTGACCTCTGTAGTGCCGTTTCTGTTGCTCTACCAACTTGGCTATCAAGGGCCGCTAGTCAGAAGCCGTAAACTCCTATGTGTAAATAGTTTGTGAGATTGCATGAGACTGGATTACTTGGATTTGACTTTTGATGGACGTAGCATCGAGATGACAGCAGTAGTTTTTCTCTCTCAACAGATGATGAGGAATTTACTCCTAGACGAAGGTGATTTCCTGACCGTAGAGAGCTCTACGCTGTCTGTGGCAGTCTACTCCAAGTTTCAGCCTCAGTCTGTGGACTTCTTAGACATCTCAAATCCCAAGGCAGTGTATCCTTGTAAAGCCCAACCCCCCCCCCCCCAAAAAAAAAAATGAGTTGGATTGGAACCCTGGTTACAGAGGTGGAAGGTGAGGAATGTACCACTTGACATGACTCTCTTTTTCATAGAGGGCAAAACTGAACAAATTGAATAAATTGATATTTGTGGTTGACTTTTACTTAACATTTGCATTTCCTAGTCTTGAGAATATTCTGCGTGGTTTTGCCTGCCTTACCAAAGGAGATATGATTGCAATCAAGTACAATGATAAGGTAAGAAGTAATTACATGTCAACCAAAAGTCAACCACAAATCAATCACAAGTCAACCACAAGTCAATCACAAGTCAATCACAAGTCAATCACAAGTCAACCACAAGTCAACCACAAGTCAGCCACAAGTGGACAACAAGTCAACCATAAGTCAGCCACAAGTCAACCACAAGTCAGCCACAATTAAGTCAGCCAGCCACAAGTCGGCCAGCCACAAGTCAGCCACAAGTCAGCCACAAGTCAGCTACAAGTCAGCCACAAGTCAGCCACAAGTCAGCCACAAGTCAGCCACAAGTCAGCTACAAGTCAGCTACAAGTCAGCTACAAGTCAATCACATAAATCCATCTCAAGTCATAAGCCATTCAAAAGAACTGACAAAAGCTCACTTTTGTTATTGTCTTCTCTTGTTACTTGTTATTAGACCCTCGATGTCATGACTTTTGATTGACTTGATGACACCTTGTTTAAAATATAGAAACATTTGGATGTCAACAAGTATTTGTAATTATAGTTAGTGACGCATTGATAACTGATGTTATTCTGGAATTTAATCAAGAATAGAACTTTGATTTTTATTACCAATCAATAATTTTGTTATTTTTTTCCCCCTCAGATTTATGAATTACAGGTTTTGGAGACGAAACCTAGTGATGCAGTGTCCATCATTGAATGTGATATGAGTGTGAGTACACTAACCATTGCAAATAAAAACAGTAAAGTACTAGTGTTACTTGAATTTTTTTTTAAATCTAACAAAAAGCATTCCTCCTCCTACAGGTGGAATTTGCAGCCCCAGTCGGTTATGTTGAACCGGGGAGACAAAAACCGGCCGTGCAGGACTTGGAGGTTGGTCCTATTGCTAATGTTTCTTAATTGAATCACTGAATCAGATAGGCGGTACTGGTGGTGGACTTGTTTTATACCGAACATTACCGAGTGATGTTAAAATAATGAGTTAAAAAAACAAAACTCGGTATGGAATTTCAATCCCTCTAAAATGTTGCCACATTTGTACAAAACCCTTTAAAGGGAAAAAAACGAAAAGAAACTAGAACTTCGCTAGATAATTGTTGAAAATATTTCAAAATAGGTTCTAGATGACACAAAAATTGAGTAGCTGGACTTATAACTGTTAAATACTAGCCATCCAGCAGCTACCAATTACCACACAATCCTATCAGATCACGTTCCAATAGAAAAATCACTGAAATTTGAAAAACATATTCTTTCTATTTCAAGACAATAGTGTACTCTGAAGCAATTCATCTCTTGAATTTTTATGATCTCACTGTGCACTTTTTGTAAGTTATTTTCTGGTTGTCTGCATATTCTATCGAATTTTTCTCTTTATTTTGTAGGATATGCAAGTCGAGGGTCCAGGAACTACCCAATATGTAGACACAGAGACATTCATGGTAAAAATATTACTGAAAAATAGGAAAACAAAATTCTACTACAATCTATTAAAATGGGTTGAATTGTTTGTAATTATTTGATTTTTGTTTTAATGTTTAAATTTTTTCGGATCAGGCTTTTCAGGGTCAGGGCAATCGTTTAGACGGCAAAAAGAAACACTCTGATGCTAAGCCAATCCCCCTAACTGCACCTGTCCTGAAAAGGTAAGTCATGTCAGTCTGCAGCCAGTACTAACCAAATTATAAGACCAAAGTTTGTATCCAGTTTCCTTGAAACAAAATCCCTGAGGATAAAATAAACTCTCGATAACTCAGAAGTTATCTCGAAGTTACACTTTATTCCTGTCAAAACAATAGGATATTATGTACATGAGTACTCAAATTGCTACCACCAGAACCTCCGCTTAACTCCAACTTTTGCCCAAAGGAAACCATTACCAAGACAGCGATAAAAAAAGTGTAAAAACCCTCACGAAACTTGTTCAGGAGTCATCACTGCTAAGCTTTTTGTCATTTCACGTGGGGATATTGCATTTCTGATGCCATTGTCATTAGACTCCAGCTATAAACCACGACTGGCTTTCGAGTTAGTCAACACTTGACTTTGAGAAACAATTTGCCAGCTCGACAAGACTGTAGTACTGCATTCTTTATCGTTTGTTTCATATTTCTTTTCTTTCTTTCATCCAGAGGTATTCCAAACTATGATTACCAGAAGGGGACGATAACATTTATCAGAACAGTCAAGCCAGCAGCTATTAATGGCACAAATAGTGAGGTAATCATTTTAATCTCATAGAAACGAGACGGGTAATGCACCTAAAACAAAACTGGAAATTTATTATAATCTCATTCCAATTGTGGGCAATGTTCCTTAGGGAAATTTTTAAAATATTTTAATGCTAGAATTTAGGAATTTAATTTGAATTATCTTTTTCGTTTTACCTCTGTTGCACCCTCAAAAAAATTGTTTTATTAACTCATGTGAAAGACCATTAAATTCCCCCAATTTTATTTCAAAATAATGTGTTTATCAAGATTTTTTCTCACGTTCATTTTTGTTTCATTATTCAGGAAGTTCCGGACTTGTTTGAAGCATTCAAGGGAGCAGGACAGAAACTACGTCAAAAGCACAAAAAGAAATGAAACAATTTGTACAGTAGAAGACTTGAGAATAATTTATAAAACGACTTTATAAGATATGATCATTATTATGCACTACAAGGACACAGCCACAAGACAGAAGTCTCGGCTTTTGCAGCAAATAATTGTCATCATTACCAGGAGGATCCGAGTTGAAGATTCTTCAAGTGCATCATGAGAAACGGGGCTGCTTGCCACTTGCAAGATGTCAATGCGGGATGAGACGTCTATTTATAATCTTCTAAATTGTGCACATAAATAAATATTTTCAATCAAATATAAGAATACAACAAGTCAGCTGCCCAAATGCTGAAGCATTTGCTTGTCAGCCGATTGGTAAAGATAAAGTAAATTTGATAAGCAGTATTATTTTTGCTTAGCAGAAAGTGGCATCTGAAAGCTGAAAGGTTATGTCTGCCTGTACACATCGCAATGGCATAAGTTTCATTTATTTTTAAATGTTAAGATTGAACAGGGAAATTGACGAGTAAAATTGAAGCCCTTCGCCTCTGGATTATTGTAATGGCGCTTCAGAACCCGATATTGACTACACATTAATACAGGACTGAATAGCTGAGTTGGTAGATCACCGGTACGGTAGTGTGAAGGTTGCAGGTTCTGATCCCGCTCCAGTCGATCGTTTGCTTTGTTAAACTTTATAGTTTTAATGTAGTCAGCTGTCCTGACTTTATCTCCCTCCTGATTATAATTATTCAAAATACGATACCATTTAAAATAAACAAAAAGGTTTTAATACATGGTAATATTTATGTCATAATGCTGATATCATAGGTTTTTGTAATGTTTTTATGTCCATGGAACCTTGGTTGCGTCTAGTATTATTTGTATTTATTTATTTTTCATTTCTTGGAGGGGTAAATTCTGAGGTGGTATTTGTTTTGAATGTTTAATGGTTATATTCAGCACGGAACACGGAACCACCAAACTTTTAAATCAATCTATAGCTTGTTTTCCACAATTTAATTTAATTAAATTTAAGTTCAAACACAAAATGCTAAAATACTACTGCAATTACATAATATAGTAACATTTGCATATGTTTGTATTTAAATTTGATATAATTTTTGATTTTAACAAGTATTCTTTTTCATTGTAAACTTACATGTGTTGTGGATTTTTATTTAATAAACTATCATTGAATTTTGTCTCATTACTGTTCTGATCACGGCATTTGTTTCAACTTCATCCGTATACATGATAATTTTAGCGGTTGAATCGAGGCTGATGACATTTAATTTTTGGGTATGAAATGCAAAGATGACATGAACTTGGCAGAGCCCACATTTTTTTGTTGGAAAGTGGAGAAAGAAAAAAAAGAAAAACCCTTGAAGGACGAAAAAAGAAAGACTACTTTATTTTTAGGATCGTAGAATTGGGAAAGAAATACTAAAAAAAAGAAATTGCTGTCACTTTGGTGTCAGAATATTTATTCTGCCGAGACCAGGATTCGAACCTGGGTTATTGCGGCCACAACGCAATGTCCTAACCTCTAGACGATCACGGCACGCTGCGTGACAACATGACTTCACGAGCGGAACCAAAATACTATAAAGTATAATTCCAACAAAATTATTACAAAAATCATGACTACCTAAATTGTTTGTTATATATTTGTTTGAAATAGATTCATAATTTAAAACAAATGATACTTATTATAAAAAAGGGTAATTTAGGCGATTATTGTCGTGTATTCTCGGTGAAAGTACAAAAAGATCAATCCATTTATTATTAAGGGGTCTATTTGATCGAATTTCGAAAGAGAGAACATTCTTTACCTTACAGAATACCCATATTTAATTTATAATAAATTAAAAGTATAATAGAATATTGTTTATATCATATAAGACAAATATTATTATGCGAACATTCACAAGGTAAAATTATCAGAGCGCGGCATTATTTTTCTCCCCCCCTTATTTCAATCGTCTCGTCAACCTTACAATGACTGGTCCCCTGAATATAACACAACCTACACGCGATTGATATGCGGCGCGCTATGCATGTAAACCAGCGCCGTGCGGCTGGCGAAAAGAGCAGACGATACTGGCAGAAACCGCCGAATTTCTTCTTTTATCAGCGATGAAAAAATGCTTCTGAAACTTAAAAAGGAATTTTCAGGTTAACGTTGAAAAAATTTGACTCCTGGCAGTCTGTTGGCTCTCTGTTGACTGGAAATGTCTGAAAATTGGCAGGTTAGTTTGCGTGTGAAAACTTCAATTTTGTTTACCGTATTCTCGTGGTCGGAGGCTGTTCCACCTATTGCACACGCCGTTGGGCAAAGGGGTAGCCCTCCATTCAATTTGTACAGGGAATTACGTGTTTTTCTATATTTTTTTACAGCAATAAAAACATGCATACTTTTTTTTCCGGTGTATCGTGGGGGATTTTGTTACTTCATAAAACATTGAAATTTGGAAATATTTCGGTGTAGTGTTTAATAGATATTAGACAATAATTAATTATTTAGATTTTTTTTCTCATAGTCGACCACAACGCTATTTATTGCTACTCATTCCCCTTTGAGTCCAGAGGGGGTGATAACTAACAGCCACCACTGACCAATCAGAGACAAGAAACACGGCCCGTTGACGTCATGCCGACCGCGAGAATATCGCGAATAAAATATTATCACAAGATGGCGCTGCTGCCCAAAGCATTATGGGTAATATTATGGGGCAACTGGCGCGCCGCGCAATTCATTTATCTAATCCGCATTATCGTCGTTAGCACGTGCCTACCCATGATGCATTGCGGACCTGAATAGAAATAAACCTTATCGTCAGACCCCCTCGTATTTCTAGTTCTACTACTACGTCTACGCACTCGCGCCTTTAATTTAATTTAGCAATGCGCGCATTTTAAAAATGATGTACTGTCACTGTGACTAGGGTCATTTTCTTTGATGCATGAACTTTTACAACCCCCGAAAAAATATAAAAGTGAATGCTTTACCGGTATTTCTGGCCAAAATTATAGTATAAAAATAGCTACCATGTCCTATATTACTCTTTACATTTTTTACAGGTGTTTTAAGGGGTTGAACCGGCGTTGGGCAGTTATTCTTGTTATTCGCGATCGTCGTCCGGCGATCATGATTTTTGTTTACAAAATTCAATTTTTCGGAACAATTACAGGATATCTAGTGGAAATCAAATTATTCGGATATCCAATACCAATAATTGTTTACTACTGAAGGCAAAGCCTAGTACTACACAAGCCTGTACACTGTTTGTTGTCACAAACATAGCTGCTGCTGTTCGCTTTAGAGCAATGGTGTGTTAAATTCTGACTTATCAGTGATACTTATATTATAACGCAGTGGGTCTACAATATCTGCACATTTATGATTGTAAGCATTAACCCTAACTCCCTCACCATTGTTATTGAACAATACAATTCCTTCAAAATCCTCCAACTTCCTTTGTTGTGTAAGGAGTTAGGGTTAAACATTAAAGTGCTCAAACAAGGATCAAAGTGGATTTACAGCTTTGAAGGGAAACTCTGCTGGCTTCAGAGTTTGTGATTTTTTACCTCTAACATCTTCAACAGTTTTATTATGGAAATTGATGAGTGAGTCTTATCCATCAATCAAACACGGTTGACCAATGGAAATGTCGTATCAGGAAGGAGCCACGCCCACAAATGGTGATACAGCCAATCAAGCGACCAGTGGTTCCTCCACCACAGAAGGAAGCTACAAGGTCTACCAGAATCAATTAATTATTTTCCTTACTCAGTTTTCAAAGAGCTGCTTTCAATTTCATCAGCTGTTAGATCTCTCATTTGTACCTTGTGTTGTATATCTTTGTTTGCTGATTTGCTGCATGAACTTGTGGGGATGGAGGAAAAATTGCGCAAAAAATTTACTGATAGTGTAGTAAAATGGACTACTACACTATCGGTCAATTGTAATAACATCGGTCCTAACCGATAATGTAACAGAAATTAATAGAGAGTGCAGTAAAATGTATTACACTAACTGTCATTTGTTGTTACATCGGTTAGTGATACAGTATCGGTCAATTTGTGTGACATTATTGGTTGGTGATTTATTATCCTTTGGTTTACTGCAGTAGTCTACTCCAGTATGCTTTCCTCAACAACTCGGTGGTTAAAGCATGGAGGTAGGAAAATGCTGAGATCTGAGACACAAATATCAAGAAAAAAAAGCAACAATTTAAAACTTCAAATGCACAAGTTTATTGTGCACCAAAAGCACCGTGCTTCATAACCCATTAATATAAATATATTATCCAAATGGTTGGAAATAGGGTTAATTTCTTACTACTGGCAGCTGCAACGCATGCATGATAAAACTAAAGTTTCTCTGGGAATGAAATTTCAGTTGCCTTATTGTGTGCATGGCCTTGGCCAGGTTAAAAAGGGACAAGACAAGATGCAGCACACTGCATCAGGTGAAATAGTCTACTGCTACTGCATTCATATGTCAACCCCAGTGCTTAAACAAGTACAAGACTATTGATAGCTAGTCCCCATTGAACAATGCCAGAGATGGATCTTGTGCTGGTGACTCTGAGTCTGATGAGGCAGTAATGTTTGACCTGATGGATTTGGACAAATGGTTGCTGTGTCTGGCAGGGTTTCTAGCCAAAATGGAGCGTCCTCCTTATTTCTTTCTGGGATAATGCATGTGCAAATTTGAAATGTAAATATTTTGCTGTGCAAAACTCTCATTTCACAGACATCTGCATTCTGCATTCACATTTTGCAGTTACAATTCACTTCTTTGTTTTGATTATATAAAAAAGAAATTTGACTACTTATCTGTTTGTGTTCTTTAACCCTAACTCCCTCACCATTGTTATTGAACAATACAATTCCTTTAAAATCCTCCAACTTCCTTTGTTGTGTAAGGAGTTAGGGTTAATTAATGAGCAATTCCTCTGTAACTTTTGTCCTTTTGTTGTTATCTGCAGCCACTGATTGACGGCTCAGAGGGAAGTTACCAAACCAAATCCAGGAAAGAGTCCGAGTACAATGCACAAGCAACGTCAAAAACATGGTATGTAGACTAGCAATAACGGAGAAAGTTTGAGTGAGAACTGTGGTTTGTTTGTCTGTTTTTCCCTAGTTCATGTTTTGTTTTGTTTTTAGCTATGTACAGTACTGTGTTTAATTTTATTTTGTTAATGAATTGTAAAAAGAAATGTAATTCAGCCTATTGCTGCGAGGTTTAAAATAAAATATAATCACAATCTGACTTGCTCAAATTCGCGCTGGTCAACGATACTGGACTAGTCTAATTGACCATTTAGAAATGCCCTCGATAGATGTTGACCACATCTGGTGGTTACAGTAGGACGCATTCAATAATACAATGCAGGGAGCCAACAGCAAGAAGTTTTGTGATGAAATTGTGACCATTGACGAGAGATGTTAATATATTGCGCATGCATGAGTCATGAATCAACTTCAAATTAACTTCTAGTTAAATTCTAATTAACTATCAATTCTTTGATCAGTCGGTTGTTTTCAGTCAAGCTCGCTCAATGCTTTGCATTTTTGCATCTGTAGTGGCACTTTTTACTTACCAGAGCTGTTTTTGTCATTTTTGGCAAATATTTGTTAGTTATTATTTTTCTTAACTTTTTCTCGTCCCTTGGCTTTAAGGTGGTGGCAGCATCCTGACGTCAGGCAGAACTGGAAGGCTGTGCTGGGATCAATCATTATGCTTCTAGTTGGCATTTGTAAGTACATTTCTTTAAATTACTTACTTTCTTTGTATTAAATTACGACCAACAATATGTGATAATAAGCTATCAATGCAATCTCTAAAGTACAGTAACATTATTCTGCTTTACATGTTGAACAATCTGATAAAAGAATTGATTAAATTCATTACCTTTTATTTTGTCTAGCTTTATATTTCAAAACTTGCACTGGACAACATAGCCAGACATGATTTGTTTAAAAACTTTTTGAATCTGAGCGAAATCTATGAGTTCTTTCAACTAATTTTCTGACTTTTTAATTGACAATCTTGTCCCTGAACATAACCTTGATCTTTCTTAATGTTTCAGTACTTATAGTTGGGGGAATTGTCTTTGGAGCTATCAGTCACGGTAATTAGATAATTTGTTTCTTTTAGTATTTACTTATTTGAAATAACATTTTATATGTAGTCCCGAATCCTTCAATTTTAATTTGATTTTACACACACTCTAAGGAGTAAGAGTCGATAAACAAGAAAATTGCCTTCACGTAAACAATAGGAACAAACGGTGCCTGGCTAATGCACATGTTTAATACAGGTACAAGATAAATGTCTATAATATATGCAAGATTTGTATTACAAAACAAGTTTAATCCACAAGTCACAGCTACATAGTCAGTGAGTCTAGGCACTATAGTAGGGACCCGGGGCCAATTTCATAAAACATGTAAGAACACAAATTTGCTTAGCACAAACAAGTCTTGCTCAGTTAAAAAACCAGGTTACTGGCACAATCTCCATGTGCTTTTCATGCTAAACAAAAACTAGCTGATTACCACTCACAATCTCACAAACAGTATACATCACGTGGACATTTGGTTTGTAACCCTGTTTTTGCCGAGGAAGAATTTTCATGCTACGCAAATATTTTTGCTTATACGTTTTATGTAATTGGCCCCAGGAAAACACAGTGTAAGAAACGTTCAACATTCAACTTCAAAAGAGCTGAACAATTTTTTTTATTTTTTTTTTACACTTTCATTCTCTTTTCTTTGCAGAGAATGTGGCGTGTGCTATTTTTATCATCATTGGGTTTCTCTTCTTTGTTCCTGGTTGTAAGTATTGAAATCTGTATTTGTATTCTTTATTTAAAATATTCTATTTGGCACATTCATTTTCATTAATTAAGGGAATAAATGTGCTTGACTAGTTTGAAACAAGTACATTTAATACTGGCTCAGGGGCCTGGACGCTGATAATAGCCCAAGCCAAAGGTTTACAAAATTTAAAACCATTTTTTTTATACAAACCTGAAAAAATCCTCAGCATTTTATTTGTCAGAGCCACCAAATATGTGACAGTGCAATGCAATGCAGCTTTCATTTACCGTGAAATAGAAAATTTGTTTTTTTGTGCTGCTGTGCTGTGCGTTGGGAGAATAATTCGGTGAAACTCTATCAACACCAACCAATCGGATGATATTTTCTACATTATTTCCTTCGGCAGTGTACCATACGGCATACATCTACCTTGCCGCCAAAGGCATGCGAGGTTTTGAGATGAACCAACTGTCCATATTCAACATGTGAAGATGAAAGAAGGAGGATCTTGAGCAAATTTTATGGAGCTGCTAAGCACACAAAAATTGCTTAGCATGAAAACTCTTCCTTGGCAAGAAGTGTTAAGATATTGAGGTGATATATATATAAAATCAATCACAAACTAGGATAGGTTTTAGTTCACCATATTTTATTCCGACAAATCTGTTTCGTGGATTCCTCCATTACAATTCCCTGACGAGTGGAGGAATCCACGAAACAGATTTGTCGGAATATGTTGAACTAAAACCTATTCTAGTTTGTGATTGATTTTGTACCGCTCCTTGTGTAAAGTAGAGCACTCTTTGAAGTTGAATCGGTTCACAAACACGTATATATATATATATATACTGTTTTTAACTGGTATTCACTGCTTTTTGCTCAGCATGAAAAGCACATGGAGTTTTGGCGGGTAACCTGGTTTTACTGAACTAGACTTTATTGTGGTACATTTATTAGCAAATGTTTGTACTTGGCAGCTCTATGAAATTTTCCCTAGGTACAATAACTCGTCTTCATAGCTGCAGTAGTGCTAAAGAAATACATGTATTGAGGCTAGACATTATCTGTCGCCTTTTTATGAACTTTTGACCTTTTACTGAGGCTTCATTCAAATTAAACTTGAACCAAATTAAACTTATACAAAAATGAAACATTGGATGACTACATTGATAAATTTTTGAAGATTCAGGATTTTCTTTTCGCAAAAAAAACCCAGCTTTGGACAGTCAAAATGTTTTTTATTCTTTTAAAAGATTTCTAATCGGGAGAAACATTTCTTTCTTCAAGTTTTGTATTCAAAAATACAGTGTATATTTTGGGATGATATTTACTCATGTCATTCTTCCTAATTATACAGTTTATTTAATACTAATAATTATTTCAGCATTAAAAAAATGCAATCGTTATCCTTTTCTTTCTGAATTATATTTTATATTAGTAAAACTGCAAGTACATTGACCTAAAAATATTAATTGTGATGTAAACCACCTGATGTAAATATTTATATAAATTGTTATAATAATTATGAGGGTATTAAAATGTTGATGTAAATATTTTGTATCAATTATGTTATAATATGACGGTATTACAATGTTGGTCTAACAAACAAAAAGTACTACAGATATTTTCCTACAAGTCACTATGAACATCCAACCACAAAAAAAATGGTGCATCATGCACCGTGTCTATGTATTGTCACTTGACACTAAATCCATTGTTACTTGACACAAAACCCATTGTTACTTGTTCACAGTATGTGGTCTAAGGAGTGCTACTGTATATGTATGGTATAGATATCTTCCAAATAGTTTATAAGAAAAGTCTAAAGTTTGTATAGTTATGCATGTTTTACACAAGAATCTGGATTATTTTGTATTGTTTTTATACATGTAGTAGGCTAGAGAGGTACACATGCTTCATAGGCGAGAGCTGCAGCAGTGTTCCCCTCCTGGGATGGTATTCAATGCCAGGTCTGGACGATGCTATACCTCTGAATTTAGCCTTCGTAGTCATAATGTAGTCATATATCCTACACAATAACCTTTGTTCTACCATGGAGCTATAGCTCCATGGTTCTACTGAAAATTTGTGAGGACATCTACGTCGTTTTGACAGACTATCATTATTACTACTGCACATTTCATGGTCCCGAGTGAAAATATGTAATACCAAATTTATAGTAGGACTGTACTGAACTTTCCATTAAATTCAGATTAGACTAAATTAATATCTTTGTGTTTCCTTTGTTCGTTTTTGTTAATTATGAACAATTATTGTGATACACTATACATGTATGTTATGACAACTGTTGATTGGCTCAATTACAGTTATGAATGACGACGTAAAATCGATACTTTTTGGACAGGTGCAAAAGTTATACTGCCCTTTAATTAAATGTATGCTACAGATGAAAAAAAACCCATGCCCCATATAGTGCAGTCTATTATGTAGGCGATACAAAGACAACCCGTCAACAGAGGGCGCTCGCTCATACGCCTGCACTGTACACATGTCGTGTATGATGAGACTGCATGCGCATAAATTTGTTGTATGCGCTATAAACTTTTGGGATTAATATATTAAAGGATTAAGGCCGGGTCGGCTTAAAACTTTTGTACTTAGTTGCAAATAATATGTAGTTGGAGAGGGGGATAAATGCAATTAACTATCAAGATAGTTTACGTTATAACATGGAGAAATTTATCCATGGTTATAAGGAGCAATAGTTCATGCAGCAAATCGTCTGAATGCTGGCGTGTAGACGTCGTAGCTGACTTCAGGCAAGTAAACAAATCTAGCTTTCGGTTTTGTTTTGTTTTTAGGGGGGGGGGGGGGCGTGTTCAGAAAATATGAATTTGGAACCGAGAAACATTTTTTATCAGAAAATATACTTGTAAAATCTACTTTACTCTCAAGAGACTCTTGTACACAACCACTGAAGTTGTGTTTGGAATTGGATACATAGTAGTACTACTACTACTACTAGTAATAATTCTAAGAAAAACTTTAATTAAACACATCTTCTTAAATAAGTTAAGAGGGCCTAATATTTCGATCTTGACAAGATCTTCTTTTTCATATGTTTAGCAGCTTAACTTGTTACTGCATACATCGGTTTGATGACATTAGTGGAAACATGGTGGAACGCCGAAACACATCTTATTGAGTTGGATGCCCTCTCAGTATCACGTTTAATGTTTGCCTTCTAAGGTTTGTTTCACCTAAAGAGCAGATACTGAGGCAACTATGGACAAGCCACTTCACATTTGCTCACCGCTGCTTGAGAGCCTCCCCATGACCAAGCTAGCTGGCTGCAAAGTCTTCATCAAATGCGACAACATCCAGCCAACCTTCTCGTTTAAAATAAGGGGCATTGGACACATGATACAGAAGGTAATGACAGAGGCCACAAGAAGATCTCTTAAATTAACCAATTATTCCAGTAAAGTTTTCTCAACACCTACCCTTATGAAGTCATTGTTTTCATCATCACTACCTTCCCAAAATCCACCTCCTAGGCAATTTAATGAAAAAGTGGGCATTTAGGATTTAGGATTAAACATAATTTTTTTACAATGTCATTGTCATCTGAATACTAAATAATTAATACTTTTTCTATTCTAAAATACACTTCAAAACCACACTTTGTCTTTACTATTTTTGCACGACTATTTTGCAATTTGTAACCAAAATTTGACATTTTTGGTTTTGTTCCCATTCCAGGCAATGAAGAAGGGAGGGAAGCACATTATCTGCGCATCAGGTATCGGTCGCTGTGATTCAAGCCATTTGTGTTACTTTCTAGTTTATGTTTATAACAGTAAAAACTAACGTAGTGTACTAGAAGTGGGTACCGACTATCAAGGTCCCAAAATGCTCTAAAAGCATACCACCGGGTTATCAAAAATATTAATGTGAAATAATAATAATAATGGGGTGTTTATAAAGTGCTTTATATCAATGGTCTCAAAGCACTTCACAGTAATACCACTGTTCATCATTTACACTCCTAGGCTGATAAAGGCAATCGTAGTAAAGTGTCTTGCCCAAGAACACAGCACCACCACCTCTACCAGACCACTTTCCAAACAAATCACCCATTTTGTGTCCCCCCCCCCCCCCCTTCTACCTCCCCTTTCACAAACCATTTATACGTTACAGCCTTACAGGTGCACTGAACATAATCTCTTGGTGAGTGTGGTTAACGTTTTTCTGATGCATTTATATCTGCAGGTGGCAATGCAGGGTATGCCACGGCTTATGCAGCCAGGAAGTTAGGCATGCCGGCCACCATTGTCATCCCAGAAAGCACACCAACGTTTATGGCAGACAACCTGAGAGATTTGGAAGCCAATGTACTTGTTCGTGGCAAGGTATTAATGCTCCGGGCAGTGTATGACACAAGGGAAATTTTCGGCACACAAAAGTGTACATACATGGCTGAAAAGTGGCAATTTTTTTTTCAGAACCTCAAGCATCACAACCTCAAATGTGACCGGCGCTACAAAAAGGTGTATTAAGTCGCGTTGTGCACTATCATGTAATAGCCCGCTCAACGTTGAGAGGGCCAACATTTCATTAAAATGTGATTTTAATTTTTTGTCATTAATGACATCTTTAATACCTACAGTTTCAGGTTTCATTCAAAGAAATTTTTATTTTGATGAATAAAGTGGGAAAAACGACCATTTGTTGTGCATCGTCGTGTTGTAGTACAACAGAGCCGGATATTTCAAAGCCTGTTTTCTCAGTTGTGTAATTTGAACTCCAATGAAGTAACCAATATGTAAACACGTCATATCTCCAAAACCACAGGGGCTATAGAACTCTATTATGTACCAAATAGAAGCTTACCTTGTGGGCTTTTCAAACGTGTATATAACTCAATTTTCGAGACATACACCTTTTTGTAGAGCCGGTCACAAATGTGGTGTCAAATGAAAGAAGACAGCAAGGCCCTGTGTTTGAGTGGTGTACCAGTGAGATGGAATGTGGTTAAATACATTTTATTTGTCAACAAAATGGTTTTGAGGATATAGGTATCAAGTAGTAATTTTTGGATTTTGTTTTCACATACAAAGTGTTATTGTGAGTTGTTGTTTTGAAGGCAGGTTCATATTTTATGAATTTTTGTGTAAACTTTAAAGATAATTAAACTTCAGGCTCATGTTAATTAGAGTTTGCTTAAGTCGGTCAAAGTCTAGCTGCGGTCGACTGATAACCTATCTACAAAACTGACTGGATTTTTGTCCTGGTATATTCAGGTTTTTGATGACGCTAATCAGTATGCGACAAAGTTAGCTGAGGAGACAGACGGCTCTATTTTAATCCATCCATTTGATCATCCAGATATTTGGTAAGTGTTCTTAATTACCATCGGTCTTCCATTGCAGCATTGCATTATGACTATATATAAAACTGGTGAATTATTACAGTATATTCTACGAGCATTGTGAATTATCTGAATAAAATTTTGTATGGGAAAGAATATTGCAACCTGACGCTTTTTTTTTTCTTTATCATCATCTCAACGAAGGTCAATCCGTGCCCAAAATGTTGAAAAGACATAAACTTGGGACTGAGAAACATTTTCTATTTTGTAAGAAAATACTTTTTTCAATTCGCCATAGACTTTGTACACAACTGCTGAAGTAGCATCAGGATACTACATTCTTATTTGTGATCATCTTTATCGCGGTTGCCTACTACTTGCCTTGTTTAGGGAAGGAAACAGCTCCGTCATCACAGAGTGCGTCAGTGAGCTCTCTTCTAAGCCCGATGCCGTAGTTATCTCTGTTGGGGGCGGGGGCTTGCTAAGTGGGGTGGTGCAAGGAATGCATAAGGCCGGTTGGCAGGACGTGCCTCTCATTGCCATGGAAACGAAAGGAGCAGAAAGCTACAACGCTTCGGTGGTTGCCGGAGAAATAGTCACTCTGCCGGACATAACAAGGTATGGTGAAGTGGCTGTGGAAATTAAAATAGTGGGCTTTATATTTCAGTTATTTCAGTGTCCCAAATGTTTTGCGATAAAGCAAATATTTTCTGTTATGCAGAAAAGTTGTGTTTATCTTTAAATAAGGAAACCTTGGTTCCATTACCAAAAAGAAATGTTTGACAAGTTTCCCCCCTGTTTTTTCAGTGAAGCTAAGTCTCTCGGCGCACTGACTGTTTGCCAAAGGAGTTTTGACTACTATAAGGAACATGTGATTCATTCCGTGGTGGTTGATGATCGAGATGCTCTCAAAGCATGTCTGCAATTTTTAGGTATTTGTTAATCCGTTATTTCACCTTGGATACACATTTGTTACCCCGTTATTCTGTTAAAGGTGTGCATTTATTGATGGTATGGGAATTGGGTACCTTATTGGGGGAAGACCACGGGTACCCGTCAAAGAAACCCAACTATAAAATGTAATTTTCGGAAGTCGACTTGTGATATACTTGTGATATACTTGTGATATACTTGTGATATACTTGTGATATACTTGTGATATACTTGTGATATACTTGTGATATACTTGTGATATACTTGTGATATACTTGTGATATACTTGTGATATACTTGTGATATACTTGTGATATACTTGTGATATACTTGTGATATACTTGTGATATACTTGTGATATACTTGTGATATACTTGTGATATACTTGTGATATACTTGTGATATACTTGTGATATACTTGTGATATACTTGTGATATACTTGTGATATACTTGTGATATACTTGTGATATACTTGTGATATACTTGTGATATACTTGTGATATACTTGTGATATACTTGTGAGCTGACTTTTGATATACTTGTGAGCTGACTTTTGATATACTTGTGAGCTGACTTTTGATATACTTGTGAGCTGACTTGTGATATACTTGTGGTATACCTTTGATATACTTGTGAGCCGACTTGTGATATACTTGTGAGCCGACTTGTGATGACTACAACACTGCAAAATATGTCTCCACATTTCCATCCTTGTGTTTGTTCTTCCAGATGATCATCGAATGTTGGTTGAACTTGCTTGCGGCGCCACACTGTCTTGCATTTACAGCAACATCCTTCAAGATCTTCAAGACAGCGGCAAGTTGCCCTCGAACCTCCAGTCTGTACTGGTAATCGTTTGTGGAGGGAGCGGCATTTTATTGGAGAAACTGCTGGAGTTCAAGTCGTCCATTGGTATTTGAGACAAAAACTCAAATTGTGAGCAAATTATGGTACAGTTGGACCCAGTGTCACAAGGGCAAGGGGTATTTGAAAGGGGCGTGGGTGTTATTTTGCTTTTCTGCAAAGTTGCAACATTTTGTAGGGGTTGCTAGTTTACCTTTTTCTTTCTTCTTGGCTGTCCTTGAACTGTCAAACTCTTGTTTCCAGTAATAGTTTAATCTACTGTGAAAGGAAAATTGAAATATTTTAAAACTAAAATTATATTTATTTATATGAAGTAAACAAAAGTAAAGTGTGCCACGAACCAATGTGGCTCATCAGGCTGGTGTTTAACTCCGGTTTTTCTAGCATGAAACAACAACATATTTCTATTCCCCCTGGATGGGATGCTAGTCCATCGCAGGTTACTCCCTAGCTAATGCCGGTACCCATTTATACTCCTGGGTGGAGAGAAGATACAAAAAACAAAACTTTAGAGTCTGAACAAGTATTACAAATCTATCGCTGTTTTGTATGTATTCCAGATAAAAAAAGTACACACAAATGTACATTATTCTAAAATACATGTAGTCTTTTATATAAGCGCTTTGGGTGGTGGTAGCTAATTTAATTTCAGGTATTGAGATGGCAGACGGGTTTATTTTTAGTATGGTGTGTAACCGTGTATGTGAGTTAATATTGCAGCTGACAGAATATTTGTAAACAAAAATTATTGATTTTTTTTCTCTAATATATATTTGTGGATTTTATTACTCCTAATGTTCTGCTTTTCCATTTTATTGGGGTGATATTAAAATACTTTTATAAAGGTAGAGAAAAAGAAACATTTTGTACTTTTATTTTGCAGTTAGTCTTTCCTCTTTTTAATCAATAGCGCCCTCTATGGTGCACCAAAAACTTTTCCAGAAGTTTGTTGCCCGTGGTACCCCACCCCCTCGGTCGATGTACGATTTGATTTTCAGGCCATAACAAATGGCACCATTCTCGGATCGGACCCCAATGCAAAACAAGGCGGTGTAAAGTTCAGTCTGAAAATTGCAACTCTGTGCAAGATTTCTTTCAGCTTTAAACCGCAAAATCATCGAAATATTCTTGAAAGTAAAACTTAAAAAGTTGCTTAGCATCTGCACCTGTGATTAAAACATTCAAGATGTTAGCTTTTTTTTTTTTTTTTTTTTAATAAACGAGATGAGTATGTACAGGGACGATGCATTCGAACAGTTGAATGCTGAACTGGACATAAGTTACCACATACGCGTTGCCATGGTAGGGGATGCAGGGACGGGAAAGACCAGTCTGTTGCTAAGATACACAGATAACAACGGAAGCAGGACATCCCCGGAGCACACGGTGGATGTCAAAACCAAAATGCTGATCAGGAATGGGAACAGAATCAAGTTGGAAGTGCAAGACACAGCAGGTAATTGTAATTAACGAATACCTGAGATGAGAGAGGGGGGGGGGGGGGGATAGATGCGAGGTTAAAAGAAAATACAGAGCTCTGCTCTGTAACTTTACACGACAATAGTGCATTCACCATATGATGTTTCCACCTTGCTAACAATGACAGCGACCGTGGCAACGAAGTTGCCCAAAAGTTGCGTCCTTCTAATATTGGCACCGGTAGGCGCCTGGTAGTTGATAATTTTACGGCTGCCATAACACAATTTTTAACTGCTGTTACTACTTCCGAAGTTGAAATTGGAAGTGCAAGAAAGAGGGCAGGTATTTTTATTAATAGTTTTTTGTAAATTTTTGATAAGCAGTTTAATACAGATTTAATACGTTTAGCCTATGAATTTGTTTCGCTGGATAATTTTTATGAAAAGACAAGCATTTACAGTTTAAACTTTGGGGGTGCCAAATACCTTTTGAAAACCTTCTTTTTGATTTCACTTAATTTTATTTTTAAAGCTAACATCAAAATAATGTTCTTCATCACAGGTGTCCGCAGCAAGTTTTTAAACAAGAATTAAAATACTATTTTCACAAATACACTTTGTTTTTCCATGTGAGGTTTGGAACGGTATCGAAGCCTAACCAAATCACACTACAACCACATCACTGGTGCTCTGCTGGTGTTTGATCTAACTAATGAGGTCTCCTTTCAGCACCTACCATACTGGTAAGCCAAAGTGAAACAGTGTGCACATTTATACATGTATTAACCCTAACAGCCCTCAATCTTCCAACAGGTGAAGGATTGAGGACTGTAAAGGGTTAAAGTCACAAAATAAGTCAACTACCTCTACTTTCCTATTCTCTCTTAGCCCCATTCACCCTCACCTCCTAGGACCCACTGTTGCCCTCCTACCCACCCTCACCCCCTCCAAAACACCCTCACCCCCTCCAAAACACCCTCACCCCCTCCAAAACACCCTCACCCCTCCTAAACACCCTCACCCCTCCAAAACACCCTCACCCCCTCCAAAACACCCTCACCCCCTCCAAAACACCCTCACCCCCTCCAAAACACCCTCACCCCCTCCAAAACACCCTCACCCCCTCCAAAACACCCTCACCCCCTCCAAAACACCCCCACCCCTCCAAAACACCCTCACCCCCTCCAAAACACCCTCACCCTCTCCAAAACACCCTCACCCCTCCAAAGCACCCTCACCCCCTCCAAAACACCCTCACCCCCTCCAAAACATGCAGCTTTACCTTACATACGCACTGTGGACATTCCTTTGTCTTCGTGTAGTTAACAAACTTTGACTAAATACTCATTTTTCTCGCTTCCCCAAAACAAATTTACCCTCAAATTTGGATTATGGGCCTCTCAGCTGTCCCTTCTATCTTTTCTATATATAACCCTAACCCGTTTTTCCTCTAGCGCTCTTTTTCGGAAACTGAAAAACGGATTGTGGACGTGTGCAAGTCCACAAACCGTAACCTCTTCCCGCATCGTGTGGACCTATATTGTTCGGAAGTCCACAGTGCGTATGCAAGACTAACTCACCCTTACCCCTTAGACCCACCTTCAACCAGAAAGCAATTCATCGAATGATACCCTTTTATGATTTGACACTACTGCCTTGCCAAGCATGGATTGTGACCTGATCCATATCTGTTTCATCGCATGTTCCCCAGATTACCCACTTTTCTCAGTTTGTATGTATACAAGGTTTGATATTTAATAATGGAGCAAATTTAACTACTTACATTCAACTAACACTTAAAAACAACTCAAGATCACAGAACCATGGATACAAAGGAGTGCCATATTAACTTGAATGACCATTTGCAATACCTCCAATAGAGTAGACACATCTCAATAAATAAGCCTCTTGATTGCAAGTTTCTCCAGTCATATTAGTCTAAACTCCTTCATGTTTTTCAAGAATGCAAACAAACCCCACAATTTTGTAGAAGACATGTTTTTAATAACCCTGTTAAAGTTGTGATTATTGGCTCTTTCATAATTGTTCACACTTTTTATCCCATACCAAGGTACGAGGAGCTCTACAAAAATGCTGACAAACTGGTGCAAACAATTCTAGTCGGGACTCACTGCCAGAACAAGGAGAATCGGGAAGTCACGGAAGGAAGCATTCGTAGGATGGCTGAACACTTTGAGATGCAGTACATGGAGGTGAGTGCTCAGTCCAACCTCAACGTGGACGACTGCTTTGAGACGCTGGTGGACAAGATTATCGAGAAGCACGCAGAGAAGGTAAACGTGCCACGATACGAGCGGATTCATCTGACGAAGAAACCTGATAAAAACTGGTCGTTCTCGCAATGCTGTATGGTGCCTCATTCTAAGGAGTCTGCTTAAGGCCGTAATCGCCATGATTCCTGTTGACGTAGTTACTTGTTGTTATAGTAACCTGTTGCCATGGCTCTTGTTGCCAAGAGGACCGTTGCCTCAATGCATTACAATTAAACAAAATCACCCAACAAAATTTAAGAGGATCGATGAGCAAATTCTTGGCTGAAATTTTGTAGTTTTTCTAAACATTTGTACTTAAATTTGCTATATTAATGTATCTTTATGTAACATCCACATCGTTTATAATCCTGAGATTATCTTGGTCGTTTTTGTAAAAGGTTGGGAAGACAGGCATGTTTTTTTTTTGGGGTTTTTTTGGGGGGGGGTTCGCCTCCCCCTTCCCCTCCTACCTCCCCCCCCTCCCCCCTCCTCCTTCTCCTATCTCTTCCCCCCCCCCCTCTCTCCCACCAAAATTGTTTTTATTTATAAAAATTACAGTAATAAATTTTTTTAAATATCATTTTGCTTAGGTTATTTATCTGCATGGTAAACAATATCAATGGGATTACTTGCTAGAAAACATCAGTAACCTATATGTCCGCAACAATCCGATATAACATTTGACGGGCCTAAAATACTGTGCTAACCATGTAAGCATAATTCTTAGTTACATATTGAATATCCATACATACAATATATTATACCTTGATAAATCCATGGAATATGTATAATTTAGCACAAAGTTTTCTTGTATATTAATTAAATTAGACCAACCAGATTCATACTGCAATTAAAAAAAATATCATTCATTACAATTTACTTACTTAATTTATTATTTGTTATTTCTAGTAAATCATTGGTTTTTGTTAAAACATGTTCTGTATGTATATATTTTGAAATATGCAAAATTTTCAGGTTAACCTTATTGTATTGATACGATAAAGGCGGTGCAGATAATATGTGACCTGTTCCAACGAAACCCGGACGAAGTCGCACAATGTGTTTTGTCACAATGTACTCCTGAAGTCATTTCTGGATGGATTTTACCATTTTGAGGTTTTAGGTTTTCCTAAGTCACTCACTATTAATCTACAATTTCCTTAAATTTGAACAAAATCCGTCTACCAGAAGTGTGTTTTTTGGTCAATTTTGTGAAACATTTGTGTATAGAAATAATACGCTTTTCTGAACTTCAAAGCTGTTTATCTCATAATTAGGTTGTCGGGGTTTTATCACGAAATCCAGACCCCAGGGAAGATAGGGTGGGGGTACATATGTAAATGATACATCATTTTAAAGCCGAGAACCTAGAGAATTTGAAAAAAACAAAATCTGAAAAACTAAAAAGTCGACTTTGTCCGGGTTTCGTTGGAACAGGTCACATATGAAGTGTCTAGTTAAGAGTGCACATTAATCGCATTATAATTTAAATGGCCTGTAAATATGTTGGCCCCATCGAGTTTTAGTACTAGTGGTAAGATTGTGACGGAGGTTTATATATAATACAGCAATTCTTCAGTGATATTTAAATTCTGACCTGAACTTAACACTTGAAACTGATGTATTGTGCCTTATTCAAAGTAATGTAATTCAGTCATTCTGTCTCATTTATTTGATCGTTACAATTTACGAAAGTAAAGCATTAAGATTTTGGATGTTTAATTATTGTACCGACCCAGAATAATATTTTGTTTTAACCCTGTTAATTATGAATAACAACTATTTTTGAAATAAAATTTTGGTTAAAACGGCATTTTTAGACTCGCTTCATTTTGAATGCTTAGTGTTTTAAATATAAGACCTGTGGCCAGAGCCCTGAGTCCATAAGTCATTTGCGAGTTAAATTTGAATAACATCTTGTGCACCGACTTGCTCAAAATGCTTGGCACACTTTTAATTCTCCAGACCAAAGAGACAATCACGTGATTCGGGGCAAGCTCTTGCATAGTAACGTGGAAGGCACTCAGTACCAATACATTGTTAACATACCTTGTCACATGTCTGGGGGCTGTCAAATTATATATATTTTGTTCAATAGTAATAAGGCAACAAAAGCTATATTCACCTTTGTTACATATTCAAAAGTTTTATTCCATCATAGCATTTAAATTAATATTTCTCAATTTGATTGTAGCTTAATTGCCTTTTTCTCCAAAAGCAACACTTTAACAAAAAACTTACAACTTTAATAATGTTTCTCGAAACATTTAACCAACTTAAAAATCTTCTGATATATGAAAATCAACAATAATACAATTACACTTAAGCTGAATTAAGATGATTTGGCTATTCTTAATGTTATCCCGGGAGATTATAAAAATATGATTCAGGTGGAACTCTAACCCAGAACCTCCTGCTTGTCCACACTGATAACTTTGTATCACTATTTATTTATCATAAGCACACATGATTCTTGGACTCATACCATCACTGAAATGATAAAAGTACGCACATATATTGTATCACCGAGGTCAATTGTATGACCTGGGGCCAATTTCATAGAGCTGTTAAGCACAACATTTTGCTTAGAATTAAAAGGTCTTGCTCAAAAATAAGGGGTTGCCAGCCAAAACTCCATGTGCATTTCATTTTAAGCAAAAACCAACTAAATATAAGTCAGAAACAACCTAAAAAATTAGTTTGTAACCCTGTTTTTGACAAGGAAGAATTGTCATGCTAAGCAAATTCTTGTGCTTAACAGCTCTATGAAATTGGCCCCTGCTATCCAAACAATGAATGTTATCCAAATAATGGTTCGTTCCCTACACCTGTTTCAGCTTGATTACTGAGTATCGGCCCAATGTTGATGCAGCTCCTTTGTAATGTTTGAAAAACATATTTTGTTTGGATGTAATTACACAAAGTTCAGGTTTTGGTTACAAATATTGATGATGATCATCATTTTTGTACAGCTGTCTTTATAATTAGCCCAAGAATAAAAGAAATTCATATCAAAGGGAAACGAGAATTTTACAACAATATTAAGAAATATCTTACTTATTTAAAAGTAAATGATGATTCTAGGCATCGAGCAAAATGATCGCGCTAGATATCCTGTAATTATTCCGAAAAATATAATTGTATAAAACGGCGATCGCCAAAAAAAATAATAACATAAGAATAACTGCCCGACGGCGATAAAAAAAACACGCTGTTTTTCGTGATTTTCTTGTCATCCATAGTTGTAATAAAATACAACCCCCCAAATTCACCCATTCGTGATAATTCGTGGCAATTACCAATGGTGTATTTAAGAACCTTTAATAATAAAACATATAGCTTTTCGGCATTAGAATTTTGTATGAGTTTATGTTTTTTTGTATCATGCACGAACATATTGCCAAATATTTACATCCAGCAAAACGATTGCATATATATATTTTTTTGGTATAAACAAAATGGAACTTTTTTTGGCATTTTTTATTTTTCATAAATTGAACCATTATACAATAAAAACCATTCAAAACGAATTTCAACAGATTAAAACAGGAAAACAAAAAAACAAATTTATCAGCTATTCTGAGCTGTACAAATTTAAGTCTTCCAATAAAAAAGAATTCTTGAAAAATAATTTTCGAATAATAATTAAAATACAATTTTGAATCAGTAATTAAAAATGTTTATTTTAACCTTACTAAAATGTCATTATTAGTTATAATGAAGTCAATCACAAATCAAGCAAACATAAGGGCCCCTAAAAACTCAGTGATGGCAGGGAAATACCTCTGGAAAAACGACTTGTAACCGAATAAATCTTGATCTCCTTCATGGGCGGTGCTTATCTAAGCACCGCCCATGGGCAGAGCTAAGCCCCGCCCATTCAAGGCTAAAAGGAGAGTCATTTCAAACTGAAATTGTCGAGATTGACGTTTCTCATGGACTTGGCTAAGCTAAGCTCCTCCTATTTTAGACTTATCTTCCTGACCCCTTATAGCTTGGCTTTCTGGGGCAAGAATCGGTTAATGCTGATTGGGCTGAGGTCGTAGGTCGAGGGCTTACCCATGGCGAGGTCGGCCAGAATCTTGCCTATCAGTAGAGCTATTTTGAAACCTTGACCTGTGGACAAAGATGCACCCATCCAAATCAATGACACTAATTCTTGAAAATTAAGAAGGCATTATTGATTGAGAGCAAAAACCACCAAGAGAAAAAAATATTGAAGAAATGTTCAGTTTTAGAGTAGAGAGGAAAAGCTTTGAGCAATTTTCAAATGGGTACTGACAAAATCAGGCAGGGATTGAAAAATCCAACCTGCTAGGTAGGATTTGAACTATCGCGGAATTGTCAAGATTATCTGTAACTTGAATCAACAGGCTGATAAGCCGGGGTGTACTTTTTGAGAAAATAATTTTAAATGCCATTAAATTAAATTTAATGATGAAACTTCATTTTTGCCACAGTAATACTGGGACTCAATATCCAATTTACACAGGAAGTCAAACGCAAAGTTAAAAATATGATTATTTTTTGATGGTGCACTTTGTTGCAATTCTAATTGTACGAGCGTCTGACTCACCTGAAAAGCCGCAACCGATGGCGATGTTGTGGTAGACAGGATGGCTGCCAACGATTATTTCTTCTTCTGGCGTGCACTACTCATAATTGACAGACAGAAATTACAATAATCCTGATCGATCTGTGTTTTACCAAATTTAGTAAATGTTTTAATGTGGATGTTGGAAGATTAAGGGTCCTGGCAATTTCAAGGGAGTTCGACTAAATCGCGTTTTCCAAGAAAGGATTTGAAACTCAAAACTCTTTATAACTCAAAATTTGAAACGAAAAACTTGAAACAAAAACCTTGGAACTAGGAACTCAAAGCTTGAAAGCCAATACTTTTTAATTAATGCAACAAAAAACGTTAGTTTTGTTTAACCCTAACCCCCTAGGCCTTACTTTGAGCTAAAGAACTGCATACTACATAATACTACTTGGTATTTTGTAGCACTGGGTCTCTCCCTGACTGGTGATTGGGTGTGTACTGACAGAGTACAGATACTGCCAACTAGAAAATACTAATAGTGGCAATACAGGTCAGTATTACTCACCTGGCAAAAAATGCAGTAGTCCAGCCTTGACCCAATGCTGTGTCCCAAGTGACATTTTTTGCTGTAGAGTTTAGAACACCCTACATAGCATACATGGGCCATGCACACACAGCAAGCAGGGACCCAATGCTAAAAAGTACTACGAGTGCAATTAGGGGTGAAGTACCAAATACTAAAAATTACTACAGGCATTGCACACAAGTCAGTGAGAGTACTGCATACTACTTTTTACTATTAGTAGTAAAAAGTAGCATTAGGTAGGGTTAGGGTTAAAGAACCTGGTTCTTACCGTGTACATGCAGTTCTCTATAATGGATGGTTCTGGTTCCAGGCCAGGGAAGTGTTCTTGGACATATTTCTTGACATTTTCAATATCCACAATATGTTTATCCAACGTTGGTTGTCTCTCTTGGATATCTCTTTCATCCGGATCTACTTCGTCCCAGCGAAGATGATTACCGAACTGGTGACCAAAACTTAGAAAGTAAATTCTACCACAACCGATTCACAGAAGTGGGCGGAGTAATAAAATCTCAAAATGCTTAAAAACAATTGAAATTTTGGAGCAGGTGTATTTTCCAGAGGCTAAAGGTGTTTTGTTTTGTTTTTTGGGTTGACTGAAGAGCTAATATATCAAAACATACAGAAACCAAAGGGCCTTATTAGAAATAAACCAACATTTCCAATGCTCTATGTTATTTCAGTAATAATTTATATTTTTTTTAGGGGAGATAATTACTAAATGAGCTATCTATATACGATATCCAACCACAAGAGGTGCTTGAAATTTGATTTGGTTTTCTTTCTAAAATTTGGCAATGTCATAACTCTTTTTTTATCCGTTTTGCACTTTCTTTTTTTATTTCATTGGCTCCGCCCCCTTTAGGGGTTCAGTTTATACCTTCATATAGCCGGGATAATCTTGGCTCGGGAAACAGTAGAGGAAACCTTCTCCTATCCGGTTAAGTATCATTGGGTAGTTCTTGTACGAACCAGGTTGTTTCTCCTTGAAGAAACAGACGTTTACTCTCCACACCTGCAACATTTGCAACATTTCTTTTGTCCTTTTTAACTTGAACAATTAATGAAATGAAATAAAATCCCTGTGAATGCACCCCCCCCCCCCCCCTCATAACAAAAAATCACCTTACCTTCAGAGGTAGGTCCAGTCCAAGGGGTTTCAAGATCTTAGAGGCCCATGGTCCCGGGGTAAGCACCAAACTCCCCGCTTTGTACTCCCGTCCGTTGCTTGTGCACACTGTGACGATCCGGCCTGGAATAATCTTCTCAACCTTTTCGCCATCCCGCAACACACCTCCCTTCTTGACAAACAGATCCTAGAAAACAGACAAGGGAACAAAAAAAAAGAGCTCCATTTATGGACTCACTCATATGCACCATCATGAGTACAACAAAAATACACCTGCCTAATTGGGCCTCAAAATTCATAAATACCTGCATTACTGTGAGGCACTTGTTTGCAATGAGAAATCCGGCCTCAGTATCCAGGATAATTTTGTAGGGGCCCTTGTAGGACATGAGAGGGAATCGATTCGCCAGCTGTTTGGTGGTGAGCTCTTGGAAAGGCAGTCGATACTTCGTAAGGTTACTTTTCATTTTATGGAAGTCCTGCTCGTCATGCGTACTGTTTAGCACCAATATTCCTGCTTTCCTGATGAGATTGGAAGATTGAAAAATAATGGACTATGAAAATAAACTATGAACAAATAATTGATATGTGACCCCTACACAGCAGAGGTCAAACAGAGGCCAATTTTATTTTAACTACTAAGAAAAACTTTGGTGAGCAAAAAAGAAAAGATTAAGGAAAAAGATTTCAATACTCTGCTCCGACCCAGAGCACCACATAAATAAAAATAGCCGGAACAGGAAGACGAAAATCAGATTAGTAAACTTGGCTATTAATATTTGCTGATGCGCCTATCAATATATTTCCCCGAATTACCTCCCCACTTCAAAAGTGACAATCCCCATATAATTGGTGGGGGGGGGGGGGGGGGGGGGGGGGCAATTGAAAGGCGTATTACTGATGTAGTGTCGTCTTTGCTTCTTGTTCCAGCTCTTTCCACATCTCGATGGCCTTGAGAGCAAAGGCAGTGTGATGCTCCTTACTTTGGGCATTGCGGTACATCCGAGATGGTCCAGACGAACTACCTCGGCTGTGCGGCAGAAAGAACTGCTCCAGCAATAGCGTCTTGTGGCCCTCTTTGGCTAATTGGAGGGCGGCACCTAAGCCCACAACTCCCCCGCCTACCACAATGCAGTTGTAGATGATGCCCTGTTCGTTGCGGTCTGAAAACGGTTCGGCCATCCTGTTCGGTTGGGTTCTTGTAATTATTCAAAGTCGAACTTTTCGCGCTGGCAATGTCATGTGCATAAACGTAAACAACAGTGGGAAGAAATAAACGAGGTTCCCTGTGTCGTCTGATCCCCACTTGTTACTTTTCGATACTCCCAACAACAGACAGGTTTAGTTTAGGGGTGGAGACTCATACCGCATCATATGTACCACTCGTTTTATATCAAATAATTATTATTTACACTACAGACAGTCAAAGTCTATCGTCGATTATGGACTACGTGACGGGTCATTTCATGCATCGGGTCATTTCATGCATCGGGTTACGGCCGGGTGCATGGTGACAAGGCCTTTTCGAATCCCTGGCTTCATTTTGTCTTATTGGACGACTTTAGGCGACTATAACTGCGAAAACTTGAGAGCTCGAGCTAAAATATACATTCTGGTGGCTGTTGTGCTTCAGAAACATTATGGACACAAAAGCTTGAATAATTTGCTTTCATTTCTATTTGCTTCTCACAGTGATTCGGAAGTCAGTGGCAAAGCTTAAAGCCGAACCTAAACGAAGCGATTGGTTTCTTAAAACCCTACTAGGCCGTTTTCCAAATCTCTGGCTTCGGTTCGGATTCGGACTCGGCCCGGTGCCCGGCTCCAGCGCTCCATCTACCATGTACACGAAGCCAAAGGCAAAGACGGAGCTAGGGCTTAAAAAATGACCCTAAATTGAAAGAAAGATGGCGGCTCACATGATCAGGTAAAACCACCGGGATATAAACTCAATGTAAATATTACATTAATTTGGCTTGTTGGTGTCTTGGTTTCCAGTCATATAATTGTTGTTTTATGAGTGTTTTGTTGTCGAAATTATATCGAATTATAGTGAAATTATAGTGAAATTATATGCTGATTTCAGGTCATTGATGACACTCGGGTACGCGCGGTCCGCACTCCGGCGGGGGCGAGTGCCACACAACATTTTGTCTACATCATGCTTTCCTACCTCCATGCTTAAGGCATAGGGGTTCACTAAGTATTTCACTAGTAGTACTCTTAATAAGAGTCTTAGTACTAGTAGTAATGCACCTATCCCCCACCCCTCTTACCATACCATGTGAATAAAGCAGCAGCTGAAAAAACTATGGTAACATTTGACATGGAGGAAGGAAAACAGAGTAGGATGCAGTTCATCCAAAGTTGGCCTTCTCAAAGTTGGCCTTCTCAAAGTTTTTTGATGGTTAACTTTCAACTGGCATTTACTTTTATTAATGTTTTCATTTCCAGGCCAGGGGACCGAACATTCTTTGTTTACGATCATTCCGTCATAAAGAAAGAATATGATGACCCTAAGGATGCCATTATATATTACTTTCCGCAACATGTAAGTACTGACCTTGGGTTGACTGCTGTCACTGTTGCGGTCCATGGTATTTTGTACAAACTGGAAAAATGGTACAAATAAAAGACAGAATCATGTAGTATCATGTCGCTATTTTTTGAGTCGCCGAAAAAGTTGAGTTTAACAAAAGAGATTCACCACATGGTGCTTCTGCAAACTTCTAATTATCTTTGATATAAGCATTATTAAGCTGATATAAACCAACATAAATTTGGCAGAGCCGAAAAAAGTGCACCCGAGATAAAGCCAAGGGTGCCATTTTCCTTTAACGACATTTTAAAACTCTTGAGCTTTATCATATCAAACAAAAAAAAGTCAATAGTAAAACGGGGCAGAGTTCAAACAGTAGATTTTGTGCTTTTTCCGACAGACGTCCATTGATGTCCAGTGCACTTTCTGCAACCAGCTAATGGGTATGGTGAACTGCACTAAGGCTATTGGAGGGGCACCTCCCAAATTATACAAACTCCGGAAGATCAAAGTGGCCACCGTTCACGAGGGGAACTTTACTTTGGCAAGTATATTTACACATTTAGCAAAACTCTTGTATTTTATAATGCCTGGGTCACAAAAAAAACACATATATTGTCTTACATTTACGAGGAGAATGTTTAAATATCCATACAAATGCATGGAATACTCTCCTGAATACTTCATAATGTAAGGAACCAAATCAAGGTTTCTTATCTAAAAACGAACAGAACATATTGTTTAGATTGTCATGTTAACACGTTTCTTGTCACAAAACACAGTGTTTTACTTAATTCCAAGTCCTCAACTATGATTCTTCTGATTTTATGCTACGTTTAAAAAAAATCTTTTGCCATGATTGGCAATTTCACATGCGGCTCTGGAAGCAGCCGAATCCTTTCCCATCAACTCGTGTTGTACTGCTGGCCAGGCGCAGTTTTAGAGCCAATATTTTAGGAGCCTAGACCCTTCGCACGTACCTTCAACTTCTAACTTTCGCTACTGCTATTTTTATTTTTTGAGGGTCGAAAATCAACCTAACAGTAACATACAGGCCGTACATTTTCTTGCATTTTTGGGGGCTAGACAAAAATCAGAACCGCGCCTGCTGCTGTCCGTAGCCAAGAAATTTGAATGCAGCCTTTATTTTTGTGGAACGTTAATAGCAGCTTTAGTGAAATTAGAATTCAGTGTGTTATTGTGTGTTAATTTCATCAGTTTTGAATCAATGTTATTCAACTTAGTTTCATGTCTGTACACATTGTCATCTCTAGGCACTGGCTTGCAAGATGAGGACTCCAGACGCAGCCATCATTCGGAAACTTGAAGACCTGTACAAAGTTTTTGCTTTCTACCACTGCTCAGTCACAAAAGTAAAACAGGTATGTTTCTACTCCGCCCACCCTAGGTTGGCACCTGCAATAATTCTATAACCCTAACCCTACCTAATGCTACTTTTTACTACTAGTAGTAAAAAGTAGTATGCAGTACTCTCACTGACTAATTTTTAGTATTTGAAACTTCACCCCTTATTGCACTCATCATTGGGTCCCTCTGCTTGCTGAGTGTGCATGGCCCATGTATGCTGTGTAAGGTGTTCTAAACTCTACAGCAAAAATTGTCACTTGGGACACAATGGGTCAAGGCTGGACTACTGCATTTTTTGCCAGGTAAGTATTACTGACCTGTATTGCCACTATTAGTATTTTGTAATTGGCAGTATCTGTACTCTGTCAGTACACACACAATCATCAGTCACGGAGAGACCCAATGCTACAAAATACTAAGTAGTATTCTGTAGTACGCAGTTCTTTAGCCCAAAGTAAGGCCTAGGGGGTTAGGGATAGAGGAGGTTTCTGTGCATAATTTCTGACTGTTTTCTTCTTTGTAAATTTTATCATAGCTTTCCAGCAACAATGAGGCTTTTCTGTCCAACATGGCTTCTATCTGGGACTTTTACGTGCCCTATGCCCGTCGCTATGGCAACACAGTGCCGGCCATATTTGAGCCTGTTCGAAGAGTAAAACTGTTGAAGGTAGGTAATAGGAAGCAAAAAGGGTGTTACCGAAATCCTTTATCTTCATATTCAGTTTTTATCTTCATATTCCGTTGGTACCTACTGTTTATATTCTTCATTAGCCATCACCTAAAAAATGTACAAGAAACGGTATCGAAGTCTCTGTTATTATAGACCTATCGAATAAGTTAAAAGAGCCTAATATTTTGATCTTAACAAGATCTTCTTCAGAGGAAAAAATGGCTGTGTATATGAAACAAACATAAAGAGGGACACCTGTTATGTTTTAGTAAAATCAATTAAAGTTGAACCTTGTTTTGCTTTCTTTACTCTTCTAGGGTGGGAATGTGTTCTTTCTAAGATGTTCTCATCTTTTGCAGTGGCTGAAGGGACAGCCCTCACTTCTTGCTGGCTGCATCTTGTACAAACAAAGGTACGCGCTGCTGCTCTTGAGGATTTGAAATCATCAACAGTAATAGTTATACAGGTTCCTTACAACCTGGGGCCAATTTCACGGAGCTGCTAAGCACACAAATTTGCTTAGCACAAAAACGTCTTGCTCATTAAAAACAAGTTATCAGCCAAAATTCTACGTGTTTTTTATGCTAAGCAAAAAAACAGCTGATTATCAATCAAAAACAATAAAGATCACGTGAAAATTTAGTCTGTAACCTTGTTTTTACCAAGGACAAATTTTCATGCTAAGCAAGTTTTTGTGCTTAGCAGCTCCGTGAAATTGGCCCCTGCTCAATGTTAACAACCTTTAATATAGCTGTTAATTAATGTCTCTTGCCAGCAAAGTGTAAACAAATCGCCATTTATCCTCCTAGTGGAAAGTTAAACTTCAATTGAAGATTTAATTGAAGATACTATTTTCATATTTTTCTTGCAGTGTACTTTGTACTCAACTAACCCCGGAGTTGACCTCTCATCTGCTGCTCATAAAACCAAATCAACTACACGTTAGTTCACTAATTATTTTTGTTCTTCTCTTTTCTATCAATTTTGTGTATCATGTTGAGAAAAAAACACATTTGTATTAGAGCCTTTCATTCTTCTGAAGAAGGAATCAGAATTTCTGCTATATCTCTTCAAATTTAAATAATATTATGATAAAATGAAATGTGGTCTGTCTGTGAGTCAATAAGCTTGGGGAGACTACAGTTTACAGATTGTGGTGTTGAATGTACTCTTTTAGCCGATAAAATGGTTATTACATCAGAAAGAAAGAAAACAGATCGAAATTTGTTGTATTAAACTTTTTTCTCACTCAAATTGTTAAAAATATTCTCTCTTTCAGCATCCTTCCAAGTCTGTGACAGACACAGTCCTGCCATTTGGTGTCCGCATCATGTCTGTCTATGTAACCCAGCAACAGTACGAGCAGCTCTTGACACCTTTTGAGCCTTTGCTCAAGCCCCGTCCAAACTCATTCCAAGCCAAAAAACCCGAAGGCATCTTTTGTACACCACCTACGTCTCCAACTAAGAAACCCGAAAGCGAGGACCAGCCGTCGATGAGCAACCAATTCGCACCGAAGAGAATTTTGGAGAGAAGATTAAGCTCAAAGCTTTTCTCAAGTTTCACCGGGATGCTGGAGGGGAGTGTGGTCGAGTCGCTCTGGCCCTCCACGCCTAGATTAAGCAGGCCTAGTTCGAGATCAGAGTCTCCCCGGGAAAATTACAAAAAGAACAATTGGAAGGACGGGTCACCAAGTGTGATGCAAGACGGTGGTGAAGCTGCAGTAGCATTTTCTAGGAGTAGTGATGTTATCACAACTCTCCAAGGTGACAGAGGCTCTCTAGAAAGAGAATTGACTAGAAGTGCTCCATGTGATTTGCAAATGGCTTCTGGTTATCAACAAACTAGTGCTAAAAGAAGCAGCAATCAAAAAAATGGGTCGGCAAGTTCGATGCAGGATGGTGGTTATGAGGTAGTAATGTTATCCAGGAGTAGTGATGATGTCGTAAAAGCTCTTCAAGATGATGGTGGTGCTTTTGAAGGAAAGTCGGCGAGAATGAGTCCTTGTGATACCCAAGTGGCTTTAGGTTATCAAGACATTAGTGAAGTGTCTGATTCCATGCAGAAGCCGATCAACTGCCTTGATTCATTGACTGAACCACAGAGCTCACAGAATAGTAAAACAGTGTTGTCTAGAGCCCCGCCTGCCAAAACTGGCACGACTAACTCGGAGGCACAAGATGGAAGTGATCCGGGATATGCAGAAATGGACCCTTCTCACAAGACTGCTTGCTTAGACGACAGAAAAAACTTTTCCGATGAAAGGAGATTGAAAGATAGCGTCTTAGAACCTGAGGCTAAAGAATATACATCATTTGAACAGAAAGTCAATGTAGAAGAAAGTCATGTGCAGAATGATTCGGATGTTACAGATATATCGACTGATTGCTCAAGGAAGAAAGTTTTTAATGAGGAATTTATATTGATGAGCAGCAATCAACTTTCGCACCCAATCGAACCTCTGGATGTAGCCCCAAATCTCTCGGAGCCGAAGAGCGAGTCACCAGAATCTGGGATTGGAGACTGTTTGGCGGAGAAGAGGCAAGAAGACTTCAGTGGAAAGGACCCTGGTACTACTGAGAAAGAATATGGATTTGTGGAAGCAGAAGAGATTGGACATTACAGTTCTGTTGATGTGATTGCGGCTGAGGATGCTGCACCTATTAGTGACGGTGTTTGTGATGGAAGGATCGGGTGCAAAGAAAGCCATTCAGACAACCAAGCTGCACAAACTGAAGAAGACGCTAAAAACACACAAAATGCAATGAGCGACCAATGTCTATGTAGCGATGATAGTAAAACTGGAGCGGATAGTAGTTCTGATGTTTACCGTGTCAATGGAAATGTTTCGCTGCTAATTTCTAAAGATAATGCGGATGATACACAGTCAAATGTAAGATTGAACAGTGTAGATACAAGCAACAAAGTTAATTCTTGTGGGGAGGAGAAATCAATAAGTATTGAAGATTCTGTAAAAAGCAGCCAAGAGGTTGTAAATATCTCGGATGCATCTTGTGGAGACCAGAACTCTCCCCCTGAAGTGTCCCAGTTAAATGGTGATGTCCTGAGAAGTGTTAAAGATGAACCGGGAGAGTTCCCAGATCTGTTGGAGTCGTCACAGATGCTAGAGTTAGCAGCAGAAGATGCAAGGAGAGAAAACTCAGAAGACGTCATTTTAAAATATGAGGAGACGGAGAAGCTACCACAAGAGTCATCCTCTGACTGTAACATGGAGGACTCAGTTCTTGATGTTAGAGCAGGCGATGAGTTGGAAAAGGAAGGGATACTGGACGAGGAAGGACCCTCCGATGAAGATGAGAGGACAATTCTTGCTGAAGATGAAGAATTTGAAGCTTTAATTGTTAATAAACAGGAATCCTTAAACATGGATGGCAAATCTGACAACAAAACGCCTACTTCTGAATCAAGGAACAGGTTCTCCTGGAATCTGGACACAGAGGTGCAGATGCCTCAGACAAGCGAGGAAACTAACTTGGAGATACCCCAAGACCTCTTGGAGACTGTGGAAAGACCTGATGTGCAGTCATCGGAAGAAAAACCTGAGAATAATGAGGAATGCCGCGTCGTTAACGCTGAAGGACCTAGTCAGGAAGCTGTGCAGATCTTGGGAGTAAATTTTCCTGATTCAAAGGAATCCGAAAATCGAGATGCTTTTGACAAACTTCCGGATGCCAGACAAGAAGTTAGTGAATCGTTAGAAGGTCATACAGTAGGGAACCAACCAGAGGTGCACAAGACTACTTCATCGTCATCCGGGATTTGGACCAGGGAAGATGATGCGAGTCTAAGAAACAACGTTGATAAGAAGGAAGGAGATGATCATGAAGAAGTTGGCAATGCCACACAGGAAGACTTTGTAGAATCATGGGAAGGTTATGCATCAGAGAGAAGATCATCACTTGACGGAGATTTTTCTCCAGTGCAGCATAATACAGAGGTACGTGTAATTAATCATCCTGACCGGCTTTTGTTTGACAACCTGCTAAATCCAACAGAATCTAACAGCAAATGTTTGTGTTTACGGTCGACTTCCACAAAAATAGCAAACTGTACTTACAAGGAGAAATTTATTAGTTTTGTTAGAAGTTGCCAAATTTGATATTTTTCTGTTCTTCTCTTTTGCTAGGTGGTTCCTGAATTGGTCAATGTTAGCCTGTACGTCCAGGCCCACTCAGATACCACATTGCTGTTCCTTGCCGAAAAGTCCATCACGAAGGAGAAAGAGACCCTGTTCCAACTGGTAGGAAGAAAGGATCCTATGTGATTCGATCAAACAAAATCAGTCGGAACTCGGCAATTCTTGTTTTAAGATCGGGCCAAAATATGTTCGTAGGGGTTGAAAAATCCAAATTGACTTTTTTTACAAAAACAGAAGGGGAAAATATTTTTCTTTTACATGAAAATACTCTTTTAACCAAATTCAGAAGGGAAGTGATACAAAAACATGATTTTCTCAGTTTCTTTATTTTTAACGTGCTGGTGTTCAAATTGTTGTAATTTTTTAACCAAAGGTCGTTTTCACTGAAATGGAGTCTGAAGTACGCTACAAAAGAATATGTAAAAATTCCAAAAATGACCAAGGCCTACTTCAGACTGATTTTGCTTGATCGCATCACATATTGTTAAACAAATTCTAAAGTTGAAAAAGTTACATTTTTATTTGGGTTTAGATGTTGGTTTTGTTTATTGATATTGTTTATAGTTTCGCCATGAGATGTGCTGATGACCGTGCGCCACTGATAACAAAATCAACTGAGTTAAACTTTCACATACCTTTTATTAAAAAAACAAAATCCAGTTCAAAGCTAACTGTAATAATAAAACAGAACTATGTGGCTTTTAAACGTAGAACGTCTAAAATATATACTTGCTGTTTTTCTTTGAAGTTTTACCTATGAAATTGAAATTCAAGTTTGACAGAATCTTTTTTGATGGCTCTTTTATTTCAACAGTGGCAGTCTGTCCTCAGGGAACTTGGCGAGCTTGAATTGCAGTTAAAAAATGTAGTAAAACCTGATCAAGAAGTGGTAAGTAATTCCTTAACCAGTTCGCGCCGGGATTATTTTAACATCGCCAAGCCGACGGGCGGGATTATTTTTAACGAAACTCGATCCGAAGCGGGTTCAGGCTGATAGTGCCGGGATGCACACCCACGCATTTCCGGCCTTGCTCGCTGCTGACATACATTTCCGAACTTGAACTTGGCGTGTTTATGCGTCATCCGTTTTGAATTTGGGGAAATTTTTGCGTTTATATATACGTCATCCGGCGCGAACTGGTTAAGGAATTCCAAACTCTCTTGAGACTTACTTCAGTGTTTTCACATGAACCTAGCACAATTCATTCCCCTAAAATTGGCTAAAAACTTTTGCCATACAGCCCCAAAATCCTCAGAAATCAACTGGTGGATTTTAGAGGATTGAAACAGTCACCTTATTGAATTGTTCTTTGTTAGAAGCGATAACCTATCATGGATAATGCTATGTAATGAGAGATGACTTTTTGTGTGAGAACCCAGAAAAATTGGTTTAGTTTAGAAATGCAACAATAATGTTTAAACTTTATGTTGTGTCATTAATAGGATTGCAAGGGGCCCTACAACTTCATTCACCTTGATAACGAACAAAAGTTATTAGAAGGTAAGTTGAAAGCCACCTGTTTTTGCTTTATTTACACGTGTGCTTTCCTATAGAAAGTGTACAAGTAAACAAAATGTGACGTCATTACGCCTTAGGTCTGTTGTTATTTTAAAAAGTTATTTTATTTTAAAAAGTTATTTTATTATTATGTTATTTAAAAAGGTTTAATATAAAAACAAAATGAAATCATGGAAAAAAAATGTAATAGCTTATAACAATTGAATAAATGTAGTTTTCTGTGGAAAAAAAAAATCACTTTAATAATTTGACTTAATTTTTTTAAAGAAAAGAAATCTAAAAAACACAACGTTTTGTCAAATAAATTTCTTGTCAATGTTTTGTCAACGTTTTGTCAAATCTTGCATTCATACCAAGTTACGGTTTCTACCACACACATGATACAAAATTTAATATAAAGCTAAAAATAAAGTTATGGCATTTGTTTGTCTTCCTTTGCTTTTTTAGGTAGCTTCAGCAACCCTGTCAACCAAGCAGAGTCCGTCTTTTGTCGAGAAAGTCAACAAATCCATGAGCAATTTCTGAGCAATGAAACGCTGACAGATGTTACTCTACGGTAAGGGAGATTTACCCTAACCCTCCCAAATCCTCCAAAATCAATATGATTTTGCACACACCCTAGGTAGTTAGGACACCAAAACCTGTTGCTCTGAAAAATTAGGAGGTTAAAGGCCTGTAATAAATATTATTTATAGAGAAATAAAACAATCAAATTTTATCTGACTTCACAATGCAAACTTTTAAATTCAAATGTTAAATAGATAAGGATTTGAATGTTTAAACGAAGTTATTATTATTAATAATTCTTTTTGGTAATGAAACCAAGGATTCCTCAAAAGGGCCCTAGGCACTGTAGCTTGCAAACCTGAAGAAACCTGCAGAGAGACGACAATGAGAAGGAGGTACAGTTTTAGATATGGGAGGAAAACCAAAGATGAATATTCTGGGGAAAACCCACGGAATTAGGCAGGGACTGAAAACCCAATCCACATGGCCCAGACAGGATTCGAACCCGGTCACAGTGGTGGAAGGCGAGGAAAGAACCGCTATGCCAACCTGACTACCCTAAAATTTTCAATTGAATTTTTTCATGATTAGCCATCAGCAGACTGTTGTGTACGCCCATAGGAACGCCTGCCAACACACTTTCTTCCACAAGAACCACAAACCTAGCCCCACCCCGGGTATCCCTTCAAGAGACGACGCTGCATTCTACATCCAGAACAGCTGCAAGGAGGCCCTAGGAGAACACAATATCAACTTGCTGTGAGGTTTGGGTTCTTGGACGTAAGTTAAATATCAGTTTTTGTCCAGAGAATGTTTGGATTCCAACCTGGGTCAGAAAAACATCTCTCCACTCTGCCAACTTATAGAGCTATATGTGACCATCCATCACAAAAGGCCTGTCAAGTCGAATTTTTCACTTTTGGAGGTTGATGTAAATTTGGAAAGGGTACGTCGTCAGCTCTAAAATGATACCTAATCTAATATCTTCCGACATTTCTATTTGAAGTTATAGTTTATCAAAGTTGCCAAACCATTATATAACTTATATAGATTTTTTGACGGTTTGGTTCCTCCTGCAAAATTAACATGTGCGACTTTACAGCCCGTTCGTGGTGGACGGTCACATATAGAGTGCTGTGGCCTCGAAGTCTGTGGATGCACATTTGGAATTGACGATCTTTAGTTTTTTTCTTCAAAATGACAGCATGCTAGATGGAATAATTTAGATGGGAGTTTAGAATTATTAATATAATCTTTTCAACAGTATTTTGGTTGGTTACTTTTTGGATAGTTGCAAAAGGTTTATTCCACCTTTAATCAGCATTAACCGAAATGAACTGTTAATTTAATGTTTGCTTGATTATATGAAATATTTTATCTTATGGTATTAATGTAAACAAATTTCTAACTAAAAAAAAAGAAATCTTTATATTTTTATACCAGCAATACAAATTTAAATCAATTTTATGCACTGGTGTTTAATCTTTTTTCTCTAGATTTTGAAGTGGTTAATATTATTACATTGTCGAGGTTGAAAATGCCTAAGAAAAAAACGAGGGGAACGGTAGGATAAAAGACAAAGACAAAATATGAATAAAAGTGGGACTTTTTCAGGTGTTAACCAGTTAGCGCCGGGATTATTTTAACATCACCGAGCCGACGCGCGGGATTATTTTTAAAGAAACTTGATTTCCGGCCTTGCTCGCTGCTGACAGACATTTCCGGCCTTGCTCGTGGCGTGTTTATGCGTCATCCGTTTTGAATTTGGCAAACATTTTGCGTTTATATACGTTATCCGTATGGTGATTTTAAAATAATCCCGGCCCGAACTGGTTAACAGTTGTGAGATAAAAAAAGTGGGAAAAGTAGGACTACTTAAAAACCTGATACATGTGTATAGTTCGTGTTAAGTCATTCGTTTTTATTCGTTTAAAATGATGTAAAATAAATGTTGGCATTTAAACCGATGATGTATATGTTGTTAACTTCAATAACAGATTATGAAAGCGCAATGTACAATTACTTTATTTATATATATATATTGTATTAACCTATGCAATTATTACTTTTAAATATGCAAGTTCAATATCTTATGAGTATTCTAACAAATAAAAGATGAAAGGAAAACTGCTATTTTCGTCTCTGTTAATCCAGCGCATTTTAGGATGTCATTAATTTTGGTGTTGACGCTCTATTTCACAAACTGAAACTGGTTATTTTATTTGTCAGTTGCCATCGCCTTGCGCAGACGGACAATAATGAAAACTCGCGCGCGTTGCAGCTGTTGCTTAATACGGCTTGTTCCCTTATCGGTCTTATCAGCATTGACGTCAGCACCCATATGGGGAACCCCAGACTGTTCCTGTTAACCGCATACTGCCCCGATAGCATTTCCTGGGTGATTGACATAACACGACCGGCCATACAATACGAATATTTAAGTGGAGAATAAATAGTGCGACGATGTTCCAGTGAGTCTTTTACATCATTGTATGTAGGTGACTCATGCCCAGTCATGCATATCAACTATGAATATAACAAAACGTCGGAATTTGTTTAAAGTTTACGAGAAAATGCACCGACTGTGACATCACCTATTCACTTTTTGTAATATCTGTCTTCCGGTTACTTGATTAGCCAGATACTTAAAGTTTGCCCCTAGCTGACAACTCGTGATTCTGATGGGTACAATCACATCACACATAATATTTGTATGTTGCTACAACAACACACAAATATGTTTTCTGGAGAGTGTTTCCTAGTTGGAAAGATACAACATATTTGTTTACGTGATTTATCAGCCTGAAGCACCTGCCAGATTCTATATTTGTACCTCGAAAAAATTATTTCGCGCTGTACGTATTGCGAAAAAGGCGATTTGTTAGGGCCCCCAAATGACGTTATTACTCACTCCAGATTGTCACGCGCAACGGCGTTTTGGGAGCCAAGTTTCGTGAGTGGCTTTACCCTTGTTCGGGGTGTTTTTATTCCTCCATGATATATCCAACACCACGCGCGGCGCAAAACACAATTTGCACAAAGCATGCATACAATTTAATGTGTTTATCATGCGTATACTTGTGGAACAAACAAAAAATGCCTAAAGGTATAATTTTAGATTCTGCATTACATTTACAGTGAACAATAACAACTGAAGTGTTACACCCACGATGACGCTGTATCAACAATTCTTAAAAATTTGTAATTCGATGTTTTTGTAATTTTTTTAAATTCGAGTTTAGTGCTATTGATGTGGAAATATTTGAAAATACCGCGTACAAAGTAGTCATGGTATGGTAGCGTAAGTTGGGTAAAAAAAATAGGACCGAATTAAAATTCTTCAAATTCTTGGCGCTGTTTTGTTTATATTTATAAAAATTGAAAAGGGAAATTCACCTGTATTCTACCCACCCCAAACATTCAATGCCTTTTTTCCTCCTAACTGCAGATCGGAAAAGGCGTTAATGCATTCCAATAATTTTGTTGAAAAGGAAACAATACATTGGAGTTATTCCAAGCCAGAGGGTCTAGTTAAGGTTATTATTGCCCATTCATCCCGTTTGGTATTCACACCCGGTTTTGTTATCCATATTTTGTGTATAGTGTTGGTTTTATTCTTTCGGGGTTACGGGGCCATAATGGACGTAATAAGGACGTGAATCGAGAAAAACTCTGGCATTCCAGCATAGTAAACTCGCCACACTAAACGTATACCAATTTTCAAAAGTTTTGATCCAACAATTTAATATTGTTTGTTGCATGCCCCTCACCAAAGTATTTTTATAAACACTATATACTCAGTTGTCCCGAGATATTGTTAGAAACAAAATCACTCAGAGGGACTCGAACTCAGGACGTTTTGGAAATTCACCAGAGAGTGAAAGTGATTTCACGGTCAAATCCGTAAATTGACAGATGTATATATAATGTGTTGATAAATGTATTGCTCAGTGATCCATTATCGTCATCCAAAGAAATGCCCAATCACAGACTAGCGGTACCTCTTTTAAATTAATATTAGAATTCGGAATTGTTCTACATGTACTTCGCATAGGCCTAAAGATATCTAAAGATAATACGAAAATTGCTGAAATGGCTGACACCCATTATCAGAACTATAATATGGGCCCCAAGACGCACACGTTTACATAAATTAAAGCTCGACTTAATGTAATCACATTGGAAGCAAGAGATGAGACGGGGGGAACACCCCCCTCCTTTGTGGTGGTCATTGTTTTTGCAGAATAATGTGGTTTCTCAGGATATTTTAAAAGTAGGTTTGTTGGTTTTTTGGTTTTTTGGTTTTTTGGGTGTTTCTTCTTCTTTTTTTTGGGGGGGGGGGGGGGGGTTAGGTAACAACAGTCTAAAGAATGTATAGGTATGGTCTTATTAAACTACCATATCGTTCTTGATAATCATGTCTGAGACTGGAGCAGAGCTAGTAATTGGGAAACAAAATGGTTAACATTCAAAATGTCATCTACATTGGGATTTGACTTTCAGCAAAGTAGAAAAATGGCGAAAGAAAAATAAATTGGCTGAAAGACAAATATTAATTTTTCGTAGAATTATCCAATGTCAGTCAAAAAGTGATATTTTGTACGGATATAACGGTTGTTAGTTTTAAAAAAAAGGGGGGGGGGGCTGAAGCGACAGACCCTCTTATGGGACTGGAGCTACCCCGCCCATTACGATGACTCATCGGTACTAATGTTCCGCTGTACAATCGGTACCACGTACCGGGTGTTTACCCATCGTTTGCGTCAAAGGAGTATTCATACGAATAGAGCAACGGAACAACGGAACAACCATTCACAGGTAACTAGACCAGCATCGTACTTTGGTCACAGAGTCCGAAGTCTCGTCTCATAATAGAAATATTCGCCGGCCGAATGCGACGGAGTGAGAGAACTTTTGTTGAACTACACGGGAATCATACGGGGAGAGGTTGCAGTGAATGCTGGACGTGTGGTGCTCGCGTGAGTACGAGTGCGCGTTGTGCGTTGACGAAACTGCAAGCCTTCTGCGGGTCGGAAGGCTGACAGATTGTACAGGACGAATCCATGTTCGACACGCCGGACAGGTTAATTAAAGTCATTCCGGAGCTAGCAGGGCTGGACCCTAAACATGCGGTAGGTCAAATCTATATAGCTAATCACACGCTGAAATTAATTAATAGATGCATACTGTGTCTCTTGGTGTCAAACAGAGGGAAAAGTGGTGATTCTAATTGTACATTTTCTTATAATTTTCTCACTGTACCTATAAACACACAGATCGCTACATCAACACCGTGAACGCACGTATTGTTTCCACTGTTGTCTAGGTTTTCGTTAGCCGGTGTTTTGTAAGGAGACGTATTATGCAAAATGTTTTGTAATGAACCATTACGCAAAATGTTTGTATTCGCGTGGAACAGGCTGGAAATTCTACATTGTTAAAAGGATTCACAGACCTATACGTGAAAGTCAATATTTAATCAAGAGAGGGGTGATCTATTATGAGCTCCTGCGCAATAGTGAGGGGTGGTGGCCAGCCTATCTTGGGGAACACTGAAGGGTGAACGATGGAAGGAATCTAAGACGTTAATAATACTCGTGAGCAAATTACTTCATCTTTGACTGGCATCGTGGGTCTGAGATCGAATCGTAAGTCAAGACAATATTGGAAAGATTTTTCATGATAATTCCTGTAATTTTGTTGTGTGAGTATTTTATTTAACTTTGTATAAATTACTCACGAACCCACCAAAACTGTGGAAAATAATAATTGTCGGTGTCTGCTTTTTGTCGCAGTGGATATAAGGACGTTATTTAAATATTTTGGACATGACAGTCTGATAACAGATGTGGTTAATAAGAGCTTGATTGTATCAAAGTGATCCCCGAAAATTGTCTTTGCCACTTAAGCATTATTTTTATTACCAACAAAAACCACTTTTGCCAGAAAGCTTTTTTTAAATTAAGAACATTTATATGCAATCAGACGATCCACAGATTAATAAAATAAATGCGTTTTCGACATTTTTTATACAATTTTAATCATAGCAAGAAAGTGATAAAACCTCCTTTTTAAATTTAACGAAATGCAAATATCTTTTTAAAAAGATATTTAAAAAAAGAATCATTCATCATAGAAAACTATTACAGCTAATAATGAAATAATACAGCTTTTCATTTTAAAGGCAAGTATATTTCCTCTTTTTTTATTGTGTGGTTGGGTGGGTTTGTTTATTTTATATTCTGTGGGCGTTATCCACAACACCGCGGCATCGACCAGCCTCGGTCTATTTTTAGTTCACAAACCACCCCCTCACTAAGAGCGTTTTTCAAACCCCTGGCTTCGGCTGTATTCCGGCTCAAGCCTATTGCTAAACTGCATGAACGAAGCCTGATACGAAGACAAAGCTGGAGTTTGAAAAACAGCAATAGTAAGCTTTCACCAAAAGCCGCCATAAAAGGAAGGCGGGTTGAAACTAGCGCAAGTTCTGTTGTATTTGTCGCGTTTTAATTTACTCTTCTCAAGCAGTGACTCATTACAGAACATCCTGGCTTTTCAGTTGATTTGTCGCCAAGCGAATGGTTTGGGCGTTTTTAGTAGAGGATGGGTATTGTGTGATAAAATCTATTAAACTTTAATATTACACATAAAGAGATTATCCAAGATAAAGGGAAAACATAACAGCGAAGTAAAAACATTCTAACAAAGTAAACAAAAGTAAACAAATGTGCACTTTTAGGGCCATACCCCGCTGGGTTCATAAGTTCGGATTGACGCCCAAGGCCATCAGGTGACAATAATAATGTCAGACTAAAATTGTTGATGCAGACCAAGGTTTCCGACGTAATTTAATTCACATTGGTGCGGAAGATCGACAGATAGATTTGAAGAAGAAAAAAAAAACAGTGCACACTGAATTCTTATTTCGCTCAATTAGGTTTATCAAGCTGTGCACATGAATGTCGCCAATGTGTCGTGATTCCATCGCTGTTTATTTTACACGCCTACGTAATAGTTCGTACACAAACCTATAATTTACACTCAATCTACGTTATTCGCTTTTTAGTGGAGCGACCCACCGTACTTGATCACTTAACTGTCATTTTATGTCCATGATACGGCAACAACAAAGGAGAAGGGAAGGACAAAAGTCCTCAAGGTCGCTTATGGCGAATGGGTACATCTATAATTTTACCCATGAATGAAGTTCGGTAACTTTTAAAATTTCTTCATTGTTGGAACTTCCTTGGAATACAATGCCCTATGCCAGTGTCTGTGGCCACGCCTTGTGTGATTAATTAAGAATCATGTACTGACATACAGTGCGCGTGATCACCGCGTGGTGTGTCAACAGGTACCATGCACCATCTTTGGGAGGGGTTGGTTTTGGGTAGATACCGCAACGCACAGACGCGTCAGGCACGAGTCACCAAAACAACGGAGGACAGAGAGTACAGAAATGATACAGCAAATTTGACAGTAAAATGCACATCAGCTTACCCTTTTCAGACGCTGAGAATTTATCCCGTGGTCACGGTCTCTTTCATCTCCAAGAAAAAACAACATTTCTCAATTTCAATTTAGAAACAACGACGGTTCGTATTCGTATTCGTACTAAACTCAAAACAGTCAAGTAATTTTATGACAGCGTCGGCGTATTCCAGCAGCGGTATCCTTGCAAGGTAAGACACGGTACTGTCGAGCCACGAATTTGCTCGAAATTGTATCAATGGTCATCTAGAATCATGGCTTCATTCAACTTCCGAAAGTTCTTGCTTTTGAAATGTCCATTAATTGTTCACATAATTCAGCCAGGCAGCCTGACTGCGAGTGATGTCGATGTTTTTAATTCTGCCTCATTGAATTGACGTGATTTCATAATTCCCGCGCGCAAACAGAAGTTTACTGTGGCATTGTGGGAAGACTTTGACTGGGCGTTCGGCTGCGCTAGCGTTGATCGCTATATACTATGTGCGCTCCCAAATAAAGTTCTTTTTTTTTTAATTAACGAAGGTGAATGAAAACAGGCGAGTCTACATCTTTAAATATAACACAGGAAGTTACAAGTATAGGGGGCACTTAATTGTTTTTATTTAAATCAATATCGGACAATTCGTGTGCATTTAAACTTTAATCTTGTTTAATAATCCTTTTCAAAATAAAAACAAAAAGTAGAAAAAGGTATGGTGCTTTTTGATATTCAATAAAAAAAGCTTCACTTTTACTACAACAAACGCAGGAAGTAAACTTGGCTCAAATCTGGTTAATGATATTCGAAAGGAAACAATTATGTGTATAATACAAGTTTGTTCAACTTGAAAGTTTAGGTGGTGGTGAAAGCTGATCTTCAAAGTGTGAGAAAATAAATACATACACAATTCAAGGAAATAATTTACCATAGTGTGAGGAAACGGACCACTTGAATTAGTTTTGGAGGGAGAGCTTTCTTGAGTATAATATTTCATTGTTGTTTTGCAGATTTTAGGTGAATTTCAACCAAAATTAAACACTTCCGTAAATTGAATATTGAAATGAAATTTTGTCAACATAACAAATTAGCATACAACAGTTTATGTGCAAGATACTGTAACAGATTAAAATCATAATGTAACTAAATCTGAACTTTGCTGGGCTTGAAACGTGTCGATGAAACTTTAAACTTATTCACGGTGAGCGACAGCATTTAGTTTCCCTTATCAGTATTCAGCACAGGTGTATGGTAGTATAGTGATTACTCCTTCCTTCTAGTAGCAGTGAGACAAACAACCCCTTTGGGTGTCTTTCAGAGGGAAATGGAGTAAAGTGAATTGAACAAAACTTCTTTGCTTGTTGAGATATAGTTTCCTGGTAATTTGGTTGGGTCCATTGAGAGTTTGGTCACATTCTTGGTTGTGAAAATTCAGTCAGTGTGTGGATCGTTTACATAATGTGGATCATTTGTTAAGACTGTGGGAGCATAGGAGCCAAGGAACTGAAGGTAATTTGTTTGCTAATCTGGGTTCAAATTGAAGATTACATTAGTTGTTTCAATCATAACTTTTCATCAATACAACAAAAATATGCTCTAATATTTTACAATATTAAAGATTTTTTTCTTTTGTTTCTCTCCATCCAATCTATCCAATCTATTTTACTCTCTGGTTCTGTCTAATCTTTCAAAATGTGTTCTTCATCTTTACACTTTCTCTCCATTTTTCTCTGTCTCCGTTTCTTTCTATACCCCCCCCCCCCCCCCTCCTCTTACCTCTCATCACCTCTGCAGACTAGTGCTGGACACTTCCGATGCAATAATGGCCCCCACCTCTTGCAGGAAAACCCCTCCTAAACCCGTTCTCCCACTATGCCGGATCTGCACGGATGAAGCATCCGGCATTCACTATGGAGTCACATCATGTGAAGGATGCAAAGTAAGTAACGTCGCCTCATCTGAGTAAGATTAATGCTTTTGTACAAGCAACATTTTCAAAATATCAAAGTGCATAGCAAAACACAGGTTAAATTTCTTTCCTTTTAACAAATTTATTATGAATAAGATTAAAACTGCTGCAAACTGCTTACTGGCTGGAATGACCTGAAATATACAAATAAATTAAGTTAAGAGGGCCTAATATTTCGATCTTAACAAAATCTTCTTCAGAGACATAATGGCTGTGAAGCAAGAAACCAACATATATAGGGCAACATACAGCATGATGCACATCATAGCTGACGGGAGAAACACATTATTATTATTATTAAAATTTATTAAACAGAAAGTGAAATTACAGACAAAATTTGCTCAGACAAAAATGCACTTTCATAACCAGGTTTTTTTTCAATTGTGTACACTGATTGCATCAGCTGTTATTATAAGGCCTTTGTTTACTTGGAAGGGGCAAACTAACTTGAGTGAAAAAATATATCTGTAGTTTTTCCATTGGTTTAGTTTTGTACAAACAGAAAAGTCGAAGCACTAGTAGTATACATGTTGTAGTTGTCCACAGTATTTTCAACCATGCTGTATCCTTAGCAATTCTCGAATCATACACCTGTGCAGATCAAAACACATCATTACTAAAACTTAAAGTAATTTATTCAGAAAGTTATGAACTTTCTTGGAACATCAAACTTCAAGTAAAAGGAAAGTGTATTGGATCTGTACCTTTCTAAATACTACAGAGTACCAACATATTAACACACAAAAACTCTGGTGGAATTTGAAGGAACTACAAGGAGAAGGATTCCTTTTTTTTATATTATTGTTATTTATATTTAGACAAATTAGCGTAAGTTTTTAGGTAATAGGAGACAGTGGCACTTAGGAAGACATTTCAGTGTCTCCCTAAGTGTCTAGCTACCCTAAAAAAACGATATTTGGGAGTTATTTTTGTCCTAGAACGACAGATTTTAGTCTAAATACATGTAGCATAAATCTCGAAGATCTTAGAGAAAAGGGTTAGGGTAAACAAGTTAGGACTGTTTTAGGTTTGTGTACATCTCCATGGGATTGTCTCCCCAAGTGCCTATTTAGAGGTATAATAATAATAATTATTATTATTATTATTTTTTTTAATTTAATTTTAGGGGTTCTTCAGACGATGCATTAGCAACAAAACATTAATCATCCAATGTACGAAAGACGGGGATTGTAGCATCGACAGGACAAGTCGAGGGCGCTGTGCGCACTGCCGCTACCAAAAATGCCTAGCAGTCGGCATGTCCGTTCACTGTGAGTATCTAGAAATTAATTTTAAAAATGTACCTATTTTGGATAAGTTCTTGATACTTTACATCGCGTTAAAAGGAAAACAGACAATTTGTCAGTCATGCATTTATATCATTTGAAGCAGCGAAAGTTGTCGAAATATATAGAAGTGTGCTTGACAAACAACATGTTGAAGGTTTTAGCTCTGTGAATGCTGCATAATCCGAGAAAACAAAGTTCTGAGATTTCGATTTCAATCCAAAATTTGCCGAGTCACAATTTAAACTGTGACCACAATCTGTGTTCTCATCATCAAGCAAATTGCATCTTTGGAAATGACATTTTAAAATTATTTTCCCCAAAACGGCAGCACGCCAGAAGCAATAATTTCACAGAGAGTGTAAAATAATTATAATGACTTAAAAGCCTACTTCTTGTAAAGATAATATCTTTACAAGAAGTAAGCTTTTCAACAGTACTCTGGTTGGTTACTGTTTAGTTAGCTGCAAAAGGTATATTACTGCTTCTGTAGTGAATGGGCATTATTGTAAACTCTATGTATGACTCACCATGACCAGTTGGAGACATATTTGTTTTGTGAAGTACCGGTAACGCTATTGTTAGTTCCAAAACTAGAACGAAAAACCTGTTGTACACCCTTTAAACAAAAGTTTATTCTTTCACTTTCTCAAACAGTTGTTAATTTGAATTTAACAAAGTATAGGAAATCAAAGTGAATCACTGTTTAGCATTGTCCACTGTTAATGAAAGAAACTGGAGTAAAAGACCTAAAAATAGAATATAAAAAAATGTATTAATGGAATTTTGTTTAACGAGATGGCAAAGAAACAACAACGTAGGAAAGTTAAAATATTTTTTTTTCTTATAAAAGAAAAAAGTTTGTTTTTAAAATATAAACTAACATTCTGTTAATGTTGGTTTTCTTAAATCAAAAATATGAACTAATATTACATTTTATTCTTTTAAAATTAAACATCCTTTCTTTGTTTTGGTTACTTCATTCAGCCGTTAGGGTAGGCCGATATTCCAAGAAACAGAAAGCGAGGAACTTGGCAGAGATCCAAAGCCTGTCGACAAAAGAGAAAATTCAAGAGCGTGAGCAGAAAGACAGAGAGATGTACGCTCTCATCAAGAAGCTAGTCCACGCCTACGAAGGAACATGCTTCACAAATAACACCGAGATTCATGTGAGTGGAATGTTGTGGTTATAGCTCCATTTCTTACCTTTGACTGTATTGGTTACTTTTATGACCCCACTATTTTTTGGGCTGTTACCATTTTTACTTTAGAGAAATTTAGAGTCCACTGACAATACACTTAAAACTCACACAAAAACACAAAACAATTTACAATAATATAATCTAAGACGCCACACATTTCTAAAGTCGAACACATTTCCACTTTGTAAACTTGAATCTTGGGACATCATATTTATACCTGAAAATATTAACTGTCCTTTACCCCAATGGTGCCCAGTTCAAATATTTTATCCGTGTATGAATATTTGTACCATCAAAGCCTAACAATAAATTGTATCAATTACAAATTTGATTATTCTTCCTCCATTTTTGTCAATTTCAGCTGAAATTAAAGCAGGCGTCATTGGAGACTGACACTTTACAGGGTGATCTGTCGTACCTCGCGGCCCAGGAATACGCCCTCTTGGCCCCGCCCCCTTTTGTAGAACCTGCAGCTATTTATGCCCAGATCTGTGCCGTCCGTTCCTTCCTGACCGACGTGATCACACCCTCAGTGGTCAATGTTGTCCAGTTTAGCAAGAATCTGTCGGGATTTTGTGATCTTACACAGGTGAGTTTTTCTGAGAACCATCAGATTCGTTAAATTTATGGAGTTTGTTAGCTATAACAAATTTGCTTTATTAAATTCAGGTTCCTAACACTGGACACATAAAAACCAGTCATGGTTTAATCTTTGCTTTTCTACACTCTTTAAAACAATTCAATGTTTTCAAATGCTGGCCTGTAAAAGAATATCGGTTAAATTAAACGTCCCAAATTTATCAATCCATTTCACACAACCTAGCAAGTTTAATGTGTCTTGGAGTTTTGCAAATAGTACTATATGTATTATGCCAAGAAATTAATAATTCAATTATGAACTTTTTTTTAGGCTGCCCCACCAAATGTACAGAACCACCAACTTTTGAAAGCACCAAGCGATACTAATTTTCTTTTTTTCCAATTTTGTTTCTTTTCCTTCTGTCATCAGGGTGACCAAATGACCCTCCTCAAAGCTGGTTTCTTTGAGATTTGGCTCATCCGGACCGCTCCTTTCCTTAAACTCATCGGCGACGACACCATGTGTTTTGCCGGGCCCAAGGGCCATGATGATCAGTACACCTTCCAGTTGTCTCACCTCCAAGGCATGGGCAAAGAGGAGCAATTCTGGGAGACACTATTCGACTTTGTCCGCAACTTCAACGCTCTGGATTTGATCAAAGAGGAACTGGCTATATTTACGTCTATTGTCATCCTCTGTAGTGGTAAGTTTTTAACAAATTGTGTACTTTTTCCTGATTCAACGGTACAATGTCTGGGTGGCCGAAGGTTTTTTATCTTAAAAAAATGAGAAAAAGAAAAGTAATGAGAAAATAAATTCATTTTTTTGGCTTACACTACATTAATTGAAGCTATTGTTAAAATCTAATTTGTGATAGTTAAACTTACATCAATAATCTTGAATTGTGTTAATTTGTACTACCATTCACTCATACATACAGCCTGGGTTTAGAAATTTGTTGAATGGTCAAAACCTTTGCATTCTCCAATTTGTTCCAATATTTTTTGCAACATCAGATCGTTACGGACTTGAAGACAGTGCACAAGTGGAGCAGCTTCAAGGAGAACTAGTGGAGGTTTTGAAGCGTGAAGTTACGCGGCGCGACTGGAAGAACAAGCAGCTATTTGCGCGAATCCTGATGCAGGTAACGTCAGTCCGTGTTGTCTCTATGCTGTTCAACAAGTGCGCAAACAACTTCCGTCAAACGTGGCCCCACCTCGAGATCCCACCCCTTTTGGCGGAAATCCTGGATTACGAGTACTAATGCCAAGGTCAATTCACAAAAAGATGTTCTTTCTCAACTTTTGGAGATTAAATTTCCTTAATTTTACAAGGAAAATCTATATTTTTTTTCAGGAGTAAAATGTACAGTGTCTATTTTTATTGCAAAAAGTGTGTTTGAGTGACAGGAAAATTAAGGATTTTTTTATATTGAAATGTAGACTAAGAAATGAATTTATTTGAAAATTGTGACTATACGTACTTACGAAATATTTGATTGTTATATTTATTTTTAAAACTAACAAAGAAAACTACGATATGATGTAAGATGAAGAGTTTAATGTCTATAATTTCATTTATGAAGGTTTTTTACATTAACGAACAACCACTGTGTCTTTGTGAAGCATGCTTACTTTACAGTGCAAGGGAACACTTATACCGAGATGACATTGTTTATTGACTCAAATTGAAGTTTTGTCACCAGAATTCTGCACGATTACCTCAATGCCTGTTATTTTCAGCTAAAGTTAAATGCACATGAAATGTTTGTTAAGCTTAAACAAATCAATAATTACTATTGTACTCTCTTACACTCACGAGTAAGAAAATGTCAAAACCATGCCTGCAAGCTTTCTGCCTTCACTGAAGTTAAGAATATTCGACTTTTTTTTAATGAACATTGATTTTAATGATGGGTACTATATAATACCTTGAAAGTAGTACAATTTTAATATTGTACAATAACACTAATATTTGTAAAGCAGCATCAGAGTTGATGAGTATATTAGTAAAAGGTGCTTGGGCGACTGGTCGTTTAAGTTGATATCTACATTTTGGGTGGGCTGGTCCTTCCATTTACAAAACTCTTTGCCAGTACTCCAGAGTTTACTATAAAAAACTAATTTGTACAGTAACTAAAAATATTATGTATAGAAGAAAAAAACACATTATGTTTATATCCTTTATTTTTTCTGCTTCATATTAAGTGGCAAGACAATTTCAATTACAACCTTTTCCAGAACAAGTTTTTTCTTAAAGAATGACCAAAGCTAAACAAATGTGTATCGCTTATAACAAAGTTTTAGGGACACTTCCAGTCCTAAATACTGTATGACCTCTAACAAATTAATGTTTTAAGACTTCCCTTCTGCTGGACAGAGGAGATTTTTAAAAGTTGAGTGTTGATGGGTTCGATAATTATGATAACGTGAATTTTGTTATATTTTATACTCGCATAAAGTAGGTTCACTTTTATGTGCGAGTGAAAAATAAATTTATGATTCACTTTTGCTACAATTCTTGTGAACCTAAACATGTTTTATTCTAGTGTGTGAAATGTTTGACTTGAATTCCCCCTTCCACTCCCCCTTCTTTTGTGTTGGTCATTGTGTTCCCAGAATTTTAAGAATTCTTTTCAGATATCTAGGGGGATGTGTTAGGTAACAATAGTCTGAAGTCACGTGTGTACAAGGTATAGGGACCAAAAGGGGGTGCCCCCTCTACCTCAATTACACAACTCGCCAAGCAAACAATGTACAAGTATAAAAGTAAACCTAATGTGACCTAATCTAAATTCTTTTCTTCCCCACTTATTGGGCTGATACTTCCTCCTCTCTTGCAGCCACCAAAATACAATTTTGACAGGATTTTCCGTGAAAAAGGCCCGAGGCGGCAACCAAGTCAACAACCTTGCAACTGGAGATAATCTCCACATACTTTGAAAAGCCACAGTGGAATTGGATTATATTGCCAGCCAGTACTTCCTTATTTAAAGTCATGTTGGTTTCAACTAGTTTCAACTGGCTTCAACTGGTTTCCAAGTAACTTGACACAGAATTTTATTCAAAACAGTCTATGTCAACCTGAACCAAAGGTTTGTTGGTGCCAGAGATAGGGCTGGTCCATAAGCTCCGTGCGCCAACAAAAGAGGGTGCTCTTCCCTTCTATTGCCTTCGGGAGCCCTGTGGTAAGGACACACTGTCTTGTTTGTGGGTATATAGCGCCAAGTTCCTCGCATATAGCGCCAAGTTCCTCACATGACTCTAGTCTAAATGTACACAAAGCTACAGCTTCTTTGCACGATGAGTGTTGGGTTCGCATCGTTGGTAATGTGTTGAGATCTTTCCAGCCATTCTCCGCTACCTCTCCCTTTCTTGCCAATGAGGGGGTACTTGTGCACGAATCCGAAGTGGATGGTTCCTCGTTGTATCTAACTGAACGTTTCCATTGTTAGGACTCTACGTGTAATATCTGCTGTACCCATAACAACTATTGCACAACATGTGTTGAAAATATAGCACAATTTTCCATGGTTAACCAGTTCACGCTGATTATTTGGACATTGACCTGGACCGGGCGCAGGATTGTTTTTCACGAACCTCGGTCCGAGACGGGTTCAGGTTGGCATCTGTGGGTAGCGCACGCCAAGATTTCTAGTTTAACTCGCTGCGAGCCGGTCGCTGACAGATATTTCCGGCCTTGCTCGTGACGTGTTTATCCATCATCTGTTTTAAATGTATACACCACATTCGACACGAACTGGTTAATAAATATGTTCAAGAAAAAAGACATTTAAAACAAGCCATCCTAAAGAATAGGCCTGCATTTAACAAAACCATGAATTACAACAACAAAAAATGTACATATGGAAATATATTTTCTATCATTACAAATATTTTGTTTTTATTTTAAACAGCACACGATACATTGAATACACACTTAATGCACTACAAGTATTTTAAACAATGTATGTCGAACCATGGTCGAACCAGGTGGTGTTTATAACTCAAATCTAGATTAATTACAAAATGACCACGCAAAAGATGATAAGATTTCCTTATCAATATTCCAAGGGGGAAAAAGAATTGAAAACAAATGGATCAAAACAAAAACAGGAAATTAGCAACGGAAGATGTTCTTTATCCTTCTAATCTGCCATAAATGATAATTGTGCCGATTAAATTACCTCTGAAAACATCTGCGTGTTGGGTTAATCATGGTTAAATGCAAGCATTAACGATATCGGTTTGTTTGCGCTGTATTTCGTGTAGAGTTTTGATATTGAGATGATTTGATGAAACTCCAAGTCCTTTCTCTTTCTTTTGTTTGCTGGTCGGCAGGAGTCAGTCTACAGTCCTCTTTGAACCTTCCTGACTGACTGACTGACTGACTGACTGACTGACTGACTGACTGACTGACTGACTGACTTTCACTTGTGAATTAGACTTGTTTAAGCCTCACTCTGGCCCAAAAATCTGGATCAGGACATTAACAAATAAGGGATAAGTTAACCAATGAAGGACTTTGGCACTTGAAAGACAAGGGGAAAAAATACATAAAAATGTACAATTGTTCTTTTCAACTTCAAACTTACTGATTTCACATTAAATATCAACCAATTGTTTTGAATATTATTGCATTATTAGACAAACTCTAACCCTAACCCTGCCAGACACAGCGCAGTGCATCAGGTAAAAAAGTCTGGTGCACTTTGATGGATTTAGCTGTCAACAACAGTGTATAAACAACCTCAGTCTAAGACTATAAGAGCTAATCCCCATTGAACAATGACAAAGATGGATCCTGCTGCAGTATGCATGCAGTATGTGACTACAGACTCTGAAGCAGTTTGACCTTGAGATTTCTGACCTGATGGAATTCGCTGCACTCTGCAGCCAAGTCACTCTGACAAATGATGCAATCTGATGTGTTTGGCAAGGTTTCTAGCCAAAATACCCTAAAAGGTCAGGGAAACTCTAAACACTAAATATAACTGAATGCATAAAAATGTATTCTCGTGGGGAGAAGGGATGCTTACTTAAATTTAGTTCAGCTAATGAGTTTACTATTTGAAATTTTAAAAAATCTCTGAATTTAAGCATTTTAACAATCCCATATTTCCATTGCAATATCACACACTCTAAAATTAATAACACAAATCCCTAATCAATGGATATTAACCCTAACCCTTCCCCACTCAACAAAGTGCAGCAGGTGGACCTGATGAATCTCTCACACTGAGCAAGGTTGACACTTTGACAAATGATGCAATCTAATGGGTGTGGAAGGCAACTCACAGAATACCCATTGGGGTTAAAATGTGGGTACAGTGGGGTGGTTTTTTTCTGACGACAGCAAATTTATGTAGATTCTTATGACTACTACCAAACAAAACCACTTGATGTTGCAAAAAAACCTCAGAAGTGAAACAATCATCTTTCAAAAAAATAAAAATAAAATAAATACCCCCCAAAAATCATAATATTGAGGACAATTTTAATAACGTGTCATGCATATCTAAATGTACAATGTAGTCTATCAGACATTCTGCAATGAGGTTAACTAACGCCCATTTTCAAAGTGTATTAAATATGTCTGAAATATGCAATCTTTGAAATCAAAGTAGCTGTCAGAGAAATGTGTAAACTTATCTGCAGCTATCTGAAGAATCTTCACGAGTTGAAAGAATTTGTCTGTTGACCTGGTTCAAAGTGTCATCCCTGAATTCCTAAAAATAAATCAATTAAAAACAAATGTCACTGTACAGCCCACAACTGAAATAAGTATTAAGCAAATGCACTTTTAAGTTTCTTTTGTGTGTTGTCTTAAAGGTAGGATACACCATTTACTTTTGCTGTAATTTTTGAAAATGGATGGATTAAGGGATTCATATTATTTAGTAAATAATGTGACGGTGACCTGTTTAAAGTTTTGAGTTCATAGAAGCTGGACAAACAACAATAAAAAAGAACGGTTCTTGCAGTCTGGTTCCTTGACCCCCTTTAGACGAATTTAATAAGTTGGGGGCAAAAATAGTCAGGTTTTTGAATTTTTTTTATGTTTGCAAATGGTAAATACTACATTTAATTAAAGGCTACAAAGAAAGGATCACAAACAATTTCACCTTAAGTTTTTGTATGTAACCAAGTTTTTGCCAAGGAAGAATTTTCCTGATTATTTTGCGCTTAGCAGCTACATGAAATTGGCCTTAGCTTCTGTTTACACTCACCTTGCGACATCTTGCACTGCTTGAGCGCTTCGTTGAACCCCTCGCACAGCGTGATGTCATGCTGGCTCTGGGCACAGTTTAGAAACTGCTGTAGCTCGTAGCGGCAGCTTCCACCCTGCAGCGAATCCTGTTGCTGCTGGTAGGGCTGCTGCTGGTAAGCTGGCTGTTGCTGCATTTGCGGTTGCTCCTGATAAGTGACGTCTGCTTGCTGGGGCTGGTTCCCATGACCGCCAGAAATAGCCTCACCGACTACATGCCCCTAAAGGTAACAACAAAGTTGTTCAGTGGTATTTTCATGACCAGGTTTAGCCCTTTTCTTCAACTTCTGAATCACTGAGAAGCAAATAGAAATGGAAAAAAATTAACATATTCGAACTTTTCGGTTCATATCAATCGATTGAATGTTTCTAAAGCACAACAGGCAGTAGAAATGTGGCTGGTGTTCCCGCAGTTAGGAGTCTCAAATTGCCCAATATTCCCAAGATGAAGACAAAGTCAGGAATTTGAAAAGGCTCTTTGTTTTCCTTACCACAGCAGACCCAATGGCGACACCCCCAGCAGTGGCAGCCATCTGGCCGAACAACCCTGGGCCTTGCCTACCACTAGATGGCGCCATTGCACTGGGCTGGGGCTGGACTGGAACGGGAGCTCGCTGGGCCATGGGGGCTGGAGGACTTGCCACGGTGCGTGGTGGTGGTGAGGGGGCTCGGGCTTGCCTGTGAGTGGAATAGAATATTATAGGTTAAATGCCAAACTCTTTAAAAACGTCTGTTTCGATCCCAACACAATTTTTTTTAAGGACGAACCCTAACATAACAATAACATTGAAATTAGGTCAGTAATGTTAGAAAGCAGTCCATACTGGGTATATTATGTCATGCATTTTGTCCACCTAGTGCCCCCCCCCCCGAAAAATCTAAATTATTTTGTATGATTTACAATTTTACACATCTGGCCTACGCAACGCTATGGAAAGTTACGTCATTTCTGATCGAGAAGTCATCTTCACTCAGACTTCACACACAAACATCTAAAAATGTTGCGTTCCAAACCCTCATTTTATTTACCTGATGGGCGAAAAAGATCGCCCGCGACTTCTTCCACCACGGGGCATTATTGCAAAGTTATAATGAATTATAATTTGTTGGTTTGAACTCGAAAGTTTTCTTCAGAAATCTCCAGTCCAAATCTGTTGCTGCACCGTGCACGTTTTTCGTTCTCATCGAACAATCGCCGGTATTAGTGACCCCTGACCTTTATAAGTAATTTAGAGTCGCCGTTCTATTTCCAGGGGGAGCCGATTTTATAATAAACTCTCCCCCCCCCCCCGTTAAACAAATACGAATTTAGTAAGGAAGTACTTGGTCCCCCCTTTTTTTTTAATGGTACAAATTCTACCGTTGTTGTTAATGTTGGGGGGGGGGGGGGGATTCATGACCCTTCTATCAACGATCAAAGAAAGTTCAAAATCAATTTCAAAGCAATTGTATATTTCACAACATACACCTTGGACAAGTTGTTCACCAAATTCATGGACAATAATGTTAAAAGACAATCAATCAAGTCCCTTATATTGTGATACACATAGGTACAGGCACACACACACTAAGAATTCACAGTATATAATTTCCTTTATTTGATTGAATGATTTACTATGCACAACTTTATTACATTGTAGTTACAAATATACATTGTATATATTTATATACAGACATACACATACTTTGACCCTAGCATGAGACAAACCACTGAAATCTGAGGTCATTTAAGGTCAGAATAGTATAACATTGTCATTTCCTCTTGTTGGAATGTTCACCCCCTCCAGCACATTGGTTACAGAGCTGGCAACTTCTGGCTCTAAACCTCCGTCTACTTTCTTACTGCAATACATTGTGCAAGTGATGTCCCTTAAATCTCAAATTTGGTTTCCAGCTGTTTTTGAAATATGACACCCCCTGGTGCACTATTGATGTCCTGCACCTCCCCCCCATCCTATTCTTCCAATTGTCCCAGTACTTATATAACTGTGTAACCCCCTGGCACACCTCCAGGGGCCAATTTAACAGCGCTGCTTAACGGTTGGCAGAAAAGTTGTGCTATTAACTATAGCAGACAATTTTGCTAACCTTAAGCACTATTTCACGGCCTTTTTGTGCTAACGTTTGCGCGTGCATGGAGATTCTATTGTTACGTCACTGATTAAGCAAATTTTCCCACTAGGTTAAGCATGTCTTTTGTCGTGCTTAGTGAAATAGATGGAGCTGCTCTGTTAGCAGAAAATCGTGTGCTTAGCAGCGCCGTGAAATTGGCACCTTTATGTATTTCCCAAATTTCATTTAAATGTGTCAGCCCTTGTACATCTATCCAATTATATCTATTCAAGTGGTGTCCGTGTTTCCATTAAGTCCCAGCTCTTATTCGACTGTGTCACCCCCTGCTGTTATATTGTTCTTTTTATTCCCCAGCTGGTATCTCCTCTGTTTCCATTCCCTGTTCGTCTTCCGCTGTGTCACCCCCTGGCAGTACATTCGCAATGATGTCCAGCAGTTGTTCAATTTGTTCCTCCGTCAGTCGCTCTTCACTTTCTTCAATCATCTTCCAAGAAAAGAAAGTTTACAATAATTTTTTTTTTTTCAAAGTGAACAAAGAAATTGGCAAGGCAGGACTCGAATCTGTGACCTCTGGAATGCCAGACCGGTGCTCTACCAACTGAGCATCGTTGTGACTCCTGGGCCAATATGTGGATTGGGTTTTCAGTCCCTGCCCGATTCCATAGGTATTCCCGGCCCAGGATATTCTTCTAGGGTTTTCTTTCCACTTCTAAAACTGTATCTTCGTCTCATTGTCTTCTTTCTACAGGTTTTCTCAGGCTTGCGAGCTACAGTGTCTATATAGGGCACTTTGAGCGAACCTTGGTGTCATTACTAGAAAGAATTAATACTAATTCTTACCAACTGAATCTCTACAGCAGTGCTAGGTCTGTTGTTCAGAAGCTGTAGTTTCTCAGCCCTAAAAATACCAGAAAAAAATTAACATTTCACTCAAAAGAGAAATACAAATTCATGCTTGTCGACCATGTTTGCTTTTTCATAACAATGAGCCTTTCTTTGTACATATAGGTTTTATTTTTGCAATTAGGGCCCACCTCACCTTAGGACACTGTTGGACATGTTGTGGGAAGCTCTAAATTTGCCCGAACAAGGTTTAGGGTGATAACTTCACTGTGGAAAGATTGCAGGGAAATTGTTCATAATTCTGCAACTTAAATCTGATAACAATATCCGAACTTCTCTCTGGAACTTGCCCTGATATGAATCTAGGCGGGCCCTAATAGAATTGTGGCAAAATGTTGAAGAGAACTGGCTGGTTGTTTTTTAAACTACCGGGATTTGGGAAGATTTTCTTACTTGGTGATGTTGAACTGCTCTATTTTTGTCATGAATATCTTGATGCATTTTGCATTCTGGTCTTTGCAAGGTGTGTTCTCAAGATACTTGGACGTCTGTGAAAAATGAAATTATGTTAATGAATTGTTGCATTTTGCTGGTCTAACCTCCCTGACCTATCTCACTGAGTGACTGTCACTTGTGAATAAGACTTGCTTACACTGTGAAGCTAGTCTTGATTCCAAGACCAAGCTGTTCATCTGTTTTAGGGCGCCCGTCCGCTATCCGGGCTTATTGAGGGCACCCTTAATTATCGCCAGATTCAGTTTAGAGCACGGTCTTGAAGCAAAAGTCACATGAACCTGTAAAATTCTGAGGACATGCTCTATAGCTACTCGCCTCCACATGCACTCCACATGCACGCTGAGTCGTTTTCGTTCAATGTAGTGTACGATTATTTTACAGGTTGTGTCTCGGTCTTGGAATCAAGACTACTGTAAAACAATAGGGCTCCTTTTCACGTATTAAAAACGTGATAAGTTACTTTGACAGACATGAAAAGAGCACTTGTCACATTTTGTTTTAATACATAAAAATTGATTATTATTATTATTATATGAATTTCTGACCTCATAAGAAATTGTTGCCAAGTTTTGCTGTGTTTTGCTGGGTTTCTTTTGTTGGTTGCTTTTTGATTGGAGCTCTGTCAGAATAGAGTAAACCTGTTAATAAAAAATTAGGGAAAAGAAAGAAAATCACAATTTTCTTTGTGCACTCTATTTGAGCATAGAAGTTTTAATTTGGGGAGAAAAAACATACTTCAACAAAATTAAAATAAAATTTAAGATGATTTAAGATGAAAATGCATTTTAATTAATGCGTTAATGGTATGTACTGCTCGAGTGTTTCTGTACCTCATAGTTGCTAAGCATTGCTGCATTTCTGTCCACACTGGAGAAAAAAAATAACAAAAATGCAAATTTCTCACAAATTTCTCTGAATTAACATATCATTATAAAATACCTTACTTTACTGCAAGTGAATAATATTCTCAATACTCTGGCGCAGGTGCTGTCAGTTTTTTAGAACTGTGGAATTTTGTGTCAATTTCCAACGATGGTCTGACCATCGTTGAAAAAACCCGACTACATGTATTCTCGCGGTCGGACATCTGGGAACCTTGTTTATCTTCCCATATTGTTTATGCACTTTAGCGCAAAGGGGAAAATTTGAGGTTATGTTTTCAAAAAGGGCCCACGGCCACCAGATTCACCAAATTTAGTTAGGCCATGGTTAGGCATAGTCCACATTTGGTTTTCAATATTACGGTTAATACACGTCCACAAATTTCTACAAATTCATAGATGTTGAAAAACCAAGAAAAAAACCCAAATATTCATTGCCCATGGAAGAGCGCCCTCAAGCAATTAAAAATGCACACAGTACAAATTTACTGCAGGATGTCCTGAGCTGAGGTTGTAAATTTTATTCGCCCAATTTAGACTTCAACATAAGAATATAAGCTACTAAAGCCATTCAATCTGAAGAAAAATCACGCGATACTTACACCTCCATTTCAGCCTTCTTTAGAAATTAGATAGGTAAAATAATAAAATGAACTTAACAAAATGGTAGGAAGAGTAATGAGACCTGTCACATCGAGTTTACGCTCAAAAAATTGGCGCCGTCGCTCATTCCATTGTAGATAAAAGGGGTGTCTAATGTTTACAAATTGGCACACAAACATTACTTTTACAATCTCAATTTGATTTTTAACTTTCCAATAAACAAAACGTAACCTGTCAAAAACAAGAGTGTTTTAGATAACCTTTTTATTTTTTGTTAAAGATAATACAGTATTTTAAATATAGATTTGACCCCTACTGATTAGTGGAATAACCGTCTACCGATAATTGACCGGAGTTGAACTCGAAAATTGCATGCACGTGTACCGCCGCCCCCCCGCGGCCCCAATGGAAAAACGCCAACCACTGAACCAGAAACCTGTCTGGGGTTTTACGACCTAAACTCGTCAGAAAATCTGTAAGTTTATCTTAAAGTTTATTCAACATAAATTCACCTGATCGCCAGGTTTTCAAATAATTATTAATCTATATACTTTAATCTCAAGGGTGTTAAGTTAATAGGCCGTGACACCCCTTAAATCTATGTGAAAATACAAAATATATTCCCACAGTGTAGTTGTTTTTGTGTGTGAATTTTGTGTCCATGCCCGATATGGGCGCGATAATGTAGTCTACGTTGAGTGACTGATGGGGCCCCGATGTCTGTCTTTTGTTAGGTTTACTTTCGAGTTAAATGACCTCTTTTGAATGATAACCCTCGACCAATTTCAATTACTACGCACTGAACTTGCCTGTCATCTGTTATTTCAGATTTAGGTATAAAAAAGCTAAGGCGAAATTGGAATATCCCTGAACGAACTTCGACCCACGACCTCTACTCTAGCACTACCCAGTACCGTACCATACCCCGGCCCCGGGCGATTACATGGTGCGGCCCGCTCTTCTGCAAATCCTTGTTAACATAATTTGTATAATCGCATATTTGTACACTTCTCTGGGAATAACACCTTATTCGTGTATTTGTTCTTTATCTGTGTTTTTTCTTCATTAGTTCACATGTAAATTGCACCATGATTGCGCCAAGAGACACATGTTTTACCGAAGCTTGAATTTGCCGCGCGGGCCGTGACGTAAACGTGTGACACGGAGTGAATCATCAACCCAGCAGCCCCTGACCCGGCCTTGGTACCGTGTAACGCGGCGCATGTACGGCGGCCATGAGCCAGACCAACTCGCACAATACTTCCAGCTCGCTCAGTTCCGCGGGGACCGTCTCAAGCATGGAGACCCTACCGACGCAAGACGTTGTTGACGGGGATTTTGACTACCACGAGGAGGTCGATGAAAATCCAGAGATCGTGTGGGGACGGCTTTTACCCGTTGGGAAGACTTTCTCAGCTGTGGGTGGGTAGTTTTTGAATAAATTCCGTGACCAAATTATTTTTGTTTGCAAGGTAAACAAACATGGCCTTTGGTACGGTTGGCTCAAGCACACAATTGTACACATGTTGTACAATACCCAACAGGCTATTGTTGGGTGTTTGAATAAGTTATCTTTTTGTGTGTGATTTCAGTAAAATTACCTAACAAGAAAAAGTGATGTTTTTGTCGGTTTTTCTTGTGGTGTTTTAGTGTGAATTGTAGATATTCCTGCAAATTTAAAGGTAAGATACACCATTTGCAGATATCAAAAATATTTACTACCGAATTATTAAGAAATATCTTACTCAATTGAAAGTAAATAATGATTCTAGGCATCCAGCAAAATGATTGCGCTAAAAAAATTTGCGATAGCCGGATGGCGATCGCGAATTTTTCTTTATAAACAAAGATAACATAAGAATAACTGCTCGACGCCGGTTGAAAACAAACGCTGTTTTTCGTGCTTTTCTCAACATCCATGATTGTAAAACTTCGGAAAGGTCCATTAAACGATATTTACTATGAAATACAACCCCCCAAATCTACCCATTCATGATAGTTCGAGCAATTACCAATGGTGTATCCTACCTTTAAGGGGGTTGCAACCTGAAAAATCGATTTTCAAATTGAATTAATAATTTTCTAGAATTGTATTTGTTATGAATATGAGCTTTCAAATGAGACATCCCACCAAAACAATCAGCCATCGGCGAGTAAATAATTAATTAAATTCAATTTTTAATTAGGAGCATCCTGCACTCCTAATTGTGGGGTTTCCAGTATACACAACTTAACTTGAGAGCGTAATTGGCGCAATGAATGTGTAAAGGCCTTCCAAGGCAAAACAATTTATTTCTATACAGTTCAAAATTTTGAAAAAGCACAGACAACCCAACTCTAATGTATAAATAATAAAATTTAACTACTTTATTCCAAATACTGTTTATGTTTTGGTTAAATTAATTGATTACAATATTTAAATTTTAGGTCAAGTAGTATTACTAACAACAATTGTTTCTTGTAAAAAAATTGTCAAAATCACATGTAAGTCACAAGTCAAGTCGTATGTTTTGTGATTGACTTGTATACGTCACGTGTATGGTGACTTTTTGTAACATAAATGCAACTATGTGTCCTCTCCTCTCCATCCATTTCACTGTTGAAGTTGTACTGATGCATTAAGTGCATAAAACCAATCTCTCTGGTTTTATTTAGATATGAAGGAGACGAGAGAGGAGCCTAAAGATGAGTACGTCTTTGGGCGGGACTCGTCCTGTGACGTTGCTTACAGCACTACACAGATGTGCAGTAATCCATGCTTCCAAGCCATCAGTAAACGCCACTTCAGGATATACAAGGTTGGGTTACTTCGTAGTTATAATCTTTCGAGCCAAATAATATTGGTCGTATGCATGATGTGAGACCAATATTAACCCCTTGACGCCGGTATTATTTCCTTACTGCACAGCAGCCTTTGTCTAGTAGCTGCACTGCACAATGGACCTGAGCGTGCAGCTGTGACACAGGCCAAAGCTGCTCCTCGGCATCAAGGGGTTAAGAATTAGTACATCAACAATAGACAATGGTGGAAATTATTGCCAGCTATCGTTCAGAATCTTGAGTCAGTTGGTCTTGTTTTGTTCTATTTTCTGCAGGATCAAGCAATTTTTTGCATTTAAATTATTATTTTCTTTTTTTCGTGATGTTATTTAACAGGAGAAGAGGAACAGCAGTGTCTTTGTTTTCATCGAAGATTTCAGCTCAAACGGCACTTTTCTGAACGGTGAAAAAATTGGAAAAGGGAGAAAATCACCGCTTAAAAACAATGACGAGATTGCCTTGTCACTTGCAAAAAATAAAGGTACAAAAGTCTAAAGTTGATAATAAAGAATGGTAGTACAAGAGTTTTTCTGACAATAACAGAATATTGTTACGTGTGTTTATAAATATTTGTGTAACCATACACTTTTTGTTCATGATATTTAAGTTGAGATTTCCAAAAACAAATTGAAGCCTCTCTTTGCTATTAAAAAATTGACATATTTGTGATTGATTTCAGCTTATGTGTTCATGGACAGTAGTAGCGACACAGAACAAGAAGACTTACCAGAAGTTATGAGGGAAAAATATATCCTGTCCAAAGTACTAGGAAGGTACGTCAACATTTCTCCGATGATCAGTTTTTGAAAAGAGAAAATACTGAAAACCAGGCCAAGCTATTAATGAAAATATTAGGATTTTTAAGATGTGCTTAGCAATAGCGTTCGAAACATTTGATATATGGCAATTTCATAAATGACAATTTCATGTTGAAACATTTTTTTTTCTAGTTAACTTTGCCTTTATTTTTGACAGGGGTGCATGTGGTTTAGTGAGGCTCGCATTCAGAAAGGGCAGTTGTGAAAAGTTTGCCGTCAAAATAATCGAGAAGAAAACATTCTCCATTGGCGGGTCTATGCTTAGCGTAAGTTGATTACAAGAAAGATATTTCTTATAGGTAAAAGAAGGAATAATGCATTGAGAAAACTTTGAGGCTCAAGCGAGTCGACAAACCATGAGAATGGATAAATAGCAAGTAAAGTGTGTGTTTAATGTATTTTTTGTTTTCTGTTAAACATTTTAGAATATGGAAAAAACAGTCATGGAGGAAGTCAACATTTTAAAGTCATTAAATTATGTAAGTTGTCTCAGCTTTATTCATTAAATTCAAATTCTGTCAAATTGTGACTTATTACATCCAAACTGGAAAGTGGTCCCTTTCAGGCAAATGATTAATGTTACATTTAAAGTGACATGTCCAATCTGTGTACTTTCAGCCGTGTATTATAGCCATTGAGGACGTCTGCCACACGGACGACAAATTGTACATCATTCTAGAATTGTAAGTACAATTCCCAGTGTCAAGTTTTGTAGCACTCGTAGGCTAGAGAAAAATATTCATCAATTATTAATTGTGACATAGCAACAAGTTTTTGTGTAGATTATTTACATAATTTTAGAAGTCATTTTTCTATTAGTCGCTTCAGCTGAAATAGAGGTTTAAAAGAAGTTAACCATAAATGTACGTTTGTAAGTAGCTGCGTCACGTCGCACGCACTCACTACCGATTACTAGCGCTCATTGGCTAAACACACAGTAGCACGTTAACTTCCGGGGTATTTATTTCAGATGAAACACAATGTTATGGAGTTGGGGTTGGGCTAGGTGTTTTGGGGCGGTACAAATATTAAAGGGTCAACAAAAGAGTAAAGATGGCTACCACTTGGGAGGCAATAGGTCACTCTTTCAGAATTCTCTTTCAATACAGAGTTGAAGGCGGTGAACTGTTTGACCGGGTCATCTCCGTCAAAAAGTTTGACGAGTTGACAGCGAAGGTTCTCTTCTATCAAATGCTGCTGGCTACAAAGTATCTCCATGACAACGGCATCACTCACAGAGACTTAAAAGTAAGTAAAGTTTCAAAGTATGGAAAGGCTGGTTCATAATCGACGAGAACGCTAGGATTTCCAAGCATCAAATAAGCACCCCCCTCCCACTTCTGATATTTAATTTATTTTTGGATTCCTCTTTTTCTTTTGTTGTATTATCAGCCAGAGAACATCCTTCTCAACAACGATGACAGCCACACGCTGATCAAAGTGACTGATTTCGGACTGTCCAAGTTTCTGGGCGAGAAATCCCTGATGCAGACGCTTTGCGGCACGCCCACTTATCTTGCTCCCGAGGTTTTGACCAAAGCTGGCACCAGTGGCTACGGTAAAAGTGTGGACTGCTGGAGTTTGGGGGTCATTCTGTTTATTTGGTAAGATCTTGGAGAGGTTTCTCACTTTTTTCATTAAAATGGAATATAAAAAATATTTGTGCACTAAATTATTTTTAATTCAATTCAAGTTTAACACAGAAATGGATCGGAGTGTGTGGGGAGTGAACCTGTAACCTCTGGGTTGCCGTTCCAGGGCTAACATAGGGCTGGATAGTTAGTAGAGCTCCGGAATGGCAAACCGGAGATCAAAGGTTCAACCCCCACTCCAGTCAATTTCTTTGAAGCACGTTTCTCTTTGTAGTTTTGTTGGTGAATAAATCTGCACAGCATTATCTGACTAATGTTCGATAATTTTGTTTGATAATGTTTAGTGTTGATCCTACATTGACACCCAAGGGCGATATTATTGTGATTTCGTGTTAGCTGGAAAAAGCATTCCTCTCTCGCGTAAAAATTTGTTTGAAAGCTCAGTTTTTACTCATTGCGACTGCAAACGTGAATTAGTGTCGTCAATGCAAGTGTCCACACTGCCAATTTAGAAAAGTTAAACACATTTCAACTCCGGTGAACTTGAAAGTTTTCATGACGTCCAATTTGCTTTCCATTGAATGCCATCAGCCTTGGTGGGTACCCACCATTTACTGAGGAAGTCACCGCCATGCCACTAGACGACCAGATCAAGAGGGGGTACTATAGCTTCCCTTCAAAATTCTGGAAAGGTGTTACAGATGAAGGTGAGAGCTTGTATAGACTATTTGCATTCAGCTGCCATCTCTGAGGTCATGTTGCTGGTCTCAGAGGGCAAGTCTGCCGTTATCTTTGAACCTCCCTGCAGCACATTTTGACTGACGTAACCAAGAACTGTTTTTGTTGTTGGTAATTGTTTAAATGTTTTACCGACTTCGGTTGCGCCGTGATCACGTGACTGGTCCAACTGATGTTCAGTTTTCGCCGGATGTCGTATATAAACGCAAAGTTTTCCCGGGATTCAAAACAGATGACGGATAAACATGCGAGGAGCAAGGCCGGAAATGTCTGTCAGCAGCGAGCAAGCCTGGAAATGCGTGGGTGTGCTTCCCGGTACTATCGGCCTTAACCCGCTTCGAATCAAGTTTCATTAAAAACAATCCCGCGCGTCGGCTCGGTGATGTTAAAAATAATCCCAGCGCAAACTGGTTAAAGACTGGTTTGTAAACTAGTGAGGAGGGCCAAGCCGATAGGATCACCCAATTCCTTTGTTCAACACTTATATTAGGAATACACACTAAATTCAATTTGTTTTGTGTGTTCAGCTATGGATCTCATAAAGAAGCTTCTTACAGTTGACGCGAATCGGAGATTCACCGTAAACAACGCGCTGGAGCATCCCTGGCTGAAGGACCAAAAGATGAAAGAAATTGTCGACAATCTCATGTATCCGCCTTCTGAGAAGATGCCCCCACCCCAAATAAAGGTAAATAAAATACGGTAGATTTTGCCTCTGAAGAAGATCTTAAGATCATGACATCGACCCCTCTTAATTTTGTGATTTGTATATTTCAGGTAGGCAGTTTGCAGCTTTTTAAAATAATTTTCATGGAAATATATTATGGTAGATTTTGGGATTTGAACCTGGGTCACAGCGGTGGAAGGCGAGGAAAGAACCGCTACGCTATACTAGCTATACTCATTGCAAGCAATGTTTAGAAAGCATTTCAACATTGGTTAGCTAATAGCTATTATTTAAACAAAAAACTTGGGAATTATATTTTCAGGGAACATGATGTACATGTATCTTTTTTAGCACCACCGTCTTCAACATACCCCCCCTTTCTGTTGACACTTTTACAGATAATGTCAAAGAAGAGACCTCGCGACAAGAGTAGCGATGATATCAACGGAGAGAACTCCAGTGGAAACAGCGATTCTACAAAGATTACTCGGCTGTCTGACAGCAGTGACGAAACAACAAGAAGCATCTCTGACGTGTCTCTAAATTGAGAAATTCCTATCGTCAGAGAAACAGAGGACGTACAAAACCAACTCTTTGATTTTTTTTTAATAAACAGAAACCTTATTTTAATATGATCTCCGTGGGAAAGTGGGGACAAAAATTCCCGGTTATTGATGATCTTGTAAATTGTTGGTCTCGGATGTTTGCACGCTTCTCGTTGATTTGTAACTCATATGATTGGACAATATTTCACTCGCTGCGTTGATGTGATTCTACTGGGATAGGCCAATTATTCAAGATTAATATGACAGATTAATGTAAAATTGTGCAGGAACAAAGGAGAAAGCAAATAGGAAATGTTCTTCCATCTTCATATTGTTTTGCAACACTGAGCGTAGTTGTCATGGATCATTCATTTGTTGCAACGGTATTAACTAGTACGCCTCGGGATTATTTCAACATCACCGAGCCGAAACTCGATCAGAGCCTCAGAGGCAAGTTCAGGCCCATGGTACTGAGAAGCACACCCACACATTTCCGGCCTTGCTCGCTGCTGACAGACATTTCCGGTCTTGCTCGTGACGTGTTTATGTGTCATCTGTTTTGAATCTGGGGAAAACGTTGCGTGTATATTCGTCATCCGGCGCGAACTGGTTAAAAATAATCCCGCGCCTCCGCCGCCTCGGCTTGGTGTTGTTAAAATAATCTCGGCGAGAACTGGTTGATTATACCACTCAGCACAGATGCACTGCATGTATTTCATTTTTGGAGTTCAGGATAACTAATAATTTCCCCCCGTTTTGTGGACATGTAGGTTTATTTTGTGTATATGTCAATTGTTTTTGTAGGGTTTAGAATTTGAAAGGAATCTTCTGAAACACTACAGTTGTGATTTCTATGCTTGATAGCGAGTCACTTTTTAATAACAGCAAGACTGCTGGTATTTTTTAATTTGCACACATTTAAAAAAAAAAAAATCAAAACTGACATGGATTTGTGCATTAGATTTTTGGTTTAGAACTGCACATGCAGGGGATGAAACTTATTGGCTATTCATTTGATCAATTTTTAACCCGATTATACACACCCGTTTTAAATAGTGACCTACAACTTACCATTATTAACTTTTCTTGAAACTTATGCATTAATATCATGTAAAACTTAAAATTGTTTTGCTTTTTAAATATCCCAGCGTAGTAGTATTCAAATATTTTTTCATATTTTAAAACCCAATGTATAATATTTGAACAATTTATGTTAATAAAATATAAACTGGAAAAGAGAATTATTAGATAATTTCTTTAAAGTGATTTTATACAACTAGAGTTGAACATTTATTTAGTCTAAGATTACACAAGCTTTGAAGAAAATGTTTTACAGTAATTACATGAATCCTTCACAAAACAAACGCAGGTTTTTTTACAGACTCTGAAATCAAACGAAAAATTTGGATGATTGATTTGAAAATTGTACATAATATGGCTATTATCATACGTCTAAGTGTGTCCCTAGATGGAGTCTCATAATCCAGATAAGAACATGCTTAGGCTAATATACACCTATTGACCAAGGGATGACCTTTTGTTTTAAATTAAGGTGGGCCCTTGGTCAATAGTTGTGCATATTCGTTCCCAGATATGTTTATTTCACGTTTATTTTAGACATACGATACAAAAATAGTACGCCTAAGGGATGCCCAGTAGTGACCTCAATCACAGTGTAAACGGCTCTTGTGACGTCGCGCAGAGTTTTCATGCCGAGAATTCACAAAAGTTACTTGAACACATTTCAATTTGCCCTAAATTTTCATTGAAAGAAACCCCCCCCCCCCCCCCTCCCCCCAATGTAAGTATAGATTTTATAGCTTTGCCTTTACAGCATTCATCTGTACGTGCTTGTCTCGCACCCGGTGGAGCAGCGCAAACACCTCATCAAAGTGTGGACTGAGGTCGGCTTTGACGCGATCGATCCAGGCTGCAAGTTTGAGATGACTGGCAACGACATCGCGTCCTGATGCCGTCACCTGCAACACCTGTGCAATGAATAAATGACGACGAGAGGATTTGTGTAACCATGTACGTTCATTGTTTCTGTTTTGTGCAAAGTCAGGTTTCTGATGTTTGTTGTTTCTTCTTCTTGTCTCTGAGTTTATGTATGAAGCTGTGAACATCGTCAAAATGAGGGCGGAGGTCTGTCTTGACACGATCGATCCACATTTGAAGCGTCGGTCGGTCTGCAGTTACCGCTCTCCCGGATGATACGACTTGCTCCACCTAGATACGATAAAAGTCCTCTAATCAGGGCCCAGTTGCCAAGTCACTGGAAAAATATGCTAAGCCAAACGTTTTTTTTAAATCTGGATAATTAACTAATATTTTGTTGTTGCCTAACTTGTGAATGGTACTCGATAATTAATTTTTCGGCATTTTTCTTGCTGCCAAAGTAGGCAGTGGGCAGAGCTAAATGAATCGGTCTATTACCTCACAGATTCCAAGCAAGTCAGCAATGCTGATTTTGTCTCCGGCGAGGTAGGGCGTGTCCTTTAAAAACACATCCTCCATTGCCGTCAATGTGATGCTCATAGTGTTGAGGTGTTGATTGAGTTCGCCTTCGTCGGGGGGCAGTCCGGTCACTTTGGGTAGAATCACCTACGAGAAAAGGAAAGAATCATTTCATTTTCACATTAATTTCATTTTATTTATTTATTTCGAATCGTATTTACTCCTGTCATTAACAGCGCAGTCATAAATCAATCATAAATCAATCATAAATCATCACAATTTAATCGCAGATCCATCATGTAACAAGTAGTACCTGCATTTGCATCTGTTGTCTACAATATTGAAAGATTGCATGGATAACTAATTTACAAAAGATGAATTTTGGTTAAAAAAATAATACCTCGTGAATGAAAACAGTTGCGCAGTGCATGCGTGTGTTCATGTGCTGCCACGCCATGTACTCTTGTACTTTGCTGCGAGCTCGTAAATCTTTCGGATACCAGTAGTCAGGAACTTTGTACTTCTCTGCGAGATATTGAAGAATAGCAACGCTGTGGGAAAGAATTAGAATGAGGGCGAAGTTGTGAAATTGTTTCAGTAAGAACAATTTATTTATAAATTTATGAGAACAATCTCACTGCACTGCATTGTAAAAAAACATCAACCATGGAAAAAAATTTCAAAATACAAAATATAATAAAAATGTTTATTCTGCGTTTAGATGTTCTTTTCATCTCTTCTCATGCCTAGTCTTGCATCACCTTTCCGTAAGATTGAAATCACCATCTTGTATGGCGGGAACTTTTTGGAATGGGTTAATGCGCTTGAAGTCCTCACTTTGCTGTTCATCTAAACAAAAATGACAAATCATAAAAAATAATAAATTTGTTGCTTACCTAAGGTTTCAAAGCACTTTACAAATAGCCCCTAAGGTACTATTCAAAGGTTTAAACTTGATTTGAAGGTCTTTGTACAAAGTAGAAAATTGTGCTGTGTAATTTTATTTTAAACTTTATCTCATTGTTTTGTTTTGTTTAAGGAGCTTAAAATCATTTTTAGACATGTACATTTTCCATATTTATATATTGGACAATTACAAAATGAATGAATGAACTATTGTTAAAACTGATCAAATTGTTTGTACAAACATGATCATTCCGAGATGTCAAACTTGCAATTAATAATAAACAAAAACCAAACAAAACATGTTTTCCCCTGTATTCGCATTGTTCATATCACTGTTCTCCAACTCGTTTGTGTATTATTATTAATTTTTATTTGGTTCATGTCAGGCGCTGTGAGCTGTGAGCCTATGGACAGACCATGGAGGAATTCCTCCATGGACAGACCATGGAGGAATAAAGAAGAAATGGAGTTCGAACGGCCCGCCTAACCCCTGCTGCAGGGTATTACTGACCAATTACCGACTCTGGCTGACCATGCCCATGGGCTGACCAATAAGTCTATGCTCAGTCGTATACTAGTACTAGCGCTGTATAACTATTTTGTATTATTAATATTATTATAATTATGTCACTAATTAGACCCAATAATCACTAATAATATAAATTATAGTAGAACTTGTAGTAAATATGACAATTTAATATCGTTTCCTGCAGATGACACACATTAATGACACGAATTAACTTTACAAACAGTTTATTTGAACTTGAACTTATTTAAATAAACTGGCCCACCACACTCACAGTTTCTTAATGCAATAGGTTTGGGCGTAAATGGAATTTTGTTGACTTTACAAAACAACAACACTGCTCTGGACGGCTGAGACATCACATCGAAGAACACTTTCAAACTCATGTTTACAGCACTTGATTACACCAAATACTAGCTTGTAATGCTTATTATTACTAAGTTATAAGAATGTAACTAAAAGTGTTCCGATCGAGAAAATCAAACGTAATATAACATTTTTGTGTGCGCGCGCGCGCGCGGGTAATTCTTGAACTTTACCCCCAACCCTAAAAAAAAAAATCATGTTGATCGTGTCACAAGTTACGCCCGGATGTTGTGCAATCGTACCGTGGACGAATGAAACTCCGTAATGCAAGCAAAATGACACATTAAAAATATGAAATTCCATTAATTGAGGAGGTGATTTTTTTTCAAACGGAACAAATTATGCGTTCCATAAAATTAAAAAAGCGTTTACAGTTTTGTGTTCAAGTTCAAGTACCAACTACACGATAACTGACGTTTGGTTGGACTGACGTTGTTGCCGATATCATTCCAAGATGGCAGCCTCCACGGTGGCTCGTTCTACGAGCGAATGCTCTGAGGGAAGTGCCACAAGTGACGGGTCTGTACAATAAAACTTCCATTTATTTCTTTGTCATTGTTTAAGATATGTTACCGAGTACTTGTAACTTAATAATAAAGAAATTAATGCCACAAAATTGTCCGAAATTTGGCTGTTAAATAAAGCCCAAGTTGGTGCTGAGTCGAGTGCGGTAGGCGTCGAGAGCGCTAAAGTCGAGCGGCTGAGGGCGCTGTAACATTTTGTTGCCTAGGGCTAGGCGGCCTGTTGGCTAATTACTAAAAGATAACAAACCGAAATACTGATAAAAATATGCAAAACTGAACCAGCATACGTAATTTTTTTTTATATATTATTACATTTACAGTGAAATACTACAAGAATTGTGGCTATTGGAGGCAATTTATGTACACGAGTTAAATGTGGACTATAACGACAGGTAACAAATAGACTGGGAGTGGGCGACCTAATTGGCTTGAGTGCTGTAAAACATAAACACACATTCAGGCCAACTTTACTCGTTCTTTAGCAGACAAAACTTTGTTTTAGTCCTCAGTATTTCAAGGTCCTCGGTGTTTCAAGGTCCTCAGTATTTCAATGTCCTCAGTATTTCAATGTCCTCGGTATTTCAAGGTCCTCAGTATTTTAAGGTCCTCTGTATTTCAAGGTCCTCTGTATTTCAAGGTCCTCTGTATTTCAAGGTCCTCTGTATTTCAAGGTCCTCAGTATTTCAATGTCCTCGGTATTTCAATGTCCTCGGTATTTCAAGGTCCTCGGTATTTCAAGGTCCTCTGTATTTCAAGGTCCTCTGTATTTCAAGGTCCTCTGTATTTCAAGGTCCTCTGTATTTCAAGGTCCTCTGTATTTCAAGGTCCTCTGTATTTCAAGGTCCTCTGTATTTCAAGGTCCTCTGTATTTCAAGGTCCTCTGTATTTCAAGGTCCTCAGTATTTCAAGGTCCTCTGTATTTCAAGGTCCTCTGTATTTCAAGGTCCTCTGTATTTCAAGGTCCTCTGTATTTCAAGGTCCTCTGTATTTCAAGGTCCTCTGTATTTCAATGTCCTCTGTATTTCAATGTCCTCGGTATTTCAAGGTCCTCAGTATTTCAAGGTCCTCTGTATTTCAAGGTCCTCTGTATTTCAAGGTCCTCTGTAATTCAAGGTCCTCTGTATTTCAAGGTCCTCTGTATTTCAATGTCCTCGGTATTTCAAGGTCCTCTGTATTTCAAGGTCCTCTGTATTTCAAGGTCCTCTGTATTTCAAGGTCCTCTGTATTTCAAGGTCCTCTGTATTTCAAGGTCCTCTGTATTTCAAGGTCCTATGTATTTCAAGGTCCTCGGTATTTCAAGGTCCTCGGTATGTCAAGGTCCTCGGTATGTCAAGGTCCTCGGTATTTCAAGGTCCTCGGTATTTCAAGGTCCTCGGTATTTCAAGGTCCTCGGTATTTCAAGGTCTTCGGTATTTCAAGGTCTTCAGTATTTCAAGGTCTTCAGTATTTCAAGGTCCTCAGTTTTTCACCAGCAAAAGTTTGAACTGTAAGTCTCAAATGTATTTTCAAAGGAGCCTTTCTTCAATATTTTGCACAACGAAACTAATTGATTTCAATTTGGAGCCTAAGACTGGACTTACATTTATTTTAACAGCGGAATTCCTACTAAGTTGAGCATTACCTTGCACCCAGCCACAGCAGGAATTGTAGAGCAGCAATACGTGTGCCTGACACTCCATCTCAGATTGCCTGAACAGGTATAAAGCTGTTTCATTTCATTTCATTTCATTTATTATTTCGCAGGGCAAGTAGCTCTCCGTAATTACATCTCATACATATTCATGAGGCAAACGCATTTCCTTCATTGGTTGACTAATGGACTGATGTATTTTACCTTGAAGTTAGGAAGCTCCTTCATTTGTTTGTGTTTGAATTGCGGTTTATTGTTATTGTCTTTGGTTTCCACAGTACCCACACTGTCTTCCAGAGATCACCATCAGGAACCCACGAGGGGTGTCAGATGAACACCTAGCCAGGTGGGTACTGGATAGTGGGTACTGGGTACCAGTGGGTGTATGGCAACCCATTGTCACACTTGGTGCAGTCGGGTGGTTACCCAATGTCGGAAAATGAAACCCAGTTGTGTTTCTAATGGTATATAATGAACCCATTCATAAATGTGTATTACCAATTGCAAACAAAGTGCGGACTATTAATTTGGTAAATTAAGGGCAGTATTTTTTTTTTTTAAAGAAGAAATTTCCAACGATTGTTGGACAACCATCGTTGGAAATTGATACAAAGTTACAAACATTCCAGTTTGCGATGAGAATGGCTGCACACCAGTTGCCATGATTTCACAGGATGCTTGAGACTATTATTAACTTGCAGTTAACCAGTTCGCGCCGGATGACGTATATAAACGCAAACATTTTCCCAAATTCAAAACGGATGACGCATAAACACGCCAAGTTCAAGTTCGGAAATGTATGTCAGCAGCGAGCAAGGCCGGAAATGTGTGGGTGTGCTTCCCGGCACTATCAGCCTGAACCCGCTTCGGATCGAGTTTCGTTAAAAATAATCCCGCCCGTGGGCTCGGCGATGTTAAAATAATCCCGGCGCGAACTGGTTAAGTAAGGTATTTTAAAAATAATTTTGTGGTTTTGTTTTTTGATGTTTGCAAATGCTGTAGGTTACCTTTATATTGCATATATATTTTCTTGGCCTATTATAGTCGAGATTGAAGCCATTTGTAACTGTTCTTGTTCTGTAGTCTTGATTCCAAGCTGAACCAGATATCTGCAGAGAGACAAGGTGGGGCCATGCTGTATGAACTCATTGAGGTAAGTACCACAAATTGACAGCAAATTGATAATTATTACATTTACAAGTTGCTCATCTAAAAGGATCTGTTAGCACCAGTAGCGTGTTGGAATTCTGCGCATATGTTAAAGTCGGTCGTCGTAAACCGTGCACTGTTTCTTTGATATTTTGTTCCTGTCTGATTCTATGTTCTCTGATTGGATGCTGTGGCCCAGGTTGCTAAGGAGAGCCTGACCAATAACAACACTCCCAGTTGTCAATGCGTGATCTGCTTACACGGTTTCACCGAGACGGATGTCTTCACCAAAACGCAGTGTTACCATTACTTCCACAGTCAGTGCCTAGCCCGCTATCTCAAGTATGCTCAAGAAAACCAAGAGGAGGTACGTGATAAGGAAAGAATGTAGTGTCTTGACGTCACTTCTGCGAAATGTTTCCCAGTCCCAGAATAATGTCTTTTCAAAAAATTTCCAATGACTGACTTTTATTTCCCTGTAAAGCTGCAAAGTAAAATATTGCTAGTTAGAAATGTTAGAATGTTGCTTAGCAGACTACTAAGCAGAAAAATAACACCGAGTAGAAAATTTAGGACCTATTTTGTTGGGTTAGTCCTTCAATGTTGGCTTACTCATACTCAACTTGTGCACAGAGTCCAAAGCCGTTTTACAAACCTCAGCTTAGCTCTGTCTATGGCTCCATCACCATTGCCAAACTGCATAAACAAAGCCAGAGACAGAGACGAGGCGGGGGTTTGGAAAATGGTCCAAGTGTTCAAGGGCTCCATAACCCTACTTCAGTCAATTTTCGTCATAGAATTGGAAAGATTTGTTATAGAATTTTATTTTGTTTAAACAAAATATTTTAATGAATTCTGTTAAATTGCACTTTTCTTCACCAGTCTGTATGTCCCGTTTGTCGCGAGCCCGTGACCTGCGACCTCAGTCAGCTAGAGGGCGCCCCACCCCCGAGCTCCGTCCAGGAGGTGTACGTGTACTCCCCCAACAAGGTGGTGCGCGATATGCAGCGAAAGATGGCTGCCCTCTATAGACGACAGAAGGAGAAGGGTGGAATCATCGATATTGAGGCTGAGAATGACAGATTCCTGATCCATATCTCACAGGTATGACGACATGCCCTCTGTTTATATCTATATTCAACTGTGCCCAGCGTGCACGCATCGTGTTTTGCATAAAATTTGGTTAACCAGTTCACGCCAGGATTATTTTAACATCGCCGGGCCGAGGCGTGGGATTATTTTTTACGAAACTTGATCCGAGGCGGGTTCAGGCCGATGGTACCGGGAAGCACACCCACGCATTTCCGGCCTTGCTCGCTGCGGATAGACATTTCCGGCCTTGCTCGTGACGTGTTTATGCATCATCCGTTTTGAATCTAGGGAAAACTGTGCGTGTATATACGTCCTCCGGCGTGAACTGGTTAACCAGTTCGCGCCGGATGACGTATATAAACGCAAATATTTCCAAAAATTCAAAACGGATGACGCATAAACACGCCAAGTTCAAGTTCGGAAATGTATGTCAGCAGCGAGCAAAGCCGGAAATGCGTGGTTGTGCTTCCCGGCACTATCGGCCTGAACCCGCTTCGGATGGAGTTTCGTTAAAAATAATCCCGCCCCTCGGCTCGGCGATGTTAAAATAATCCTGGCGTGAACTGGTCGCAGGTCAGATCGCCTTTGAATTATTTGACCTCTGATGTTTTATGCAAAATACGATGCATGCAAGATGCTAAAAGAGGGCATGTATATTGTCTATATTTAATTCATCCTTAAATAAGATGCACTCAATTCTATTCAGTTGTTTCCTGATGGCTAATCGTTGAAAGTATTGCCGTTCATCTGGTCTAAACAGTCGTCCAGAATTAGCCCATTGATTGGCATACAGGGTACTCTTATATGTGACCTGGCACCAAGAAATGAGCGGAAAGTCGCACATTGCCCAAACGAGTTATTGGCTGAAACGACCATTTTTCAAGTGGGAGGTCAGTTTCGAGTTGTTAACGTTTTTACATACAAAACACCCTTCTTTATCATATCCCAAATTGTTTTAGCTCAATTAAAACTCTAAAGTGTGTTTTTTGGTGGCTAAATTGCACTGAGTGATAGTATAGTTGGCACGGTTCACGGACTTTGAACTCCGTTTTTTCAAAACAAGGGAGCATGACTTCAGCAATTTCAAAAGAGTGTAGCGGCAGCTAGGAATAAGCTACAGCAACACACAATACATAATTTGAAAGCTTAGGACTTCTTCTTTCTAGAAATGTAACAATGTCAATTTTGTTATTTTGCGACATTCCACCCATTTTGTGGTGCCAGGTCACATATGATAGCACGACTCACGAGTGACAGTGAAAAAATAACTAACACCACTATAACCAGCTTTTGGCTATAATGAACATCCCCAGTATATCCCGATATAGTAAATGTTGTTATAATGTACAGTTACTATATTGAATGATTACGATAACAAACTTGTGTGTGTACCCAATCATGCGCATTACAATAGCAATGTACAGTACAGAGTCAGATAAGACTAGATTACTAACAAAAACTATCCCGGCACTGTGTGCTTTTTATAGATTCTGAAGGAATTGATCCGATGTAACACAGCTTCTTTTATTAATTCTTGGAATTACAGACACCAAGCTTGCCAGCAAATTTTGGGATATCGCCAGTCGTTGCAAAAACACAACGGAGCACTATTTCACAGAATGACACAAGTTACAAAGCCCTGCCCACAGAAAGCCACCAAACTGTGAGTTCAATGAAGCATGTCAACAATAAAGAATATAAAGGGAGTCGGCCAGGAACATCACAAGAGAGTGACTACAAACAAGGTGGGAGGGGCTTGGGGCGTGGTGAGGTGCAGGACCAGGGCCGGAACCAGGGGAGGGATCAAGAGGGAGGCCACGGGCGGGACCACGGGCGGGACCACGGGCGGGACCACGGGCGGGACCACAAGCGGGACCACGGGCGGGACCACGGGCGGGACCACGGGCGGGACTACGGGCGGGACCACGGGACAAATGTAAGAGGTCAAAGACCTTATTCCTCGGGTGCAAGGGCTTACTATTCTAGAAATCAAGGTGGTAGTAAAGATTCAAAGTCCAACGGGAAAAGTTCAAATTATGAAGAGTCAGAGCAGCATAAAGTTAGTGAGAATACTACTGACCAATCAAATCCTCTGACTGAAAATGTAGACCCCATTGACCAATCAACTGTGAGATCACAAAAGGGTCCTGAGGAGGTATTGGTTGAAAGGCGAAATAAAGATCAGCGTAATTGGTCGGGAAGACAAAGAAATAACAGGTCTGATATAAGATTCAAGGGCCAGCCTAAAGAACTTGGAGAGTCAACCGAACAATCCAAAAAGACAAAATTGGACAGTGCCAAAGATGAGAAAATCACCAAAAATGAAAAAGCAAAGAATCATGTGCAAGCAAAAGGTGAACAAACGGCGATCAAAAGAAACAAGAATGTGCAAGAAATAGACAAAGCATCCACTTCAAAGAAAGATATTGACAAGGAAATATCTGCTTTAAGATCAGATGGCAGAGATCAAAACAGTAGTATGATTGAGTCGGGTCACAGGAGTGAGGAAGATCGTCGTCTAAACCACAGACCAGCTGATAAAAGCCAAGCCCTCCAAAAAGACAGAGGATCTACAACTGTGGAGTCTAAAAGGAGCAAAGACAATTCACGGAGAAGTCCAGAAGAGTCTGGTTGCCAGGACAACAAACAATATGCTAGCGGTACTAATAAAAGCAAGAGTGCTAAAAATAGCACACAGGAGTACGGTAGTGAGGGTCACTCTGGACAGAATCGCAACAGATATCGGAACAGAAGGGACCCTGGCCAATCAAAGGATTCGCTTCAGAGTGATACTCGAGGTAAGGGTCAAGGTGAGAGGTCAAAGTTCAGAGGTGAGACTGACCCCAACTGGAGACGCCCTAAAATCAAAGATACAGAAAAGACGAAGAGCACCACCATTGTTGAGACTGGGTCTCGCGAGGATCGACCCAGATCTGGGGTTACCAAATCGGAGGTAACAGCGCCCTCAGGGTGCGCAAAGCCCGTCCTTGTCAATAATGTAGGACAGAAGTCGGTGAATCCTCCGCCTGGATTTGAGAATGTCAAATTATGACACGAGGCCCAGGTCATCAGACGAATATTGACTGAAGTCAGGAAAGTATTGCCAAGAGTAAAAATGAAAATTTAAAAATTCTTGCAAAATAGGAAGAGCTTTAATACAAATATAAAAGTTTTTTTTATTTTTCGTTCTCACTGCAATACAAATATTTGTTGTGATAGATTTAGTTGTACAACAATGTACAAGCTTGTAGAATTATTGCAATAAATTTATAGATTTGTCAGAACAGTTTGGGAGTAATTGATAATAATTTGTTTTGCATCAGGATCAACTATAAAGTGAAATGATGATTTATCTATCATTCCATTATGTGCAATTAATGTTACATAATTGAGTGATTTATTTAAACCAATTGGACTTAAAGGTAGGATACAACATTTGCAGATATCGAAAAATTGCACTACCGAATTATTAAGAAATATCTTACTTATTTGATAGTAAATAATGATTGTAGGCATCCAGCAAAAGGATTGCGCTAGAAAATAACATAAGAATAACTGCTGGACGCCGGCTGAAAACAATCGCTGTTTTTCTTGCTTTTCTCAGCATCCATGAATGTAAAACTTCGGACAGGTCAGTTGAACGATATTTACTATAAAATACAAAATTTACCCATTCATAATAATTCGAGTAATTACCAATGGTGTATCCTACCTTTAAAAGAAATGTGTGCAGTATTTTCCATTTTGTTTGAGTTGAGATGTGTCGAGTTCACAAAGCGGCTAAGAAAAGAAATTAGATTTTAGTCTAAAGTCCAAATTTAGAGTCCCAAGGGTGACTTTTGTTCCTGCCCCCGTAACCTTGATACTTTGTATTTAGTCATTCATTAAGAATGACAATTTCATATTTTTGGAGTTGGTAGTTAATCACTTGTAGAAAGAAATGACTGCATTAAGAATTGTATCTCAAATTATGAAATCCTAAATGTCAGATTAGTCAAGATAGTTTAGCCATGACCTTAGCCAAGATAGTTTACCAACCCAAATATCATATGATGTCAATTGACCATTTGCATGTGGAATTTGAATAATATCTGGTACACTGACTTGTTCACACAGCTTAGCACAGTTTACATTTAAATTCTCCAGACCAAAGACACTGTTGCTATATCACGTGATTCGGGGCAAGCCTTACGCTAGCAACCCCCGGCTCTGGAATGGTCTGGTGTCTTTGTACCATTCTCAACCATTGTGAACAATGTATTGGTGCTGAGCGTCTCTAACGTAACTATGCAAGAGCTTGCCCCGAATCGGGTGATATAGCAACAATTTGGTCTGGATAATTTAAAGTCAAACTGTGCCAAGCTGTGTGAACAAGTCAGTGTACCAGATATTTAAATTCCACACGCAAATGGTCAATTATGACTGGTTCACGGGAAGTTAAACCAAGGCTGGGTCCAAATTGCTTAGGTTTGGCTTAAAATTACATTGAAAGTTAAATATTAAAAGACATGAATTGTCCTCGATTAACTATTAAATATATCCTAATATTTTGTAATTACACTGCCTTTCTTTTTTCAATAACCAGACCTATTTATTTCTTTTTTCCAACTCGGCTCTAAAAATAATAATAAAATGCATTACCATTAAATGGAAACACAACATGTTCTTACAAATAACTAATATGCATTGAATATTTAACATGGAATTGAAAATTATGTAAAGTAAATCTACAATATTTGGCAATTGAAGATTTAAATAAAAGTGACTATTTCATGAAGTTAAATACAATGTCACGGTAATCATTTTTTTAGTTGAACAATTCCAACAATTATGCATAATGTTTGTCAAGTCGGACACAAATTTGCCACTTCTTGACAATCAAAATAAAACAGCTCCCTCTATTGATGCAAAATGGAAACTTTATTTTTGAGTTGAAAAATATAAGGCATTTCCTTAAACTTTACATTCTCAAAATATCAGTCTCCACAAACTTTGATTTCCTTAAACTTTACATTCTCAAAATATCAGTCTCCACAAACTTTGATAAAATGTTTCCATTTTACAGCACTCAAATTGTGTCACTGACATGATAGTTTACCCCCTCCCCCCCCCCCCTCCCCCCACTCCCAACAGATGCCAAGAAAAAGGAGAATAAAAAACAACAAACTATTTTGGAGTTGCCTTTTTTTTCATTTACAAAAACTGAACAAAAATATAATCACCCACACAAATATAAACGCCCCAAAAATTGTTATTTAATTGTCTTGATTTGTAAACAACATTTGTGTCCATCTCTGCCAGTGAGGAATTGCTCAGTGCTAGTGATGCAGTGATTCCACCCACATCTGTGTTGTGGACACAAATGTTGTTTACAAATCGAGACAAATAAACTATTTTTGTGGGCGTTTATATTTTTCTTCAGTGTAGTAGCTACCAGTCTGTAAAATGTAAGACCAATGTTGTTTTAGTGCGACACATTTGTTTTTCCCCTAAAAGATATACATGTAAGTGAATGTCGCAACACAGGAAAATGAATGGTACTATGTCTTTTGTGAAACCATTGCATATTTTTGTTAACCTTGCAACCCTACAGTTTGTGTACATGCGTTTGTATTGACCGGCAATCGTGGTCGTCGGACAAAAGAATATGGATTCAAACAATGGGTCCACGATTGACACAACGTCCACGATCTTTTCCCATGTACAAATCCTATGGCGATCATCAAAAAACGTTAGAGTATAAACAAAAGAGGGAAGACGGTCGGACAATACCCCGTCCACGATTGTCGGTCAAAACAGAGCTGCGTGTGTGGGGGCGAATGTTGGCCTTTTCCGGTAATCAATCAAACACTGGAAGAGAAATTCACAGAATTAGGTTTACTTGGGGGAAATCCTGGTTTGTTTGTTATTGTTCCCTTACAAAAATGTCCTCAGGATATTACCACACAGATTCCTGTGATTTTTTGGGACATTACCACAGGGCCCTGTGGCAATGTCCCAAAAAACCACAGGAATCTGTCCTGTGGTATAAATTACCACAGGACATTTTTTGTATCAAGGACGGAACTAAACAATCCTGGCATTGAATGGAAAATTAAATATTAAAATTGGTTAGTAGTGTCATAATAATAAAAAAATTAGTTGTATATTAAAAAAGAGTTGAAAAATAAGATTAAGGTATAATGGTTTGATTTTGGTGTAATGAGATGATCATATTTAAAGCTTTCGAGCCAATGTTGAGACTCAACCTTATTGAGCCTAATAATTTACAAGTTTATAGTCGGTCACTTGATCAAATCAACTAACCAATCCAATCAGCTAGACAATCTAGGACCAGCCCCCCCCCCCCCCACCCCCCCCCCCCCCCCCCCCCAAAAAAAAAACCCCAAAAACCCCCCCAAAAAAACAAACAACCCCAACCCCACCAAACAAACAAACTTGTAAAGGGATGTTTCACCGTAGGCTACTCAATATCTTGTACAGCTTTTTTATAAACAAGATCATTGCAAAAAGCGGAGGTACCATAATTCCTGGTCAACTCAAGAGAAAGTGATACTACGCCGGAGACGGATACAACGTTATTCAACCCAAAACTCCTGGTCAACTCAAGACAAAGAGATCTACGCCAGAGATACAATGTTATTTAACCCAAAACTCCTGGTCGACTCAAGAGAAAGAGCGCCAGAGATACAACGTTATTCGACCCAAAACTCCTGGTCAACTCAAGACAAAGAGATCTACGCCGGAAATACAGAGTTATTTAACCCAAAACTTGTGGTCAACTTGAGACAAAGAGATCTACGCTAGAGATACAACGTTATTCAACCCAAAACTCCTGGTCAACTCAAGACAAAGAGATCTACGCCAGAGATACAACGTTATTCAACCCAAAACTCGAGGTCGACTCAAGACAAAGAGGTCTACGCCGGAGATACAAGGTTATTCAACCCAAAACTCGAGGTCGACTCAAGACAAGGAGATCTACGCCAGAGATACAACGTTATTCAACCCAAAACTCGAGGTCAACTCAAGACAAAGAGATCTACGCCAGAGATACAACGTTATTCAACCCAAAACTCCTGGTCGACTCAAGACAAAGAGGTCTACGCCGGAGATACAACGTTATTCAACCCAAAACTCCTGGTCGACTCAAGACAAAGAGGTCTACGCCGGAGATACAACGTTATTCAACCCAAAACTTCTGGTCGACTCAAGACAAAGAGGTCTACGCCGGAGATACAACGTTATTCAACCCAAAACTCGAGGTCGACTCAAGACAAAGAGGTCTACGCGGGAGATACAACGTTATTCAACCAAAAACTCCTGGTCAACTCAAGACAAAGAGATACGATGCCGGAGATACAACGTTATTAAACCCAAAACTCCTGGTCGACTCAAGACAAAGAGATACTACGCCAGAGATACAACGTTATTCAACCAAAAACTCCTGGTCGACTCAAGACAAAGAGGTCTACGCCGGAGATACAACGTTATTCAACCCAAAACTCGAGGTCAACTCAAGACAAAGAGATCTACACCAGAAATACAACGTTATTCAACCAAAAACTCCTGGTCGACTTAAGACAAAGAGGTCTACGCCGGAGATACAACGTTATTCAACCCAAAACTCGAGGTCAACTCAAGACAAAGAGATCTACGCCGGAAATACAACGTTATTCAACCCCAAACTCCTCAACTTACAAACATTTATTTGTATACCAGTCCCATCTTCAGCAAAGTTTTCTTCAGAATAACAATGTTTCTACACATGTTGTTAAAGTGAATTTGCACTTTAAACAAATTGTACCTCTTTTGTGTGTACTTTCTCAGGTTTTGTACTTAAATTTCAATCCTGGACTTTCGTCCACTATTTGAATGCGAATACAAACTCAACCACACACATACAGTGCTATCTATCAAAGAGTCATCATAATTAAGAATTATTAGCCCTTCAAAATGAACGTTTGCTGAATCATGTTTGCTTTCAGAATTTTGTCCAAGAGGAAACTTGTTTTATCCTGCCGTGTCATGTTGCCTTACGTACTTACACAATATCCTTTTTAACAAAGGTTTCCCAAGTATTTATTTAAGGATATCCCTTTGTATCTTTTCTCGTGACGTATTCAGGATATTATGTTTTGTTTATCTTGGTAAAGCCAGTTCTACAAAGGATTTACAAAAGTTTCCAGAATGGTTATAGTGCACGGATATACAAAACAAGTAGAACTTGCATTTTATAATGAAAAAAAGAAGGGAAAAGAGATGTTTTAGTTTAAACTACCCAAGTGAATTGTTGTTTTGTCTCATTTTACCTGGTTTATTTAGCCCACCAAAAAAAGGGCAGCCTGACATGCATGTAAAAAGGGGTATCTTGAGTTGTTAACCTCTTGCTTACCCCTTTCCACCCCCCAAAAAAACAAAACAACTTTGGCCTGGTACTACGGTTTTGGATGTTTGAGTTTGAATCAACATTAACCAGTTCGCGCCGGATGACGTATATAAACGCAAACATTTCCCCAAATTCAAAACGGATGAAGCATAAACATGCCAAGTTCAAGTTCGGAAATGTCTGTCAGCAGCGCGCAAGGCCAGAAATGCGTGGGTGTGCTTCCCGGCACTATCAGCCTGAACCCGTTTCGGATCGAGTTTTGTTAAAAATAATCCCGCTCCTCGGCTCGGTGATGTTAAAATAACCCCGGCGCGAACTGGCTAACAACCATACTGAATTGCAAGATGTGGTTTGAAATATATCCCAACAATTGTACTCCAGGAAATTAACTTTGAAAGTATCTCAAGTTTCAGGTTGGCCTTGTTCGTGTTTACTCCGCTTTGTAGAAAGGAAAGACACAGAAGATAGAGAAAATAATCATTTCATTTCCTTCTGTTTGTAAAAACAAAGTACTATAGATAAAATAACAAGATAAGCACTGCACTTATGTACAGTTATTACACTATACATGAAATACAGCATAGTACGCTGTATTTACACTATACAGGGATTTGGTTTTGTTTTTCTTTAGTCTGTGGTCTGACATTGTGTGAAAAGCGAGCACGTCAGTCACAGCAACATTAACAAAGATTGATGACTGTTGGCTAGACATGCAGTCATGTGCAGTACTATAAAAGCTGCTCATCCATAACATAATTGTAAGCAAATATTCCTTCATTCTTTGAGTAAAATCTCAATAACAACAAAAAGCAATTTTTGTGAGCCAAGAGGTTTGTGATCCAAAGTGTAGGTCTGTAAATAGTGGAAATATAAAGTTGCAGGGTGTAATACCACACTTTATAATCATTCTAAAAGGACCCAAGTGTGACTAGCTTTTTCCTTTCAACTGCACCCCCAAAAGGCCTTCGGATATTTGTTGGTATAACATGTTCCAGTCAAATAAGCACTGATCCATCTAAAGAAATTCATTAGGAATCCAGCCAGGATACTTTTTATTTGGTAGAAAACCAAATAAAAAAGAAATTATGGACGAAATTAAGCAATTTGGGAAAAATCTGCTAAAAGCCAATGTACTATTTGTGACCTGTCATCACAAAATGAGCATAAAGTCGCACGGAGTGATTTCCCAGTACGGCCAGTCAAAGTCAAAATTTGAAGGGGCGGTTGATTTTGAGATTATAATATGGTTTTTTTAAAGACTAAATCCCCAACAATCAATTCCCAATTTTTCAGGACGATCAGATAAAAAAAAAATTAGTTTTTGAGACAATTTTGACTATGCCTTTCTATGCCTTTCACACAATTTCTCGCAAGAAATGCCCGTTTTGTCATAATCTTTGTATTAAGACTCCAGACTAAAAATAAAAATTAAAAAAAATATTGAGTACCAAACCTCCAAGTGTTATATACCATTACATTGGAAAGCTCTGTTTCCACAGAATTTAGAAATATCCATATATCTCCATTTTTGATCTTGCCGACTTTACGCTCATTTTGTGATGACAGGTCACATTTAATTAAACAATAAATTGAGTTTGTTCACTGAACCACAAAGAATATGAAAAGTATGCAATAAAATAATAAATGGGGGATACATTTTTTTTATATGTTGGGTTGGTAGTTTTGCTTTAATGACAAAAGCATTTAAACAGGTGTTCAACTTTTCAGGAAATATAGCCCAGTTGCTGACCTTATGGAAGAAGTGCAGTATTCCAGTTAATGACAGGGCAAATGATTATCATGAAGGGAGTTTTAAGGCTGTGCATTCCGATTAACATGCCACGTTGTAAGTGTGATTTATTGGTCTTTTGGGTCAAGGAAAAAATGGTTTTCCTTTTTTTCTTTTTGATGTTGTGATACTGTGTGTGAACCCAATAACCATGAAGGTTTCTTACATCATCCCATACCTATAGTTAGTGCTATTACTATGGGAATCATGTACCGGATTAAAAATAGCATTGGTACTATGGTAACTCCATTAAGAAACCCATCCTCATTCCACATCGGTGCATATAGAACAGAATTTTGTGTACAGTCTAAATTGCATTTTCACAAGCGTCCCAAATGTGAATCAGGTTTTGTTTTCCTAGCTTTTTATTTTGATATCAATTCAAAACTGTTTCTTTGGTCGATGCCTAACAAATATTACTTAGTAATATGTCAAGATAATTACAGGTATTATTCCACAATAATCTAGAATGGTTTTTGTTCCTGGCATCAATGTTTGTGAACAGGTGCAATGCCCCTTAAGATATTATTACCTTATGGAGACATGAAGACAAAAAACAGACACAAAGGGACTGAACAGGTCTCCACTAGGTAATGTGTTAGGATGTCCCTACAAGGAATTATGTGTACAACGTCTATGGGGGTACATAGGGGAGATCAATACCAGGTCTCCAAATGGCTGCAGGGTTCCACATGGCTGCAAATTGGTGTGGCCTACATGATTATACCATACTAGAGAAAAGAACAGTTCTCTATGATTATACCCAAGGTATTTTGTTGTCGCAAAACCCATTAACAAAATACTAATGGCTCTTGTTGACTAAAGATTCTCTGACAGAGACCAGTATTTCATCTAATGGTGACAAGCAAAGCCAGTGGTATGCCTGTAAGGCTAAAAGGCTATTCCCAAGGGTGTTCCTGGAACCATTCACTATTGAATCCCAAATTGCCAATTGGCTGGGCAGGGGGGCATTTTGTAGAGCCAAGGACAACAAGGTGGCTATCAATCACTTAACTGACACTGATGGCCCATCCCAGTTTGGGTGCACACAAAAGATTGCAAATATCAATAAATCAGAAAATTACAAAAATCTCCTAAATACTTGTCATTTTTGGCAGTTTTATATGCTACTCCCTGTGCCCAGTTCCGGTCTCATTTTGCTAGAATAAGCCGTCGTCGCACAGCTGTGGTTTTCATTCCTCACCTTTTTCCGCTCTACTTTGCGAGGACCCAGAATGTAATACTGAAATATTCGTTGTCTGGCTTTTTAGTAGGATTCATGTTGCAGATGTTAAATATATAAGGGGGGGGGGGGGGGAGGAGGAATATTTGCGTTTGTAGCTAACAAACACAGGGCCGTTAATTGCATGTACATGATGATGTCATCATTACATTAATTAAAGATTTTAACCTTGTACACTAGAAATAATTTGTTGTGCAGAAAAGGTGCGGCAGTCCAATTTTGCTTTAACAATTTTACTCACAATTGCAACTTTTTCAAATTAAATATTTACTGTCATTTTCAAAATTAGGTAAAAATCTTATACTGAGTTTTATTATACATCCGAGTAAATTTTAACCCAAACCTCAAAATAAGCAATTTTCAGAACACTTAAATGTTTTATTTTATTGTCACACAAAATGTCCCATACAATATATATATTTTAAACACCACACAAAATATAAAATATACAAGCAAAAGAATGTTAGTCTATTAATATTTATATAAGTATTAAGAAATTTCAATGTCATTTGTTAAAAACTAACTTAAGATAATTTAGCTTTAAATGTTGTAAATACATTTATTGCAACGTTCATAGGGATTGATTCCCAATCGGTTGCATACACGAACACCAATTATTTGATATTACTGAAAATCCTAATTTTGGTAATGCTGCACAGGTATTGCAAGTGCTTGACTACTCGCAAGTACTCTAGTTGAAAAACTCGCTACTCGCCAGATCACGCAGGAAAAACTACATAAATCAGAAAAAAACTACATAAATCAGAATAGATACACTATGTGAAGCCACTTGTACAAGTAAACAATATCTTTTTTTGAATATCATGAAAGATTGATTATACAAAATAATTAATTGCATAACATTGACATCATTCAAATGAAAATACATTTGTACATAACCTGACCCTGTAAGAATGTTTATGTAAATGATTTAAACGATGGAAATTCAATATTAGATTTTGTCGGGTCGTAGACATAAAGACTTAATACTCTGTACGAGCATGGATACAAAAATTACAAACCTATAATACTACTTTAATTGTAATAATGTCTGTGCTTATATCGCACTATAGACCCCTACAAGTTAGTGTTTCAACGCGCTTTACAATTATTATCCCTGTTCACCAGGAACGAGACCATTTCTGGATTAGCCCATGTGGTCTCAACCTTCACAGGTACCCATTTATACCCCTGGGTGGAGAGAGGCAATTGTAGCAAAGTGTCTTGCCCAAGAACACATGCACCATGTTCCCTGTCGGGGTTTGAACCACCGTAACCATTGAACCACAGCGCTCCACATAAAAAGAGAAGTTAACTGATCTATATAATATACAAAACAATGAATATTTAGGTTTTAGATCAAATTTCGTACTTGTTCTGTATACTTATTCCATATCTACACACTTGTAGTACTGTTTATTAACAAATAAAAAACATAAGCCAATATTCCCCCTATATTTATCACAATCACCCACAAAACTTAACAAAAATAGTTACTAGAATTTTGTTACTAAGCATGCGATTCGAGTACGGTATAAGTGTAGCTTGGAAGTTTTTTTTCCATTTTAGTTCTCCAAAACTGAAGCCAATACCTTGACAAGTACCATGGCAATGAGGGAATATGATGCGACTAAGTTAAGGGCGCCATTAGGGGGAGTGTTTAAGTAGATGGTGCGATCGTTGACAGGCTGCACAGGGCGGTATGTGTTCACTAGGCTAATGTTGACTGGCGCGTCGCGTTCATTAGAGAACTGTCTACGGAAATCCATCAGCTGTCAATGGAAAAAAAAAACATGTAAAAAAAATAGGGGATCAGGATTATTATTTGATGTTTTTGACTGATGGTATCCAAGGGTAGAGGAGTTTAATTTGTTGAATCTCAATAAGGCGTCTAGCGACCTGGATAAGAATAACCTTTCTCTCTGGACTGGTTTTCAAATCACGAGTTTGCCAGATGCACCATTTAAGCCTCGGGCAATTTACAGTGATACCATTGTAACATCAAGTGTTTTTGCATCTGTCCCACCATATTTGGAAGGCTGGGTGTTATCAATAGATGTCTGACGTCCGACTTTTTTTTGTAATCCGACATCAAATGCGTTCATTGATGTGGATAGGGGAGCCTTGAATGAGGTTCATCTATGTAGATAGGTGAGACTTGAATGATATTAGGTGAAAAACTGAATATGCATGAAGAAATAATAACTTTGTGGTTTTGTTGTTGTTTTTGTGGTGTTTTTTTCCAACTTAGTGTCTGCATCCCGGGTTTGTTGAATAGAACTTTACATATATTTCTGCAGATGTTGGTAATAAGTGTGGGGTTTATTTGGATTACTAAAAGCCCCTCTTTCATTTTCAAAACTGAATATAAACTAAAGAAGAATCATCTTTAATTTGAAAAAATTGGGTTGTTTGGGTACCTGCGCTTCTGAAACCATAATAGGCGTGGTGAAGACATTCCATGTGACAATCTCATAGCAAGGGGGTGTGGTCAGGGAACCACTGTAGCGATAGAAGGAGGACAGGTCTTCAGGGAGGATGTTGTCAAAGACAAGAGGCGGTACGAGATACTCTTTGTCATCTGTAATGGATAATATGTCAGAAATTGAGTCTTGGAACAATCCAAACGCTCGCCAACGAACACTCACATTTTTCCTTTAGAAATATTGTTTGCATAGTTGAGTGGTATTTGTTACTTACTAACAAATTAACTAAAACAAACTAAATTAACTAAAACGAACTAAACTAACTAACACTAACTAACACTAACTAAAACTAACTAACAGAGGGACAGTGATTTCTAGAGCTGTTCACCCACAAATATTCAACAGACATGGCAATAAAATACAGTGTATGCTTAAGTATTGTGATCAATCAATCAATACATTCACTTGCCCCAGGTAGATTTGGCTAGTAGTTCTGGCCATGTTTTTGTTGGTTGTGTGGCAACCAGGGACAAGGCTAGATAATAAATTATATTTATTGGGTCCCTGTCATAAATAACACCAGTCATTGCTTTTGTTAGGTAGTTTCAGGTAGTAATGCTCAACTGTGATTCTATTTAGCTTTGAATTCACCACCTTTAAATATTTAGAAAAAGCAATCTTTCATAAATTAACATTTTCACATCTCTATAGCTGAGCCTGTTCATCAGTGTTTGTAACAATTTTTTTTAACTGAAACAAAAAACTTACGCTCAAACTGGATCATGGATACGAGGTCAAAAAGGGGTGCAAGAGCAGCGTTGTCTGCTGCTTGAACCTGTGCATAGAGATAGAAAAACATGAATCAACCAATGGCGTCACAGCACAGGCTAATACATGAATATTCACGATGAGCAATCATGAAATTGCCAGCCAATCAGTTCTTGAGCAATCTCTGCATTTAATGGTTACCAAGAAGCCTGGTTTCCAGACAAAAAGGTTTCTGATTTAACCAGTTCGCGCCAGATGACGTATATAAACGCAAACATTTCCCCAAATTCAAAACGGATGACGCATAAACACGCCAAGTTCAAGTTCGGAAATGTATGTCAGCAGCACGCAAGGCCGGAAATGCGTGGGTGTGCTTCCCGGCACTATCAGCCTGAACACGCTTCGGATCGAGTTTCGTTAAAAATAATCCCGCCCATCGGCTCGGCGTTGTTAAAATAATCCTTGCGCGAACTGGTTAAGTAGCTGCATTCATAAATGGAAAATGATGCAGTAAATTAAATCTGTACTTTACCTGGACAAAAATACTGGGTAATGTCACTGGCAATGGCATTTTATTTTCTTAGCAAATAATGTATAAATCCTAAATATTAAAAATTGATAATAATTCTATATAATGCGACAGTTTCTTCTATGGATAATTAAAACCACATTTTATGCCTGGAAGGGCGAAACACTAGGCTCAACAAAATACTACCCATGAACGTTGGCCATTAAACAAATTAGTCAGATCCCATTTTTGGTCATGTCTACTTTTTTGTTAGCAGTGTGTGTTTAACTACAGGTGCTATGCATGCAGTGTGACCACTCCATATTATTTATTTTTTTCGAGATAAGCTTGGGAAATTTGTCAATATTTGTTGAGTGTATGCAATTTATCCCACAAGCTTGTGCAAACTTAACTGCCGCCATTATATGCATGGTTCGCTCGGTCCCACTGGTACCGCGCACAGTATAATGCATGGATATCAGGTGAACTTGCAATGCTGTTATATGTACAACGTAGGTAATGCAAATACATCAACTGTGTCAATGGTCCATCAACCGCTATACCATAGACTCATTCGTAATAAGCCACAGCCAAGTATTACAAACATGGCCTACACTTGCACACAAGGTCTGACTGTAAGTATAGCGCCCCATCGCTAAATACAAATATAAATTTAAAATAAAAATCACACAATCGTAAAAAAATAAATAATAATAATTGAAAAGTTTTTTTTTTTTTTTTTCACTTTGTGATTTTTTTTTCTTCAAGATTTTCGGGTTTTTTCTCTCCAAGTTTTTTTAGATAGGTCTCAATTGTTTAAGATCTTGAAAAAAAGTGTGAAGCAGTGGCAACACTGTTATGTCCCTTGGGTGTTAAAAATGTCATCCCACATTACAGCAGTCAACCATTGTTATATCAACAATTTTGAGTTATGGGGCAAATTGTAAACGGTTTTGTAAATTAGAAGTAGGATATAGACCCCAATGCTATTGAAAAGAACACAAATTATTGACTTATGACAAAATGATGACCATTGACAAAATTATGTTTAGCTGGAAGTTTAACAAATCATACTGGAATTTTGCAAGATCTGATCAACACAAGTTTGTCAGTATATTTGATTTCACACCATCCTTGACTGTGTACTGAACCCCAAACTAGTTTTACGCCAAATTAAAGCGCGCTAAACCGCCTCATCAACAACTGAAACCATACAATAGAACTTGCTGAAAATATAATATTATGTCACAAGTAAATGCACAATGGTTGCAGTGGACCGCAAATCCTGTGTCTACTTGACAAAACAGTCAGGATATGGACAACAAAACGGACCCTACCTGGTAATTCTTTGGTTGTCCACATTATTATTTGGTCTACACGCAGGTCTTCCTTTCTCAGGCTGTCATCCACGAGTCTTGTGTATTTTTATTAACTTTTCGATGTATTTTTAACAAGGTTTTTGTGTCGTTTTTTTTGACGATTATTAATTGATGTAATGTGCTATCTAATCTAATAATACAATATCATTATGACCTGTACTGCGAGTAAGAATCCAGAATTGTCAACCATGGCAACAACGATTCTCGCTTCGGAATGCGAGCCCTGCGCATTTAAAGCCAAAACTTGTTTGTGGACATTTACAATACACTTCTCGTTGTGCTTGAGATTTTGAGGTCGATTTTAAGAATATAAAGCTAATATACCACTTTTGCCAAATTGGACCTTTTCACCCATTTTTGTTCACCTTTTCTTTTCACCCTTTTCACCCATTTTTGTTCACTCTCACAATCTTCCTCCAGGCACCTGACAACATTTAAGTTTTCAAGAATAGGGAATGGAAACAACTTACTTCTAGAAAGAATCCCAGAACCGTCAGGCCGTCCTCATAATCCAAAGCACTAAGGAAATCGGCATATTTCGTGTTGTAACAAACGATGTGCATCTGCATCGAAAAAGAAAAAATATACACTATATCGAGCGGTGGATCTACAAGGATTAAACATTCTGACCCCCCCCCCCCCCCCCCCAAGAAAAAATTGGGCTGCCATATATAGGATTATCATACAGACAATTTAGCACATGCGAGCTAATCCCCCCCCCCCCTTCCTGTGGGAAGTACAACCTACACATAGTATCGTTAAGTATTTTCTATTATTTATTCCACTTTGGTTCTTCTTTCTGTCGACATTCCTTTGACCCTGGGAATTACTTTCCTGTTTCTGTCTCATTGCCACAGCTGATTAAAATTGGTTCTTAATTTTGAAAACAATTTTTGTCACCCACCCACTGTGCACCAACTCATATGTGTTTATTCATCGCTAGAATAATATTAGTAATGTCTAAAACTAGATAAACATTTGCAATTGTTGGAATTATTTTTACAATTGCCCTACTCGCGTCATTGCTACCCAAACAGTTTGGAAAACGATTTCAACAACTACAAAAAAGGCAATTAAATTAGTACAGGAAAATGAATTATTCGCTTGTGATGCCTGATGAAAGGAACCTAATCTGCCAGAACAAATTTAGACACCACAAAATAATTCCCATGAAACCAAATTAAAGTTTCCGCTGAGTTTTCGCGGAAAAAAAAATTGGCCCATATTTAGCTATTGATTTTTTTTTTACAAATGTTCACGCTTCACAGCGAGTATCAATTATGTACGTACGAACCTTGATTCAGTCTTTTCATAAGGCGATTTCGGTTTGTTCGTATTGATTGTAAATGTCCCCCCCCCCCAAAAAAAAAAAAGTAATAAAAGTGTAGGGGTGGGGGGGGGGGGGGGGGGGGGGGGGGGGGGGTTGAAGTTAAACATGCATGAACAAGGCTACAATTTAAGGAACAATAATGAATTTACTAGTAGGTAGGGAAAGTTCTCGTGGAGTTTTGCACTTTTAAATAAGTTATCGACTGAAAAGAAAAATGGGCCCATATTTAGCTATTGAATTTTTGTTACAAATGTTCACGCTTCACAGAGAGTATCAATTATGTACGTACGAACCTTGATTCAGTCTTTTCATAAGGCGATTTCGGTTTGTTCGTATTGATTGTAAATGTCCCCCCCCCCCCCCCCCCAAAAAAAAAAAAAAAAAAAGTAATAAAAGTGTGGGGTGGGGGGTTAAACATGCATGAACAAGGCTACAATTTAAGGAACAAAATGAATTTACTGAGGAGCACAAGTTTGAAACTGATTTACCAGCTTCTGTCCTTAACTAAACCAGAGCCTAGCAGAAATACCCCCACCCCCCCCCCCCCCCCCCCTTATCATCAATCACATTACATAGCCCTAATCTAATCAAACCATTAACAGGTGTAAAAGGTCATTGCAGATGTAAGCCTTGCTGCAGCAACCAGCCATATTTGATTGATATTGGCAACCCTTGGGGTACAAAGTGACATATTGATCATAGGGAATTTAGGGCTGAACATTCTAACAGTGGACAGAATGTTTACTGTGTTCAGCAAAAAGACGAATTTGAGAAATCTTTATGAAATAAAGAAATTTAACTTTGGCAAGATTTAAACAAACTTGAATATAACAAAAATATTTTGCTGAGCAAATACATGTAGTTATAACGTGCTTAGCAGTTTATCACAAAAAAGTGGGGCTACACATTTTTTGGGGCAGGGCTACATGGGACAGAGACAGTATCTCAAAGTACATCTGAATTTTAAATAAGTCATCCCTGGGCTAAAGTCTTATTTCCTGGGGGTGTATTCCTAAAAAAACAAAATCTCGAAACCGTAGATAGGCAATGGAATCACAGTAGCTATAAGGGGAATATAATGGTAATATTACCTCCCCAGGATAAGCATCACCATTAACGGTGTGTTCAGATCCCTGGCTGTTCACGCTGCCCCAGTGGAAATGATACTGCACCGCTTTGAACGCGGTGTCCCCCAGGCCAGTACCACTCACTAGATAATCTCCTGTCAGGGCTACTTCAACTAAAACACACCAACCAAACAATATTATCAAAGTCAATAAACTGGTTTGTTTTTCTTACTGTAGTGGCAAAAATGAACCTCTAATCTGCTTGCCAATCAAGCAATACATATTAATGACAACTTGGATCAGGACTTTAGTCACAAGAAATATACACAAACAAAAAGTGGGTGGGGCTGGTTGTGGGTAAATCTGCATGATCAATTGCTCCACCCACCCCTCCCCATAATTAACAAACTTGTACCTAATTAGTTCACTTAGCTCACCCATGGAGGAATAAGAAGGCTTCTTATTTCTCCATGGCTCACCCATGATCATTTCCTTCCACAGAATCTAGATTTTGTGTCACATTTTCCTATTAATTGTTACTTGTCTATAAAATAATTAACGTTTCATCTTCAGAAGTAACATTCAATTTTAAGCTCAAAAGCAAAGAATCCTTCCAAAAATAAGAACCCTGCTTTTGAGAATACCTCCCCAATTTGTTTCATATAAGCCAGTCCTTAGCATAACTGGGTTAGGTCAGTCTATTACAGTGGCCTAGTTAATGGGGGAACTAACTTGTCAATGGTGGACAATAAAACCTTGTTGTGGTCAACATCCTATTCAATCCTGACAACTTTATAGAAAGTGTGTGACCTCACGAGTTCAATATACCCCATGAGTAAAAGATAAAGAGCCCGTGACCTGTCACCACAAAATGAGAGTAAAGTTGCACAATGTGATTCAGAGATATGGCCATCCAAAGTCAAAATATGAAGGGGTGGTCAATTTTGAGATTTTGCGTAATTTGGAAAGCACAAGTCCTCCTCTACATATTAATATTTTGGGGGTGAGATCAGATGATCGAAAACCTCTTAAATTACACGATTTTGTGTAGTTAGTGTTTGGATTAAAGTCCATTAGTGGTCTAATTAACACGGTAATTAAATATGCCAATCAGGTCCTCGTAAGTATCCCACGTTTTCTAAATTTTGATATTTTGTTGTTTATACAATAGTTTGTATGTGTGGAAAATTTCAACAAGAAATAATGATTAGAACATAGCCGTTGCTATGCTCAACCGACCCTTACTTGTCCCGTTTTGTAATCTTTTGCGTGTTTTTGTTTAGGATGTTTAAAGTAAGTTTTCTCACAAACACGTTTTGTGAAACCCATGACTTTCTAGAGCGCTGTAAAAAGTATTTATATCAAAATCCCCAAGTGTTATGTATCATTGAAAAAGCTCTCTTTCTGAAAAATTTGAAAATACCAATATCTCAATTTTCAATATTTCCGACTTTACTCTCTTTTTGTGATGACAGGTCACTTAGCAGTGACATGCATGCGAGTAATTTTTTAGTACCAATGGAAAAAAACACTAGATAATTATTTTCCTTTTGTTCACAAAAAGTGAATAGAAAAGGAGGAAAATCTAAACAACAAAACAGAGAAAATCAGCTTAAAATAGTACATTTGTGACCTGTCACCACAAAATGAGAGTAAAGTCAGAAATATCGAAAATTGAGATATTGGTATTTTCAAATTCTTGAGAAAGAGAGCTTTTCAATGGTATACACTTGGGGGTTTTGCGAGAAATACTTTTTACAGCGCTCTAAATAGTCATGGGTTTCACAAAACATGTTTGTGAGATAACTTACTTTAAACATCTTAAACAAAAACACGCAAACGATTACAAAACAGGACAAGTAAGATTCGGTTTAGTATAGCAACGGCTACGTTCTAATCATTATTTCTTCTTGAAATTTACCACACATACAAACTATTGTATAAACAACAAAATATTAAAATTTCGAAAACGTGGGATACTTACGAGGACCAGATTTGCATATTTAATTACCGTGTTAATTATACCACTAATGGACTTTAATCCAAACACTAACTACAAAAAATCGCGTAATTTAAGAGGATTTCGATCATCTGATCTCACCCAAAAAATGGGAATATGTAAAGGAGGACTTGGGCTTTCCAAATTACACAAAATCTTAAAATTGACCACCCCTTCATATTTTGACTTTGGATGGCCATATCTCTGAATCACATTGTGCGACTTTACTCTAATTTTGTGGTGACAGGTCACATTTGCAGTACGATCAGGGATGATTTTGTTCCAAGTTTCAATTCAGAATAATATAAATGTGACCTGGCACTACGAAATGGGTGGAAAGTCATAAAATAACAAAATTTATACATTTCTAGAAAGAGGAAGTCCTAAGCTTTCAAATGATGTATTGTGTGTTGTTGTAGCTTATTCCTAGGCGCCGCTATACTCTTTTGAAGTTGTTGAAGGTATGCTCCAAAGTCCGTGAACCGTGCAAACTATACTATCAATCAGTGCAATTCAGCCACCAAACAACACACTTTAGAGTTTTAATTGAGGTATAAAATTTTGGGATATGATAAAGAAGTTGTTTTTGTATGTAAAAACATTAACAACTCGAAACCGACCTCCCACTTGAAAAATGGACGTTTCGGCCTATAAAATGAGATATACAATTTTGGGATGTGATAAAGAAGTTTTGTTTTTTTATGTCAAAACATTAACAACTTGAAACCGACTTCCCACTTGAAAAAAAAAATTGTTTTGGACATGTGCGACTTTCCACTCATTTCGTGGTGCCAGGTCACAAATGGACGAACTGAGGTCAAAGTTCAATGCAATTTAAGTTCAATTTGTGTACCAAAAAAGCAAACAATAAATTACATAGAAAAAAGAGAGAGAAGAAATTGTACAAACAAAGAATGATCATGCCGGAATCGACCCTAAAAACCTCACTGTTAGTGTTAGGTGCGACAGCCACACGTTTTATATGGCTACATAATATTCTTAGGGAGTAAATCGAGTTAGTCACAAGTCAATCACAGGTCATTTTGTCTTTAGTTAACTCACGAGCTATTTAAATAAACTTTGCAACAGAATTTCATTGTTATTGGCCCTGTGGATGCTACTGAGCAGACTTGTATGTGAAGTGACTTTGGTATGATGACTCATTGAAACTTTTTGTAATAATGAAAATAAATGTACAACTGCTGCAAACTGCTTACCAAGACCTCAAATATACTAAGTACAAAATAGTAAGTCCATAAGTCCATGGATCCATTTTTTAAGTCCTGTTACATCAAACATAAGATTTCTTCGAAATACAGACACATTCTTTGAAGCCTTCTAATCTCAAAGAGTAATTACAGAAAGCAAAGTATATACTGCAAAACAAATTTGAACAAGTTTGAAGTCAATTTCATGGTAAATGACACAGGTCAGGTGTAAACTGGGACACAACAAAATTGATCACTTCCACACCCCTTATAATGGACTGACCCAAAAAGCCAATAATTAGCTATTTTATTGGAATCGACCTGATTCTAAGTTCTAACAAAACCTTACAAATATTGCACTTGTTTGTGTGTACTTTCCAAAACTTGGTAAACTATTGACCAAGGCTTTATCGTCCTGATTCAATCAAAATCCTAAGAATTCAGTTTGTTGAATTTTGTCAAAGACTAGTATTTAATAGTAGGGCGACAACAAAAAAATGACTTACTTGAGTGGCCGTTGTTGGATATGTTCATTGTTGCACCGATTGGTTTGTCATTCTCATCGAAACCAACAAAAGTAAATTCGCCCAAATCTTTCTCCACCACTCTACCCGTTAAAATGTTGATCGGCGACTGTTTCATGCCCCCGCATAAAGGGTAAGTAGCCGTCCAATTATTAGGACCTTGAAAGTAAAGCAAGATATGCAAAAACAGATAATAATTAGCTGGATGTGAACCTTCAACCTACACCACACCACACCTATGCTCTACCCACCGAGCCAACCAACCAATCCTTCTTGTGAACAAAAATTACCATCATGAACTGTATGGCGAGCAAGTTAATGGAACAGTATGTCTTCGATGGAATAGGTAAGAAACTGGTCTGAAAATATACTTTTATTGTGGAACTCAGTCGAGTTGGATGTAAATGTAAAGGTTACTTGAGACTAGTACAACTACAAGTGATATAGTGATTCCAAAATCGGATGTTCTGCTGAAATATCCCAATTGGTTAAAATGCGCTCATGAACCTAGTTACAGTTCTAAAAGTAGCCTTTCCTACCCCCCCCCCCCCCCCCCCCCCCCACAAAAAAATGGAAAAAAACAAATGGAAAAAAAAAATCTATTCTCACTCACCGTATGCACCATCCAAGTAATTCCAGCCGGCTGAAAAAAAATAAAGAGCGCAAAAAAAGAAATTATTTATAAAGTAAAAATTGTAACAGTTGATAAAAACATAGACATGGAGGTGTTTTTTTCCTCTAGTCTATGATTAAATCAGGGGGAATGATTAGGCCTAATTGGTAATTAAACACGATGATATTTGTTACCCATTAATTAAACACGGCGACATCTTTTATGGAAACATTTCCTCTAGGCTTTAACCTAGGCCTATTGAGAATTCTTTAAAAATTCTTTGTTAATTTGCATACTTACAAGCCTGTACACTTGACATTAACGCAGCTAGTACCACGCATAATGCGACACACATACGAGATGCTGATCTGGTATCCATGGTTTTATTTTCTGTTAAAAATCAAAAACAGTTTAGGGAAAAAATCTTCACAAATTTTGTCGGCCCGAAATGATTCCAATGTACGAAACGCTTAATATCTCTGTCAACAAGACATAACAATTTGACTGGAGCCTCGAGGTGAAAAGCCTACGGCGCTCTACGATCTTTGGTGAAAATCGACATCGGACTTATATATGCACGCACACTCACCTATATGCAAATTACCTACCACGTGGTCGTCTAGGCACTAGCTAGCTAGACGTACATGTACATGTACATCACGTACGACCACGCCAATAGGCTAATTTATATAGCGGAGGCGGGGCTTAACGAAGCCCAGCCCCTTTAATCCCGATATTATATGCAGAAAGCGCGCGTAGCATAGCCGCCGATGCGGGCGCTGTCTAACGTACTCATTAAAGAAACACGGGCCAATTTCATAAAACATGTAAGCACAAAAATGTGCTTAGCACAAACAAGTCTTGCTCAGTAAAAACAGGTTATCGGCCAAAACTCCAGAGCTTTCCATTCAAAGCAAAAAACAGCTGAATACCAGTCACAAACAATACAAATCAACGGAAATGTTGGTTTGTAACCCTGTTTTTTCCAAGGAAGAATTTTCATGCTAAGCAAATTTTGGTGCTTACACGTTTTATGAAATTGGCCCCTCAGAAGGCCGCCCTAGTCGCGTCGTACTATACTGCTCACAAACTAGATTTGACGTCACGCATGCGTGAAGTTGAATCAAAAATCGAAGAAAGGAACTTGTTCAGCATTATAACTAGGCATAGCGGGGAATTCACGCAGTAAACTCCCCATTCAGCGTTTGCGCTGATGACCGGCGATGTATATCTCCCTTTGCCCGGCCTTGCCTGAATACCTAAAGTGCTACTTCACACAAAACAAAAATCCGTGCTTGTGTGTAGTATTATGTAGCTGTTTGCAGTTTGCAAAGACCCACTGTGTGGCCAAGGCTAACCTTGGCCACACACTGGGTCTAGCTCTTATTTCTCCATGGTCTTGCCTTGACCATGGAGAAATAAAACACATCTCCATGCCTTGACCATGGGTCTTTGCAAACTGCAAATAGGCTAGAGCCCGCTTGACTAATCTGCCGTTAGCGGGCGCACTGTCGAATACATGTACATGTGTCTTTCTTTGGCAAAGATTATAACATATACGCCAGCCGGAGGTGTAGATTTTTTTCCTAGGATGGTTAGGGGTAATTATCATAAATGGGCGTCTTTCAGATAATTCAGTATTTTAACAGTGACACTAATATTTGCATGTTCACAGTCAACTCATTTTAGGTAGTACAGTAGCACGTTTAAAAAACAAACGGTTTCTGTCTCGTAGCAGCTTTTAATAGATTAATGGGTAAGGGTTACATATAGTGGTCTGGGGTTCGATTCTCGTCATTGCTCATTTTTCATTGACTATTTCTGAGTTTAATTTAGGGGAAAGCAAGGCTCCGAGAACCTACAGGTGTCTTCTGCTCATCATGATCACTGCCGGGGCGTATCTAGTGCTATTTATAGTGGATACACCCAGTTATGATAATTGACCGTAACCTGTTCCTTGCTCTATGAACCAACCCACCTAGACAAACAACATTTCACGGCATCGTCATCACATCGTCATTAACAAAAAATAAAGTCTTAAACAATTTGTTTGGGTGATTTGAGACGGGCGTGTGACAGAGTCAGGATTGACTATAAACTATTAACGTCAGTTTGATGAGTGGGATACAAAATACAAGTGGAGATGAATGAACTTATCACCTCTGTGACTTGCATAACTTCCAAACAAAACCCTGCGTCATTCCGTTATTCTCCTTTCGACACTTTTCTGACAAATCAACCTTGAAAACATTCACAAGGTTGTTTTTGATTGGATGGTCTTGCAGGAATATCCGCCCTGGGTCACCAATCAGAACTGTTGTACCCAAATCAGCCAGATGCCTCAGCCAATCAGTGACTGTGTCTGTGAAGTCCCTGTCATAGAACATATCCCCAAGGAGCACGACATCCCATTGGTCAGTTGATTGGCCAATCAAATTCCTGGAAGTGGTTGCCACAGTGACATCATTCAGTTCAGCATTGAGTTTGATGGCCTGTATTGCAACTGAGCAATGAGTAAATGAATAAATAATGAATAAATAATATATTCATGAAGCTATTTGATGATGAGTAAATGAATAAATGAATAAATAAATAAATAAATCATGTATTTATAAAGTTATTTAGATGTTAATGACCAGCCAATCAGATTTTGTAAAGTTGTTGACATTTTAGTTGAAACTTTTGATGGCTGTATTGATGCTTGACAAATGAATAATAAAAAATGAATAATTTACATAATATTTATTATGACAATGCAGTTGGATCTCATGGGGCTAGACTGAATTCCAGTCCTTCATCATCGATACTGGGAGTAGAAATCATATCGCAAGGTAACAAAATACTATCTACTGTCCTGCACGGAGTCTATACCTCTGTCAATGTCGTTGGCAAGAACAGATCTGGCCCCGCCCACAGATGCTGCGATGGCACTCGCCCCACACCCGCTTCCGACATCTACTACATCCTTAGTGGAGACAAGACTTGGGTAGTCCAATAGATATCTGCAAATAGAATAGGAAAAAGGTGTCTTGGTCAATTTATATAGAGTCTTGGAATGTATACTGGATTAAGCCTTTCAATTCCAAGACCGCCTCCTCCCCCCTACCAAAACAAAAATGTATATTGTTTAAATTCAATTTCCATTAAAACAAATCTACTGATTTGGCAAAATTGTTCCAGTAGTTTCAAATAGTTTTCATTTAGCTATTTCTCAAAAATTCCAAAGAAATTAAATAAAAAGACAGTTCTCAAATGTACACCCCTTCCCCTCCCCCACAACACACAAAAAAAGTCTAAATGCAGAATTGCTCGTCAATATCAATGCATTTCTTGAACTACTAAATTCCCCCCCCCCCCCCTATTTTACTTGAAGATTCTGCAAGGTTTTGCAAACTCATTCAAGCACCTTGTCAGTGCCTGCCCTCCTGGCCAATAGAATGCCCAGAATGGATCATCAATCCCATGATGCTCTAGGATATCGGAGCTGTGATGGGCGGGTGCATCCCACAGCTGACAGGCAGGCGTCATCAAACGCAGTGCAATCTCAGGGGTCAAGTGACCTCGGTCGACCTCTGTGTTGTCCAAGATAAACTGCTTAATGACGTCATATTCATTATTTCTTATCAGCCCATTTTTGGACTGGTTTCCATGGCAATAGTTTTTCCGTCCACCACATTTGCTACTGACCATCCTCCGACTCCGTGTGACAAGAGCGAAGGCAAGAGGATGCAGTTGCCATGACAACTGCTTGAACATTTGAACGGTTGTAAAGTCGCTCTTGACTTGGGGTTGCAGAACAGGTCAACTTCAATCTGTGGTATTTAGCCCACCTGCCAACAAATGTTTCTTAAAATTGAAAAAAATAATTCAGTCATGCCATTCTTGCCCTTTATACTACATATCGCCCTCTATGTTGAAACCCGGACCAGGAAATTGTCCACCACCGATATCGAGCACTTCCGGCCGGGCCGGGTACTGAACTTTAAGACAATACCATTATTCGTATAGGGAAATAATTTATGACTGAAATATATATCATGTTGCGCTGAAACTATCAACTGCTGATACAAAGACACAGAATTATTTAATATAAATATAGAAAGCATAAAATAGTTGGAAAGCAATGATAAATTAACGTTAATTGGTTTGAACAAATAAACTTGAAGCTGAAGTTGAACGTGACACCCCTAAATAATAAGTTGACTTAGGCTATCTCCGTGGAAGCAAAGTTTCTAATTGGGGAATGTTGGGTTGGAAAAAAACCCTGGAAAATCTGTCGTAGTTTTATAAATATGCAAACCAGTTAATTTGTATTACTTTAGTGCTGACTTTTGGAACTTGGAAGACACTTTCCTGTGTCTGTTTACGAGCAGATATGGACAAGAATGAGTACGTCAAGCGGTGGTTGTGGCACGCTTTTAACGGATTGGACAGCGAAGGGACAGTCGATCCGCAACAACTTAAGGTAGGGGAAAGAAATGGGCGGGGCAATGAGAGGGGGAGGGGGGCGAGAACGACTTGCCTAAAATACTGATCTGTGAAAGAATGTTGCGTCCTGACGCCCCTTTTTTCATCAGCAGGCCATTCATTTTATTCCTCCATTGTCATTCATTGCAAACTTTAAAACTTTAATTCTTAAAAATGCACTTAACACTAACAAAACTCAAAAGTTACATTTACAACGTTTTTTTTTGTTTTTTTAACATAAACCCAAGAAGTGGTGGCATTATTTTTTTCAAAACTTGTGTACTTCCAGAACTGTGAGGTATTATAATATAAACCTTGCAGCAAGCGAAGTGAAACAATTTCTACCATGATACTTTGATAGTCACACGAAAATACTGGGCCCCTAGCCCAGGTTGGACGACGTCTTCATTGCACTACGACTAACGTAGGGAGGTTAGGGAGTCCACCTGGGCTACTGGGCCCCATAATTTTGTCGCACAAGAGTTATTTAACACAAGCGGATTTGGCACTGCTGGAATATAAATTGTTTCACTTTGCTTTCGGTAAGGTTTATATAAACCTTAAGAGTTCTAGAAGTAAAAAAAGGGTTAAATTTTCAATTTAGATTCCAGAAAATGTAATGTTTATATTATAAAACCTGTTTGGAGTGTAACGTTTGACCTGTGTTTTAACGATATATTTGTATGCAACATATTTTAAGAAACAGCTATGCGTTCTGTAATTTGTTGCATGTCAATAAAATGTGTTTTTGTTAAATTTGTATGGTCAAAATATAAAAAACAATTATCAAAACTTAACATCCAACAAGTTTTTTAAATTAATTTCCCTCAAAAAAAATCAAAACCATGTCCTCTGGTCAGGTATAACGGCCCAAAACTCACACTTTTAGAACCCATATTTTATGGACTGACCTAATTACAAGGTTGTATTCCTGTTTTAAATTAGAGATATTGTATGGATGGTTCCTCTTTAGATTCAATAAATATTTATTTGTAAAACTTTAGAGTCCATGTGGCATGGAGCCACAAATCACAGGAAATAGTACAAATTGGTTGTGCTGAAAGCACATACTTAAAAGGAACATCTGGGCTATATTCCAGTGATTTCTGCTTATTTGCATAAAGTTTGTTATCAATATAGTAAATGAAGTAAATGTACATGTGGGTACAGTGGGTAGGTACTCACCGCGTTAGGGGGACAGGCTCTTTTGTTTGGAAAGATAGATCGAGTAGTGGGGACATTTTCGAGTCCCATAGCGCGTTGGGTGTTCAGTAAAGGTAGAACAAGGTAAAATCGGGTTAGGGTATAATGAAAGAAAATGAAGAAGAGGACAAATTAGGGTGATCCTGAAAATTTTAGAATTTTAGAGTGTTCTGAGTTTGAGATTAGAGAGATTTCAGTTTACACACAAACCCTATGGGTTGTCCCCATAACGCTATGTACCAAAAAAATGGCTGTACACATGAGTGTGCAGTCTAGAAAAAACTCAACATGTGCTTCTTTCCTGTTGAAGTCAAGTTGCTAAATTCACTGGGGAATCTGTTGATAAATATAAGTCACTCGCTGCTTCCTGTTCATTTCCTGTAAAATCTTTTCCCCTCCACGTCATTGTTGAAATGACAACAGATTTTAATGCAAGCTAAGAGACTCCTGATAAAAAAATATTTGAGGCAACAAATTTGTGCACAAGTGTAGTTTTTACTCGTAATTATCCAAAATATCTGTAGAAACACATTGAGTTGATTTGCATCCATGGCAAATTAAAAGAAATTTCTATTTTTTTGCTGATAAAAGTTCCTAGATTACTATACAACATTTTGTTTTTGCTCTACATAAAAACAAATTATGCAAAGCAGTTTGCTGTACAAAATATATTTGCATGAAGTTAAAGTTGACCTAAAGAGATTCTGTCATTTCTATTGGTCAAAAGCTTGTCACATGACATGTTTAAATTTATCAAATAATGCAGTCCAATTCAAAACAAAAACATTGTCAAATTTGTTATATTGAGCACTAACAAGTAAATGTACATTTATTAAATAATTATTTAAAACAATGCACTTTATTAGGTTAGGTACACAATTTGGCTGGACGCACCTATTTTTTGTGCACGCAGAAAATATGCCTTATTTGCAACTATTTGGGTATAGCCCTAATTTCACCCTTTGAAAATTTATAAGCTTGTTTGCATTTTCCACAGTTTACACTTATTATGTACAATGCAAGTTATAAATTAATTTTTAAAATACTTCCTCTTTCTAATTTGGTAAAAATACTTTACAATTTTGTTCCACTGCTTGCACAATGCATGCACTTGTTCATGGCCATATTGTGCAAGGTCATGACACAAAACGATTGTGCAAAACCACGCCGCACAAAAGAAAGTTTCGCAAAGAATGTACAATTCGGAACAAAAGGAAATTCTTCAGATTTATTTCCACTGTGACAGTGTACGTGTATGGACGTGAATATGTGACACAGCTGAACAGTAACACGCCACTAGCCAACACCCCAATATTATGGGGAAGTTTTCCTATTGTCAGTTAGGGGAATTAGGTCATAATTATTTTGTGTCTACAAATGAAAGTGAAATTACACGCAATTAAAAGAATGGAGAGTTGTTATTAATTACAATAATTATTTTGTTGAGTCTGTATGAATGTTTTTTCAACCACTTTCAAAGGTAAACAAAAGTAATATTTACAAGTTTAAGATTATACATAGCTTTGATTGTTTTAAGATTAAGAATTTGAGAGTTGACAAAACTATATGTAAGGGCGCACAAATTCCCCCCCCCCCCTAAAAAAAAGAAAAAAAGAGATTTAAAGGCTGTTTCTATGAGGGCCAATAACCAAGTTAAAAGCACTGCTAGAATATCTTCCATTGTTTTTTTTACCATCCATTTTATTTTGCTCCGGCCGGGCAACTGTTGGCTTGGGACAGACTTTTTTTTCAATTGCAAATCAAAACTGTTATTGTAAAGTAAAGAAATAATTAGTAATTTTTTTTCTTATTACTTTTTCTTTATATTTCTCAGGTGCTGACGGCCCATGTCGGTGCCTCGCTGGGTTCGGAAAACAAGGGCAACATCGCCCACAAAGTCACGGAGAAGTACCGCTGTGAGAGCACCCTGGCCGTCTGTTTCAGCAACTATCTGGAGTTCCTGGACGAACAAGGGTTCTTGAACAACGACAAAGTGGACCTCAAGAAACTGGAAGAAACGCTGTGGATGCTCTGTCTGAAGGACTACCAGCTTCGTGATCACAGAATGGTGGCTGATCCCGAACTCCGAAAGCTCTGGCAGATTTTCAACTTTCTGGCTGAGCCGGACAGCTTACCCATATCCATTGACAGGGAAGAGATGGTCCTGTTGACCGAGAAGCTAGTCCTCGCCATGGGCATGAAGTGGGACTTGGCCCATTTCGATCATGTCACCAAGAACTTACACATGTTTACCTTCACCAAGATGATGGTGTGTTTTGAGTCGGCATTCTCCAAGGATATGGATCAGCAGTGCATCACGGAGGCCGTCTTGGAAGTTTATGATGAGATTATTGAAGAAGTCGAAAAGAAGGTTGGTCTGATCTTAGATGTGGGATTATACAATTGATGATTTTCTCGGATACGGTTATATTGGATGAGTCAGTTGATTTTAATTTTTAAGTCAATTAGGCCAAGTAAAAACAAAATTAGTTTCTCATCCAGATTTGTTTTAAGAAGATTTTTTATTTATTTTTTTGGGGGGGGGATGGGGCTCGATATATTTGTATAGACTCATAGAATTATATAGTGTCATGTCATATGATGATAATCAGACTCCATTCCTGTATACTATGTTTTGAACGACTTGTGAAAATAACTCTGATTTCCTTCATTTTGTTTGTTTTTAATTTGTTTTTAGTTTGTTTTTAAAATGGGATTTTGTTTGGGATACGACAGCAACACATAGCATGTAAGAACGAGAAACTAATTAGTTTTGTATTGGCCTCATGCTGACAGAAAAAAGTTTGTATAACATACAGGCCCTTGAACTTCAAACAGAGAGCTTGGTACATGTACATGTAAATAACTTGGTTGAGCACCCATACTGTAATCTGAAGGACACAGGTTCAAATCCCCCAGCAGTTAATGTTAAAAGCACCTCATAAGTTTCCACTGTGGTGTATTTTATACCTACCAACAAGCATGAGCAATGTGACATGTTTATTCCTGGTGTTTTTAACTGGTAGGAAATCTGGACCTGAATGATTTGTGCACACATGTTGTACCCGCATGTCTGAGTCAATTAGTTACATGTGGACAATTTACACCATATAAAACTGATACTTCCTTGTTCTGAATAGAAAAAGCCTGTCATTCAAACCATGGAGGAATCCTCCATGTTCAAACCATATTTGTTTTGGCTGGCAAGGCATACCATACATGTACATGTTTCTTCCTGTATTAGGCTACACAATAGATCTGCTGCCAATTATATGGCGTTTGAAAAAAGGTTTACAGACAATTTTGTTGGCACTTTTGTGTGCACATCATGTAGGTGTCTTTGTGTAGTCAAGTTTAAGGGTAGTAATTAGTGTTATATGTGTTGTTTCCTCAAAACAATTTTGGTCAGCGCCATTAAAATAGGGTAGGGTAACCTGAACAGAAATTTAAATATAAAAAAAATGAGGCATAACCATTACCCAGTGGAGCGCTGGGTCAAATATAGAAAGTATTTTGAGGAAAATGCAGTAAAATGTCTTGCCCAAGAACACAAGCGCCATGTTTCCCACAAAGATTGCCTCTCTCCGCCCGGGAGTATAAATTGGTATCTAATATAAAAGATGTACCAGAATGCACTGATCTTGAGCTACACTGCAAAAACTAATCTCATGGCCTAACGAACACGAGTATGTTTGAAGACCCTCATTCTTATCATTGGTAGTTGACATGTGTAGCTCTTTGACCCAAAATCCACAAAGCCTGGAACGGTCTGAGAAATTTCCATTTTTTAATTTTTTTATTTTGCGTCTCTCAAAAAAAGGGCTTTCTGTACAAGAAGGGACACGTGATGAAGAGTTGGAAAGAACGTTGGTTTATCCTGAAGCCTGGCTTTCTTTCCTACTACACAAGTCGCAAGGAGAAAGATAAGAAAGGTGACATCCACATTAGGGCGAGTTGGAGAGCTGAGGTAAGCCTGCATTTAAATTAACATGGCTAGGGCTAAACAGTATCATGTGTTACTATAGGAAGTGAATATAGCCACTTCCATAGACATAGCCAAATGAATTCAAACAGAGCCTTATCTTCTTTTTGAGAGGTGTTTAAAAAACCTTAACTTTGTTGGCAGCTTTGGCTGGTGACGATTTCAGACCCTTAACCAAATCTTGCTCAATATGGGTTCATTTTATGGTTCAATCACATTTATTTATTTTATAGTATAAAGCCAAAAGTATTGTCTTTCCATTTGGCTTAGACATCAAATGCCATTCAAATTGATGATTTCGGATTTTTAGATCATCGACGACCAGAAAAACTACAAAAACTGCTTTGCGATTTGGACGGATGACAAAAGTGACAAGGATAAGACGAGATATGAACTCAGTGCATCGGACCCACGTACCCGGCAAGCTTGGATGATAGGTACAAAAAGAAACCTTATGGGGATACAGAACAATTATGTGACCTGTTCCCACGAAACCTGGACAAAGTCGCACAGGTTAATTTAGAGTAAACAGCGTGCAAAGTCATTTCGGGGTGGAATTGTCCATAGAATTAAATTGACCTTGTGGAGTGGGCTGATGTGTGTACATGTACATTGCATTCACCGTGTGTGTTGAGTTTTCTTCCTGTGAACACAAAGCTGGTTTTCTCGTAATAAAAGTTTTATGGGTCGGGCAAAGCTGGTGTCTGAATCCCTTCTCGTGGAATTATATGAAGGGATAAACTATACAAATTATATATCATTGGAAAGCTTATTAACTATAGAATTTTAAAATACCCAAAACTTTGCTACTTTGTCCGGGTTTCTTGGGAACAGGTCACTAACGTAATAAATGTGCTGGCTAGTTTTAAACATGTATGTTTAATGCTTACCAAGCACATAGTAACTGTCTCAGGTATTTATGAATGCTACTTTATACCCAGCAAAATAGTGTTACTGTGCCCTAATTTAACCAAAATATAGCTTTTTGGGGGCACAATTTATTAAGACTGATAAAATATTTGAAGATTTGATTGCAAGACACCAATTTGTTTGTTTTGTATTGCGTTTGACAGCGTTGAGAGGCATCATCACAAGGGAACAGACGAAGGGAACAGGACAGTACGGCAAACTACTTGAGAGGCGTGAACGGCGGAGAAAAGAACGTGAGGAAGAGGCAGAACAGAAAAGACTGATGGAAGACGAGAAGAGGAAGAGGGAGGCGGAGCTCAGAGAAGAAAAGAGGGTGGGTCTTATTATACAAGATGAAGGAAAACACTAAATACTGTAATACTTTATTAAGTTTGTTAAAGTTTCCTTTTCTGATTATCTTGACGTTAAGATACAAGAGAGGGCTCGGGAGAAAGCCGAGAAGGATCTGGCCAAGACTCGGGCCAGTGAGGGAGAAGAACGCAAACGAAGACGGGAAGAAGAGGAGGCAAGACAGAGAGCTGAGGCAGAGCGAGAGAAGGCAAACCAGGTAAGGTCTCGTCTAAAGCTGGCCTTAGGTTGGCCTAAGATTAGTGTGCGCCGCGACGGAACCGTCAGCGTCTAGCATAAAAGTCATCTTCAGCACAAAAACTGAGAAAATAATTGAGATGATGAGCAGTGGAATGCAAGAATTGGTGTCACTCTCTGCAATTTGATGATGAAATCATGAATCGCTCTTGAATTTTATATGTCGCTGGAGCATACTGCATTCACCATTTCATGTATGTCGTCCGTGTAAGCAATCAGTTAGGAGGCTATAACTTGCGAAGGACTTGACATATTATTTTTAAACTTAGTACGTGGCTTGGCCTTGGTGTCCTCTAGAACCCTATCGAGGTTACGGTTGGAATGGTTTGGAGACAATAACTTGAAAAGGACTTGACATATTAACTGTAAACTTAAGCCAATCCGTTTGTCCTCTAAAGGGCTAATTTTGAACGTTATTGGTTAAAGGCCATGGCCATTATGTTCAAAAGAATAGAAAAGTTTGTTCACCATTAGAAGGACATATCAGCTTCAAACTTGGTATGTGGGTTGGCCCCTCGGTAGGTCACATGTATCAATACAGTACAAAACAAAACGGGGCACTGATACACTGAACAAAAATCTAAACGCCCAAACAAATATAAACGCCCAAAAAATGGTTATTTGTCTTGATTTGTAAACAACATTTGTGTTCATCTCTGCCAGTGAGGAATTGCTCAGTGATGCAGCGACTCCACCCACAACACAGATGTGGGTGGAATCACTGCATCACTGAACAATTCCTCACTTAGCAATTCCTTACTGGCAGAGACGGACACAAATGTTGTTTACAAATCAAGACAAATAATTATTTTTGTGGCGTTTATATTTTCGTGGGCGTTTATATTTTTGTTCAGTGTAGATCGCAGTAAACTTGATATTCAAAGGGTGATGCCATATGGGGATAGGTATGAAGTAGCCCAGCATTTATAATTTGTGACCCGCTCTACATAAATGAGTCTGATGTAGCAAAAAAAAAATTCGGAGTTATTTATAGGGCTTGAAAGAGCATCTGATAAGCTTCAATTTGATGTATGTCGGAGCGCTATAGAGTACTGCATTAATTTTTTATGATTTGTTGAAATAATATATTTTTCAAGTGTGAAACAGCCACTTTTAAGAAAAAATTAACGTATCCCAACGATCAAAATAACTGAACTTGAAACAAAACAGTCAACAAAATCCTGTATTAAAACACTTTAAGATTCAAAATTAAGTTTTATTTCGTTTTTTTCTGAAAATATGGATACAAACGAAGCAGAATACACAGCAAAAAAAACACACAAAAAATTCAATCGCCCTGTACGTGTCAACGGTAATTGCGACATCCGACTCATTTATGTAGAGCGGGTCACATTTTATAATTGTCATTTATAATTTTATAATTATCATTTATAATTTTATAATTATCATTTATACTTTTGTAATTATCATTTATAATTTTATAATTATCATTTATAATTTTAAAATTGTTTTGGTAAACACATTTTTTCTTGTTTCCCCCTTGTTGCTCCTAGGCCTTGTTTGAGTCAGAGGGAAAACTGAAAGCTGAGGAGGAACTCCGACGCAAGAAGGAGGAAGAAGAGAGACTCAGAAGAGAGCAAGATGAGGCTGAGAGGGAACAAATCGCTAGAGAACGAGATGAAACCAGAAAGGTAAAGGTGGCCACAGTGCCGAGATTGGATATCTACTGATACAAAATGATTTAGGGGAAGTGATGCAGATTTAGGTTACAAAAGTAACTTAAGCTGTAGCGTTCACAAGACAGTTACAGTGATTCGGAAGACCGTTGCAGTGATTCACAAGACAGTTGCAGTGATTCACAAGATCGTTGCAGTGCGCATGAACCAGCAATCACAGCTGCACCAAGTTGACCTGTGAGTGACGACTATTCCAAGCAAATTGTTAACATCACCATGCCTTTAAAATCTCATCTTGCTCGATGTCGATAGGCTCTTAAAGAAGCAAGCGAACGAGCAGACATGGAAGCTGGCCTGAAAGAGGCAGAACAGAGACGCCTGGCTGAGCTAGAAGAAACTCTGAGACGTCTTACGATGTCACTGGATGAAGAGAAACGGTTGAGGCTGGAGCAAGATCAAGCTAGGGAACTCCAGCAGAGGTCAGTTAATTAGAGTTGTGATTGAGACCAGCATAAGATCATCTCAGGTCGTTACACATTTGTCGGACTTTATTCCAGTCCAATATTATCTTAGGTCATCACACAAGTCTATCACAAGGCAATGGGAAGTCGGTTACAAGTCATCTACAAACCCATCACAAGTAATCACAACACTATCACAAGTCAGTTGTATTATCCCAAGCTATCACAAGTCTATCATAAGTAATGTAAATAAATCACAAGTCCCTAGGGGTCCAATGAGAGCATTGTACTAACTGACTATATAAATAAATACTGCCTTCATGCCAGGGGCCAATTTCATAGAGCTGCTAAGTACAACAATTTGCTTATCATGACATTTTGTCCTTGGCAAAAACAAGGTTACAGACCAAATTTTCACCTGATCTTTATTGTTCTGGATTGATAATCACCTTTTTTTTTGCTTATCTTGAAAAACACGTATAATTTTGGCTGGTAACCTGTTTTTAATGAGCAAGACTTTTTTGTGCTAAGCAATTTTTTTGCTTAGCAGCTCTATGAAATTGGCCCCAGGCGATGCACAAGTTTCACTTGTAGTATTTTTTAACCCCAGACTCTTGGATGAGGAGATGCAGAAACGAGAGCAACTGGAGCGTCTTCGTGAGGAGCAAGCCCGTCTCCTGGTCCAGGAGCAACAGCGACGAGAGGACCTCGAAATCAAGAGTGAGGAACAAAGTCAGGACTTTGTGATGCAGGAAGCCATATTGGAGGAAGAAAGAAGCAAACTCGCCATTTTGGAAACCCAGCGTGTGGCGGCTGACGAGAAACTTCAAGTAATCTTTTCTTTTATTTTGGCAAACAATTGGCTGATTTATCAGCTCGAATTCGGGCGATTCACAATGCAGTGCACCACCAAGCGTTTGACTCAAAAGACCACTTTTAAACTTTACGGTCGACTTCTTCCGTATATCATACTGTAGTGAAATATCTATTTTTCATTGTTCACGCGAGGTACAACACAAACATAAATGTATCCGGAAGCGTTATGATTAAAACATTGTTATTTGCCGAAAAAAATGGAACTTTAATCGTGCGCGTCCAAATCGACGTAAAAACTGATGAGTTCATGCATAATGAATACCGTTTTTCAAACTAATGCCGACCTTTTCCCATGATGCACTGCGGGTAAAGCAGGATTTGCGCCTCCAACGGCAGCTTCTAGGTATTGTGAATCACTCGAATTGCCACTTGCTAAAATTGGCGAGCAAATTGTTGGGGCATTTGAGGATTTATTTTTAGGGAGTGAATGTAATCATTCACAAAGACTGCTATAACACATATTACATGTTGGAAGTACGCGATATAAATCCATTACTAATATTATTGAAAACAAAGTTGAAAATAAGGTAGCCCCTGAGAACAAGATTATAATTTTACGCGATTATTTATTACTTAAAATTATAAATTTTTTAGTAGGGACTAATATGTGACCCGCTCCATCGTAATCAGGAATAAGTCGCTGGGGCCGTTTTACGCAATCGGCCGTTGAAGTGAACGCATGGGTGAAAATCGTGACCAAGTCGTTTTTCTGAACATTGTATTTTTAGGAAGTGTAGTTATCACAGATTATTGTCATTAATGTCTTGTATGTAAAAATGATCAATAACGATGAAAACGAAGAGGATTTGTGTGCGCTGTCCGTATGATTTTGGTCAATTTTGTTTATTTCAAAGCTGTTTTTCTCGGAATGTGAATTCGGCAAATAAATATCCACCTGTCATCTTCATCAGACCATAACTCGTTAACCTAAGAAGATACACACTTGTGATGGGTATCATTAGAAAGCTTATGAAATTCCCTTTCTCACCATGTGCATATCTCAACAAGTCATTTCGAGACTTATTCCCGATTTCGATGGAGCGGGTCACATATAGAAGAGTGAAGAGATAATAAGTTACTGAAAAACACACTTTTTTTACATTTTGTTTTGCAGGCTGCCATGGATAAGATTGAAGAGGCGGAAAAGAAACGTAAAATTATTCAGAAAAAGAGAGATGAGCTAAGCAAGACCAAGACATCGTTGGGTCTGGCCCAAACCATCAAACCCAAAGCCCGCCCTCTATTTACACACAGGGGATTGCCGTCATCTACCTTTACTAAGGGAGAACTTGAAAGCAGTCATCCACAAACTGACAAAGATAAACAGGATCCGCAGGTATGCTGATGAATTAGACATTTGTTATAATAACACTGTGGTCGTATGTGCACTTGCATAGTTTGTTTTTGCGTTTTTTTCTCGAAAATTCAGTTTGGTTTGGGTTAACCTGTGGTAAATACAAAATACTTTCCCAAATCTATTGTGTCAGTCATACCATGGAAAGGCTAATGAAGGTGACTTATGGTAACACTGACCAGGGGCGTGGCTATTAACCAGTTCACGCCGGGATTATTTTAACATCACCAAGCCGAGGCGCGCGATTATTTGTAACGAAACTTGATCCGAGGTGGGTTCAGGCCAATGGTACCGGGAAGCACACCCCATAAATTCCGGCCTTGCTCGCTGCGAACAGACATTTCCGGCCTTGCTCGTGACGTGTTTATGCGTCATCCGTTTTCTGAATCTGAGGAAAACTTTGCGTGTACATGTATATACGTCCTCTGGCACGAACTGGTTAAGTCCCAACTAAGTTTGAGTGAAGGATTGCCTTTTTACTTTGAATGTACTTTTGCAAAATGTCATACATTATGTACCAAAACTTTAAATGATTGTTTGTAATCTTCTGAATTTAGACTAAAGAGCACGCAGTCAACAGCCAAGCAGCAGCTAACGGTCATTTATAAAAGTGCAGCCTTTAGCAGACAGTACGTAACAAGCCAGTCGCAATCTGCTGTGAATAAAATGACAAATCTTCAAATCTTAATGTTCACATGCGCAGTTAGAATATTCCTAATTGTGGTCTTTTGTAACTTCACGTTTTAATTGTTAGTTTTTTTAATCAAAACATATTGAATTAAACCAGTGCCAATATACACATTTTTGTATTAAATAAAGATGTTAGATATTACAGACATTTTGTGAGGTATTCTGTCAAATGAGATAGAATTTGGCACAGGCCTAAAATAATGCGAAAACCTAATGAGAGTAATTTTGTTTTGGTAGGGGGTTCTTTGATATGTCTACTACACCTGTTTTAAAATAGTATACAAAATAGTATACAAATCATGTATCTTATTTTCACAACTACAACACTTGTAACTCTAAAGGATCTTTTTCTCAGTCTTTTACTTAATTGACATGTTGATAAATGCAAACTACAGCCAGAAATTGCCAACAGTACGTCTGATTGAGTTGCAACAAACGACATTATAAGGAGAATTGGTTTCTTCTTCATAATAAGTGCAAAACCTCTCTTCAGTTCTATCTCATTTTGCCAGAATAACTCACATTTATATTCTCATATATTCATTTTTTACTATAATGTTTATTGACAATTGGACATTTCCAATTGGATATTTTTGATTACTCTGGGTAACTTTGTATACTCCTGTTAGTTTTGTTGGTATATATATTGATGTAGTACTTGTTAACTCTTTAGTTTCTAAAAAGAATTTAACTACTAAGATTTTGGAATGTTTGCTTGAAGCTTTTTATATATATTTTTGCACCGATACTTGATTTTACTTGATTTTGCATTTGTATATAGTTTTGTAAATTTTATGTTCCGATTTTTTTTTATATATTTTTTATTACACTAAGTAAATTTATTCAATTACACTTAGTAAACTTAGTCAATTAACTTTAGTCTTTTATAAGCTCATTTAAAAAATATACCTTTTTTTAGTTTTGATTTTAGTGAATTTGTTGTTTTCTTCAGAATTTTGCTTTGGTCGCTGATCGAATACATATACAGTGATTATTAAAAAAAAATGCGAAATTCAAAACGGCCTTTATTGAGGTTTTGCCTGGGTTTATTGGTCGTGTTAGACTAACAAAGTTTTTTTCTTCCAAATCTTGTACTTGTATTTAGATGTGCAAGAGCCGAAGTTCAAAGAACTCACCGCGTGCCGACGTTTCTAAAATGTTTATTTTTCAGCGCTTTACTTTTAGCCAATCGCGCAAATTTACAGGTGTATGCAAATAAGAGCGAGCACGAAATAAAATGACGAAAAGCAAACAGCGGAACAAAACATTTTCAACATTTCTGCAAATTTAGGTTGTTCAATTAAAGTGCAGCTATATTTTGTCAAGCTCGATGTTGCGGGCATATTGTACCAGGGCTTAATTTCATGGCTCTGGTAACCGCAGAATCTCGCGCTTACGATCACCATTTTGCGCTAACACTGTTCTAGCAGAATAATTATGCTTAGTTAATTACGGGATGTATGACGAATACGGACCGGTATTCACTCACGTGTTCTAATAAAGCCTCTGTAGTCTTTGTTCATACATTAAAAACCATAAATCAGAGGTCTTAAGCTTGTGTGTGTATGATTTTGTTATGCCAAATTTGGCCCGCGAAAAAGGAACAAAATGCGGGTTGGTAAAACGTTTGGAGAAGTTTAATCGACTGTTCATTGAGAATAATAATAATAATAATAATAATGGACATTAACATACCTCCAAATGGGCACTTTGGGAGACAATCCCATAGAGTCGTGCACAATCTTTATTGTAACCTAACCCGTTTTTACCTGGAGCTTTTTCCACGAAATTTCATATTTATGCTATTTAGACCCAAATCTGTCTTCTCCGAGCAAAAATAACTCCCAAATATCGTTTTGTGGGGTAGCTAGACACTTAGGGAGACACTGAAATGTCTCCCTAAGTGCCACTGTCTCCCAAGTGAATCAAAACTATCGCTAATTTGTCTCCCAAAGTGCCTATTTGGAAGAATTTATATAGCGCAAATTGCAAAATAGCCTCTAAGCGCTGAACAATAAATTACATAAAAATTATCAAATGAAATTTCAAGTTAAATATATAAAACATACCTAAACAAACATTGATTAACTATTACAAAAATGCTAACTTAAACAAATGAGTTTTTAACCTAGATTTAAAAGTATCTACATTTGGGGAAGTACGGATATTAAGGGGAAGATTGTTCCATAGAAATGAAGCAGCATAGGAGAAGGATCTTTCACCATAATATTTTGAGTTAGTTCGTTGTGTGAATTCCAGGAGAGACTGTGTAGATGATCGGAGTGTTCGAGTGGGAGTGTAGTGGTGAATTAAGTCTATTAAATAGATAGGAGCAAGACCATGATAGGCTTTAAAAGTAGTAAGAAGAATTTTGTAAATGATACGAAAATGTATTGGAAGCCAGTGAAGATTTTGTAATATTGGTGTAATGCGATGAGAGCGGGATACACAAGAAACAAGGCGAGCAGCAGTATTTTGTACACGTTGCAATTTTTTGAGGTTCTTATCAGGGAGTCCATAAAGTAAAGAGTTACAAAAATCAAGTCGAGATGTAATTAATGCATGAACAAGACGAATGGTGGTGTTATGATCAAGATATCTACGAATTTTTCCTATTTTCCTATGAGGGCACTTTTACAAACATTATCAATCTGATGTGTCATATTCAGTGAAGAATCCATAACAACTCCTAAATTCTTAGCAACTAAGTAAGGTAGAATGAGAGATGTGCCAATATTAAATGTCGGAGGTGGGTCATGTTGTGTGAAACGAGAATGAAGGATTGTACCATCCCAGTAAACGACTTTAAACTGTATACAAGTACGCAGGTTCAAGTCCTGCGTTGTGTTTGTGTTTTTTGATTAAAAATGTCAACTTCAGTTTGTTTTTTTCTCATTGCAAAGCCATCTCATGGCCAAAACTAGTAATATAAATTGGGTGGGCCTTTGAAACCGAATGATATTACTAGTATTTTACTATGTTATCCAGAATATTCGAGGTCCGTTAGTATATAATTGGCTAACTTGCAAAGTGTTGGATAAAATGTATGATGTGAATTTTAAAAGAAACCTGCAGGCCGACTTTTTGATTGTCAATTTGTCATTTTTGTTTTCAATTTTTTTGTAATGATTATGTATGCCAACAGTTCAAGGTACCCTGACTATTTTTTAAGTGTAAACAAATGAGGTTGAGAGTTATTTGAGATGATGTCTGAGGCAGTGTTTTATATACGAAAAACACTAATATTTTACGACATTATATATGCATGTATTTTACTATGTCTGTGTTCATTCACGCAATGAATTACGTAAGGGTGTTTCTGCAAATCTACCGTCCAATTAAAACCGGAGGGATATGAATGAGACAATGTACTAGCGAATGTTAGGAGGGGGGGGGGGGGGGGGGGTGAGCAGTTAAAATGTCAGTCATTGCAATCTGGTGAACACAATTTTAGACCGTTCAGAAGTGCTGGTTGGACAAAAATACACATCTTTGATTGGACGCACGTGTTTGTTTGGCACTCGGCCAGAACGTCTGAAGCTCTTTCCGGTATTCGTGAACGCAGCGTTTATTACTGACGCTCATTGGCTAAACGTGAAGTAGAGTCCGGTTCCACTCCGTGTGAAATAGGCGTGTGGTTCAAATTGAGGGCTACTCTTAACTTTAGACACTTTAGCGCTCATTTTTGCTGTAGGATGGATCGCATGGAGTATGCGCTGCTTTTGTTTGGTCTCTGTTACACTGCCTTGATCGTTTGCCAGTGCCAAGAATTTCGGCGCCCGAAATTCAAGTTCTTGGTCTACACAGGAGGCGAGGATGGTAGTCATCACATGCAGATGATTAATGTAGCCAAGGGTTTGATAAGACATGGACACAGCGTCACTTTCCTTCTAAGTAGCAGCTGTACCAAGTGGCTTCATGAGGGTGATTCGCACCTCTTTAACTTCATCGTCTATCGCTCGTCCATAGAACCGACGGAGCGGCAGGCAATCGCTGATGCGTTCTGCACAAGCGTCATGAGAGGAGAGCTGCGTAGCCTAGTGGGTGTGATAAAGACTATACTCCGTGGACCGACCGACGAGAATGGACGGCGGTTCAAACCCTTGAACCTGTTCTTTAACGAGTGCGACGATTTATTGGGAGACGGGGAAGCTATCCGCGCCATACGAGAGGGACAATTCAACATGTTGATCGGTGACGATTTGACTTGGTGTAATCCATTACTTGCCCATAAATTAGACATCCCATTTGTCTTGTACGGGTGCACTGCCATTAAACCCAGCAAACTACAGCTGCTGTGAGTATATTTATGTGTATTCTCCGTTGTTCTGTTCAATGTTCTACTTCAATGTTATATTGAAAACATACGGGTACCCAATTGAACAAAGTACGGGTACTCGTTTGAATAAATACGGGTAGGGACCTATCCGTTAAAGAACCCAACCCCAACATTTAAATCTTGGAAGTTGCTGCTAAGTTGTATTGTCATGGTGTTAAAGACCGAACAATACCGACAAGCTTATCAATTTAGGGTTATTTATTTGAAAGTTTATTTGTTCAGAGGGAAATCACTAGAGTGAATTAGGTAGCGATGTAAACCCTAAATTATGATGTTAATTATTCCTAAGGTATGGGCTGCCAAATCACCCAGCGTACATTCCAGAACGCCAGCTAGGTCTGACCGATAACATGACGCTTCTGCAGCGATTGGCCAACACGTTGATGAGCCTTCTATACCGAGCCCTGTATTCGCTAGAGATGTGGACTTACTCGGCCCTACAGCAAAAGCACAGCATCGCTCCAGGCACACCCATTTGCGAGCTAATGGGACGGGCTGAACTGTGGATCATTTCCAACGATTTTGTGCTGGAGTTTCCGCGACCGTTGCAACCAAACGTGATTCTTGTGGCGCACTCGTCCGTTGGCATTAGCGAAGATCAGGAGGTGAGTGTATAGCATCCGTGGGTGAACTCTGGAGGGCGCTATTACCCTACCTACAACATTATGCCCTTTACTGGTTCAAGCATGCGGGAGTTCAATAAGCTTAACTTCGTTTACATTTTGTTAATAGGGCGTATACAAAAGTCATGTACATGCATATCAGGAAGGTCCAAAGCAATAACATGCCCGTTTGGTCTTCTCAAAGGTACCAGGGGATCAACTGGAGTTTCTTGAAGGATCCAATAATTCTGGTGTGATCCTGTTTTCACTCGGTACTCACGTCAGCAAGATGGAGGTCGCTCGTGCTGCGATGTTCGCTCGGGGGCTAGCCAGGTTGCCCCACAGAGTAATGTGGCATTTCCCCGGTAACACATCACAGCTACCCATAGGGAACAACACCAAGATCGTCCAGTGGATGCCAATGAAGAAGATCATGGGTTTGTGCACCAGTTTTCCGTTAAGATGCTGAGGCAAAATGGCGCCACGCTTTGTTTACATATCATGTGCGTTTCCTATGGGAGCTCGATAGATCTCGTCCCACTGGCTCCCATAAACAAAGCATGACGAGATTATGCCTTAAGTCTGCTAGATATAGACAGTGATGTTGAGACCTAAGTTTGTGCAAAGTTACATCAGTTTGGAAGCTTGATAACCATATGTATGTGACAGATATTACTTGTTTTAATGTTGCCCCTGCTGCTTCAACTGCATGTGGCTGTCGCTGCTGCTGCTGCTGCTGATAATGATATAGTATTGCTTTCGTCGTCGCTGCTGCTGTTTGAGTTTGTTGCTGGTTTCCGATCATTGCGGTTGTTGTTACGCTGTTGCTACTTTTGTTGCGCTATTCTGACTCGCTGCTGCTATATTGCTCGTGCCTTTGCTCTTGCTGTGATTTGGTTGAAGTTCACTTCTGACATTAGCCTATAGCTGACATTTTCTGCTAGGCTTTCTACTAGAGTTAACAATCAGCTTCTGTTTTCGCCTGTCGCTTTAACCTTAGTTCACAATATATATTACGCACGTCCTAACTTGTATTCATAATATATCAAAGTGATATAAATTAGATAACATAATGTTACAACGTTCATTTTCTCACCAGCGCATTATAAAGTGAGAGCCGTGCTGTGTCATGGCGGCTCGGGTTTGCTACACGAAGCTATATGGTTTGGTCTACCTGTGGTTGGTATTCCGCTGTTCGGGGACCAGTTTGACAACATGGTCCGTGCAGTGCACAAAGGTTTCGCCATCTCATTGGATTTGTTCGACACGACGGAGGACGCCCTGTATCATGCGGTCACCCGTGTCACCCAGGAGCCAAGGTAAATCCATCCAAAATTATAAACAAACCTTTACTAATCACGTAGCTAATACCAGTAGCTGGTCAAATTAAGACCGATGTTGAAGTAGATCCTGAGAACGATAATAAAGATATGTTTCTTTTGTATCCACCACTCTACGACCGTTTTCCAAACACCAGAGGTATAAGAGCGAAGGCAGACAACCTCGTAGCAGTACTTACGCTACCACTTAATTAGTAGTAGTCTGTTGAGGTAGGTATTGGGCTATTTAATTTCAGGCCTATACGGAATGTTCCAATATTTCAGAATACCTACCACCGATTTTTTTCATTTTCTTTTTTATTCTTATCTTCCTCTTCAGCTTTAAGGAAAATGCGAAGAAAACCTCAGCCATTCTCCGAGACGATTTTGACATCCCCACCGGCAAGGCTGCCCACTGGATAGCCCACGTGACTCAATTTGGCGGCGAGCACCTGCGGCCCAGAGTGCTGGACCTAAACTTCGTCCAGAGAAACCTACTGGACGTGTACGCCTGCCTACTGACCATTGGGTGTTTCTCTGTGTTGCTCGTTGTCTTGGCTTGTCGGAAATCCAGCAGGCTGGCTGCTCTGTCGTGGTCGAAACTTGTGAACAGAATGAGAAGTAACGACAGGAAAAATAAATAGATGAAAACACTCGTTGAAAACGATAATGTTCCTGTTAAATAGTGCAAATAAACACATTGTATGGTGATCATTATTTTGGTCACCGTCACCGCGAGGTAACACTAATGTCACGTGATACGCGCGACCCACTTTTGGCGTTTTCACGAAGTAACGCAAAGCCCATAGCAAATACACACGGATAGCGTCACTTCGTGAAAACTCACAAATAAGATACGCAGTGTTCGAGTTTTCACGAAGTGACGCTATCCGTTTATATTAGCTATGGGCTTTGCGTTACTTTGTAAAAACGCCAGTAAGTGGGTCACTATACGGCCGTGGCATTGGTGTTATTTCGTGCCGGTGACGATGTGTGCCTAATTATATTAATTTTATATAATTTAGTAAGACGCAATTTATTTAACCTGTAAACCAGTTTTATTTTACGGCGCGGACTCTCAGCACTCAGTCGGTATGTAATATTGTTTTACGTCATCTTTTTTTGCCTTTGATAAATTGATAAATTGTAAAAATTGTAATTTTGAAAAACTTGTAATTTTGTCAATGTTATTCACTATCATTTAATCATCCTTTTCTTTTCTTTTTTTCTTTCTTGTTTAATTTAATGTTGTAATTCCTGTAAAGTTGTAATATTTATCGAGAGTTTATTTGTTTGTATGTTACCATTCGAGTAAGGATTGACAGGCTTTCGAGTCAGAGTGTTTAATTATACTTTTGTCAATCCTGGCCAGCTGGAATTGGATTGTTTTTGTTTAGTTAAATCTGATTATTTTGTGAATTGTTTGTTGTATGTTGCTATTGGCCGAATAAATAATAATAATAATAATAATAATATATAATGGGTAAAACAAATCGGATTCTGACTATTTGATTCAAATTGGACATCGGTATTAATTATTGGAATTTGAAGCCACAATTTTCGCATTAAACATATCATAATTCGTAGATATTGAGATTAACATTGTTGTGTATGAAGAACTGAATACAAGAATAAACCTACATGATACTGTACATGTAATCTGGGGAAAACGGTGCGTGTATATACGTCTTCCGGCGTGAACTGGTTAAAGAAATAGTATACAACGCAAACGTACGGCAGCAGATAGCGCGGGTGCGGGTTCCGGGTACGTGTGCTGAAATGAAGAACCACGTGGCGATCAGTGCAGCAGTAGCGCCCTCGCTTGGCCGGCTATACGTCGTTTGTAAACTGATGCTGATCTGATATTGATAAACTGGCGGTGCAAACTTCCACGCTCAGCGTATTAAGGTAAGTGCTGTTTTGACATGATTCATAGCTGATAAATTCGAGAATATGTTGTTTATGGGAGTATTTTGCCGCTGTGTTTTTCGTTGTGTAAACGACTTGTGGACGGAGAGTCAAATGAGTGTATAATTTTCTAATATCATCTCCAACATCTGACGCTGTCCTGTTTCTCAATCCAGGCATAAAATGTTTACGTAGTGCCACATTTTGCCGACGAATATAGTGGCGTTATACTTTAGTATAAACCAGGTAACCACAGCTCGAAAGTAAATATGCTCATGACATTGGAAGATTCGCTATTTAGAATTTCCAAATGTCATAATATAAGCTTTTTTTGAGAGAGCTGGAATGGAGAATACTCAAGCTACATAATAATTCAAGCATGTTCAAGATTGCCATTCAAATGACTAGAGTGAGACTACTCAGTCATAGGGTAGCTTGAAAAATCCAGCTCTAAATCTTGTGGAGATTCGCCATTTAGAGATGGAATTACTTATCGGACTTAGTCAGCAGGTGTCCCTGGATTGTACATTTACATGTAGGCCTATAGTTCCAAAATGGTACAGTGAAACCCCAAACAAAAAAATATATATAGTCCTTGCTTGATTGGTATTGATTATTGCACATCAGGACTGTTCAGGGTCGTTTGTTGCAGCACTAAGTCCTTGGAATAATCCACATCAGCTACGTCAGTGAGGTCTGTACATGTATTTACCTATAGAGATGACGCACTGATTAATATCAAGTCATTGGTGTTTTTTTCAACAGGTGGGCGATCATGTCTTGCATGAGTGCAATACAAACAAAAGAAAATTATGGCTCTGTTCACACAATATGTTGCAGTTGTAGCGTAAAACCTGGCTATTAAGTGTACTGTACATGTACGTACATGTTTGTGAAAAAAAAAAGATATTTTTTTCTAAAGAATTTTTGTATACATTGTGTTACATACACATATTGGGTTGTAATACATGTACATTGTATCCTCAACTTGGTACATGTAGTGACCTGTGTGAGTTATACCATTGTACGTTGCAGTCAGGTTTGTACTTTGCTCGTCCTTCACCTTTTGTAAACCAGGTTCGAATCTCACCCAAGCCAACATTTGAATTAGGTTTTCAGTCTCCGACTACTGCAAATGTTTTCTTGAAGTTGAAGTGTTGTTCAGGGTTTTCCACCACCGCTAAAACTCAAGATCTTGTTTTGGTCTTCTCTCTCTAAGTTTCTTCAGACCCTAGCTGCAACGAGAACGTGTGTCGTTTGAAGAACTTAAAATGTTAAAAGAACCAGAAGTACATGTACCATAAAGATGAGGATTAGGAAAATATAAAACATCTCGACGGATGAGCGAAACATGTAATTGGATTGAATTGTCGACTGGATATATGCAAAACTACTCCACTATGGCCTGCATATCGGATCACGGATCGGTCGTGGACAACCTCTCGTTTGATGACTACGACCCGGGCCAAGACTCGCTAGATTTCTTCGAGGATTTTGTAGATCAAAGGACGGAGTCGGGTCTGCCAAACGAAGACAATGTGTACATGCAGTTGGAACAGAAAGGGAAAGACCTGATCCTGGCCGCTGAGTTGGGCAAAGCGCTTCTGGAACGCAATGAGGAACTGACGAAAAGACTAGAACAGATGCAACAGGATCTAGCTGACAAGATTGAGGTAAGCTTTCATTAACTAAAACCTGTAAAATCTAACGTTAAATCTTGTAGGAATTTGACGATACAGTAGCGGAGAGGTGACACACCAAATAACGAGATCTGTTACAATTCGCCATTTGTGACTACATATATGTACAGTATCATGTACAACCCAAATCCTGCCAAATTTAACCTGGGATTTTGTAGGATTTTTATGGTTTTAGTATTGGAGTAGGTCGAAGTAATGTTTTACATAGAGATTTGAAGTCCAAATTTTGTGTGGTTACAAATACAAAGTAATATATGCAGAAAAACGACACAGACAACCTTAATATTTTTACAAGTTTGCATTAAATTCAACTGACTTCATATTTCTATCAACCTCGACCTCTCTATCATTTTATCTACAAATGACACAAACTCTTTGTAAAGTGACTGATAATGATTGATATATGACTCACTCAACCATCTACATGTAGAGTTAGTGTTTCTCGTGTGAACTGTCTAAGTGTGTCTATCTCAATAATTAAAAAGAAATAGCTGCAATATTTGTTATTATCGAAACAAAATTTACTACCAAATTTGTAAGAAATATCTTATTTATTTTAAAGTAATTTATGATTCAAGGCATTCAGCAAAATGTTTGTGCTAAGTATCCTGTAATTGTTCAGAAAATTTGAATGTTATGATTTTTACACCATCGCAAAAGGCGATTGCGAAAAAACAAGAACAAGAACAACTGCCCGATGGCGGTTGAATACGAACATCATTTTTCTTGAATTTTTATCTCGGCATCCGTGATTGTAAAACTTCGGACAGTTCAGTTATTGACGATATATTAACTATAAAAATACAACCCCCAAATACACCCATTCCTGATAATTCAATCAATTTACCAATGGTACATCCTACCTTTACATCCACCCATTCCTGTAATTCAAGCAATTACCAGTGGTGTATCCTACCTTTTAAGTGTAGGTGAATTTATTCTTTGCACAATGCAAAATATCACATGATGACAGTAACATTTCTCCCTGGGACAGAATTTATATCAATCAAAATTAGAAGACAAAAATCTTTCTCTTCCAAAATAAATTGGTTTTACTAGATTTTTGTTGTATTCGCTCCATTTTGTGTTAAGATTTGCATCATTTGTTTGAGATTGTTTTACAATTCATTAGAGATCATCACCTCAACAATTACATGTATCAAACAAATAAAATACCATAAGAATGTTTATATAATTTTTGTTTTAAAGGCAATATTTAATGGGACTTTGTACTAATACAGAAAATACTGAAACATGTGTAAAATACATCCATTTAAATTGACATTTTATAAATATTAATGTGAATACATACTGTACACAAATAATTAATCACAGCTTCCACAAACTAAAACCCCATGATGATATTTATACGTGATCAGTATTTTGTCAATGAGGCTGAAATTCCGCGAAATCAGTGATTTTATTAATTATTTTCGTAGGCATACTCCTGAGTTTATTTGACCTTGGTCGTCCAATATTAGCTGGTACGTACGTACATGTACATGATGTGCAATCTCCGTGCAGATAATGAATTTTGCCATCAAGTGCTGATATATTTAATGTAGAGTTTCACAACTGCTCTAGGATTGCCTTGGTAAATATAGTGGGAATAAATTGGGTGTGTAAAGTAAACACCGTTACCATAGTGCATTCAAGGAGGTTCCCATGGCAACCCACATGGCAACCAGGAAATGGTTGCTAGTTGCTTTTCAGTGCTTTTCAATGGAAGTTTGCATATTTTATGTACATTTTGTACACACCCCACAGTACTGGTATGTACATGTACCAGTATATGTACACTATGTATACGTGTACAGTAGATGTGGCATGCATTTGGTTAATATTTGTTGATAAGGAAATAATGGTTCATTCTGTAAATGAAGAGTTCAATGTGTGATTTTGTCACTGTTACCCCGAACTGAATGTTAAAACCTATCGGTTCTAAATCATCCAATTTCAATAGGTTTTTTCCACACCCTCTACTTTAATTAAAATGACTTCAATTTTTTTAACAAAGTGTTTTTCTTGGCATGTTATTAAAAAAAAAAAAAAATCTAAAATCAAAAGCTTTGAGTGTTTTCCAAGATTGTTACGTCATGGACTATAATATAATATAAATGAGACTATACAAAACTATGACAAATGTTATAAGGTCAAAGGTCAAAAAAAAAAATGTTTGTTCAATGCTTCACGCTATAATTTTGGTTTTATTTGATGAAATACAGGCCATTCTTAATTTGGTAGGTGCTATACTTTTAGAGATAAAGGTGCTTGCAGTTGGGTAGTCATGCTAATTAGTCCAAAGTTTGGTGACCCGTATCTCAAAAATTAACCAGCCAAATTACCAGAAAGCAGAAATAAGTTTCCAGTTAATTATTTTGCGTTGTCATCTGCAGGAATCAGAGCAGGAGAAGTATCACCTTCGACGACGACTTGAGACCGTCGGCGGCGAGTACGAGAGCAAGCTATTGGACCTCCAGACAGAAATCTCCTCTTTACATAAAGAACTGGCCAATCAGAAGACGGAACAGAAAACAGTTGGAAGTCAGAAGCAATTAGAGCTGAATGAGCTCTTAGAACAAAATCAGCGACTTGTTCACCAGTTAAAAAAGGTTGGGCCTCCTCGTTAACAAAATATGTTTATTAGTTGCGATTGACTTTTTATGAACTTTTCATGAACTTTTCATAGATGTTTCATGGACTTTTCATAGACTTTTCATAGACTTTTAGACATGTGTTTTTTTAGTGGACTTAACAACTCACCGCTCATGAAATCTTATCACAACTTTGCACTCAATAAATGTGAAAAAATTAATCAAATTTATATGTAAGTGTATAAGCAACATATAGCAGAAGTTGGGCAATTTTTTTTTTTTTCGTAATGTCAAATTCATTTTACAATCTCATTATTGACAGCCGATCTTAACCCCAAGTATCGCTCTTGCTCTTAATTTGGATTTAGACCATTTGAGCTTTTGGAATCTTGTCAATTTGTTTCTCCTTTTCCCTTCTTTTTGAATTTCAGGCAGCTGATGTAGAAGAAGAATTGAATGAACATATTCAGAGGCTACGCGATCAAGTTCATCTTAGAAGACAGCATTCACTAAAGAGAGAAAACACTGACGTTACCGACGACTTGCAAAAAGAGGTAGAATAAGTCTGTGACCAGAAATTTCCCCGCTGTGCATTTAAAGCTTTTGTCGTGTTTTACTGTTGGAAGTTTACAAGATGACTTTAAAATTGTATCTCGACCATTCCAGGTACAGCGATTGTCTGCTAAGCGAGGCGAGCTGGAGCGAAGACTACACATGGTGACTAGCGACCGGGACACGGTAGCGTCAAACCTGACGGACTCCAACGAGAGATGTGTGGTGCTAGAGAAACAAAGCAGAGACTTACATCAACGGGTAAAAATAAAACGGATGTGTACACTCTCACTGTGTAAATGTGAAGGAAACTGTATGTGGTCCAATGATTGCGTTGTTTGACTCGTGTGCGATGGTACATGGGTTCAAACCCTCACGTGAACATTGTACTTGTGTTCCTGGGCAAGACACTTCACTACAATTGCCTCTCTCCAGTATAAATGGGTACCTGTGAAGGTAGAGACCAAATTGCGCTGATCTTGAGCTGCTCCAGAAATGGTCTCGATGCTGATGAATAGGAATAGTAATTGTTAGCAACATTTAATTGATCCCTGGCTATCCTCCGTGGTCATGTATAAGGTCTACTTGCGAGAAAGGATGATTAGCCCCGGAATGATTAATTATTATTGCAATATATGTATGTCGTTGGTAAAACATTTTCTTATTACTTTTAGCTGGATATGCAGAACACGGAGCTGGCCAAATTACGACAAGCCCACAACGACACGTCAGAAGAACTTGAAGAACTTCGCTACCAGGCCACCCTGAAGGCCTCGAACACCAACGGCGCGGACTACCACAGAAATTCACTGCTGTCGGAGCTTGGGTTTGAGATGAACTCTAGTGTGGGCGAGGCTGGACTTGACGAGAGAGAGGAAGAACGGGCAAACTTAGAACTGGACGATGACGACATTGAATGCGATGTGGTAGACGGACTCCTGTTTAGTGCAGAGGCTGTGGATAGGGAAGGGGCGGAGCTTAGAACAGAAGGGGGTGGACATCTTTCTGCAGCAAGTAGTGAGAGCGACAAAAGTGATAATTTATCAACCAGTTGTAATATCGAGCAGCAAACGGTAAGTTAGTAGTCCCATGTTTGTAAGAGACTAACCGATGACAATTAACCCTAACCCTGCCAGACACAGCGCAGTGCATCAGATAAACAAAGTCTGGTGCACTTTGATGCATTCAGCTGTCAATAAGCAACCAGAGTACATTACTATAAGAACTAATCCCCATTGAACAATGTCAGAGATGGATTCTGCTGCATTGGGTCACCGCAGACTCTGAAGCAGTTTGACCTTGAGATTTCTGACTGATGACTCTCGCTGCACTCCGTAGGCAAATCACTTTGACAAACGATGCAATCTGATGCATTTGGCAGGGTTTCCAGCCAAAATACCCTAAAGGGTTACGGTTAATATACACTTTTTGGTTACATTTAAGACATTATTTAAGACGTCTTAAATGAAGTCTTAAATGTATTTTAGTTTATTCTTCTTTGATTGCCCAGCATACACTGTGAGGCCCAAAGACGTGAAAACCTTTTGTTGGAACAAAAAACATGAAAAGTACAATAGGTTCCTTTTTCTATTACAAAAAGTGACAATGGGGCCTATTCTATACTTTCACGTTGTTCGTTCCAACACGTCTTACAGTAACACTCATAATACCTCATTTAAATTGGCTTTTAATAATTGACGGTTTTTAGAATCTCACTTGCATTGTTACATGGTATGATTTATGCAGCGTGAAAAAGTGAAACAATTTCTTGAAAAATACAAATTTAGTTTTCTGGTTATATTTGAGTGCATCTTAACTTCTTTGTTTTCTTTGTTTTCATTGAGAACTTGCATCTATGTTGTTGAATGTTTTGAACATCAATATTTTTTCCAGTTTGTGGTTTTAAAAACAAATTAAATTATTAATGTATTGATAAACTAAGGGATAAACTAGGGTTGGATAGCTCATCAGTTCGTGAAACAGTTTCTTTCTAACAATTTCTTTGTTCACCTTTTAAACTTTTTGGGGCAGTTACAAGATGTCTTAAATGAAGTCCACTCAACCCTTTCTAAACTCGTCCAAGAACTGAAAGCCTTCCAAGTAACAAGCAGCCCCATTGGCTTACCTCGTCAATCACCCAAAGTATCAACCAATGAGAGAATCCGTAAAGAACCGACTCGGCCGGAGGAAGTCCGAAGTTTACTCCGAGATTTAACAACGGTCACGGACGGTATCACTAAGCTAGGAGATTGTTCAAGCCAGGTTTGTTATTTCGTTCTGGATCCTTCAAAATTAATCGGTTATGTAGGATTTTGTAGGATTGATAAACACCAACCAATATTACTTTACATGGAACTCTCTGTCCCTTCACAGTTAACCCCCACCCCTAGGGAGTGTGTACATTCATATTGAAATGGATGGATTCAACACTGTTGAGGTGAACGATCAACAATTATGCGAATGGCATTTCAATCGCACTTTCTTTGCTCTGTTAGTTAAATTGTGCGGTCAGCACAAATTAAATTACATACATCCACATGCTGTCAGATTTCAATGGTTAAGGAGTGTGTGTACTTTTGTCAATGTGGAAAAAAAACAGCCCAGAATTACCGCCGGACAATGACACTGGGTATTCTTACAACCAGGAAGTTTGGTGTTGAGAAAACTTATTAGTTGTGTGGCCTCTCAACCAATTTAACAAAACGAAGCTGAAACAAAACTGAAACAAAACGAAACTGAAATGAAACTGAAACTTGATCGTGCCGATGTGATAATGTCAAGCAAAATATTTTGTTCATTTTTGTTTTTAATGAATTGAATGGAAATTCTGTGCACTCTGAACCCAGCAGAACATAATTGCCTCATCTTAGCCGCGTCTTGTTAAAATATTCAAATTAAAAATAATAAAACTAAAATCAATTTTTCTGAAATGTTAATCCAGGAGACCTCATCCAGTGTTAATAGTCAGATAGAAGCGTTAGAGAGCCACATAGAAGCGTTACGTGGAGAGTTGTCTAGTACCCAGAGTCACATCGAACTCCTACAGTCGGAGATAGACAGACAAGACAACGACTTGAAGAGGAAGGACTCTGAAATATCTACAATCACTGCAAAGGTAAATTCCATAACATTTTATGAACTTCCAACTACCTCCCCAACAAATAAATAAATTTAAAAAATATTAAATTGATAGAATGCCCCATTTACTTTTTCACAATGTTATTTGTCCCAATTTTACTGTCATATATATTAATGTCATATTGCGAATATATTGCAAAATGTGTCTCTTTGATTTCTTGCTGATATCAGAAAAATGTCGCAAATGTGCTGACCACATTTTTGGTTAGAAAATATTAGATTTTTCACATTTATTTTCTCTTGAAGGGTATTCTGATGACAAATAAAAACAAAATCTTATTTTGCCTAACTTCTGTTTAAAATTGTGTCCATTCAGTACTTGAACACATTCTATTTGGTTGACTAGAGACGAGATATAATTGTATTTCTCATAGAATGAGTGATACATTTCTTGTTCTGTACTTGTCCTTGTAACTTGTATTTCCGATCTTTCTGATTTTCTGTCAAAGACAACGTACAAGTTGACTCAGATACTTTATTCCGAGGTCAGTAAAACGTCCAATTTATGGTCGTATACATTTTTATACTTTTTTAGATTTTATTTTAACCATTTTTATTTGCTTCCCAACCCGTCAAATTTGCTACATTGTTTTTGTTAATGAATTGTTTGCAGTGTGATACAAGGTGAACTAATATCTCTACCCATTTTGTTTTTTTGTTACGTACATTAATGAAACCATCCCCTCTCTAACTAGTTGATAAATTCAACAATCAAATCAATCAGACAAAAACAAAACAACCTGTTTTTATTGGTTAAGTGTTTCTTGCCTAAAAGCAGGATTGACTAGCTGTGACTAAAGCAGGACTGACTAGCTGTGACGTACTGTTTTTTGTTAACTTGTGCCTTTACTGTAGGTGATTGATAAGCCAGGTTACTGCAGCGTTTTGGTTGAGGTTCAATTATGTACAATGTACCAAATTGCCTACATGCATGTAATTTCTGTTTTGTCATTTCATTCTTTACAACACTCCTGTCTTCTGTCCTTCTGTCTGGTCTAGACAATTTTGTACATTTTGTTGTTGTTGTTGTTGTACATCTGTTTGTTTAACTACTGTGTCATTTTGAGTGGTGCTCTTAACTGTATACTTTGACTAATGGTAGCAATCTATGTAGCTGTAGTGTCAAACCATATCATCCTGCAGCTTTTAGCTTGAAAACTCCCCAAATCCACCAAAATCCAACGTTGGGTTCTGGCTGTATATTGTTTTACTTTAACAAATGTTTACTGTTTGGTGTGATATTAATTTCTTGGGAAATAATGTTAGGTTAGTTTTTTTTTCATCTTTCTGGTGGCGGAGTGCTTATCATCAATTCATGGTTTATATCAGTTGTAGTATAATTTGAAAATGTTACAAAAGGATGATATATTTTTGAGAGAACTTGCGAAACAAAATCAGAGAAAAGGAACTTAAGTGAGATTGATGATTTAAAGGAGATCATGTCATTGTGATTAACAAGTACAGATCCAGCGTCATAAAAATACGTGTCCGTGACAGTGGGGTGCAAAAGAAAAAACCACAAGACCAACAATGGAGGTCACTTTTTTTTAATGTTAAAAATGTTAATCTATATTAAGACCAAAATACCTAGTAAACACCTGTTAATTTTCTAAATGATTATCCCAGAGAATGTTAAATTATGTGTCTCGGTCTTTAACCAGTTCGCGCCGGGATTATTTTAACATCACTGAGCCGACGCGCGGGATTGTTTTTAACAAAACTTGATTCGAAGCAGGTTCAGGCCGCCAGTACCGGGAAGCACACCCGTACCCACGCATTTCCGGCCTTGCTTGCTGCTGACAGACATTTCCAGCCTTGCTCGAGGCGTGTTTATGCGTCATCCGTTTTGATTTTTGGGAAAACTTCGCGTTTATATTCGTCATCCGGCGCGAACTGGTTAAAGAGAATGAGTATTTATGTTTTCATGGCTTCGCAGGTTCGCAGTCTTGAGCAGGAGTTAGAATCGGCGTTGACCTCGTCAGTCGATTATTCCACATCGTGTGAGGAGACCGACCTGAGTATGTCCAGTAGCGACGACGATAAGGTGAGTTTCTCTTGAAAAGTACATTAACAAGCAAATCAAAGATAGGCAGAGTGTTTTCTATGACTCCTTTGTTTTGTGTAGCTTGGGTTAACCCTAACGCCATATGCATTCATTTGGGGTACAGTACAAAGTACTACAAAATACTACACAATTCTCACAGGCCAGTGTAGTAAGAGTACTGCATAATTGCAGTTTACTCAAGTAGTATTTTGTAGTATTAGGTGATGTTTTCAATATTTTAATGGGTTCAGGCGCGTCTGTTTCTGACAAAACTTGTTCATGCGCTTAAACAGCAGAAACGCAACCCAGAACATTGCACTAGGAACATATTCACACACCACCTCTCCATCAAGGTTTGGCACGAAAGAGTTTACCATGTCAAGAACAGACCGCTCGAATCCAGCCTTTGATAAATGTTAAAAGTGCACTTTTTATAATGATCTTTTGTTCAGCTTGAGGAGAGAGGATGCTTGGGTTCTGTTAATCCCAGGAGGAGGTCTGCCTCGGAGCATCTTCAAGACGTCTCATCCAATGTCAGCCAAGAAGAAATCATTGATCGCTTGCAGATTGAAAGGGACCAAGCCAATTTTAGGTGGGGTGAAAATTATTGCCTCATTTATTTCCAGGTCCCAAGATTCCAAGGTCACTAGATTCCCAGGTCACCAGATTCCCAGGCCACCAGATTCCCAGGTCACCAGATTCCCAGGCCACCAGATTCCCAGGCCACCAGATTCCCAGGCGACCAGATTCCCAGGCGACCAGATTCCCAGGCCACCAGATTCCCAGGCCATCAGATTCCCAGTCTACCAGATTCCCTGGCCACAAGATTCCCCGGTCACCAGGTCACCAGATTCAGAGGTCACTAGATTCCCATGTCACCAGATTTAGAGGTCACTAGATTTCCAGGTCACTAGATTTCCAGGTCACTAGATTCCCAGGCCCCCAGATTCCCAGGTCACTAAAATCCCACTCTTCCACTGTTGATTGTAATAGTTCATTGTTTTAACTCTCAGGAGGTCGGTTGCAGAGCGGCAATTGTTTCAAGCCCAGAGTGATATGAGCAAGCTGGATGATCAACTGATTGGTGCTATCAAACAGAAGATCAGCCTGTCAGAGCAACTAGATCAATGGCAGGTAATGAAGAAGGCAATTCATTCAATAAATACGGGATATGTCATCAGGTATTTGTTGCGGGATTGTTAACACGTAGAAGGTTTCTTGAATGATGGACACTGTTGCACTTGCTACCTATACAGAGTGGCCCACAAAAAAAACAGACAAACGGACATAATTCCACTACCCTGAGTTCAAAACTACCTAATCAATTGAAAAAGAAGCTTTCTAGAAGAAAAATGATACCAAGAAATCTTAATTGGAGACGGTCGTTGTAGTTTTGACCTCGGAGTAATGGAAGTATACTTGTCTGGTTTTTTTGTGGGCACCCTGTGATTTGTAATTATTCAGATGATAGAAATGTTTGCCCAGGCAGTTTTGTAAACTCATTCTTTTAGAAACGGTGTATTTGAGGAATTAGTTTTCTTGGCTTAATAACAAGTTTTAGTTCCTCGTTCATTCCAGCTCGATATTCACCAGCTCCTAGACCAGCGTCTTAAGAAGCAGCTAACGAGGCAAGAAGTCGGGAAACCAGACCTCAAGAAACACAAGGCCTCCCCGCAAAAGAAATTTTCTTTCTGGAGTTAAAATGTTTTAAACAAACGAGCCCAACGTGGTTTTTCTAGTGCTGGGCTATGATGGATTTTGACATAGACTTTTGCCATTGTGTCTCTATTGTAGATACTAGCCATAGCCATTACGCTATGGCAAAAAGCTGTATATTCACAGAAACAATCCATAGGCTATGCAGGACTGTTGAATAGCTGTAGCCATAGACAACAATGTTTCATTTTGTTACGTTTTTGTCTTCTTTTTTCTGGAAAGTCCAGCTTAACATACGTCCACTTTCTGGTTCAGAAACATCGAATTTTATCACTAGAGTGAAGTGTAATTGATATATAAATTGTAATTAAATGCTTATTTATATAAGATCAACGCCTTGATCACTGAATGACGCTATTGAAATTCACATTGAAATAATTTATATGCTTCATGAAATTTTCAACTGAAAGATCATATATTTTATAAGAGAGAATGTTTCAATAACATTTTTATTTCAGGATAAATATTTCATTCCTCACATATAAGTGTATATATGGAAAGAGGATGTATATAATTTGATAATTTTTTTAATTAAGAAAAATATGTGTTTAGTTTCTAGTTGGTATCTATATGTACGGTATCTAAGATGTGCAATAGTAGAATTAGTAAATGCAATCATTGTAAAGTGCAAATATTGTAGGATAGTAAACGGGAGTGTTTATTTATATATATTTTCCTTTTAATGTTTATTTTCAAACTTATTTTGGTGTATTATGAACTCTTCTTTTTCATCATAAGTGCAATCTACATTTATCTACACTTCTTATCAATTTCAAAAAGAAAGAAAATAGCTTCTTCCCAAGGAGTCATCATTAGAAGAAACCCCTCCCCCCCCAAAAAAAAAAAAAAAATGAAAAAAGAGGGGTTTAACTTACAATTTGTTGCTACATTATCAAAACAGAATTGCAGGTTTTTCTCATGTTATTTTCTAATGTTTGACTTTTTTTTAATCAAAACATCAGATTTTTGATTTATTTTTGGTAAACTATCTTTTCCTCCTTTGTGTAAAATTATTGTAATTTATTTTCTCTTTGTATGCTTTGTAACACATGAATTGAAATGTAATAAACGGAGTCCCCGAACTCCAAAAAAATAAGATGAGTCAAATTTGAAATGAATTAGTCCAAATAATTTGGAAAATTGGAAAATAGCCTTAGATTTTTTTAAAATTGGGCTTTATGTACAATTAGCCTTGCATTTTATCCAAATTGGCCAAAATTGGGCTTTTTGTAAAAAAATTGAATTGTAAGGGTTAGCCTTGCATATTTATCCAAATTAGCCCAAATTTGGCTTTATGTAGAAATTAACAATTGTAAGGGGTTAGCCTTGCATATTTATCCAAATTAGCCCAAATTTGGCTTTTTGAAAAAATTTACAATTGTAAGGGGTTAGCCTTGCATATTTATCCAAATTAGCCCAAATTTGGCTTTTTGTAGAAATTAACAATTGTAAGGGGTTAGCCTTGTATATTTATCCAAATTAGCCCAAATTTGGCTTTTTGTAGAAATTAACAATTGTAAGGGGTTAGCCTTGCATATTTATCCAAATTAGCCCAAATTTGGCTTTTTGTAGAAATTAACAATTGTAAGGGGTTAGCCTTGCATATTTATCCAAATTAGCCCAAATTTGGCTTTTTGTAGAAATTAACAATTGTATGGGGGTTAGTTAGCCTTGCATTTTTATCAAAATTAGCCAAAATTTGGCTTTTTGTAGAAATTAACAATTGTAAGGGGTTAGCCTTGCATATTTATCCAAATTAGACAAAATTTGGCTTTTTGTAGAAATTAACAATAATTGTAAGGGGTTAGCCTTGCATTTTTATCCAAATTAGCAAAAATTTGGCTTTTTGTAAAAATTTACAATTGTAAGGGGTTAGCCTTGCATTTTTATCAAAATTAGCCAAAATTTTGCTTTTTGTAGAAATTAACAATTGCATTATCATTAAAATTGGCCAATATATAAAATAATTGAAAAATTACATATCGTAAGGGGTTGTGTTTTTCATAAATATTGCTAAATTATACTTTAAGGGAAAATAAATAACAAGTCCATATAAGCACAGCTGGGGTTTAGGTTAAAAAAACCAAAAAACAAAACAACAACTAAAAGTACAAACTACATTTTCCAGAATATTTCTTTAGAGAAATTTATTTTTGAAATTTTTGTTTCTCAATATAATTTATTTACATTAATTAACATAACTTTATTCAAATATGGTTTTACCTTTTCGTTTATCTTTTAATTTTGGTACATACTTTCATCAGTTGTTTGACAAAATGTATTTGTTTTCTGCTTGAAGGAACACAAATAATTTATTTTCCTATTAATTCTACGCAATAGAATAGCTGCACAAGCAAGTCCTTGAAAGTTTAACTTAGAAGAAGAATAAATACCTAAAAAATACCTTTAAATCTGAAATCCTAACTTTAGACCATTTTTTTTAAGATCAGTTCTAGAATTTGTAATAGTCCATAAACCTTGCTGAATACATCCGTGTACAAATCTAGTAAATCTATAAAGAAAACTACACAGTATTTAAATTTAATCCTAACCCTGCTGCTTTGATGTTAAACTGTTGAAGCCAACAAAATCCAACAGAGCAACCAAAATCCACCAACGCAAATGTAAAGCTCATCAAATTACCAACAATCCATCTGAAAACAAAATGTCTTTGTTGTTGGATTTTGTTTGATTTTGTTTGATTTCGTTTGATTTCGTTAAATTTCGTTTAATTTCGTTGGATTTCATTGGATTTCGTTGGATTTCGTTGGATTTAGCAAAACAGCAAGTTGACTAATATAAACTTTAAATAAATACAAAACCTGATGCACCTACTTTGATGGTATCTAACCGTCAAATCAAACAAAAGTCTACAGAACACAAAATATCTTGTCTACGATCATTCTCATTATAGGGTTTTGTTGATTTTTTTGGATTCACACTAATATTTATTTATCTTTGACACTATTTGCATTACATGTAATTTCAGGACTCACAATATATATTTGGATTGCTTCAAAAAACTTCCAACCACACTTTTCAAGCATGACAAGATTTTGTGCAAGATAAAAAATATAGCACCAAACTACCAACTAAGATTTAACAAAGCACCTTTCATTGTTGGTCTAAAGTGTAGCCATAGTGATTTGTAAAATTGAAAAGAGCAATATTTGACATATGCACTACTTTGTTAGCATTTACCAATTTATACTTCTGCAGTCACAGGAGTTTAAAAGTGGTTGAGTTTTATCGCTTATTTCCGTTAACTGAACTGGGGCTAATTTTATGGAACTGCTATAGTCACACAAATTTGCTTAGCACTAAAATGTCTTTCTCAGTAAAACAGGTTACCAACCAAAACTCCATGTGCTTTTCATGCTAAGCAAAAACCAACTGAATACTAGTCACAAAACAATAAGCATCACCTGAAAATTAGGTTTGTTATACTGTTTTTGCAAAGAAAGAATTTTCATGCTAAGCAAATTGCTGTGCTTAGCAGCTCCATGAATTTGGTTCCTGTTTGGTCCAAGTCTGATCAAAATCAAAATACTTTAGTTACCTTTCTAATGAAAGAGCTTTTTTTCACAAGAGTTATAGCCCCTCCTGTAATAAATGTTAAAATTTCATCGTATTTGGTAAATTTTGGTGATGCACTTAGTCATCAAGAACCACGCATACTATTTTACATAAGTTTACATAAATTACATCTATCAACAACAATATAATACCACACTGAAAAGATAACTACAGTTAGACGAATACACTTTTTTAGAAAACAGAATACGAAGACAAAAACCATTGACATTAAACTCTTTGGTGGTAAGTAGTGAATACAACCAAACTGCATCAAAATGGGGAATAAGTCGGAAAATAACTTCTTGAGATATGTACATTATAAGATTATAAATTCCATAAGCTTTCTACTGATTCCCTTCATAAGCCTGTACCTCTAAAGCCAATAACTCCTCAGCTGCAGGCTTGTGATGGGTATTATGAGAAAGCTTATAGAATTTCCAATCTTACTATGTACATATCTCAAAAAGTCAATCTCCGATTTATTCCTGATTTTAATGCGCTGGGTCACATATTTAGAAATAGAAATTCGAAAACAGAAACTAGTAAGTAAACTTAAAACTTCATTCAGTTTTCTACACTCTGATATAAATGTAAGATTAGGAATGGAAAGACAAAGTATAGAATGAGATTAACATTGCTTTTCTGAAAAGCACTATTGCCAGTTGTGGTAAAAAACAACAACTTGATTGAGTTTGCAATAATTCTGGCAGTTTCTGCCTTAAACAAAATCCTCGTGCGACAGAAGAACAAAAAAACTTCTTGTGTTCTAAGAGCACTTGAAGACAATTCTGACATGAACATGATTGATTTCACAAATTAAACTAGAAATTGGTTGGCAATCTTCGCTTTGCTTTTATACTTGTTTCAGCCACTTCCTTTATTTCCTTCTCGTTTGTTTTAATGATGAGTAATATTCTAATTCAAGACAAATTGTAGCTTGAACTAATTGTGTGCTAGTTCAACATCTTGTAAACACAAAAGTATCATTTCTTTCTTCAAAAAGTCTGGATGAGAAACTCTTTTTTTGCTACTGGCTCTTATAAAAACTAATCGCTTTAACTTCAAGTACTGATTTATATTAAAGTAAGTTCCTTAAATGGTGGATTTCTAATAAGGCCTCTTTGATTTAATATGCTCGCTTACATACATGATTATGATTGGTTAACCAACTATATGCAGTGGCCAATCAGTGGCCACTAGCAAATTTGGGATGGGTGGAGTTGATAAAACACCCATAGAATATCAATAAGAAAATCCAGATTGGTTTCAAGCAATACTCACATAATGTAATAAACTGTTGGAATGTCATTAACAGGAACACTTTGATCCGTCATTCAGCGTTGCGTCAAGATCGCCGGGTTTATTCAATTCTGAATTAAATAAAAAGAGTAAAATGCTATCAAACTATGACACACACCACTGTGGTATTTTATCTCTACGTCGGAGGACTAGGACATTTTTGTCCTGTTGTTTCCATAAAACACAGACATTTGAGAGACTGTTCTAAACAAAAAATGTGCATTCAAGGACAACAATGAATCTCTGTTTTATTTTGACCCCTTTACGCCGGAATTAACTCCTCAATGCATCGGATTATACGCATGACCGCATAACAGCCTTTTGTCTAGTACATGCAGTGCACAATGGACAGAGCGTGCAGCTGTCACACAGGACGTGTGCTATGGCATATATAGTACAGTTAGCCGCAGCATTCTGGACGGATTAGTGGGCCGTGGCCATAGCCGTGACTTAATTCCCGAGATGCAGGAGAGACTTACTTATAAGATTACTTCCACTGGACATTGAGATTTTCTTTGACTTGAGTTCCATGTCTTCAACTTCCCTACTGACTGCCGCGTTGAACGTGATGCAGGCTATTCTGAAGAAGAACTCATTCACATTCTCACCTTGTATTGTAAGGCAAACACAAAATGGTGTTAACAATAAAGTAATTCACCCAACCAATTTGGAATTTTGGTAGCCAAATTGCCGACCTCACAAACTGTTTATTACCACTTTGCTAGTTAATAATTATTAATAACAATGGTTTCAATTATTTTTCACTAACATACAAATTGTTCACACTTAAAACTGGACAGATTTTTAAAAAATAACAAACCGTACAGCAATGGGACAACTTTGCAAAGTATAGGGTGGTTAGTTGGAATTATAGGTTAAATAATCGATTTTTTCAGCTATTGTAGGATCGAGAAAGGTAAAACTCAGCTACTTTTATAACTGACAATGGGACTTGCAAGAACTGCTTGTAAAAGTTGAAAGAATGTGTAATGGTGAATTTCTAAGGTTTCAGGATGATTCCTAAGGTAAAAAAAAACCACCACGATTCAGGATTAGAGTAAGGGTTTACTTAATTTTTGGGGGTGGGGCTTCATGTTATTTTGTAGGAGGCAAGTATTTTGACCAACCTGTTAACGAGGAGAGCACCCAGTATTCAGCGTTCATTTCTTGGGCAATTTTAAAACCTCGCTCCTCCACCTGGAAAAACTGTTGCTTGGTCTAAACAAATATTTGAAAAAGAAGAACAAATCGGTCATTTTGTTGGTCTTTTTACACACTCAAGACAATAAGTTTCAAAGACTAGCCATGTTGAGTCAGTTATTAGTCAGGTTAAAGGTAGGATACACCATTTGCAGATATCAAAAATATTTACTGCCGAATTATTAAGAAATATCTTACTCATTTGAAAGTAAATGTTGATTCTAGGCATCCAGCAAAAGGATTACGTTAGATATCCTGTAATTATTCCGAAAAATACAATTTTATAATGAAAAATTTGCGATCGCCGGGCGGCGATCGCGAAAAAACAAAGATAACATAAGAATAACTGCTCGACGCCGGTTGAAAAAACCCGCTGTTTTTCGTGCTTTTCTCGGCATCCATGATTGTAAAACTTCGGACAGCTCAGTTAAACGATATTTACTATAAAATGCAACCCCCCAAATCTACTCATTCATGATAATTCAAGCATTGACCAATGGTGTATACTACCAACAACACGAGGCTAGCCCACTACAATCATAAAACAATCACATCATGCCAAAGAATGTCATCAATACTAGTTTTCCTTGCGTCGTCTTAATTACTCACGCAAAGATCTTTTTTGGTCCCGACTAAAAAGAGGTGAACTCCTTCACTGTTTTCTCTCATCGCCTCATCATGCCACCTGGTCACGCTCTCAAGAGAGTAAGGGTCCATCATGTCAAAGACTATCACAACAACTGAAAGAGACAAAGGTTTCTACGTTTGTAGAACAATTAACCAGTTTACGCCCGGATTATTTTAACATCACCGAGCCGAAACTCGATCAGAAGCGGGTTCAGGCCGATAGTGCCGGGAAGCACACCCACGCATTTCCGGCCTTGCTCGTTGCTGACAGACATTTCCGGCCTTGCTCGCTGCTGAGAGACATTTCCGGCCTTGCTTGCTGCTGAAAGACATTTCCGGCCTTGCTCGCTGCTGAGAGACATTTCCGGCCTTGCTCGTGGCGTGTTCATGTGTCATCCGTTGTGAATTTGGGAAAAACTTTCCATTTATATACGTCATCCGGCGCGAACTGGTTAATTTTAGCCTAGAGTTCTATCTGAGATGATTACAAGTCGAATCACAATTCCATCACGAGTCCAACACAAGCAAAATGCAATGCAATTCCTTGGTTCTTACCATGTGCTCCTCTGTAGTAAGCTGAGGCGATACATCGGAATCGTTCCTGACCAGCAGTGTCCCATCTATGCAATGAAATTACACAAGCCTTTATGGTGAGGGTGGACATTCTAAAGTAGGAATATTCACGCCTTAATCCTACAAATTTCTCTGATGCTTCAACTTCCAAGTGCCCTCAATCCTGCAAAATCTTGCACTTTGCAAAGAGGATTTTGAAGGATTATTGGGAGGTTATTTATGGTAGGATATGACCTCAGAACACCAGCACAACTTAATAGTTGGAAACCAACTCACATTTGTAAGTTGAAGGGAACACTGAGAACATCAAATCTTTCCACTTCAAAGTCGACGCCGATCGTAGCCTTGTAGTCTCGGTCGAAGCACTCGTGGCAGAACCGCTGAACGAGAGACGTCTTGCCAACAGAAACATCTCCAACTACTATCATCTTACACACCTTTAACCTTACAAATTAATCAAATAAGAACATTTTCAATGTCAATCTAAAACCCTAAAAATAAATTCTCATAGTCGGAGGCTGTTCCACCTATTGCACACGCCGCCGGGCAAAGAGGAAGCCCTCCATTCAATTTGTACAGGGAATTACGTGTTTTCTATATTTTTTTACAGCAATAAAAAATGAATACTTTTTTTCTTTGGTGTATTTGAAATTTGGAAATATTTCGGTGTAGTGTTAGACAATAATTAATTATTTAGATTTTTGTTCACTTAGACCACAACACTATTCATTGCTACTCATTCCCCTTTGAGTCCAGAGGGGGTGATAACTAACAGCCACCACTGACCAATCAGAGACAAGAAACAAGGCCCGGTGAGGGTGTTGGTAAAAGTCGGAGGATATCGGAGCTAGCCGGAGGTAGCTTAATGCTGTTGTATAAGCTTTGTATATACTATAGTTTTCCATACAGATACCTCTGGGTTTCCACAGACCATCAAAATTAGACTGAAGCTCGGATTTGCATTATTCCTCCCGCAAACAGTGACCCGGAGGTTGATATAAAAACATTGTTACAGCTCCCAAAACCCTCTAAACCTGAAAAAGGATACTTTTTACATTGCGGAAGATTAAAAACAGACAAAATGTAATTTCGATGGTCTGTGGAAACCCAGAGGTATTGTAGTCAGTGTAATCAGTAATCTGTATGGGAAACTATATACAAAGCGTATACAACAGCATTAAGCTACCTCCGGCTACCTCCGGCTAGCTCCAACAACCTCCGACTTTTACCAACACCCGCCCGGTGACGTCATGCGGACCGCGAGAATTGGAAAAAAGTGTTGTTTTCTGGCCAACACAAACTTTACCCTGCATATCCAAGCTCATCCAATCAGGATTGCCGGGACTTACCCTACAGTTCCCGTCTTGTTGGAAAGGCAAGCATTCCGAACTGCTGAACTGAACTCTCGTTCACTGTACGGAGATTCATATAATGGCTATCAGATGAAAAATAGAGAAGAAAAAAACAATACACAAAACAACTCCATGTCAACAAATCATTATCCATAAAGAGATGCCCAAAATATAGCGGTACAGTACTTTGTCTTAGTAAAGTAATAACAATTACCAAAATAGCGTTATAATTCATTATAATAGAATTTATCATTGTGAATAATTCCATGTAAAAAATATTAAAGAAGAAGGATCTCAAATACAAGTACAATGTTATCATATTTATTTTCTACCCCCCCCCCCCCCCCCCCCCCCCCCCACCCCCAGCCCCTCACCTTCCCCCTCCCCCCAAAAAAAATATTAAAAAAAAAATATGCAAATGCAATTTCAGATTAACCACTGCCACTGGATTTCCTGTCAATTCGTTCCAAATATATTAAAAAAACACCTAAACCAAGTGTCTGGTAAAAACAAGAAAGTTGTACGTCATTTTTCTCTAACTTACAGGAGTAAACTGCCGTATTGTTCGGTCCTTTCGAGCTCTGTTTATGGCAGTCATGGCAGCAAAAATTATGCACTTGACCCCACACCTTAAATATTTATTTTCTGGTAAAATAGTAGGGCGCCACCAATCGGATAACTCGACCGGCGCGGTGCGGTGGGGACAACTCGACCGGTGGAACAACTCGACCGCTAAAACAACTCGACCGCTCTACCGGTTGGTCAATTCGACCGCTCTACCGGTAGGTTAACTCTGCCGAATGATACGTCAAAGTCGAGTTGTCTCGACGGTCGAGTTGTCCCACCGGTCGAGTTGACCCGAGTCGAGTTGTCCCACCGGTCGAGTTGTCTGATCTGACATTCGATGTTCTGAGTTGCTCACGTCTGTGGTCTCATCAGTTAACAACGACAACGTAGTATTTTTGTTAGTAAAAGAAAAATGTCTTTTCACAAGACTTTGGAGCACAAGTACGATCCTGTTCCAGAAGACAAGAGAATACAGACGTTACCATTTCTGCTGGCGACTACAGAATCAATAATACCTGTAATCGGTGAGTCGTTTTTGTTCCATCCGACCGGGCGCAGCTAGACTAGGCCGGCGGGGGGTACGGTATAAACGATTGTCGTGATGCCGGGGGCCGGGGCGGGGCTTGATCGAGCGGATCTGGGTGTGGGGTTTTATGGAAAGAATGTTGCAACCTGACGCCACTTTTTTCTAGTTCATACAGGTATATAATCTTAGTGAATGAAGGTCAATCAGTGCAAAAGAGTTGAAAAGGCGTAAATATTGGACTGAGAAACGATTCCACTTGTTAGTGTTACGTTACTAAACTAGGTAGAACTTCCTAGCCTACTGCCGTCGTTAGCCCATAGATATTGTACATAGGGCTACTAGTCTTTCCGAGAAATATTCAAGTTTTTCCTTGACAAACACTTGTTTTTTTCCGTCGTGGTCCATAGATTTTGTGTGTAGGAACTCGGAATCAGATGAATTCTTGAACTGATGTGTAGGCCTAGGCCTAGGGCTAACTAAAATATGAAGTAATACGACTTTCAAACTATTTTGTTCTAAGCTTATTATCTTTGTATTTCTTTCCCAAAATATATTTTTACTTCATACCTGAAGCCAGGGTTGTAATCAAGTCCCTGCAAGTTCGTTCACAAGTCCTTTCGTGAAGCCAGTCACAAGTCCCTTCATAAAGGCAGTCACAAGTAACTGGATGAACAATGACAAAGAAATGCTTTTGTCAAAGCTGATTTGAACAGCTTGTGATTTGAATTGGACTTGTGATGGACTTGTGATGGACTTGTGATGGACTTGTGATGGACTTGTGATGGACTTGTGATGGACTTGTGATGGACTTGTGATGGACTTGCAGGGACTTGCAGGAACTTGCAGGGTCTTGCAGGGACTTGCAGGAACTTGCAGGGACTTGCAGGAACTTGCAGGGACTTGCAGAGACTTGCAGGGACTTGCAGGGACTTCCAGGGACTTGTGATGGACTCGACTACATCCCTGCCTGAAGCAGATTAGCCATAACAAAAACACAAAACATTGGCAGCTTGCACTGCAAGCTTCCAATGTTTTGTGGTACCAGCACATATGATATGTTAATATGCCTGCAAGTTGCAGGCAGATTAACATATCATGTGTGCTGGTACTACCAGTATAAATGCACATCAATATCACAGATTTTGTGGGCATTTGTATTATGATTATAATGATCAGATGTACATTTCAAAGATATAAAATAAAAGGTTTTCTTTTAATATCTCTGTTAACCCTAACCCCCTAGGCCTTACTTTGGGCTAAAGAACTGCGTACTACAGAATACTACTTAGTATTTTGTAGCACTGGGTCTCTCTGTGACTGATGATTGGGTGTGTACTGACAGAGTACAGATACTGCCAACTACAAAATACTAATAGTGGCAATACAGGTCAGTAATACTTACCTGGCAAAAAATGCAGTTAGTCCAGCCTTGACCCATTGCTGTGTCCCAAGTGACAATATCTGCTGTGGAGTTTAGAACACCTTACACAGCATACATGGGCCATGCACACTCAGCAAGCAGAGGGACCCAATGCTAAAAAGTACTACGAGTGCAATAAGGGGTGAAGTACCAAATACTAAAAATTACTACAGGCATTGCACACAAGTCAGTGAGAGTACTGCATACTTCTTTTTACTATTAGTAGTAAAAAGTAGCATTAGGTAGGTTTAGGGTTAAAGAAGATTGTAAATGTAATGAAACATTACGTGTCAAACTTTACCCTTTCTGTTCTCTTTATACGTGCAGATATATTGGGACCAAACGCATTTGCCTTTGTTAAATCTGATGTCAATGGAAACATAAAGGTAATTGTTTGCATAATTAAAAGAAAGAAAAGTTGTTCTAAGTCATGGAAAAGTAATGAAAAATTTGGAAAAATAAAAAAGTCATGGAAAAGTAATAGAAATCAAGATCATACAAAGGTTATTTTTTATGGGCAGCTTACCCTAACTCCCTCACCATTGTTATTGAACAATACAATTCCTTCAAAATCCTCCAACTTCCTTTGTTGTGTAAGGAGTTAGGGTTAAAGTGGGTGGATCGGATGGCTGTAAGGGGAGGTGGAGGCCATTTTCAAATAAAACTTTTTTTCAAAAGCTAACAAATGGTTTATAGCCCAACATCTGTGGTTCCCTTTTCCCTGCAAAATGACATTAAATGTCATGGAAATTATCACATTTTTTTAGTCCTTGAAAAGTGATGGAATTTGGTTTACAAATTTCTGTGGGAACCCTGAAAAATGTAAAGTCATATTTCTTTATCAAATCAATATCTAAAGTTGAGTTAAACAATGATTGTTTTGTGAAATGTACAGCTAAATTAGTTTGAAAACATGCAGTACAAACAAATAGACTGGGCAACCCTTCATTTTGGGTAAACCCATCTTTTTCTTTAACCCTAACCCTGCCCAGCACAGTGCATCTGTGGCGACTGCTTGGCTTTGCTGCACTCTGCACACAAGTCAATGTGACCACAGATGCACTGTGCTGGGTCTGGCAGGGTTTCTAGCCAAAATACCCTGGAGGGTTAGAGTTAAGTTAGAACACTGCTGGCTGTGATTTTTGTGAGTCTTTTAAATCTCTTCTTTTTTTTACCCCAATTTAGAGAGTAAGGAAACGATACGACGAAGATCCTGAAAAATACGGCACTTTAGCAGACATTATTGAAATAGATGTAAAAGACAATAACAGTTTTATGAGCAACTCAACGACAGAAGCGTTAATCTGGCTAAGTCGGTAAGCTTAATGGTTACCAGGAAAGTAAATATAGTTAGTTACACTACTTAGTAGCTACCATAAACAGAAACAGAGACATTCGTTGCTGTATTATTATCTCAAGTAAAACATTGAAGAAATGTTTAACGTTTGCTAGACTTACCACATACAGTCTCTGATTAAAAGACAGACAGGTAAAATTGTGTGCTTAGGAGTGACATGAACATTGGGGGGGGGGGGGGGGAACAACCTTTCAGACTGTATATTTAGCTCGTTATCAGGAGATGACTGGCAGACGAAATAACATACAAACAAAAACTCTAGTTGTCAGTCAACGTTTTCAATTTCTTTTTTTCATTTCAGGGCGCTAAATTTTATCTGCACCATTTTAAAGAATATCACAGAGGGGCAAGTGAAGGACAACAGCATAATACCTGCACTGTCCACAGCCTACAAAGCCACGCTAGAAAACTATCACAGCTGGATTGTCAAGAAAGCAGTGGAAGTAAGTAAGGCTGTCGCGGGTACCCGGGTACCCGCCCACGGAGGCCAAGAACCGGCATATCACAAAAAGCGTTATAGAACACACTGGGGCGTTTAACGAAAACAAAGACTTTGGGATTGGGGTACCCGACCTTGACCGGAAAAGGGTACCCGGTTCCAGTCAAAACCGTAAACGACCAGCCTTAGAAGTCTGGGTTTCAGATTTATGATCATTAACCAGTTTGCGTCGGATGACGTGTATCATGTGTATACACGATTTAAGTCGAGTTTCTATGGGTAAATGACTTGATTCGAGTGAAGGCTAATACATGTAGTAATATTTGAAATGACTGCTGGTTTACGTTTGGGTATACAATTGTGAGTCTTGTACCTACGCACTGTTATTCTGTTGCAGATCGCCTTCCACGCAGCACCGTACTACACTGACCTCATCTCCAAATTGTCCAATAAGGAATCGGAAGAAGTTGTGCTGAATGACATAGGAGAATACCTGACGTGTTTACAGGGGAACGTGACCGCTATAGATGAACTCTTCATAGCTAATGGACTCGACCCAAAGAAGTAAACCTGCTAGTTTGAAATGAAAGGGTAAATCAATGTTTAGCGATTCTGTAGTGTAGAGATTTGATCAAAAACAGGTGCTTTCAATAAATTGAAAGTAGTTTTTGTTTCCCTATAGGAAACAGGGCCCTACACTACATAATCGCCAAAGGTTATCTCTCCAAACAATAATTTGCAGATACTTGTGTCCCCTAATATTAAGAATTGGAAATTCAGTCTTTTTGAAGTGCCTTTATTATTTTACTATTTGAATTCCCCAATAATCTTTGCCACTTCTAGACACCTGAGGGCGCTGTTGCTGTGATGTCACTGCAGGCATTTCCTGTGCGAACATTCTCAATCAAAATATAGCTCATCGTAGGTACAAATGGGAGAATTGATCAACAATAGAAACCAAGTTGTGGCCATTTTTTTCTTCAACTCAAAGCTTGTGATATCACTGTGTAATTATGAATATGTTAGAGCTGTGCATGAAAAAACCAAGTACTCAAGTACCCGTCTGTTGACGTCAGGAACCGATTCCAGATTATGCAATCGAGTACCCGTAACCAACTTTACAACTACATTTGTAACTTCTCAAATGATGTCAGCAAAAGGTTTTGAAGTCATTTGTTGGGACTTTTTAAATTGAGGACGCTCGCAAATTTGCAGTTTACACCTCAAAGCAAAGCTCACCGTAAACACTTCAATCTTAACGTTACCTCACTGATGTGGCAGTATTATAGTGCGGACCTGAAAAGAAACTAATAGATTTGAATTTTGGTGTGGGGTTTCTTTAACTGGTACCCGTGTACACATGTTGTTCCCAAATTTAAACTACCCGTAACTGCACACCCCGATAATATAGACATTTGTATTTACATACAAATCATGAAAAACAGTCCTGAAACTTACTTAAAGTTTGAACAGCAATGCATTGCATCTGAATAATGGTTAAAAACAAAGGTACATTTCACATATTCAAGTGAATAGACAATTTCTATTGTGGCAATTTAAATGATAATACATGTGTTTCAGTGACAGTTTGGATACTTATTGTATGGTGGGCATTAATCAAAGGTCGGTAAGTGAGAATATGTACATAAATACCAGCCCAGTCTCTTTCTTAAAATGTGTACATATCACAATTTAAGAAACTGTACATGCGCATTAATGCTGGAAAAACGGAGGTTGGTACTTAAAGAGTGAATAAACAAGTGTACGATGTTCTTAATTACTTGAATTAGTTAATAAGAATTGCTGTTAATGCGGTAATATGAATTTTTTTCTGTACCCTAACCCGACTTTTCCTAACTAATTAAAGTAATTAAGAACATCATACACTTGTTTATTCACTCTTTAGGAACCAACATTACTGCGCATGTACAGTTTCTTAAATTGTGATATGTTCACAATTTAAGAAGGAGACTGGGTTGATAAATAGTTATTCATCAGAGGCAACAAACACATTGCAATATTGAGGACAGGAAAGTAGATTTTTAGCCAATCCATGTTTACTTTAATGTGTGTTTTCAATCTCTGTATGGAAACATTTGCTGCTAGTTATTGGCACACGTTTATTGAAAGCAGTAAACGGTCCCATTTCGGTGTATCGGAGAAATACCGCATTATATTACTTGATAAATGTATATTTACAGTTTTTACCTTGTAGTATTATGCTGCTAAAATAGTACTTAGCTAAAATTTACATGTGTGTAGTTTGATGTGGGAAATCTGAAGCACGCGTTATATTGATACAAACATTCCACACATTGTCACTGACAATTAGAAGACAATAGGAATTGTTCTTCCAGGGAAGAACGAGGTTTTAAAAATGTGTGGCAATTTTGTTTGGAGATATGCAACATACAATACCTTGCATTTTATACAAATGTGAAGGATTTATAGACAAATTTGGGTGGTTTAAGAAGTATTCAGTTTTAATGTAAACTCATTTTAAGTTCTCCTGATGCAATTTTAAAATGTTCAACATCTATAAAACCAGCATTTATATGTGTTTAAAATCCTGGACTTAATTAACTTATTTCAAATCATGTGAAAGAACAAATCAAAAAAAATCTAGACTAGAATTGAGGCGACTTTTAATCAGGATGATAAATTAGGTCAATAACTTAAAGAAACGTATTTTTTTTTAATTGGTAATTTTTATGTGTATATTACTGGCTGTACAATGTAATTTGAATTCAGCTTGCTCTAAGCCAAACGTCCTGGCTCTGCTTATTTTAAGTAAAATTCCCTGCTTACTGTAGCAGATAATTTTGTGCTTAGTGGCACTACACAGGTAGCAGAGAATAGTGATTATATCTACAACATTCTGTGGTTAGTGTAGGATTCAGGACTGGTCGGCCAAGTCCTCATGTCTTTTTATAACACACCTCTTGCTGATTCTTTATCCTGGTTGGCTGAAACACGGTCACATGGGGTTCACTAATCTAGGCTAGTACATAGAATTTGAGTTATACTCAACATATTTGATTGGTCACCCTCTGCCGGTTGAAAAGGCTCATCATAAAACAGATCACGATACTTATATTTTGGACAAAGGTGTGTTATAAAACGGAAATAATTTGGCCACTAGTGCACGTCTCGGGTCTGTGAGTGAACAGAAGAGGTCCTATTCCTCAAGGAAATAGGACCCTCTTTTGGTCACATAGACGTGCACTAGTGACCTCATTGCCAGTCTATTTGTGTATAGTGTGGGACTGGATGTCTCTGTTTTGCTCAAATGACAAATTTATTAAAAGAACAAAAAAGTTAATGCTGAAGGTACGTACATGTAGTAAGGTTAATATTTATAAATATTTTATGAAACAATGTATGTAATTTGTAATAAAGGTGTAGTCAAAATGAAATGTAACTAGATTTTGGCAATTGGAATAAATGTCATATGATTGATTCCGAAAAAGATCTAATAGAAATTTGTTGGTTTTTTGTTGTTCAAGTAGAACCAGACATTCCTTGTACTCTAGGAAAGGCAAACATGATTGTGACATCGCAGAAGGATTCATGGATTTTGCTGAAAATGTTTCACAATACATGTAGCTGCTGCTACCTCTGGGCAAGTATTGTGAGTAATTTCTTCGTGAGCTAAAATACTCACTCTCGCCCAAGACCAGCTAACACTAGTTAATGACGGGAAGAGGGGGAAAAAGCAAAACATGACAACTACAAAAACTTATTAAGAAGCAAATCCGTCTCAAAATGCGTTTCTTTGTTATATAGGATGTATTTGCAATGCCTGTATATAAATGATTCAATACAATTCTAAATGACAGCATTACATATCCCATGAATGGGAAAATGTCACACGCAAAACCCAATTCAATCGTGTTATTTACAATTCACCAAAACACATTGAAAATGTACAAAAAGAGAAGCAAATACCAAGTGTTGATATTAAAGACGAGATAACCTCAAATGCAACGAATTTAAATGAATGGGTATCCTACGGCCAGAAAAGTATGTTCATAGAACAAGCACAAATTTGCACAGGTGCTGCATTGTTGTGTATTGATCTAGTTCAAATGGTCAACAATACCGCAGACAATTCTCTCTAGCATATTCAACTAAAACGACACCGTCGTGCGGCTTTGATTACGTATCATGTGCTTTATAATACCGACAAATTCCCGGATGTTGAATTTGGAACAACAAGCGCAAGTAATAAGAGCTGCCGTCTGCAACAGGGCTACAAATGCAATATCCTCAAAGGGTACCTGCCGATTTAATACTGCATGAAATGATAACGTTTGGAAGAAAAACATTGATGCCGAGTGGAACACTTTTATGTATTAGCATGAGCAACGTATTCCAGTTACAGGACCCTAAAAACAGCATTTTTTCTCAAATTTGTAGCATAAACCGAGCTAAAACTGCAACAAGATTTGCGCCCTACTTTAAGATTTGAGCACATCTGTTGCTTCAAAGTACAAATGGCAAAAGAAATGTGCAAAAAGCATAAAATACAACCATTAATAAAAATACAAGAATAAAATATCACTACAGACATATTTGAAATAGTTAAATGTAGTTATGTTTGATGAATGAAATGCAGAAATAACTGCAGTTTTAATCTCATTTTCAATATGAATAAATAAGGCAAAACAACCATTTTCTAAAACAGGGTAAAGGGGCAACTGCTACAAGAAATTGTTCATTTGCTGTACAAAACAATATGTAAGAAAAATTGAGCACACTTTATATTTTAAATTGGGCATATTCAGTGCTAGGGCTACATTACGTTGAAGTACATTTATACATTAACATTTACTTATTTAATATTGAAAGTCTACTATTTTTAGGGGAAACCTATTGTTTTTTATTCGAAAGGTGAATATGCAGAACTGCTGTATTCTTTGAACACCGAATGTGTCAAAATGGCTTTAAAAAGTTTATTTGCCAAAACCCAAACATCCTTCAAAATCCAGATCCTTCAAAATCCACTGTTGGGGGATTTTGTAGGATTGAGGAAGGTAGAGTCCAGCCATTGTGGCTTAATTCTCCTTGAAACTAGTCAAGTACAAAGACAGTGCGATTAGCAAGCTTTCAAGCAGACCAAGATGAACAAAGGACAAAATTAGCATAAGACTAGGACTTACTCACCCATGTCCATATCATTTGGCATAATCTGTACTCCATCTTGAACACTTGTGCTTCATCTGCATCTAAGCTCTTGGAAGTAGAGTTAAGACACTACACCCAAAGCCCTTCATTGTGTTATTTTCCCATAGGACAGTGTGTAACACTATCAACACAAAATATTCAATAAGATTTCATTTGTTCGGATTTGTGGGACAAAAACAGGAATAGTAGGAGCAAGGTGAAAAAAATAAATGAAGAAATAGGAATTATAAAAGTAAGAATACTTGAAAAGCCTGCATTAGATTCCTACATAGTGGAGGATTTTGTAGGATTCAGAAATGTTTGGATAATTCCAACAAAAATGCTCTCGAGTTGGAGTTATTTTAAATATTTCCCCTGAGTAACTTCCTGGATCCTTCAAAATCCTCCACAGTTTTGAAACCAAATGGTATTGTTTTGTACTTAAAACTTTCAAAACGCACTAAGCCTTTGTATAAAGTAATAGTAGTTGGGTTCTACCTTCCCCCAATCCTACAAAATCCTTCAAAACCTCCTGCAAGGTTTTGAAAGACCTGGGAGTATTAGTTTTTACTCAGACAATTTTGAAATCCTAGATGATGTATCATTTTACATTCAGCGGTTTGCTTTAAAAAACTTAACATTATTTGTTAAGACCTCAGTTTCACCTCTTTTTTTAGGGGGGGGGGGGTTAAAGAACAAATGTTATTACACGAGCGCGTTATATAATCATAAATGGACGCAACTTTTCCTGACCTCGGGTCAATGCAAGGTGAAAACAAACACAGACAAGGCGATAGTGCGTTCACCTCGGCGATGTTTTCACCTCGCTAACAATCGCAGCAAACCGTGTCAAACAGTAAGTGGTCAGAAAGTTGCGTCCCATACTGCCACTGGCGTTGCTACTTATCGGTCTATCTATGATACAGTAGGTTCCACTGTGTTTGTGGTAGAAGGTTCAGAGGACTTCATGATATCAGGGAGCTCAGGAGGGTTGGAGTAGGGTAGCAAGTCTAGCGTCTCAAACTCGTCTGTGTCGCCTGAAAAAAAAAGGTTCAAAATAATAATAATAATAATAATAATAATAATAATAATGCTTATAAAGCGCTTTATACAAAATCGCTTCACAAAACAATAAAGTAGTAACAAGTTTTAAAAAATGTAATTATTAAAATGCATAGGAATTCAACAAGGATATTCTAAGAGCAAAAACACTATGCAGCAGGTTGTAATCAGTGCTTAAAAATATGACTCGAATTAAATTATTTACCTTTTGACTTAATTCAGAAAAATTTCTGGGGAAATTTGAATAAACTTTGAAATGACTGCAGGATTTTTGCTGGATTATTAGACTTCTATAGGTAGAGAGTTATATTTTGCCAAAAAATAGGAAATTGTCTGCCAGAGCAAGTTCTATTGGGCTATCTGTTCCACATAGCGTGAGTTCGAATCCCGGCCGTCGACACGTGTGTCCTTAAGCAAGGCAATTAAACCACTATTGCTTCGTCCTTCGGATGGGACGTAAAGCCGTTGGTCCCGTGTGTGTGTATTGTGTATATATTGAACCTGGACACGCACGTAAAAGAACCCAGTCACGCTTATCGCTAAGAGCCCCGGTGTTTCTGGCATTTCGTTCATCCTCTTGCAGGTTTTCTCAGGCTTACGAGCTTACAGTGCCTTGGGCGCTTTTTGAGGAATCCTCGGTTTCATTGCCGAAAGAAATAATAATAATAATAATAATAAGAATATCTGTAAGGTTTGTAAAAACTTGACAGTTCTTGAAGTATATTTCAAGCACCTTTCTGTGGTTACCTACCGTCTAGTTTACAGGCTAATCCAAGCATTGCAGGAGCCTGTGCTTTAGCCGTATTACTCGTCAAGCCACAATCTCCCAATGTCTTGGTGTTATCCAGTTCCTCTTTGTCTTTAAAGAGTTTCTGATCGTCCGGGGTTCTCTTGATGATTCCCTCGATGATGCGCTTCAACTCAAAGACGGTACTCGTTTCCTTGGCATCAGTGAAGATGGTCCAGTTCTTCCGCCTTATCATGAGAAACACATCCTGTACAAGGAGCAATTGAGGGTTGTAATCGATGTTATTCAATTTTAACTCTAATCCCCTAAATAAATGCCTATTTTTTTCTACATGTACCAGAATTGGTACAAATTGATTGTATTGAAATTGATGAATTCAGCATGAGTTAATGCATACATCGGCTGTACATTCTAAGATAAACCTTATTTTTGAAAACTCCAGCTCTAATAAATAAAACTTATGACATGTGGAGGCTCACATTTGGAAAATCTCACACAGTCATGAGATTTAAGTTTAAGCTGAAATTTTAAAACTAAATTGTATATATCTAAATCTTCTCTGAATCTTTCTGATTTTAATACTCGAAATCGAACAATTTATCAAACATGCCAAGAAATAGATGTATACATGTAGGACTAGTCATGATTAAGTCTCAAACTTAATAAATATAAACGTGCAAATCGAAAAAAAGACGTGGAAAACAGTGATTGCTACACGAGTACACAACATACAGTTTCATACGTGACAATATGCACGATTTTTCGTGACAATAGACAGTCAACAGTACAACTCAACTGCAAGCAGAATAATAAATGGCATACACGGAATTTATGTTGACACAAGAACACTTTAGAAGTAACAACACTAAACACCCTAAATTCGTAACCACACCATACCATTTTTACGGGGGGAAAGCGGGTCACTTTGTATGAAGATGGAGGAAGAATTATTCGGAAATTATAATCGCAGCCGGACCGATGCACCGTGCATGTACCACACGAACGTCTGTTGATAAGGTAAAGGGCGACCTCTTGTGGACAAAAAAAGTCTTGCACAATACGTAAACAATTTCACAAACAAACTGCAAAACTTCAGCAGTGCCTACTTGCCGAAAAAAGAACATAGATAAAATAGTTTTCATAAATCAAAATACACAACTTTTGGAACTTTTAATTATAACATTAGTAATCATTTAACAGGTTAAAGGTGGATACACCATTGCAGATATCACTTTTAGTCGAATTAATAAGAAATATCTATTACTACCTGTAGACAAATTTGAAAGCAAATGATTCCAGGAATCCAGCAACATGATTGAGCGAGATATCCTGTAATTGTTCATAAAAAGGAATTTGTATTAAAACAAACTTCGGACAGGTCGGTTAAACGATATTAACTATAAAATACAACCCCCAAAAACCATTTAAGCAATTACCAATGGTGTATCCTACCATTAACTTTTCCCTACAAGTACAAAATGTTTTCAATTAAACTTTTTTTTTATTGTAAAATTATGGAGTGCAAAACTCAAGGTAGAGTTACCAAACTGAAAATACCCAACAATTAAATCAGGGACTATTCAGGTCAAGTCTAGTCTTGCCAAATTCAGGAAAAGCACGGGACGGGCACACTCACACGGGATTTGCAAATCTCCGCTTTACTTTCATGCATTGGCGGGTTCACTCACCACTGCTACAGATCAGAACAGCCCTGATTCAAAACAATTATTTAAGAACACAGCCAAACTATATTAAATTTGTTGATTAATTAAATATAAAAAAAATAAAAATAAAAAATAGGTCTTATATAACTAGCTTTATCCAACTTGTTTTATTTCTTAAGATACTATCAAGGTCTCTTATGAGAGTTATTTTTGACAAGAATCATGTTTGTGCTCGAAATGTTAATTAAACTGCTGTTAATTAGTGACTAATTAGTTTCGTTCCAAGTTAAATTTATTCTACTTTTAACGGCATACTGCATGAGTAGCATTTTCAATACCAAGGGGCCGGTTTCAACACTTTAATAAAAAAAAAACAGCACTTTTGCACCAAAATGTTAATTAAACTTCGTTAGTTAAACAAATAAATGTGACCCAACCTAGCAAAATGAGTCGCAAGTTGCCTGGGCTACTTTTGAGTAACAAGCTTTTAAACATTATCACACACAATACAAATCAATAGAAAATAACATCTGAAAAATAATAAGATGGCAACCTCAATGATATATTAAAAGGAAGAGCAAATGATGTGCTTTCTACTGCATGTGAAAAACAAATAACTGAAAACTTGTCTTTAAGACCCCACTAATTTGAAGGATTGGGTCACAAATAAAAACAAAAAAATACATGTAGTTCTGCTTTATCCACCTTTTTTTCATTCTTAAGTTACAAGTACTGGTTCAGGTCACTTATAAGAGTTATTTGCGACAAAAATCATGTTTGTGCTCGAAATGTTAATTAAAGTGCTAATTACTGACTAACTAGTGTCATTCTTAAGTAACTTTATCCGACCTTTTTGCATTCTTAACCAGTTCGTGCCGGATGACGTATATAAACGCAAAGTTTTCCCCAGATTCAAAACGGACGACTCATAAACACGCCACGAGCAAGGCCAGAAATGTCTGTCAGCAGCGAGCAAGGGGGAAATCCCCGGGTGTGCTTCCTGGTACCATCGGCCTGAACCCGCCTCGGATCGAGTTTCGTTAAAAATAATCCCGCAAGTCGGCTCGGTGATGTTAAAATAATCCCGGCGCAAACTGGTTAGGTATAATTTTTGGTATCAGGGTTCAATCTCAACACTTTAATCCAAAAACGGCACTTGTGCTTGACATGTTAATTAAACTGAAGTTTTTGACATTTCCCTTGGTCCCTTGACCCCTATACGACCTATAGCTTCCAGTTTATTACGTCAACGCCCCGCAAACGCTGGAGCCCCTCCACCTGCCAGGGCACCCTCTGGCGACGGAGCCCCTTTGGACGGAGCTAGTGAGCAGAGTGAAACCGTTATAGAAAATGTTTGTTACACAATTTAAAATACACAAATACAAAGACAACACTTGACGCTTGTATCAAAGCAAAATAACTTTATACAAACATTTTTACATAGAAGTAAAATGTCCACACATGTGTATTAAAAGCACCCTAAAATGGTAAACATGCAGCTGCGTTGTTGATAAAATGATCATAGTTGGCAAACATTACTATTGCATCTGCTTATGAAATCTAAACAATTAACTTCTGCCTTGTGCTACATAATTATTAATTAATTAGGGCCTAAACAATAATTATAATCCTAACTATTTCCAGCTGACAATACTTTTTCGGAAAAATAAACAAGAAACTAAATATCTCACACAAATATTGCCTTTCATTTCAACAGCACAGAACACGAACACTAAAACCACAAATTATACAAAAACAAAATTTTCTGATATATTGTCTGTATCATAAAAATATAACTGCTTAAGTGTTTGAGTATCCATTAATATTTACAAACATGGATAATATGGACTAGTATGTAGTAAACTTTAATGGCACTCGGAGGACTGCTTACAAGAGTAATCTCTTGTACTGAAGAATAACTTGGTTGCCAGGGGTCACAGCTCCTGCCAAGTTCAACGTGTCATTGCCAGAGGCAAAGCTGTACCCAGAACTTTGGCTCTCAAGGTGAAGGTCTCCACTGGCAAGGCCGATGTCAAACTCAAGATTCCCCTGGTCATCACCTTTCACCCCAGTCTCCCTTCCCTTCACAAAATCCTTAACGACAGCCATCACACACTCTTCAGACTGCCTTGTCTGTGCCATCCCAGTCCTGTATTGGCTTATAGACGTCCTCACAATCTACGAGACCTCATTGTTCGAGCCAAAGTTCCCAGCTTGGATGCATCTCCTCCCACCCAGCATGGAACTTTCAAGTGCAGTACCAGATGTGTAGTTCGCCAGATTTACATCCAGGAGTTGGACTCTTTTTCTGGCCACTCTTCTGGTACCACTCACAGAATTATTGGGAACATCTCTTGCAGTACCTCTAATGTCATATCTTGCAGGTTTTGCAGAGTGCAGTATGTCGGCAAGTCCAAAATTGCCCTAAGAAGCATTTCTACAGTCATTGATCTACTGTCAACACCAAGAAACAGGACACCCCCGACGATCACCACTTCAACCAGCCTAACCATTGCATTTCTGAGTGAGTGAGTGGTCATGGCATCAGTGGTCATATTCACGGCGGGAATGTATACAGATATAAGACTTGGAGTCAGAAGGAACAATTATCACACAGGAAAAGAATGAGAAGTTTCAAAAGAATGGAAGAACTATTGTATAGAAGTATAACGATAGCCTGATTCTAGGCAGTTTTCCAGGTAAATCCTGTGGGAGGCGGGCCACGGAGGATCCCCAAGACACACGTCACACGGCACCCTGTCTAAATGGGTCCCGCAAGGCTGGCCATTTCCCCTTGCAGTTCAAGGGCCCAGGCTCCGCTGGTATTTTCACAGGTCCACTTGCATTTCTGATATGATTCTACAGGGCATAGAATCACTTGGCCATTGGAAAGACTCAGTTCGCCTCAGCCGGGAGAAAGTTTGGATGAATCGTCCTCGGACTATTCAACCACATGGGCTCAACATCCAACTAGGAAATGATTAACTTATATTTGTTTCTCCTAGTGTCATCTGTTTCAGATTTATCCCTTGCCAGGATTTTTCTTTTACACCGCTTTCTTGTAATACTGTTGCCCACTCATTTTCCTCAACTAATTCTCAATCCTCTAAAATCATCCGTTATTTCTTGAATTTGTTCAGTGGAGGGGTTACCATTGCCCCAATTCTTCAAAATTCTCCACCATAAAATCACTGCTATGAGTTGAGACATTCGAAAACAGATCACACTCAAAATCAGTGTGGATAATATCAAGCATAATGCAGGACTAAACATAAACAATGCTTGGTACAACATAGAACTATTGCATACATAACGTTATTATAATATCATGTCATGTTTGTGATCAAATTGATGATTTGGGTTGTCTTACGACATCTTGACACGACTTGTGATTTCTTGTGATGACTTATAACAAGACTTATTACAACCCTTATGCTGGGTACAACATAAACTATTGCATATAACGTTATTCAAATATCATGTCATGTTTAAGATCGTGTTGATAATTTGGGATGTCTTACAACATCTTGACATGACTTCTTGATTTCTTGTGAGGACTTCTTACAAGACTGTGGAGTGTTTAGTACCACCAAGTCATCATGCACTAAGCCCTTTTCACTTGGCAAATTGTCTGATATCAGCGGGTAGATGTAGCCATAAGCCATAGCCCTTTTGCATCAAATGCTGAGCCAAGAGCTTCTTAGCATTCTGGTAGTCCTTGCACAACATCTGCAACCAAATAAACAACAGGGTTAAGAAATCTGACAAGTCAAATATGTAACCGGCTCTACAAAAAGGTGTCTTATGTTGCGAAAAAATGAAATTGAGTTATATACATGGTTAGAAAGCCCACAATGTAAGCTTTCATTTAGTATATAATAGAGATCCATAGCCCCTTCCATTTTGGAGACACGACGTGTTTACATATTGATTACTTTCTCAGAGTTCAAATTACACAACTGAGAAAACAGGCTTTGAAATAGCCGGCTCTGTTGTACTACAACAGAACGATGAACACAACATTTTGTTCACTTTATTAATAAAAATCAACATTTCTTTTAATGAAACCTTAAACTGTAGGTATTAAAGACTTCATTCATGACAACAAATAAAAATCACATTTTGTTGAAATGTTTACCCTCTCAACGTTGAGCGGGCCATTACATGATAGTGCATAGCGTGACTTAAGCCCCCTTTTTGTAGAGCCGGTCACATATAGGAAGCAAAAATCAATGCTCAGTACAAATCTCAAATCTCTCCTTTCTGCCTCCAAAACCAAAATGAAAATTCTAAAAAATATTGTTGTAAAATGCTGACTGCATGAGAACTAAGTACTTCAGAGTAATCTGAATAGTTTACTTGGAGTAGTATTTTGTAGTTTTAAGGTGAGGTCCGGGTTATATAAACAGCTAAACATAATACAAATACTTGTTTATCTGCGTACAATACACCTCTATTGCTTTGAATCGGTTGACCTCAATCTTGACTCAAGAAAATTGTCTTACTTTGGCTTCGTGATAGTTGGCCCCTTGTTGCAGGTCGTAGCGTTGCGCCATGCCGCAAGCGTTCTTGAAACGACTGTAGAACGCGGCTTTGCAAATCCTGCTTGCCCCTGATGCACCACTTTTGAATGGGGAGCTTGGAAAAAGAAATGTATAAATGTAATGAAAAATGTAAATTTTAATTAATATTCAGGGAAAATGTTTAAGTAAATTTTAGTCACAGCTCTGGTGTTTCTGATTGTAAGTACAGTCATAAGCAAGAAGAATGTGCCTAGCCTGTGCATGTCCTGTGCCTGGGCTGCGACTGGATCGTGATTGGCTTGTGATTGGCTTGTGATGACAATGCATCTCACCTCTCTGTACATTTTCCTCTCTTGACATCGACTACTTCGTACAGGCTGTCAGCAAACGACCAATTGAGACTCGTTCCCGTCTTGAAGTCGTCCTCGATCTGGGGTGTGTTGGAGACACGGCCGATCAAAGGATGATGGACGCTGTAACCTAGGGGCAGGGACTCGGTGAGTTCATCGTCGACTCGGCAACACACGGCCCGAGCTAGATGACCGTGGTCATAGTTACTACCTGCATTCAAAATAGAGTTATTTGCTTAATTTCAAGTTTATCTCATGTTTATTAGATTCACCAAGAAAGTGAAGAAAAGAAAACAATTGGAAAAAAAAGGAATGAAAATAAAAAAAAAGGCAAACAAATGAAACAAAAATATAAATGGAAAATGCGAAAAAGCGCTATGTTCTGTTGATTGAAGAGACATCGACCTCTAATTTGTTTTACCTAAAGTGATTGTTTCAAGATACACTGGCTCCATGAATTGGCCGAGTAGCGCCCCCTGGAGCCCAACGATGTTCCACAGTAGCAACTTGTCGCTGCTGGACATCACACGCAGTGGGTTCTACAACAGAAACATTTTTGGAAATAATATAGTATCCTGCTACAATCTCTGTCTACAAAGTCTACAGAGAGTCAAGTGCATTTGTCAAGTATATTTAGGTATGTTGCTGGAAAAATATATTCCTTGGCAGTAAATAAGGATTAATTTAAAAGAATTTGTTTTAAGATAATTTTTCTAACCTGTTTCTTGGCCATCTCCATTGATTCTACCTGCGGCAACTCATCAACTGCAACAGGAATGCCTGAAAATTAAAAAGAAATTAGCATAATACAATATTTTACAAAAGTGAACTTATCTAAAATTTAGAAGAGGACAATATTTGGTAGCGAGGGTATCGCTAGAGGGGAGGTCCATGGGTGTCAATCTCCCAGTTTGTTTTTTTGTCAGAAAGTTTACGCGCCAAGCATACATAGCAGAACACCAATCGATGGTCATTACACATTTCATGACTTTTGGGGGCCGGTAACCCATTTGGGCTTAGCAATTTTCTGCGCAAGGCAAAATTCTGTCATTAGGGACTCCATAAAACTGGGCCTAGGATTACTGACACCAGAGTTAGGGTACGTGGCACATACCATCGTGTCCGACAGCCGTGAGTTTTCCCTGGGGCGTATCAGGCTGCAGCATCGGGTAGTGAGCCCCGCATGTCATCAGATACAAATCTTCATCCGTGATGGACTGGGGACAATTGCGCACAAAGCGCGCCGCGTCACCGCACGGCGCGGCGTTCATGTACAGGTGAAACGCGACTCCTTCCTTGAGCGACAACAAACGACTCGATCGCTGCATGGTGAACACCGTCGCCTGCTGGTTGCCTTCGTAGAAGTTTTTTAATTCACGATATAGGTATCTGCAACAAATTTGAGTTGGAATTCGAGTTGTTTCTTTGGCTTCCTAATAGTCTTTGTATTAGCACTTCTAATAGTATTTCAGGTGTTTTCGGGTTTTATGGTCATATGCTAATTTCCATATTCATGAGAAAAACAGTGATGTCATCTTTTGCATTTACACTTTTCAACTGCAATAGCGCCCTCTGCGCAGGGCAAATAGAAATAACATGATGTCACTTTTGACTACCTTTGCAGACCTCGACGAGCGATGGTGAGTCCGTCCTGATCCACTATGGCACGCCCGTCGGTGGTAATATTACGCCCAGTGATAGCACCAATGCCTGTACCCAGACTGACTATTTCATGTTTCGCTTGTGGGTCTGAAAAAAAATATTTTAAAGATTTCAGTTATTAAGAGTTGTACATTATAAAGATTTTAAATCAGAAAGCTATTCTCTACTGTTGTCTAGCTAAGCAGCATTGCTAAATACTACTAATGAAGGGGAAGCACAGCAATGAATTGTGTCCTTTGGAAAGCCACTTTACCCCAACTTGTCCCTCTCGACTAGTACTGGCATAAGCTGGGAGTAACCTGTGATGGACCAATATTCTATCAAGGGTGGAATAGTAAGAAAGTAATTTTGAGTATTAAACAAACAAAAATTCTTACTTCTTTGAAGCAGAACTGCAGCAAAGCTCCTGCGAGCCTCAATCTTGGTGCAGCCTGAAAATGGCGATCCGACGCGAGGGATGGATCTGGCTATCTGGGCAATCTGATCTGCCACGGTTGGCCCACCAGTCAAGGGGGGTGAAGTATCGATGGCCTGGGGGAAGGGTTGATGAGGAGGGGCCGGAGGTTGGGGTTTAAGATTTTGGGGTTGGTAAGTGGGGTAGGAGATTGACCCATGAGGTTTATGCGTTGGTTGGTAGGCTCCTGGTTGATGCTTTAATTGATTTTTGGTAGCAGAAGCGGGATCAGAGACAGTCTGTGTTGGTAGAGATGTTTGGTACATACTCTCACTCTTTGAAGACGGCAACGTCGATGATGATTTAGGGTCCCTTGTTGAGGTGGTTGATTGGGCTGGCGGTTGGCCAAGGACTTTAAGGGCTGGTTGGTTCTGCCGGACACCAAACTGCGGGAAGGGGCTTGCGCTCATTTCAGACTGAGGATCATAGACCGATTCATTAACAAACGGCTTATACTGGCTTGCTGGCTTCTTGACTGAACTTACACCTTGGCTTGGTTTCGCAGAGGCCATTCTAGCACTGGACAGTTTTGGGAAAGGGTCGGACTCTAAATCAGCCTGAAAGTCATAGGAATTCTGCTGACTGCTGCTGCTGCTCGGTGCAGCTCCTGTGACCTCTGACCGTGAACCTGATTGGCTGACAGGATTTGCTTGCGGGTAGTCTCCAGAAGACACTGAAGCTGGACTCGCGACTCGTTGAAATTGCGAAGGTTCGCCTGGACTGTGGAAGCCACCCTGCATTTGTGGCGGGCTCTTTCCCGGAGCCTGCTGAACACTGGAAGACTGTCCAGGAAGGCAGCTGTTAATTATGGAAGGATTTAGAACCCCTCTGCCAAAGCTGAGGTTGGGAGGCTGCTGGGGCGTCGATTGAGCCAGCCTCTGGGGTGTCGGTTGGGGAGGCTTCTCTTTCTGTTTAACAGCTGAATACAAACAGACACAGGAAATTATGAGCAACGGCAGCTTGCCAAAGCCTTAAAGTACAGGGCAGTTAGATCAGTACAGGAAGTAACAGGCAGAATGGTTTGGGCAATACAGTAGTTAACCTATTCAAAAACTATTCCAAAGCTATTTCCCCGACACATTAAAACATTGGCCATTAAGAGGTTATGGCACATAAATGGGCAAATGAAATTATTTACATATTTATTTGCATATTCATTTGCATTCTATAATATGCATGAGGTATAAGAATTTGGACTACTTTACCTTGAGCTTGTTCCTTAGCTTGTTGCGCCATTTTCACCTGGTACTCAGCATAGTTCACTGGCTTGGGCACGTTCCACGCGTCCTCCGATGTAATCGTGGGCGCAGTATTGTAATTGACCTGATAGTGACCGCCAGCACTATAGCTCTTCTCTGTGGCCTGGTGAGGCGCCATGGTTTTGCTAACAGGATGCTCTTCCAAAAGGACCATCTTACGACCGAAGCTGTCGTAAATGGCCGTTCCCGTCTCTTGATCCTGAACGTCTTCCGGGGTCAAGCCCAAGAGCGTCGACAGGGCTATTTTAGCCGCCTCTGTTTTGGCTTCCTTTTTCGTTCTTCCAATACCTGAAACATTGGAAAAGCAAAGACAATCTTTAAAACTTCAAAGTTACCTCATGGAAATACTTGGATATGTTGTGGCCAAGTTATCTCTCGGTAGACTTTTGTACACTACAGTGTCAAGTCCCCAGGGCGGACCTGCCCCCGGGAGACCCTAGGGCCGCCCCGGGACGACACGCAATTTCTTACCCCCCCCCCCCCCCCCCCAGTTCAACTTGTGTCAATTCTTACTTGATTTTCTTACCTTGTTTGTGTCGGACACCATCAACTATAGCAACGGAGGCAAACTTGGGGTTGCACATGGTTCCCCAACTCGAGGCTTGGTCCTCTTGAAACTTGACTGTCAATCGCTGCTTCTGGCAAAACTCGTTGATTGCCATGACAGCATTCTTGTTGCCCATCATGAAACTCTCTATCAGCTCCCGTTCAACCTGTGGCCAATGTCAAGAGAAATGGACTACATTCAGATAAAGGAATGTTAAAGAATTTGATTCATTTATATTTCGAATAGCAGGACGAGAAAGAGTACTTTGAGTAAGTGTACGTGGTGGCCAGTATGGCCATATATGAAACTCTTTGGAAAGAATCCTGACGCCACTTCAGTACAATGATCTTCTCTCCCTTTAATAAAAAATTTTCTTTCTTCTGTAGCACACACCTTTGAGTGGCCTTTAAGCCTTGTGATGGGCGATTTCTAGTTAAAAAAAATCAGTACAAAATACGGACTTGACATGAATACGAGTACAAGGAAGAGTACAACACTGATTTAGAAAAATCCTGTCATCATTTCAATAACTACCGTTTATCTTTGTTTTGTGTACACTTCTAGCAGTGCTTGTGGCTGGTTTGATCGAGATACTGTAGTTGCCATCTAATTGGTCAGTGCCACCTGTTTGATCTACAGGCAAGAAAGGTCAAAAGCAATCAAGTGTCTGTCATCGACGATGAGTTGGTGTTTTTCAATGTAAATTTACTGAGTAATTGTGCAAGTAATTCAAACTGTACCATTTTGGGATCGCTATTGGCAATCATAGAATTTGGGCATCCCGTATTCCCCAAGTCATTTCCGCTGCGTATGGCTTCGGCCCGTTTGCTGCTGATGATATTGAGTTTCTGATGTGGCTGGACAGGGGGCGCTTTGGTGACGGCTGGCGTCATCTGTTGTTGTATCATTCTCTGCTGCTCTTGGATCTGTGAACAAAATGGCACAAAATAGGTGAATCATCTCACCAATTAAGCCTAAATGCAGCGACTTGTGATAGGCTTGTGATGTCTTGTGATGTGTAGTGCTGTGTAGTGATGTCTTGTGATGACTTGTGACTACTTGTGACTACTTGTGACTACTTGTGATATCCTGTGACTACTTGTGATATCCTGTGACTACTTGTGATATATTGTGACTACTTGTGATATCTTGTGACTACTTGTGATATCTTGTGATATCTTGTGATATCTTGTGATATCTTGTGATAGCCTGTGATAGCCTGTGATGGCATGTGATGGCTAAGTAACAGGGAGAAAAGCTGCACATTTTACTGTCTTTTGATTAAAAAACACTCTTGTGTTGGCATTCTGCATGTACATGTAATTATACTCAGACTCATTAACGACCAAAGAGACAATTCTTGAGTTTATGGCCACAGCCTGAGATAACGCTTTATTCATCCGGATACCAGATTATGGGCATACCGGTAAATTATTAGTAAAGTTATTTTAATAAAATGGGCAACACCAGGCCCGACCAGAAATGGGGCAACAACAGGCCCCTGGGCAACACCAGGCCCGACCAGTATGGGCAATACCACATGCCCAAAGCTACATGTACATGAGCCAAATTCACTTAAAATGCTGTAATTCACAGTTTACATGTGGATTAACACACGATAGCTTCCCACCGGTATTACGTTCAGTCGGGAAAACATAGCCTCAGGATACTTTCGAGCGCTATGGCAACCAATTCAATTTGCATAACAAATAGACATAAACCTGAAGTGATTTAAATCCCCCCAAATATGAGAACTTGGATTACTGGCTGTCTGCATCCGCAAAAATTGCCACCCGAGCACCCCAATGGGGATGAGCAATGCACATTGAACTTTGACCCGCAGACATTCCGAAAGGAAACCATTACAATGTATATAGCCTCATGACACCTGCGAGCACTATATTGGAAAATTGCATAAATGCTGTGTGGTTAAAATGAATGGGGGGGTGGTGATGGGAGAAAATTTTGGGATGAACAAAATTGTGTCTGTGCACAAAGGATGGCTGTGACAGAGTGACTGTATTTTTCAGCCAGCCGAACGCCCAGAGACGCGACGCGCGCCCGGAGAATCTCATTGGTTAAAAGTTTAACCAGCTCAATTAGCATATCAGTGACCTTTCACATTTTGCATAATTATCCCTTATAAGGCAACTACCTTACCGGGCCTGTAATCATTTACGCCCACAACCCCAGACGGACAAAAGTTTGATGACCGGGAGATTTTGGTCTTATTGACAAACTGTTGGCAAGATTGATTTATACTGACGGCCTGGTGGCTACATGTCGGGATAAAGGGCTGTCGCTGAGTATAAGGACTTACCCTGCAAGGGTAAAAGGAATTATACTCAGACTCATTAACGACCAAAGAGACAATTCTTGAGTTTATGGCCACAGCCTGAGATAACGCTTTATTCATCCGGATACCAGATTATGGGCATACCGGTAAATTATTAGTAAAGTTATTTTAATGAAATGGGCAACACCAGGCCCGACCAGAAATGGGGCAACAACAGGCCCCTGGGCAACACCAGGCCCGACCAGTATGGGCAATACCACATGCCCAAAGCTACATGTACATGAGCCAAATTCACTTAAAATGCTGTAATTCACAGTTTACATGTGGATTAACACACGATAGCTTCCCACCGGTATTACGTTCAGTCGGGAAAACATAGCCTCAGGATACTTTCGAGCGCTATGGCAACCAATTCAATTTGCATAACAAATAGACATAAACCTGAAGTGATTTAAATCCCCCCAAATATGAGAACTTGGATTACTGGCTGTCTGCATCCGCAAAAATTGCCACCCGCGCAGAGCGCGCCCAAGGAGAAAGACAACCAGCAACCCCAACTACCAGGAGAGGCACTCACGAATTTGGAAGGGAGTCTAAGAGGAAATATGGGATGAGATAAACTGTTGAATATTCGAGGTGAAAATACGATTGCCCAACGGCGATAAGTGGACCCCGTCATACCTATACAAAGAAAATTCAGACCAATTAAATTGGGGGTGATGCAAACACAGCGCTCTTGGCAACTTTGCACATTGCGATCTTGCCCATCTATTTATAGTGCGGCGCTTGCGTTCTAATGCTGGCTGAGAATAAGCTCCGAAATAGTAAACTCGGGGAAGAATGTCCGACCATATGATTGTCAAAGTTCGGCACCATTCCAAACAATCGCGAAGCATGACCGCAACCCTTTGACGCAGAGCAAACTCATCCACCTTCACCAGGTCATTAGTACCTAAATGAACAATTAGAAAAACTGGAGGAGGAGAAATTTTACTCAACTCATCCCTGAGGTCATAAAGATCACCTACACCTGCCCCACCTTTACCCTTCCAGTGAATTTGAACTGGTAGGGCAAACCCACACTCAGCACGGCGGATGATCGAGTCACCGACTATCCAAACGGTATCTGAATAAAATTGTAAGCAAAATAAAATTAATCACAAACCAACCTGATCATGGTGTATGAATTTATTTCTTATTTCTATAAGACCAGCTGCGCCGACTAGCAAAGGTCGGAACCCGAAGTATTCGCTATGCTGCAAACCGGTATTGGGCGTATATAGGATAAGAATGCATTAGAACGCCAGCGCCCCATAGTCTGAATGTCAGCATTGGGAACCCCCATATGCGAGGCCGAAGATGCCGCCCCAATGCGAAACGAATGCCCTTTGATATGGGCCCCTTCTAGACCCAAAAACGCAAGAGCCTTCTGTAATACAGCATTGAATTGATGCTGTGTAAGTGGACTCCCATCAAAGTGACAGAAAAATGGACCTGAAATGCAAGGGCGAAGGGATGAAAAATGTAATAAGGCTGACACGGGGCAAAGGGCATTGTCGCTAGACTGTACTAAGCGAACGCTCTGGGGGAGGCCACGCTGATTATTCTTGGAATTTCGAAAACTAATGACCACAGAAACAGACTTGCTGTCATCATTAGCTTGAGAAAACTGTACATCTTTTGAACCCAAAACAGAGTCACCAAGGCTCTGCCTTGAACAAACTGCAAATTCGCTAACTCGCATAAAACCAAAAAAGGCACTCAGGAACACAGCTTTAAATAAAACTGCCTCGAAATTTGAAGAGCATACCGCAGGTAGAGAACCAAGAATGTGTCGCAACAAAGGCAAGGAAATTGGTAGCCGAGAATCTTTACTCGGGCGAAGCCGGCGCGCACCCTCTAATAATTTGGAAACAACAAAATCTTTGGTAGGGTCCACCCACCCGTATAATTTGTGTATATAACCCACACCTGACACATATGTAGCAATTGTGGATGGAGATAAGCCTCTTAGTGAAAGCCATGCGACAAATTGGCAAATCTCATCAGCGGACGCCGGTACAAGTACTTGGCTTGACCGAGGCTGCTGCCTAAACTGGCTAAAAGCCCTCCAGCCCGAAGCATAGGTTTTGTGCGAATTAGCCGAAATTGCTGCAGACAATAATCGCTCCACTTCATCATCTACCAAACTAGAGGAAAGGGAGGAAGTGGGGTCATAACCTGGTCCGCATGGGGGGCTGCACGACGAAAACGGTCCATCTGAAAACGGGACAAAGCATCTGCGATGTCATTAAACTTCCCTGGCACATGTACAGCTTTAACTGAAATATTAAAATGTAGGCACTGCAGCACAAAGGGGCGCACTAGTTGCATAATACGTGCACAGTGTGAAGATTTCTTGTTAATGATTTGTACCACTGCCGTGTTATCCGTGTGAAAAATGACCTTGTGGCCAGCTAGCAAGGGGCCCCAGCACAGCAAACCGACATACAGTGGACAAAATTCCAACAAAGCAATGGAGGGGCAGAGGCGCAAGAGGTCGGCCGGCCAACGGCCTTGAACCCATTTCCCACGAAAATATGCACCGTAACCAATACTAGCGGCAGCATCTGTAAACAGGGAAAGGCTAGCATTAGATTCCCATTCCGCATCCGGAAAAACGGAAACACCATTGAAATTTGTTAGGAATTCAAGCCAAGTTAGCAAATCCAGCCTAGCCCCTTTAGAGATGCGAACCCTGTGGTATGGCTGGGAGAGACCCGAAGCCAAAGCGATTAAGCGGCGCAGAAAAGCCCGCCCTGGAGGGATGGCCCTGCACAGAAAATTAAGGGACCCAACAAGTGATTGAATGCCCTTTAAGGAAATTTTTCGCTTGCCTAATACCTGCTCAATTAGACGGGAAGTGGTTAGTACTTTCTCTGTTGGGACACAGACTGTTCTATCTACGGTGTTGATGTCTAGACCTAAAAATGTTAACACTTGAGCAGGACCAACAGTTTTTTCCTCTGCCAATGGGACCCCTAATGCAGCACAGATGGACTGAAAACATGTTAATAAGTGCGCACAAGCAGGTGCTGAGGGGGCAACAAACAAAAAATCATCTAGATAATGTGTTACTAATGAGGAACGGGTTACGCGTTTCACCTGATGCTCGAGCAAAGAGCTAAATTTCTCAAATAAGGCACAAGAAATGCTACACCCCATTGGTAAACATTTGTCGTAATAAAACATGCCCTGAAAAGTGAAACCTAGCAACTCATAATCGTCTGGGGATATAGGAAGTAAGCGAAAAGCTGACTTGATGTCAGCTTTAGCTAACCAAGCGCCCTCTCCTGCACTGATGGCAAGAGCCACCGCTGTGTCAAATGAAGCATAATTTACTGCACAGAGATCCCGGTCAATGAAAGCGTTAATTGAATGGCCCATCGGAAAAGATAAATGGTGAATGAGACGAAATGAATTGGGTTCCCGTTTGGGCACTAAACCAATAGGGGAACACTGCAAATTGGGGAAAGGGCGCTCTGCAAAGGGCCCAGCTATCCTACCCAAAGCTATTTCAGAGGACAATTTGTTGTGGACAACGTTAGGTCGTTCAGCCGCTGAGGCCAAACAAAGGGAGTCCCGAGGTAAACGGGGACCAGCATAACCTACAGTGAACCCCTTCAAAAACCCGTTGAACAATACCTCCGCATCGGCAACTAGAGGATAATCTACCAGGAATTCCCGCAAAACCGACACCTTAATTGGGGTTGGAAGGTCGAAAAGAGTGAGTTTGAGCAGCATTGCTGGATGCTGGCACAGGCTTGGAATTGGTGCCAACTGATGCACGCCTAGCCCCCGCATAGGGCTGGGCTCGAAAAGCCCCCCCGGCAGCTTGGGAGCTGCGAACATGTTGCATACCTAATGAGGTACCTCCACCTCCGGCATTTGGATGCACCCAGCGCGGTTGGCTGACTGCGCGGCAACGAGTGGCTCCGTGACCGGCACGCATGCATTTTTGGCAAGTGTGCGCAAATTTGCATTGGGGAAAAGTGCAACCCGCTGAAGAATTGTAAGCAAAGCAATGGCCCGGCCTCATTTTGGGCCTAGTATTTGCAGACTGGAAATTACCGGCCTGGATAGCACCCCTCATCACGGGAGAAGTGACGCTTGCTGCCGCAACTGTGAGCCAAAGCTCGTAATCAATAACCCCCCATGACTGCGCTGGGTGAGCCTCCTGCCTAAGGCGAAATTGCTCGTCATAAGCTTTCCAACCAAGCCCTGGGAATTGCAAGGAAGCAGTGCGAATTATCTCTGCATATTTAAGCAGCTCTGGCCCACGACCTGGATGTTTTGCAAGGTAGATCGACATAAAGACATGAAATGCAGATTGCCACATGTCAAATGTGTCAATCTTCTGGCGCTGCGCTCCCGGCTTTTTCAAGACCAAATTTCCCCCTTCGACAGACACAGTAAAATTTTGGCTGCGCTGTTCATTGGATTTTGCAATGACTGCAGTTGCAGCGTCGCTGTACAAAACCGAAAAGTCAACAAAAACTCCTTGCCAAATTTTTTCGCGCACCGCTTGGGGAACGTGTAGGCCCAGCGGGGAGGCAACGCTGACCGCAAGGGCCGGGCAGCCTGCCATAGGATCTGGTGAAGCAATAATGTTAGCAGGTGACATATTAGTGCTAGAAATGCATTCATGCCCAGCACTAGTCATGACACTGACAGGGGTAGTTGTGGGAACAGAAAAATATGGCCGAAATGGAGGCCTCAACTCACCCCCAGGCACCAGACTGTTAGTGCCAGACATCAAAGAAACAGGAGAATTCCCCTGAACCACTGATTGTGGTTGGGTATACACAGAGTCAGAGTTCACTGCAGTAGTGGCAGTATGTCCACCATTGTTCGATGACGGCACTGCCCAATGACCAGCAGCGGTAGCGGACGACACCCGTGGTTGTGGTTGCATGACCCCCGCTGGAGCCGGGTACAACCCCGCACCGGGAACGCAAGATGTAGAGGGCGGTAGCTGGTGGTAGCGGTACACATCAGGCCCGTACGCGTGTGGTGGTGGCATGATGACGTCGGACTGCTGACCTGGCTGACGATAGTTTCCCCCGGAAACCTCCGCTGCAACACCCGCATGACCCAGCACGGCAGGCCCTGGTGGGACGCCACTAACGTCAGCATAGCTAGCAGTAGACGCAGGCATCGCAGGCTCGCTGATGTTGCTATAGTTACTGACGTAACCAGTCTGTGCAGACCGAAATGGAACCATGGGCACTGCGCTGCTCGACGAAAATACCGGCCGGGTTGGGACGTACAGCGTGGAGCCGTCTCCAGTGGGCGGAGGCACGGCCAAGCCCACGGCCGGGCTAACTAGTGGAACACCCTCGGAGAGCGGGAAGGATGAGCGAGCTCCACGTCTCGGATACCTGGCCCCGCGACGCGTCACACCGCCGCCGGACGTCTGGCGCCGGGTTCGCTGACTGGTAGTGGTAGTACTGGTGGTGTTGGTAGCACTAGCAGTGCCGTTGCTTCTCACGGCCGAGTCCCTAAAACGGGCCGGTCGCCGACGAGTACGGTGAAGATCACCTCGATTCATTTTTTGGCTTAAAATAACTGGACGAAAGTCGGCAAAATCAAGACCAAACAAAGCCACACGTGTCGGCGAAAAAACAGACGGGAAACAATGACCGGTGAGAAAACAAAAACAGGAAAATTCAAAGGAACAAAATGAAAATTTTGGGATGAACAAAATTGTGTCTGTGCACAAAGGATGGCTGTGACAGAGCGACTGTATTTTTCAGCCAGCCGAACGCCCAGAGACGCGACGCGCGCCCGGAGAATCTCATTGGTTAAAAGTTTAACCAGCTCAATTAGCATATCAGTGACCTTTCACATTTTGCATAATTATCCCTTATAAGGCAACTACCTTACTGGGCCTGTAATCATTTACGCCCACAACCCCAGACGGACAAAAGTTTGATGACCGGGAGATTTTGGTCTTATTGACAAACTGTTGGCAAGATTGATTTATACTGACGGCCTGGTGGCTACATGTCGGGATAAAGGGCTGTCGCTGAGTATAAGGCCTGTTACCCTGCAAGGGTAAAAGGAATTATTTGAGTGGCAACTCCTACTGCAAACTGCAATATCATGGGATAAACATTGGGTTATGTCATTTACGTCTTTCACTGCCAAATCATTTATAGCCATAAATAAATACCTTCTTTTCCCGACTATCCAGTGTATCGACACCCATGGCTCCGGATGTATATCCCTGCTGCTGCCCGCTAAGCTGGTAAAAGTCATTACGCTGCATCTTGAATCCTGAACAAAACCTTCCACTACCCTCTCTGCCAAAGTTAAATAACAAACTTTATTAAACTGCTGACTGTCCACAAGTAAATCAATACAGGTTTTACAAAATTTATTGTCCCAAAAACATCATTTTATAAAATATATTAAAAAGCTCATTAAAACTACTAAAAAGTTCATAAAAAATACACGATTTAAGACTCATTAAAAAAATACTTAGCTTGAGTAACTCCAGCTCTGAATGACATTTGGAAATGCACATGTTCTCCCAATGTCATGAGCTTTAGAACTAGAGTTATAAATCATTTAATACTCAAGCTAATATAAAACAAATCACATGTTGATGAAAATAATATGTTTTTACTTTTTTATGAAGTATTCTACTAGTACCGACTTAAAATAAAAGATAAAACTTAGATTTAGATTAGAAGAAGGTGAGTTTCGAATAAAGTATTTTCAGGGAAGTATGTTTCATACATGGGCCTAGGTGCTCCAGCTAGTCCCTGAATGGCCACACAACCAACCATGTTTCAAAAACAGGTTTGTTAACATTTTTTTCTGGTTTGGCACAAACTGGGCCCCACAAACTGCAATTTGTTCCGATGCCAATGGCAGTGTACACGTGTACTGCACGATTCAATACGATGACTAACGCAACTCTAAAGCTCATGACATTGGGATATTTTCAAGCTAGGATCGCGTAGTTACTTTAAGTTTTAGTGGGTCTGACGCTTTAAATTAGATTGACTGATCTTACCGCGGAACAAATAAGCAGAAATTTGCACGACGTCGTTTTGTTTTTTGAGGATGAGTGGTTGTCGCGGCACACGTACCACCGAGAGAAGGGGACACTTATGAAAATGTATGCTGACGTCAAGCAATATCGAACAAAGTGACATAACAAAGACCATAGAGAGCGCCGCGCGCGGTGGGCAAGAAAATGTAGGGCGTCACGGATACGTCAGCATAAATTATGCAGAATAAACGACCGGTACGGTATAGAAACAACGTACGTGTACCTCGGCAGCGAAATGGTGATGAATAAATTAGTATAAGTTCCCCCTTCTTTGGTTGTGATACTGCCGTTACGCTAGTTGTATTAATGACGTACACGTCGGCGGTAAGTTGAGTTTTTCCATCAGCTTTACAATTTTAGTTTTTCATATAATTTACACCTTCTTATTCCTCCATGTTTACATGTAGCCTATAACTTAGTACGTTTAGGCTTAATTATAAACTTAAAAGTATTATAAAGAATTGTTACATAGAATTATAATTAATAAAACACCAACACAGTTGAGGGGCCATGCATGATTACCCTTGATGCCGGTACCGGTACGCGACGCGACGGTACGTAAACCATGGATGAATCAGCGCTTATTCCTCCATGCGTGAACACACTCACTAGCCTTTCGCAGGTGCAACAGATGCAACAGATGCAATGCACAAATCCAATTGACCAGAGGGGTACACCCTTTCCTCCATGGTACACCCGTACACTGGGGGGCAGTGACAACCGCATTCGGGGCGGATTAGCGTGTCGCGGCCATAGCCGCTTCCCGGTGACAGGGGATTAATTTGATGTTTGACACACAGTGGGATAGCGCCAATCCATGGCAAATCGTACACAACTCAATTGACAGAAAAAACACCTTACTGACTATAACTTTAACGTTATTAAACTTAAAACTAAAGCCAAGGACTTAAATTAATAAGGGCAGGCTAAATAAAAACAAATGATAACAATCTAAGCCTTTTTCTCAATATCACCTTTCTGCCTATTGTAATTTGTTTTAAAATCAGTTTAAGATGCGATGCTACTTTATATGAACTTTGCTATAATTCTGCGATAAAGTCTATAAAAAAAATAATAATAATTTAAATTCTTATTTTAAAACGTTGCATTATTTGCAACGTTGCATTATATTATCTCAGTGCTTGGCACGTCTCAGCTATAGTACAAAGTTCAAGTTGCAGAGCCTGTTTAATATGTAAATTTACCATTCATGAGTTATGGGAATATCAATTTGTTTAGTAACAGTTATTTTTAGGGTACAGAAATTTTTAACAGAAACATGATTTTGCAAGATTGTTATTGAGGCGAGACAAAAAGAAAAGGGCAGAATTAAATCTGAATTGTTTTGTACTGTTTTGCTTCATTTTATTTGTCAGATAAACGTATAATAACGGAGCCACAACAACACGATCAGTATGGCTAGGACATACTACACGCTACCCTGGGTTCGCTACACCAACTTTGCCCGACTCTTGGTGTTTTTGGATGGGTGCGCATCGGCAGCTCTGTGGCTCACTGGTAAGAAAAAACAGCTTTTCATTTTTTTAAATCTTAACTACCCCAAGCCCATCAAACTCCAACTGCAGGTTTAATTATTATGGCAAATGTGCAGGTTCTAAATTTGTACTCTAATTAAGCTCATAGTGGTGGGGGAACTTTGAAACAATGCCCCCTCCCCCTCTTTTTTTAATCACCTAAATATTTGTGACTTTCTTTTATTACAGGTGGGCATGATGTCTATCTTGAATCAAGTGTCATGAAGTGGAATATTACAGGTTCGGTCTTTGAGCTCGCGTGTATCGGCGCCATTAAGATGCTGCTGCTTTTCCACGCCTTCACGAAACTGGAAGACTTGGCGTTAGTGATGCTTGAAGACCCGTATGTACCGAAGATTGTGGCCACGAAACGTAACATCCACGCATTCACCATCGCGCTATCGCTCGCCAGTTTGGTGTACACGTCGGTCAAAGGAGGTCTGGTACTCAACGCGATTCTCAACCACTCTAAGTACGCGCCCATGCACGCCACCTACAATGCGTTAGTGATCAGCGCGGGAGCGTTCTCGTTGGTGGAATTTCTGACGGCCGTTTTGGGACCCATGTTTTTGCGTCGGTTACAGATCATTCGCATCAAGCACGAACTCAACGACGAAGACGATGCGAAAGAGAAAGAGGAAAAGAAAAAGGCAAACCTTGGTAGACTGTTCAGCCTGGCCAAACCGGTAGGTGGATAGATCAATATCTTGTATTTTGTGGGGTGGAATTTTGCACAGATGCATTGGGGGGGGGGGGGGGGGGGGGGGGGGGGGGAGAGGGGAGTGGTATTTATTCTAGACATTTGAATTGACCTTTTCAAAATACAGGGAATTGCTCTTACTTCTGAACGCGCCTGCTGACGTTTTGACGTATAAAATCATGTAAAATACAGGAATAGCTAGCTTTTGATTGGCAACTTTTAAAGTAACCTCAAACTACAGCAGAAATGAATCTTGATGATATTGATGGTATAATTTCTAAAATGAAATTTTTAAACACGGATGGCTTTTGTTTCTGGGTGAAATGCTAACCCTTTTACCTCTAAAATGAACCTTTAACCTTTTTAAAACACAGGAATGGGTCTTGATTCTGATTGGCATGGTGACTCTAATTATATCCAGTGGGTCTAATATGGCTGCCCCGTTATTCTTTGGATATGTTGTTGATGCTGCTGTTCATAAGAGCATGGGTAAGAGGATTTAAACTTCTATTTTTGTCTGATTTTCTCTGTAGACTTTCTTTCGTTCTTTCTTTCTGTATGTCCTAACCACTTCTAACAGCAGAGGAATTGCCAATTACAGGAATAGGATAAACATATAAACAATCTCCCTTTATAATTATATATAAAACAAGTATGGGAAATAAAATGTACAGACTGTATTAAATTTTATTGTAAAACAACACAAGGACAAATTAAATGCATGTAACTGAATTAATTGATAATTATGCAACCCGTGGGGGAAATGACATACTTGGAATGAAATTATTAATTATAAGAAAGTTATTGGTCAGAGGTGAAATGTAACAAAATAAAGCTAAACATATACACTCTACTTAAAATCTTCGGTAATTTTGTTGCCTAAACAAATTGCTCAAAATATTGTTTAAACCTGGAAAAGTGCTGTAAATGCCACTGAATATGATTATTTCAGTAAAAATTGCTTGTGTTTTCCTACGTGCAGCTGATGTCAATCATACAGTGCTGGTTCTCTTCATCATATTTGCCGTTGGATGCATCGCTTCAATGCTTCGCTCTTATACCTTTACTCTTGCTGGCTATCGCGTCGTTTGTCGTATCCGTAGTGATTTGTTTGCTGCAATTATCCGTCAGGAGGTAGCGTTCTTCGACACTAACCGAACCGGGGAACTGACTAATCGTCTGTCGTCCGACACAGCGATGCTGCAAAGTGCCGTCACAGTAAGGAGAATCTCCTGTAACCCTAACCCTCATGGGTACTTTTTCCACGTTCTAGTAACAAATATGCCTGAATTATTCCAATGAGATGAAAGATTAGTTTCTCCTTCTGGTTTATTAATAGGATCACTGTATTTTTACTCGTTTGTTTGTTTTTATTTCAAAACATTTGTCTCGTTTTAGGTGAATATTTCGATGTTGGTGCGTTACTTCTTCCAAATCGTCGGCTCCATCGTCATCATGTTTACTCAGAGTGCTGCCTTAACCGGTGTCCTGCTTTCAGTGATTCCCATTATAGCAATCGGAGCTGTCCAATATGGTGAGCAGGTTCACAGCATCGGAATTTTTTGGCATAAGAAAAGTTTAGGAGACTTAGAAAAAATACCTATATGAGAGTATAAGAAAAATTCCTAACATAAACTCACTTTTTTATTGTGATTTAAACAGTGTTTAATGAAAAGGTAATGTTCATGATATGATACCATTTCAATCAGACAATTTGCTAGAACAAAAAAGTGGGAACTAATAATTTACCAGTACAAATATTGGGTCAACATGGAGAAATAGGCCTTTTTAAAATTAAGGGGGGGGGGAGGAAAAAATCCGAAAATTAAGGAGAGATTTTAAAACTAACCTTATACAATAACAAGAAAATTAAACATTACAAAAAACCTTTTAATATATTATAGCCCCATCCCCTAGGTAGAGCTAATTTAAAAACAAAATTTATAATCTTAAAACATTTCCAGGAAATTTCATGAAGAATATCCAGAAGAATTTCCAGGATGCCCTCGGCAGTGCAGGCACAGTGGCGGAGGAGTCTATCTCCAGCATACGCACCGTGCGCTCCTTCCGCGGTGAGCCCAAATCACAGTTGTCTTACAACAAAGAGGTGGATCTGAGTTACAAGTACGGCAAATTAATGGCCATCGGTATTGGCGTCTTCAATGGAATTATAGGCGTCGTATCTCAGGTGCGTAACCAAGTAGCAAATGCAATTTCAGGTAGAGCAATGATTGTAGAAGCATTGTGGCAAGTATTTGTTGGTTTGGGTTATTGAAGGGGGATTCATTTATTTATTCACTCGCTCACATTTATTTCTATATTGCTCACAATTACAAGACACAAAATGATCCCCCCCCCCCCCCCCCGTTTACCACATGACACCCCCCTGTTTACCACATGACACCCCCGTGTTTACCCCATGACACCCCCGTGTTTACCCCATGACACCCCCGTGTTTACCCCATGACACCCCCGTGTTTACCCCATGACACCCCCGTGTTTACCCCATGACACCCCCGTGTTTACCCCATGACACCCCCGTGTTTACCCCATGACACCCCCGTGTTTACCCCATGACACTCCCGTGTTTACCCCATGACACCTCTTGTTTACCCCATGACACCCCTTGTTTACCACAGGACACCCCCTGTTTACCACAGGACACCCCCCTGTTTACCACAGGACACCCCCCTGTTTACCACAGGACACCCCCCTGTTTACCACAGGACACCCCCCTGTTTACCACATGACACCCCCCTGTTTACCACATGACACCCCCCTGTTTACCACAGGACACCCCCCTGTTTACCACATGACACCCCCCTGTTTACCACATGACACCCCCCTGTTTACCACATGACACCCCCCTGTTTACCACATGACACCCCCCTGTTTACCACATGACACCCCCCTGTTTACCACATGACACCCCCCTGTTTACCACATGACACCCCCCTGTTTACCACATGACACCCCCCTGTTTACCACATGACACCCCCCTGTTTACCACATGACACCCCCCCTGTTTACCACCTATAACACTCCCCTGTTTACCACATGACATTTTTATTTACTTTTATTTACTTTATTTGTTCAGATTAAGTAATAGTAGCTAAGCTGATTCTGTGCATAATTGACTATTTTTGTTGCTACAGGGAGCAATAGCTCTAGTATTATGGTATGGTGGTAAGCTTGTGCATCTCAACGTGACTACCCAGGGAACGCAAGGCATCAGTGTCGGCATTCTAACAGGTACCAGACTACAACCCAAAATGCCATTCACCAAATCGTGGATTGGTTCCCAGCTTTGGCCTCATCTCTCGATGTCAAACCAAATGTGACCCAGCACGAGTAAATGGGACACTTTGCGGCAAAATTAAAAAATGAGATTGTGATACTATCATTTAAAGCTTGTTTAGCTTTAAATGATGAAATCAAAATCTCAAATTTTATTTTTGCCTCAAAGTGTCTCATTTACTCGTGCTGGGTCACAAATGGGAATTTGATCAAAGAAATTGACGGCTTCATACTCTATACTCCCCGGGAAGCTGAAATGGTGTTTTGAATATTTTATAGGGCCGATGAGCAGGGGTATTGTAATAAATTCATGTTACTGTTATCAATTAAAGTTTAATATGTCGTGGTTTTTATTGTAGCCTTTATGCTTTACACGCTGAACGTTGCCATGGCATTTGCCTTCCTCGCCTCGCTGTATGGAGATTTCATGAAGGCGGTGGGCGCGTCCATCCGCATTTTTGAACTGATTGACCGTGAGCCGCAAGTCTCTAATGAAGGCGGCAGACAACTCTTAGACTTCAACGGGGAATTAGAATTTGATGACGTTCACTTCAAGTATCCATCGCGACCAGAAAACGAAGTACTCAAGGTATGTCATCGTGAAATTCCACCCCTTCCTCCTCCTTACCTAACCCCACCCCTCTCTCTTACCACTTAAAAAATAATTTTATAAATTTGGTCTAAAAATGATAGCAAATGTTTGGATGCAGAATGTGATAAAATATTGATATTTCAAAGTAAAACAATTTGTTTTTAATTCCAAAAGATTATTTTTGAAAGGTTTTTGTTTGAAGGATCACCAAAAAACCACCTTTTACAGCGTTTAATAACCCCATCCTTTGTTGGAAACCTCCACAGTTAAGTGCCTTTAACAACCCATGCTTTCCTATGACTTCGGGGATTCCAATAGTTACCTAAAGGGGTGTCATTAGAGGATGAAAGCTTCTCTTTAGGTTTAACCCTAACCCCATTGGTCTTTCGGGTATACGGTTACCTCTATATTAAAGTGGAGAAATCCAAGTGCCCATATCAACCCACGCATTTAGCTAACACGGGTTGTACCAATGTGTACTTGCAGGGGGTGTCATTCAGCATGAAGCCAGGTCAGGTCATAGCTTTGGTGGGTCCCTCCGGAGGGGGCAAATCCACGATAGTCAATCTGATTGAGAGATTTTATGAACCGTCCTTGGGTTCCGTCAAACTTGGTATGTCACCCATTTTTTTTACATTTTAGAAATGTCTGCTTCCATGTTGAGAAATCATCTTTTTCAATCTTGAAACGAGCTGTTTGTTAAAAAAATGTATTGCCTGGGTTATCCGAATTATAACAACAAAACCTTTGTATTGGGATTTTTGATTTCCAAATGTGTTCTTTTAACGTTAACTCCATAGGGTATGTGTAAAATCATATGTGTAAACAAAAACATGCAAACGTTTTACTTCAATAATATTCTCCACATTTCTGCACAGATGGAGTTAGCCTATCGGAGTTGGATCCCATGTTTTTCCGACGAAGGATTTCCATGGTTAGTCAGGAGCCTTCCTTGTTTGCCTGTTCCATCGAGGAGAACATTGCCTATGGCAAGGATGCAACAGATGAGGAGGTAAGTGCAGATACAAGACCGCGTATAGCATTAGCGGTACAAGTTAAATAGACTGATACCCTTATAATTAAAGATTGGTAGCTAAGGACGGGTACTAGACCCCATCAGGCATTGACATGTAAGGCAAAATAGTCTGTTGCCCTTATAATGTGTAGGTTAAGAATGAAAGTGCAGGTACCAGACCCAATGTAGCATTTGCAAGGAAGGCCAAATAGACTGATACCTTATTAAGGTAATAGATAGAGAGCTGATGAGTGCAGGTACAAGACTATATAGCGTTGGCCGGGCAAGTCAAACCAAGTAATACCCTGACAGTAGGATGGACAATGTATCAGACTGTATCATAAATCAAATAAATAGTCTGATTCTAAAACATAAACCGACATAAACAGAGTCCATTCTAAATCAGTCTGTAAAGTTGAAATTGTGGATGTGTCATTTGCGAATTCAGATCCAGGAAGCGGCAAAAATGGCCAACGCCCACGAGTTCATTGTGTCGTTTGAGGAGGGTTACAAGACCATGGTAGGGGAAAGAGGAGTTCGGTTGTCGGGAGGCCAGAAACAACGAATTGCCATAGCGAGAGCTCTCATCATGGATCCCAAGATATTACTCCTAGACGAGGTAAGGAAAATCCAAATAAATAGAATCAAACTTGGGTCATGGCCTTCATAAGATAGGCATTTCAAAGGTCAAGTGCAAAGGTCATTTGAGGTCAAGTTGTAAAATGGGGTAAAATAAGTGAAGCTAGGTGAGATTCGTAGTTCGAGATTACTCCTTTTTGTAATAAGCTGATTTGTAATTCCGACTAAAAACTGAGATTTTGTTTCTGTCGCAATTGTAGGCTACCAGTGCCTTGGATGCGGAGAGCGAGCATTTGGTACAGGAAGCTATTGATAGAGCTATGGTGGGAAGAACGGTGCTCATTATCGCTCACCGACTATCCACAGTCAGGAATGCGTCACAGGTATGTCAGTACACCTATTACGCTAAGGACCTCTTAGATTTCCATAAGCCCCGCCCATTTTTCAGTCGTAAGGCCTTTTCCAAATCCCAGTTTAGGTTTTGTCTCCGGCTCCATCCCCCTTACCAAACTGCAGGAATAAAACCAAAGACGGAGACAAAGCTTGGGTTTGGAAAACGGCCTCATATGACCGAGCTACTATGGTCATCTGACCCAACTGGGATCTTATTGGTCCTGATTCTTTGATTGGCCGAAGGGTCGATTGTGTTTAACTCTCCTCCAAGATCCTTTAATGTCTTTCAGTCTTGACAATTTTGACACTCGGACAAGACTACTCTGAACAAGAGTAACATATTGTTTGTTTATGCCCTCAAGGTACTAGTCATCAACCACGGTAGGATAGCGGAGAAAGGAACCCACGATGAACTTGTCAGTAAGGGCGGCATCTACAAGAAACTGGTACTTCGTCAGTTGAGTGCGGCTGGTGGAGCCATTAATACAATCCCTGAGGATCTGATCCTTGTTGGAGAAACCGATGAGGTCATCGAGCTGGCCAATGGTTTGGACTGAGAACCATTGCCCCGGCAACCTCAGGTAACTTAAGATGTTGCATCACGTATACATCCCAAAGTCAATCATAAAAAATAAAAAAAATAATAATTATAAGTATAGTGCTGTTAGTAATTCAGTAAATTAACAATATGTTAATAGGTTCATTACTTCTAAAGACGATACTTACCTCAATTATAAAGGTATGGCTGTGTCCAAATTAATTGGCTATGGCTTAAAATTGCATACATCTCTATAGGAAGAGGCTGCAGCCACTTCCCATAGACCCGTGTGCAATTTTAAGCCCTAGCCATATAATTCGGACATGGCCATACATAGAAGGAAAGTGCACATTAATTTGTGTCCATTAGAGTTAGGATTCTCATGAAACCAATTTAAACAAGTTAAGCAATGTGTCTGTAAGCTTTCTTCGTATGTATATTAAGAAATTATTGATTTATTAGTATACTTTTTTTCCAGAGAGTTGTTGTATATTTTATTCCAGGTGTTGAATTGTGCATTTTTAACATATTTAGGGAGATAAGTGTCAGGGAAGGAGCATTGCTTAAGTTTTAAATATGGGGAGGTTGGTCAAAGTTTAATGTTGGCTTTCCCTCTCACTGTGAACATCTAACAAAAAAACACGGTGCATTAACAATGAAAATCCATTGTTACTTTGCACTAAATCCATTGTTACTTTGCACTTAATCCATTGTTACTTTGTACTTAATCCATTGTTACTTTGCACTTAATCCATTGTTACTTTGCACCAAATCCATTGTTACTTTGCACCAAATCCATTGTTACTTTGCACTAAATCCGTAGTTACTTTGCACTAAATCCATTGTTACTTTGCACTAAATCAATTGTTACTTTGCACTAAATCCATTGTTACTTTGCACTTAATCCATTGTTACTTTGCACTAAATCCGTAGTTACTTTGCACTAAATCCGTAGTTACTTTGCACTAAATCCATTGTTACTTTGCACTTAATCCATTGTATTTACAGTGTCCATTCCCCTGATTTGAGTTTAACCCGTAAAAAATTAGATTTTGTTTGAAAATTGCTATTTGTCTTGCAATACAAATGTAATTCATAAAAACTGTATGCAGTTGACAGTAATTTAGGCTTATCTTTTTGTACGATATAGGTGCAAGGAAAGCAAAAATAAAATACTTTCGGAAAGTTGAAGATGCCCAAAACAGACAAAAGTAACTTTCTCAGTTTAAATAAAACTCGTAATTTAAAAAAAATATTGGTAGGAGAAAAATATATAATATTGAATGTGTATTAAGGGCAAGGGCATAACCAATTGTATGTGTTATAGGTAAAATTTACATCCAAATAATACAAGTACAGTTATAGTACCTATAGTGTGTGTTTTAAGAAACACTGCATTTGTTTTAATGATTTCTGAAGATTCTATTGTAACAATCTGGATTTCATGAAACATTATAGATAACATACATATTTGTTGTCTTCATGTAGTTTACTTATGAAAGTTAAATTTGGCTTGGTTTGGTTATTTTTTATTTTTTTTCATAAATACTCGATTGATTTATAAGTCTAGTTTATTATCTAGAATCATCAACGTGTCGACATTTAAATATTTAGAAATTTTTTAATTGTCAAAATTAATGTTTGTTGGTATTGTAACTTCACGGGTATATTACGTGACCAAGTATTTAATTTTATTCTGAAGGAGATTATGGCACGTACTTAACCAAAGAACATATTTTTGTACTTAATTCAAGTGAAAATATTCTGAAATTAAAAGAAATTCAATGTTGGACCAGGACTATATTTGTAGCCTTGTTGAGCAGAACATTTTTTGCCAGGCAAATTTGCTTTCTAAGTACCACATGGTAACCAAACGAGACCCACCCAGAAGCCATCTGGAACATCACAGTCGTGTTCGTAGCAGTTCTTTAATCGCCTCCCTCCGCTGTGACTAAGGTTCGAGTCCTGCTTGGGCCAATATGTGGATTGCGTTTTCAATCCCTGCCTGATGACCGTCCGTCCGTGTTTTCCCCAGATTTCTAAAACTGCACTTTTTCATTGTCTTCTCTCTATCGGTTTCTTCAGGCTTTGGAACTTCGGTGCCTGGGGCACCTTTGAGGTTTCCTTGGTTTCATTGTCTTCTCTTGGCAGGTTTTTCCAGGCTTTGGAATGTCGGTGCCTGGGGAACTTTTGAGGTTTTCTTGTTCTCATTGTCTTCTTTCGACAGGTTTCTTCATGCTTGCTCGCTACAGTACCTGGGGCACTTTTGAGGGATTCTTGGTTTCATTACCAGGAAGAAACAATGGCATCGAATGGTGTTTGTTTTACAAAATAATCCTACATTTTGGAGTTGCGACTGACAATTGATTTACTGGTTTGTGAACTAAGGTCAAAACCTTTGGCTCTGAAGGTCAAACATTGTTAGAAGTTTGATAAGCAAAGGAAATGTGCACAGGTAGAGGAAGCCTAACTGATCCAGGTTAGAAGGATGACAGTACATGTACTTCCTACCAGGAAGCTAACTAGATTGTATCTCAGCTCACAAGGGACAGTATGGCGCAGCAAAACAGTGTGGGAAAGTTGACAGACTCAGGTCAAGGGATAGCCAGGACTTTGGGTTTTCTTGAAACTTTTGCTTTGTCTGGGAACTTCTTGATAAAAGATGCAAACCTGGCCCATTCAATCTGTACAGTCATTGCATATTGAAAAGCTATTATCAGACTTGGTCTAGACTAAGCTTTAGCAGAGGTCGTAACAAATAATTTCCAAGGAGAACAGGCATTTCTGACTGTAATCTGAGACAATATGATCACTGCAACTGTCTTCCCCATGGCTGGCCAACTGTGGATCGGAGGGGATGTATAATTAAGAAGTAGGTTTAAGGGAATTAGCTCACTGGCCCAGATTTGTAGACGAGAGAGTTGTGAAACTGATGTCTTATCATCAGCTTCCAAGGCAATTAAACTAGACCACTACACAACGACGTGGTTTTTAATTAGCACAAATGTGTGCTTGTTCTATATGATTTGCCAAATGAATCCGTGTGTGCAATATTAGTCCAAAATCGGTGAAAACGAATGTTTTTCATTTAGCCTATTTTTGTAGAGAGATAGGGCCAGGCCAAGAGTAGGGCTATATGTGAAAGATTTGACCGCCCTCCTCTCCCTCCAACTGAAAAAAAACAGTACAAACTCGGTATCTGAAATGGGTCTTGGTTGCGGTGAAATATGTAAAATTCCCACACCACAGAATCATTTTCGCAGAATTGAAACCCTCGATGAAGAGGCACGTAGGCTAACCAATTTACCACATTGCGCAAATTCCTTGTAAACAACCGTTCGTTTCTAGGTCATAATAATAAACCGAGGAGGATCAGGAAGGAACAACAAAACCACGGCCAAACGGTGCTGGAGCGATCAGGGTCGATATTCATAAACCTGCTAACTTAGCAGCCAACTAGGCAGTTTGCTGCTCCGTGGTTACCAACTAATTTTGTATTCATAAAACCTTGCTAAGAATGTTACCAGCTGGTTGGCAGCTAGATATTTTCAGCACGCAGCTGGGACATCAGGCAAGTTGCCAGCTAGTGACTTAGAGTCGCCCCTGCAGACGAACTCTAATGTTAGCAGTTAACTTAGCAACCAACTAACCTCAGCAAAGTTTTATGAATATAACTTAGCTTCTAACTAGGCTTAGCTGTCAACTAGAGGCCATTTAAGCAGCCAACTAGGCTAAGCAGGATTTTATGAATATCGGCCCAGGTATTCAGTCCCACCAGGAAACTTAAAACACATATAATTCACATTCTTTTGGTAAGAAAAAAAACACTGTTTCTTTTACCTTCGTTTGTGTTGGTTACTGTATTCCCAGAATACCAGGAATTCTTTTCAGCACATCTAAGAGGACATGGTGCGAGGGTTGAGGGGGTTTCTTCTGACTTAAATTGTCCTTGACATCATGATGTTGCGTCAAACAGCTAGGTCTGATTCCTTTTCTGTTTTGTGTAGATTTCTCCTTAGTATTTGATGCCACCAGACTAAATGAGCGGCGCAACTTAAACTCTGCTTTAAAATAAACACCCACGCTTACGTCGGTTCTCTGGTGAAGAACCCAACCCTTTAAAGTTTGACTGGTGGTACGGTCCGCAATTTTGTTTGCTGACAGTTGTAATTTAGGTTAGTTAAGTAATTTAGATAAGATAAAGATTTCCCATTTTCTACTGCTAGCTTAATAGCACTGGTGACGTACTAACGGTCTTTAAGTCAGCCGCTCATATGCGGTCCTAATTATACAGTACATATGGAGGCCTAGATTAGATAGGCTGTCCAAACTAAAAAGCAAAGGTTCGCCTCGGAGTACCATTGACTTTTAGGGTATGCAACAAGGAAGAAAATATATATAAGCAGATGAAAACGCAATTAAAACGAAAGGTGCAAGGCCGGTAGGAAACGGGGCACATTTATCAGAACAACGGCGTTTCCTGATGGGAGCTAAGAGTTGTTGATTCAAATAGGTCATCCTGAGTTTTGACCCTAAGCGAGAAACATCCAGAGTGGTGTCGATAACCTGATGTAATTTGATCAGCTGCGTAACCAGCTTGTCTTGTCAGATGGTGCAGACTAATCGTCTTAAAATCCGTCTTTAGAGTATACTTTTGTTTTTAATGTTATGATGCCTCGGATACAGGGGCAACTAAATATGCCACAGGTGCCTATTGAAAGATAGGAATATAATTGAGGGTATTTTCGTTCCCAGGGCGTCTCACGCTCATGATATTTAGGTAATGGTTTGTGTATGTCTAACAACTTAGTATCAACAGGTTCATGTATTTAAAAAAAATGGAAAAAATGAAAACTATACTAAGACAGTTTGGTAACGGTCTATTCAGTAAACCATTTATTTACAACTGATTTACATCTTACAGAATTAATAATACAAATTCATGGCCATTTAGTATAAGGCCCGTAAACATTAAATTTTTGAACAATAAAAGCACACACAAGCAGGCAATACAACCTTAGTTATTGCAATATTTACTGTACATACAAAATGGCGAGTCGAAAATTAAACAAGTTATACATTAAAGTGTGTTTTTATTTTACACCTGTTTTGAATCGGTCGGATAACTTCCGTGTATTCTGTTTATTTCCGTTAAGTGTTGAGTTTGGTTATACGAGATAACTTATTGATCTTCTGATTCACTTTTCCCTAAACTAAGGTGTTTTTCCCCGAAAAAAAAAGACTAACTGGAGACCTGGAAACCAAACATCGTTTGTGTCATCGTTGGTCCGATACCAATGGGTTTTGTTGGATCGAAGTTCAAGTAGATTTAAATTTTAAAACAAACTGCTTCTTTTGGGATAACCTTTTCCTCAATATTAATTAAGTTATGTCGATTTCAAATTTAACATGACTATTTTACATTTCAAATATATTTAAATATATACAAATGTGTTCCATTTAAGTGTCAAGAAACTTAACAGTGTTCTTTCCTCCTCAAAAACTCTAGGAATTTAAACTTTTGTCTAACAATTCAAAGTTCCCTAATCGTCACTAACCACATGCAGTAACACTGAGAATGAACATTACACGTATTTTGCTTATAAGACGTTGTTAACAAAACATCTCAAAACAATGTTAACAAAACATCTCAAAACAATGTTAACAAAACATCTCATTTCAATGTCCAATACATGATTAGTAAGTAATAGCTTCAATGTTTGAAACATTTGTTTTGCAAAAGCAAATAACGAGCCCAAACGTGTAGGCTAATGCTTGATTGTCGGCTTGTTTTCAGTGGATTGTAGCGTAAGCACATATATTTTGTTATAGCAATGATTTCTACGAGGAAGCCTTATTAAAATGGGTATAGGAATTTAATTAAGTAGAAATTCATGAGAGCAGAAATTAAACGTAGAGAGTACATATTTAGTATAAGTGTAATATACTATAGGAAATCATGGTGACTGATTTTCGGCCAATTATGTTTACTTTGCGGGTATTTTTTTAGCTTTATAGCCGATAATTTCTGCTTGCTTATTCAAGAAACTTTGCCTTGTTCTTGATAATTCAAATTTAAGCCTTGGTCACCTTGTTCAGACCAATGTTCTTGCTTGAGAGTCTACGAACCAGCCTGGAAGGCTCTGGGATCCTACTGCAGCGACAGCGGAGCATCATACGAATCACCACCTTGAGTTGTGGATGCTTAGTTGCGTAGACGATAGGGTTGATCCAAGTGTTACATAGGAAGATAGTCCCACCGTACAGGGTGTACCGATCGCTGCCCATGAACAGCATGACGCTGTACGGTATAATGCAGACGAAGTACACCACCACGATCATGAGCAAGTTCTTGGTGATCTGAATCTGCTGTCGGTTCAGCCTCTGGTGGACTTGGTTGTCCATTGTGTCGGGCCCTTCGACCTGGGGGCAGTCGGAGGGGATGAAGGTACTGGAAATCGGCCCGCTTGGCGCGTCTTTGGACGGTATGGTGGAGGGCCGGCGCTTCCGCTGAGCGATGAAGTGGCTCCGGACGTGAGCGAAGACCAGCGCGTAGCAGATGATGATGATCAGCATGGGTCCGGGGAAGAAGGCGGCAACTTGGATCAGCTGGTAGAGCTTGGCTAAGGGATGGGTGTCCTGATCGGTACAGGTGTATTCTTGCTCGTCGTAGCCCAGGCCTCCGATGCCGAGAAGTGGGGGGATGAGGATAACGCAGATTGCTACCAGCCAGGACAGAGCGACCAGGAAGGTGATCTTGACAGGAGTGTAGAGCCACTGGTACATGGTCATGGGTCGCTTGATGAGGATAGCACGGTTGAGAGCAATGCTGGCCATGTGGTAGAGACTCGCTCCGGAGCTCATGAAGCTGATGAAGGCTGTCAGCATGCAGGGGACGTGGGCACCAGGCAGACCGTTTTGGCTGAAGAGACCCGCCACGCTCCACGGCAGACAGAAACAGGAGAGGAAATCAGCCACGGCCAGGTTGACCACGAAGACATTGGTGGGAGTCCGGAGCTTTCTGGACAGGGCTACGGCCATGATGACTATCCCGTTCCCGGTCATTCCTAAGATGGAGATAAGGAGCCACATGAGACCAATGAAGATCCGCTCCCCATAGCCGTACATCGAGACCGAGGGGGCCACAGAAGGCTCGACCGTGCCCGTGCTCATCGCCCCGGTCAGACCTGTCGTAACTGCGGTGAAGTTGGCGAGAAAATCGCCCGAGGGGACGGTGCTGATCTGGGTGGGATTCATGGTGATGTTGGTGTTTCGCCAAAGAAAACCTCTCAACAAGTTTCAGATAAGCTTCTGCTCAGATGCCACCGCATTTAATCCTCACATTTGGTGGAATGACAAGTGTTAAAACTAACCGGTGACTTTTGTCTATTTCCTTACCTACGCGCCAATAATGATTTGCATATTTGTTTCCCTACGCGCCAATAATGATTTGCATATTTTTTTCCAAAAGAGTACTTCCGTAACCGCGCTTCCTTAACCACTAGTGGTGTGATTCTTAACCACACCAAGGCCCACAGAGTTGGAAGTAATAGCCGTATGAACGCTTTACGGGTGATTGTACACAGGACCATCAGAGCGATTTATTAAATCAAATTTCCTAGGATAGCTTCTCTTTTCTCTCAACTTTTCATGCAGTACAAGGATCAATCAAACAAGCAGGCTATACCGACAAAATAATAAGCAGAAATCTACAAATAAATTATTCCGAATCCTCAAACGAGCAAGTGGACAACAAAACCAATAGGAATTAGGAAGAGTCTCCCTTACCCAAAATCCAATTAAAACACATTCTAAAAAACGGTTTCGATCGACCAACAAACAAACAAACTCCAGCATGGCCCAAGTTACCGACCACTGTCCTGGAAAGATTTTCTTTGGTCAATTTTAAAATAGCTCCTGTATTGCATATGCTGTGTATAGATATTGCAAAATACAATGAGCAGACATCTACGTACATTTGTAAATCGGAGACAATGGCGGAAAAATTCAAACGAATCAATAATTTACAGCTGAGTAAATCTTTGAACTACAGAAAGATTGTTCTGTTCTTCATTAATAATTGATATTAAACCGATAATTTTCGTAAGTATCGATAGGAATGAAATTTTCTGTCTTGCGTGTTGTTATCTGATATCAGCAGAATGCGTCTAATTGCTATAATACGGATTGAAAAATTAATAAAAGGGACGGCGAGGCTTGAACGACACGCAGAGACGGCCGAGTGACAGATTGTGGACAACATATCTTAGGTTTACTGGTTGCAGAGTTTTATCCGCAAAGTAAAAACTTCAATTCAGAGGTAAATGTTTTATATTTTTGCGAAGAAGTCTTGTAGGGGTGCGTATCACATTGTGCTCTGTTCATTTACTGGCAGTCACTTTCTTTAGAACAAATAGGCCAAAACTATCAATGTAAATTATTCAAATGTAAGTTTGTTTTTCCCAGTGTGTCAGGGTGATGTAAACTCTGGTTTTACCCTTAAAATACATATTTTATAAAACATTGTACCCAGTATTGTCCCGGTGATTGTGAGAACAAATTACTGGGCAGAAGTTGGTGGGTTCAAGTTCCGCCAGAGTGATTTGCAGTATCACCACTAGCGACCTTGTAAAACTATTTGCCGCCTTAACAAAAATATTATGCTTTAATACAGGCCAACATTATATGTCCGTTTGTTGCCTGAAACTTAGACAGTCGTTATTAAGGAAATTGTTGTGGACTTTAGTGTTAAATCTGAGTGTTTTGTACTCGATTTTGTTGTGTTCCTCAGAATCATGGCTCCGCCATTTTGTCTCTACTTGGTCGCAGCGTTGGTGGCGCTGTCCATGTCTTCCTCGCCGGTAAGGGCGTCGTCGTCAACCCGGCGCTACTACTCCTGCACCGATCTCGCCGGGGCAAAATTACAGGTATGGCTGGAAATACTGCGCATGAACAAGGATGCGATCGTGACCCTGTCCAACGAACACCTGCAGACCTCCCTCCCAGATACCATTGGGGATCTTCGACTCTTGAGGGCGTACAAGCAGCTGAAGAGGAGACGAGGTAGACACGATGATATCGAGGCTTTGGTGGTCAACATCACGGCGGACAACAATCAACAGAAACAAACTCTCGTTCAAGCCTGCAACGGGTCACTTCTTGGCAACAACTGATGATTGGACAAGACAGAATTAGGACCAAACAGACCGAACTTGCACTGAGAAAGGAAATAACTTAGTTTTACAAATCGAGCATTTCCGGCCGGCCTATAAACACAAAGGCTGGACCCAGGTGATTCATGGGGCTTCGTACAGAATATACTCCCTTAACCAAAACTGGTAATTACTACAAAAAAATACATGCGATATTGTAACTAAAGTTTCAAGTGAAACACGATTAGCACCAAAATGCTAAGCAACAATACGTATTACCTAACATTTACTGTATGAAACTGGACCCTGGTGACCGCCAAACTTGAGCAAAGGAAACGTAAAGCATTATGGGTAATTATTGCCAGGATATTTTATTGTACAATTATTTTGTTACACGCACGCTTCAAAGTGTGTAGATCTACAAGGAAAAGTGCTATACGTATGAACTTTTTCTGGCATTGTGCCAGCTCAGAGATTTCTTTGTGCGCACATTTTTCACCTGAAAATTTCGCCAGTAAGCCAGATAATCGAGCAAAGTTGTTATGTTTTGTCCTTGAGATTACAATTTTGTTGTATACTTTAAGCCGTTATTAAACGACAGTGTGGTATAATAAAATTAGATGCATGAACTATGACAGATTGTGTGATTTTGTGAGGAGTCTACGTTGTTGAAGATTCATTAAAGTTTGAATAACGATCAACCAGATCATATACCCACACATACAGGCGGGTTGATTTCAGCTTTACTCAAATTTCCGACTTCATTAATCTCTTGTTTCACCTCCATCAACCACTCAATTAAAGCCAATTATTGTTATGACAGGCCTATAATAACGACACAGATTAATTGTTTTCCAAGTGCAGCAGGTTTTTTTTGCGGGGGCGGGGGGTTCGAATCTGGAGAATCCGTTCACTAGCACGGAGCAAATGAAAACTTCTTCTCTTTGTGAACCCTATAACTGATTCATGTACCGCCCTAAACCGCCCGAGTAGTTTCATTGGCTCTTTAGGTAAATACAATGTAATGCATTATAGTAACGGTCTGCGTGGGTTTGTGTGGAAGGAATTCAGTGGGTTAATAACGGTTAGAATGTGCCGTGGTGTACTTGCACAATACTCGAAGGAAACCGCTAGGTCCGGGAAGAAAGTGTGTCAACGGAAACGATAGCGGGTCAAAGACACGTCCGAGCTACGCTTCCCAGAAAGTATAGACTCGCTTACAAGGCTATGGTTTCCTACCCGTAACCGCACTCGGACGTATACTACAGGTGATCGACACCTGAAAGTGGTTACTGCGACTGCATTCAAGGACATGCATATTGTCTTGTTTTTCTTTGTTCTTCAAAATCTCGCATTGTTTGTGCGCAATTAAAATTGTACCTGAGTGTGATATCTTTACGATCTCCTCCTCACGCGGACAGATATTGATTTTGAAGAATCGATTTTCTTGAAATTAATTGATTTTTAACCATTATCAATTTTACTATGTTTCAACCAGTATTGTCAAACTTAAATATGATCGGTATCACTTTTAATTTAATTACATCATACATTTTTCTTATCGGGTCATTTTCAATTTTGATTTAAAAGAAATAGAATATTAGGTACAATACGATAAAATCTATAGTCTTTGACTAGTTCTGAATCACTCGGAAGCAAACCGAATTAAATAATGTTAAGGCCTATTCCTGACGCAGAATTCAGGGTCTAATATCAACTTGAGCCAAAGATGAAGGCGAAGTCAGAGTTTCGGGAAGGCCATTATAGTTCAACTACAAGTTCACTCAAATTCGGAGGACGTACGGTTGGACTATTTATTCTTTTCAACACTGAGGAAAAACATCTGGTAGGCCCTACATGATGGCTATTGCAGACAGCAATACACGAATGTCAAACGTATTGCAGTGTGTTTAAATGCAAGTACTCAACTCGTTTATATGTAAATCCAATTTAATCATACCAAAGCTCCAAGCCAACTAGTGCATGTATTATTAACACCCAATGCATATAACATTACTTGCTTATAGAGAGATACCAATTCATCAACGTAAATTAGCTGTCATTTATTGGATATTGGAAACCCTCGTTCCACAATATTGTAATTAAAGAGAGTGGCATTATTATCATCGACCATCTGTGCCTCGAGTGATATACATTTATACAATGACATCATTTGGAACCAGGTAGGATGAGGAGTCGAGAAGCAGATGACGCTAACCACTCAGATCAGTACACAGTATATACAATCGTCTTATAAAAAGGCTCGACTTGCTGCAGTCGAATGCAAACTGATGCTGAGATTATATACTGAGAAGTCATCGTAGCAGAATTTAGAACATCAGATGCAGAAAGTAGTAGTATCTTCTGTGGTGATCATGATGACTTCATTATTTGTCTCACAACCCAAATTGATACCAATCTGGCAGCCACTCTCTGTTTTATTGCATTGCTATAATATAATGGTCGGTCCTCTTGTGAACAAATCAAACCAGTGGCAGGTCCTCACAAATTATTACCGAAAGAGGAAAACCTAAAGCTTCGGTCGAGGCCAATATCATCAGACTGATAGAGAGTATGCTGCTAGTGGCGAGTCTGTCAATTATATCTTATAACAGTAACACTCACTTTAACTTGTTTGAGAAACTCTATGGTCTCTAGTGGCTTCCCAAATTCTGAGACTTGTTGAATGCTTAACATTCAACATAAATCAACACTTTGTATTATTCACAAACTGTCACAATGGAATCCAACTGGTCAATAGAGGACAACTGCAGTGATTATACCTACATAGATGAAGACCGGGCTACGGAATTAATGTACAGTACGACACAAACTGTGATTATCACAGTCATCATCCCGATCATTTTGTGCCTCGGTGTCATCACTAACTCCAGTTTTCTACTCGTTGTGATTCGTGCTCCACAGAGAGTATCTCACACTACTCTGTACTTGGCACATCTGGCATTGGCCGATCTCATATATCTCATCTCTGGTGCGACTTTCCAAATTTGGAGATGGCGCGTCTCACCGATAATACTACGAGACCCCTTCGTAGATGCGACCCAGTGCGTCATATACGACGTCGTTGTCGACTTGGGATACATTTCGTCCGTGGCACTGGTCACCATGTCGGCATACGAGAGATTCCTGTCTCTGTGTTACCCATTCCGACATTGCCGAATCCAGAATCGGCGGCGAACCTACAAACTGATAGCAACCTGCTGGCTGGTTGGGCTACTGGCAGCTGTTCTCAACTTTGTCTTTGGAAGGAAGATCACAATTGACAATTGCCACGAATGGCCCGACGACGACAAATACACGGGATTACCGTCAACATTTACAAACTGTGAGCTAATTTATAAAGAAGTGCATGACGTTACCAGACTAATTATGAGCATTATCTTACACGCCATTGTAGTCTTAAACACGTACATGTACATCCGCATCATTTGCGAGCTAATCAAGCTCAGAGACAACGCAGAGAGACACCACATTGGCCCAGACGCTTTGCAAATCCGAGTTACTAAGATGGTGGTCGTCAACGGAATCGTGTTTTTTGTCTGTCAGGCGCCATACCAGAGCTTGAAGGCGTACGCAATGATTGGTTCCTTACTCGGAATTCCAGTTACAGCTATCGCAGAATGGTACTGGATTGGAAAGCTGCTGTTGTACATCAATTCGTCGGTCAATCCGTTGATTTATAGCGCAATAAACCCGCAATACCGGGCCGCTTTGGTGGCAGTTTGTACATGCCGTGGTAGGACCTCTCATTTCCCCACTAGTGCTCCCACAACAACGATCCCTAGTAGTACTAGGGCCGTGGACATTGAAACTCACGTCTGAATGTTTCGGCGTATCGTCTCGCTTGTACGCAAACATTGTGAACAATGTTTTAAAAAAATAACCAGTTTATTATAATAATTGTATATTGACTGGGCCGCGGCCAGGCGCGGAATTATTTTTTACGAACCTCGAATTACCGTGACGGCGTGGGTTCCGCCCCCCCCCCCCCCCCGGACAATTTTGTATTCTAGATGCTCCGAGGTGCAATCTGAGGTGATTTTTTGTCTGGCCACTTTTCTCAGAAATTACGTACATTTACATTGATACAATAGATTTTCGGGAGGTATGTTTTTAGCAATAAAAGAACCTTTGCTCAGCTTGCGGCAGCTGACTAATGGGTACCGCACGTATGGCGTAATAATGTGCTCGAATCTTCATAATAAACATGTAGGCTACGATTTTCTCTCTTCTGTTTATTTCGGTGTACAGTGTTCAAACATTCCTGACGCATTAACTCGACTCGACCGACTTGACCTCTCGATCTAATGACTCGGCGACTCGGGTCACTTCTTTAGGTGTGTAATTCAAGCTGTAGTCAAGTAATTCGAACACATCCTGAAGTCTGTAGATAACATGGAAGAAGCAATTAATTTACCATACGCAGTGGGGGGTGGGCCATTGGATTTGGATCGCCCTCCAAGTTTCTGCGTTGAGAATAACAACAAATACCACTTTTGGGGTCGTTTTGTAAGTCCACATGGGTAAAGATGATGCTTAATTGTTCTCAATTATCGGTTACATTAGAGTGTGGCAATTTGCCAGCTAACAGAACTTTGGTTCGGATCCTGTTTGAAGCAGTGTACAGACCTGGAATCTAACCTGTCACAAATTTGACACGGAGGGGAGGGTCACGGTGCTGGATATGTCGACATAGACAATGAAGCATTTGCCTCACGGCGCCCTCTATAATTACCAACCCCCATTTACACTACCCATTTTATAGTTAATTATAGAGGGCGCTGTACTCTCTTAAGTGAAAAATGGCGACTACCTTGGGAAAACATGCGCTAACTTGCGTTCGACGTTACGGGCAATTTACTCGAGTTTTCGTTCAAAGGAAGTCTGTCTCGGTAGTTCGAGTGGGTAAGTTTACCGATTCTTAGGGTTTTAATTTTCAGAAGGTAAAAGTGTGCGTCTTCAATGCATGCTTCAATTTACAAGGTGAGGTAAACTTTGGCAGCGGCGAAACGCCAATTTATATCGGGCGCGCACGGTGAAATATGAATTGGATAATAAACAAACCCACGTGGGTGACACAGTGTACTGCAAAGTGCATGCAAGCTGACAAGGGCAGATCGTTACCCGACTGAACTACCACTATCGCTTATCGTTTATTTTTTACAGGATTCTGAAAATGAAAGTTCTGTGAAATATTTCATTTAACTTAATTAACGATATAGGCCTATCTAAAATTTGCTTTTTCACACCATATATGAAGAAATCCGACCAAGCTAAAAGTGTCTAAGACGTGTGTTGTTATTTGGCGGAAAGGTTTACTTTGTTTATTTAAAACAAAATGACATTCAATCGGCTTATTCGATGCAACCTGCCTAAATTTAAGCAAGGGCAAGAGTTAAAAATGTAGTCCTGACATTTCTTACAAGGTAAGCCCCAAAATTGTGAATTTTATGTTTCTAAATCATCCAAGTATCCTAAATGTTATTAGACGTATTCCTGCTGGGTTTTTTTTCTTCAGATGTGCGGCACCATGCTCGCTGGTTTGCGCCATTCCTGTTTGCTCTTCGGAGACAAGTCGAAGCAATCCAAAACAAGTATGGCCTGGAAGAGAAGAAACCCAGATCACATCAAGAAAACTGGTCAGTGTAGCCCAGTGTAATCCAGATCACATCAAGAAAACTGGTCAGTGTAGCCCAGTGTAACCCAGATCACATCAAGAAAACTGGTCAGTGTAGCCCAGTGTAACCCAGATCACATCAAGAAAACTGGTCAGTGTAGCCCAGTGTAACCCAGATTACATCAAGAAAACTGGTCAGTGTAGCCCAGTGTAGCCCAGTGTAACCCAGATCACATCAAGAAAACTGGTCAGTGTAGCCCAGTGTAACCCAGATCACATCAAGAAAACTGGTCAGTGTAGCCCAGTGTAACCCAGATCACATCAAGAAAACTGGTCAGTGTAGCCCAGTGTAACCCAGATTACATCAAGAAAACTGGTCAGTGTAGCCCAGTGTAGCCCAGTGTAACCCAGATCACATCAAGAAAACTGGTCAGTGTAGCCCAGTGTAACCCAGATCACATCAAGAAAACTGGTCAGTGTAGCCCAGTGTAACCCAGATCACATCAAGAAAACTGGTCAGTGTAGCCCAGTGTAGCCCAGTGTAACCCAGATTACATCAAGAAAACTGGTCAGTGTAGCCCAGTGTAACCCAGATCACATCAAGAAAACTGGTCAGTGTAGCCCAGTGTAACCCAGATCACATCAAGAAAACTGGTCAGTGTAGCCCAGTGTAACCCAGATCACATCAAGAAAACTGGTCAGTGTAGCCCAGTGTAACCCAGATCACATCAAGAAAACTGGTCAGTGTAGCCCAGTGTAACCCAGATTACATCAAGAAAACTGGTCAGTGTAGCCCAGTGTAGCCCAGTGTAACCCAGATCACATCAAGAAAACTGGTCAGTGTAGCCCAGTGTAACCCAGATCACATCAAGAAAACTGGTCAGTGTAGCCCAGTGTAACCCAGATCACATCAAGAAAACTGGTCAGTGTAGCCCAGTGTAGCCCAGTGTAACCCAGATTACATCAAGAAAACTGGTCAGTGTAGCCCAGTGTAACCCAGATCACATCAAGAAAACTGGTCAGTGTAGCCCAGTGTAACCCAGATTACATCAAGAAAACTGGTCAATGTAGCCCAGTGTAACCCAGATTACATCAAGAAAACTGGTCAGTGTGGCCCAGTGTAACCCAGTATAACCCAGATTACATCAAGATAAAACTTGTCAGTGTAGCTCAGTGTAACCCAGATCACATCAAGAAAACATTTGTATTATTATAATTAGGGATTATGACAGTGAACTGTACGCATTCGGCAAGCGTCTTGGGGAGGATTTCACAGACGCCACGCTACGCACGGCGCTGACGGACAAAAGTTACGTAGAGAGGGAGGAAGCGAGGAGAACAGAGATGGGATTGGAGGGCGAGGCAGCAAAACTTGAGATTCAGGATAACCAAGAACTGGCCCAAGCGGGTGAGTAGGCTATTTCGATCCAGAAAGTGTGCCAAATTATAAAACTAGATTTATGATTATATTAGCCAATGGAATTCTTACATTTAATGGAATGTTTCACCTGTTGATTTAAGATTTTTTGGGGCATTTATATTTTCATTTCAGGTGGTGTTTTTATCTCTGATTATGTCAAAGCTTACTTGAGGCTTCTCTACCCTAAACTCCCTGAGGAAGGAATATGGTGAGTCCCTGAAAACAATCAATTGTGTTGCTGGTTGCAGATGGCCAGCCTCGTGCTTGTGATTCACTTGTGATTGACTTGCGATTCACTTGTGATTGACTTGCGATTCACCTGCGATTCACCTGCGATTCACCTGCGATTCACCTGCGATTCACCTGCGATTCACCTGCGATTCACCTGCGATTCACCTGCCATTCACCTGCCATTCACCTGCCATTCACCTGCCATTCACCTGCCATTCACCTGCCATTCACCTGCCATTCACCTGCCATTCACCTGCCATTCACCTGCCATTCACCTGCCATTCACCTGCCATTCACCTGCCATTCACCTGCCATTCACCTGCCATTCACCTGCCATTCACCTGCCATTCACCTGCCATTCACCTGCCATTCACCTGCCATTCACCTGCCATTCACCTGCCATTCACCTGCCATTCACCTGCCATTCACCTGCCATTCACCTGCCATTCACCTGCCATTCACCTGCCATTCACCTGCCATTCACCTGCCATTCACCTGCCATTCACCTGCCATTCACCTGCCATTCACCTGCCATTCACCTGCCATTCACCTGCCATTCACCTGCCATTCACCTGCCATTCACCTGCCATTCACCTGCCATTCACCTGCCATTCACCTGCCATTCACCTGCCATTCACCTGCCATTCACCTGCCATTCACCTGCCATTCACCTGCCATTCACCTGCCATTCACCTGCCATTCACCTGCCATTCACCTGCCATTCACCTGCCATTCACCTGCCATTCACCTGCCATTCACCTGCCATTCACCTGCCATTCACCTGCCATTCACCTGCCATTCACCTGCCATTCACCTGCCATTCACCTGCAATTCACCTGTAATTTACTTGTAATTTACTTGTAAACTGATGAATGGCCTTCCTTAACCCTAACTCCTTTTGGTGATTTACTAGGAACCTTCCTCATCCTTGCAAATCCCAACACCTTGTGCTATTAAACTGTGCACTAAACAGTTGGACTCCACCGAAACCGGCCTTGTGTTGGAGTTTGGCTGGATGGGGATCGTTAGGCTTAATGCTTTAGTGCCTCATCCAACGAATGTCATGTTTTTGGTTTTTGTTTCTCAGTGCCATCTGTGACTATTTAATGAGATCGGACCTTCATGCTCACATTAGCAGACATCTTGGGTTGACGGACATCATCCTGTGCCCAGTAAGTTGAACCCAAACGATTTAGAAGTTATTTAACTATTCGATAGTTGTGTCATTATTCAAGGCATATGTCATACAACTTGTTCATTTTTATTAATAACGCCACTCAAAATCCAAAGAAGGATAATCCAAACCTAACCTGTTTGTAGTTTTAGCTCGGTGTGAATTAGCGAATAAATCAAACCATGCCCCACCCTTTTGATTTCAAAACACGATTTGGTCTGTAGCAATCTTTATTTCCCAAAATCAATCAATCGACTAATCTTTGTAAGTCACCCACAATAAGGACAGATTTCATAAGGTTTTCAGTACAGTATAATGTTTAATTCAAGTAATTTTTTTGAAAAAAATTATGACTTCACAGCGGAATTGGTTAATAGTACTGTTAGAAATAAACTTTAAGTTAATAAAATACAGCCAATGAACTTCAACAATTATAAATGGCATTTTGATATTTTAAAGTTTAGGCATTGCAGTTTAGAACTCTGTTAAATTGTTGCAAGACCAATGCTCTGAATAGGCGACTGAAAAATGGGTTATCAACATTTCGGTTGTAGTCGTCATAAATACTAAACTATTGACATAAACAAAATATCCCATTATTCTATTTGAAATGGACATTGTTTTACTGACAGGATTTCCCCCTTCCACCTGAAGTTGCTAGCACCGGTCTTCAAGCCATCGTAGGAGCCATAGTCCAAGTCACAGTAAGTATGCAATGAAATGAGTTCTGTTTGTACTATGTTAATTTACCACGTGACCATTTGGTTTCCCTGTGGTAGGCCACCATTGCAGTAGGCAATCGACCTTTGACCTAATGAACAAACATTTGGTTGGTTACTTTTTGAATAATTACAAACGTTATAATTTCCCCTTTGACTGCATTGTTTTTTTTTGTAGGGTGCTGAGAAAGCTGGCTTGTTTGTTCGCAGTAGGCAATCGACCTTTGACCTAATGAACAAACATTTGGTTGGTTACTTTTTGAATAGTTACAAACGTTATAATTTCCCTGTTGACTGCATTGTTTTTCTTCGTAGGGTGCCGAGAAAGCTGGCTTGTTTGTTCGTGATTTTCTTCTGTCCCATCTTGTGGATAACGACCTCAATGAGCTGTGGCCAATCACTAATCCCATGGGGAGGTTGGTGGATATACTAGAAAGAGAAGGAAGGGCTTTGCCTGAATCGAGGTATGTGATTGGTCAGTTCATGAAAGCAGATTTGTTTTATGCAACCAGGTATAGGCATTTACCATAAAACACCATTTGCAGATATCTAAAATATTTACTACCGAATTATTAAGAAATATCTTACTCATTTTAAAGTAAATAATGATTCCAGGCATCCAGCGAAATGATTGCGCTAGATATCCTGTAATTATTCTGAAAAATATAATTTTATAAAGAATAATTCGCGGACGGCGATCGCGAAAAAACAAAGATAACATAAAAATAACTGCCCGACGCCGGTTGAAAACAAATGCTGTTTTTCGTGCTTTTCTCGGAATCCATGATTGTAAAACTTCGGACAGGTCAGTTAAACGACATTTACTATAAAATACAACCCCCCAAATCCACCTATTTGTGATATTTCAAGCAATTACCAATGGTGTATACTACCTTAACCCTTAAGGCTGTTCATACTTCAGGTGAATGCGAATTTGAAGCCACAGAACATTCACTGCGAAAATTGGCCAGAGTTGAAATGTGTTTTGATATAACTTTTTGATATTTTTTTCCCCTTTTTTTCTAGGTTACTTCGGCAAGTAGGCACTTCAACCATAATGCCTGTTTATATGGTCGGTGTTTACAGTGACAAAAAGCTACTTGGATGGGGTAAGAGAAATTGTGTGTTTAATAATTTGGTTTGTTTGTCATTTACTGGACTACTTACAAAAAACAACTCTGTTTGCTGATTGTGGTACATGTATAAACATGCTTTACGAAATCATCTCTATGAAATGATGGAGGCTGTGTTAAGCACAACATCTAGGCACTCTTACTTTTTGTTTTCATAGGCAAGGTGTTATAGGTGTCCGAGAATTTTGAATTATCTGTGATTTTGATTGATTTGTCCAGGCCCCGGTGAGACACTAGCCATAGCTGAGGAAGAAGCCGCAAGAGTGGCTCTCAAACATATCTATGGTACCACAGAAAACAGCCCCTCATTGCCACTGGATGCAGTCAAATGCAAGGAATTGAATACAGCAGTCACTGAGGAAATCCAGACGATGCGGCTAGGCAATCAAGCTGCAGTATCCAGATGAATATACAGGGTGGTTACAAACAAGTTACCCAGTTCGTATATACACACGCAAAGTTTTCCCCAGATTCAAAACGGATGACGCATAAACACGCCACGAGCAAGGCCGGAAATGTCTGTTAGCAGCGAGCAAGGCCGTAAATGTTTAAGTGTCCTTCCCGCTACCATCGGCCTGAACCCGCCTCGGTTCAAGTTTCGTTACAAATAATCCCGCCGCAAACTGGTTTGCCCAAGTTTCAGTTGATTGTTCACCCACCCACCAATTCAGGAGAAATTGTATACAGATCGTATGTACAACACTGACTTGTGTTCTCAAACTGCCTGGTAAACATTTCAGAGTCAGTTTAATTGTCTCTATTATTGTCAAACATTTAATAAGTGCTTAACAGGAAACTTGAAATGCACTCTTTGTAAACTGATGTATACGTCTTACTGTTTTGTAACAAAATGTAGCAATAAATTCCAAAACCATGGTATTGGCAGAACTTGTTCCTGTCTAAGTTTGATCTTTTGCAGATATTCTTGGAAAATTAACTAAGTCCATAGCTAATACTTAATACCGACCGATAGGTCCCAGGTTAAACAAATCTCCAAACTTAAAATTGTGTACTGGAGGGAAACCTATGCCCAAATTTGTAAAAATTTAAAAGATAGTCGAGATTTCAACAATCTAAAACCCCCATCCAGATCTTTCCGGGCTCCAGTCCTGAGGGTGCCACCACCTATCCCTTCCGTACAGTCCTAGGCATTTTTTTTACTACTGGCACCGCCTGGGATTGAACCCAGGAGCCTCTGCACTGCAGTCCTGGGCTCACCCAACTGAGCTACTTGCTCTTGAAGAAAACCATAATTTGGACGTTAAATATAAACCTTAGGTTAACAAAATTACCCATGTCTTATTAAATTACCATTCATGGATATTCATCATATGCAAATAGACATTTCTATGAACAAGACTTTGGTTAAGTTGGAAAAAAATCCAAAATGTTTAATTTAGCAAAAATGTATTAACAAGTAGTCCTCGGATCGCAAGCGTCGTCTTTCCCTGCAGTCAATGCCTGTATCTGGATCCTATCTGGATCCTCTCACAGTTCAAGTTGAACACTATTGTTGATGGCCCAATCTCGCCACTGTGATTTAGCAAGTCTAGGGATAGAACGAGCAACCACTTTTTTCAATTTTCTGCAGTTGGACAAGCTGACTAGGCATTCATCGGAAAGCTTGTGACATCCGGAGACATACAGATCTAGAGGAAAAGAACGAGAACTTTAGCAAACAAATTCTAATTTTTGCCAATTTCAATAAAAATGCAAGGCTAATCCCTTACAATTTTTAAATTTTAAAATGTTTCCAAGAATTTAAATATCGGCAATTTTTTATAAAATTGCAAGGCTAACCCCTTACAATTTATTTGTTTCCTCAAAAAGTCAAATTTGGGCCAATCTTATTAAAAGTGCAAGGCTAACCCCTTACAATTCTGAATTTTTACAAAAAGTCAAGTTTGAGCCAATTTGATTAAATTTGCAAGGCTAACTAACCACTTGCAATCAAACATTTTACCCCAAAAGTCAAATTTGAATAAAAATGCAAGGCATACCCCTTGCAAGTGTTCCAAAAAGTCAAATGTTAACAAATTTTGAAAAAAAAAATGCAAAGCTGATTGTGGTTGAACGTTTCGAGTCTACAAAATTATTCTATGGCTGGAGACTTACTGGAGATGGAGCCGTGGTTTAGAAAATGACCCGACTCTTAACATCAATGTCTGGTCCCCCGTCTCTGTTAGTATCTTACCTGTGAGGGTGTTAACCAGTGGCGAGTCTTCAGCCAGCAAGGTAGCAATGCCCTGACTAGTCATCAACCCACAGTAGCTGAGGTCCAGCCTGGCCAATAGCGGCGTTTGCTCAACCAACATCTCCATGCTCATGTCTGTGATGTCACTACCAGCCAATCGCAGCTCCTGTAACTTGCACAGCTTTGTGCGATCATCTAGAAGCCCTGGATGGTGGTCTCTGATTGGTGACAGCAGAGTGGTCAGGTGATCATCGTGGAGACTGACCCATTGGAGGTTTAAGAGGCGGAGCTGGGGACATGTAGCTGAGCAGAGAGCAACGATAGTCTGGAGGTCCACTCTAGCTAAGTGGAGTTCTTTCAGAGCAGGCAAGCGAGTCATCAACCAGGCTAGCTGCATCTTTGTCACTCCAGATCCACTCAAATCAAGGCAGGTTGGCTGACGACGAACAATCCCCGCTAGGACATACTTATCAAGCGGCACCTTTGAGACGTTGACGGTGTGCCACAGAGAAGACTCGAAGCACCACCAGTTCCATGTCTTGCAGACACGAAGACAGCAACACAAGTCACTGTGACTTAGCAGGTGAAAGATCCTTAGCCAGGCATCTCGAGGAAGGCGGTGATCACGACCATCTGTCATGACAAAGTACTGCGGAGGTCGAGTGGTCGGAAGAGGACGCACCACAAACTTTGGGAAAACGGTGGGGAGTCTTTTCTTCATATAAATCATCTCTTGTTCATCTTTTGGTTCGTCATCGGGCGGAGTGCTCTCCTCTCCTTGTGCTGTCTCTGATGGAGAGTTTTGGTTGATGGATTCCCTGGTATCCCGGCCAATTCGTCGCCGCTTCCCACGTAAGCTCTGGATCCGTGCCTGGCGGACTTTTTGTTTCGCCAGAAGCTGTCGTCTGGTACCCAGACCCGGTTTGTAGAATCCCTTTGTGCTGCCGTATCCGCCAATCCCCCGACTCAAGCCCAGCTGTTGAAGCAAGACGTAATAACAAAAATATCGAGTTGGAAACAAACTCGGATAAAATTAAGCAACTGGGAACACACATTTGTTTCGTTTCTAAAACACACAAAGAAATTTTATTGCTGGAATTCGGGTATCTCCAATAAAAACAGTTTGTAGTAAAAACATGGTGTATCAAAATGTTGAACAAAATTATCACAGCAAAAATTACAACTTAACAACTGTGTTAAAGATAACATATGCCAACTTAGCTCATGTAATCAACATCTTTGTCTGCAAACTGTAGTGACATTATCCACAATTAATATATTCCCTACGAAACTGAATCACTGTACACTCACGGCCATTGTGCATGCTATTGTACGTCAAATTGTGACGTCAAATTTGTATTGAATGCGGTTTCGCGTGAATTATGAACCTGCCTTAAAAGTGCACAAAACTATAACATAATTTTCACAAGTTATATTTGGCCACCTGCCATAATGCTATCCAATTTCAGTAGCAACTCCCTGGCATTTAAATGACAATCCTTTTAAAATCTACTATAAATTACTGACCAAAATTCAAACATCACATATTTTTCAATTTAAAAAAAAAACCCAAACCAAGCGCCGTTCAACCAATTTATACAAAATATTTCATCCGCTTTTTTGTTCTTGGCCTCAACGCAAACATTGGAAGATCAACTTTACAGTTTGAAAATATATACACTGATTTGTACATTATGAAGCCCTGTTTGTAAGACGTGTTGTTATTAGGTAATATGTTTCAAACACAGGGTGCTGTATGTGTCATACTGGTATGCCAGTTAGGTGTTCCAAATGCGCATGTGCACAACATTGATTTTTCTCTTAGTGCCATTACGTCCTTTTCTTTGTGGTTAACAGAATACTTTTTACTTTACAAATAAATTGTCCACAATTTACAGTTTTACTTGTTGTCCTTGAAAAAGAGTTTACTTTCAAAACTGGGTACATGTTGCATAACAGGCAGCCATCCTTTCCAAGAGTGGCCTCAAGAGCGAGCCGTTCACAAACAAATATTAACAACTTCTCCTAAGTGTTGGCAATACTGAACCATTAAAATGATTTGACCAAATCATTGCGAAGTAACTTGCTCAAGGACACAAGTGCCTTGAGCCCAGAGTAGGAAGACAGCCACAATATTCAAATTGAAAACACTCAGTGAAACATACTACTTAAAGACCGGTTCATGCTCAGCTAGAAAGCTAATGCGAATGCAAAGTTGTGACGTCGGGGCACGTTTTCGCGCTGCAAATTCGCAAAAATTGAAGCCATTCCAACTCTAGTTAACTTTCGCATCAATTTTTTGTGATGTCAAATACGCTTTGTTTTTACGCGAGGTATGAATCGGCCTTAACAGTGTCGTCTATCGGAGATATTTGTTAGGTGAGGGTCGTTTTCGTAGCCTGGGCCTTACCCGACTGCTTGACTTGACTTCTGCACGATGTACTGGCGGGCGACCCTAGGGGACAAAAACCGAAAATGCAGCATGAGATACAGTAATTAAACTGAAAAATAGACATAATACATCGCAACAGATCTCAGCAGATAAACGTGTCATGAGCAAGACCGGAAATATTAGGGTGTGCTACCCACAGATGCCAGCCTGAACCCGTCAATGGGCCCCGTCAATGGTCCCAGGTCAATGGCAAAATAATCCAGGTGCAAACTAGTAAAAAAAAGTAATAACAGTATTTCAATAATTGTTTCCACATTTATTCCTGTCCTTACCCTTTTTGGTCTATCAAATGGCTTGTCTTCTCTAGCACAATCCTGCACATACAACAACAAATTTAAAAGATTACAAATATTTTTTCAACAATTGGACTGGGCAAAAAATACCATTTTCCCAACCTTTCTCAAGTTTTGTGCTGAGTGAAATTCACTACCAACAATTTTGAAAACTAATAAAACTAAACTATTTGTCTCAAGTTTTGTTATTTTTAATTTACCTTTTTCCTTTTGATGGGTTTTTCGTTCTGGTTTGACTCTTCACAATCTTCACCCTATCAGAAAAAAGAGAATAGTTGTATAAAAACAAGACACGACAGCCCAAATTCTATGGTATTCAGGTCACTTTATCCACAATGTTCATAATAATAATAATCATCCTTACTGGCAGCTGTGAAGCTGAATTGCGAAGGAAGTCACTTTATTACCCCAGTCCCACGAAACATTCCAAATACCATCTCAGCTCCCTTGGGAGTATACAGCTCAACGCTGTCATTTCAGTGCAAAGCAGCTAAATCAACCACAGTAACCATCTCTGCCCTCACAGGTACCCATTTACTCCTGGGTGGGGAGAAGCAATTAGTGACAAAGTGCCTTGCCCAAGGGCACACGCACCAAATTCCAAGGCTGGACTTGAACCCACAACCTGTAGCTTTACCTACAGATTACAAATTCAATGCTCCAGACCACGAGGCCACAGCACTCAACAATACCTGATGAATATCATATATTAACCAGCTAGTATAGTGTGTGGAAGGTAGGTAGTCCTGAATCCTCTCATTTGAACAGGGATTTGCACACACCCTAGGGAGTCAGGAGTAATCTTGAGCTAGTGACCAAGATAATACCAAGGTTTTGTAAACCACTGTTTAAGACTTAACGTCTACCCACCTGCGTCTCTTTCTTGGCCACACATTTGGGACACTGCCAGCTGTTGGCCAGATCTTCATTGATCACTCCCTCGTACTCTGGTGCTAGCTCGTTAGCCTGACACTCTGGATGCACTATCTCATAACACTGGTGACACTCCATCAAGGAGCTGACCTCTGAGTCACCTTTGACCCCTGATGACCCTGGCTGATCCTCCCTGGTGCAGATGGCACACACGGCGTTGTGAGGCAGCATAGGCTGTCAATGGTAAACACAGCTTATAATAAATAATTAATAGAGGGCAAAACTTTATAACAATGTTGCTTAGTAAATTTATGTGTCAAGCAATATTAGCAGCAGAAAAACCAGCCATAAGCAATATAAATTATAAACTTTGACTGATAAACTTTTTTTCACAAATCAAAATCGTGCTTAGCAAAATTCTATGCTTTATAAATGCTCTATTTCACAGTCCAATATCTACAGAACTACACATCGGACATTCATGGACTTACTAGCGAAACAACAAGAAGCTACAAACACTCACATATAGGCACTGTCTAGCCACACACGACTGCTTCATCCTTCCTGGACCGCCATATTTCTTCATGTCTTTACAGTAGTGACAATCCCTGCAGTCGTCACTGACGCAGTTCTTGCATTTTCGGCAGCGCGTCCGTCGCCGTCGGATACCGTTGCTCAAGCGCTTGGAGACGGGACGCATACCCAGAGACAGTTTTTGTCTTGGAGTTTTCTGAAATGGCAAAAATTAAGACGTAGTTGCATACTCCGAGTACATTTCTTTAACAGTGAAACAGACATTCAAATTCCCTCTCTATTGGTCTTCAAAGACCCCAAATACATCTTAAATGGAGTATGTTGCAGGACCAATCACCACCCAGTATTGCCGATCAGAGGTCATAAAAAGACTAACAAGATTTCTCTTCTCACTGGATGGAATGCTAGTCCATCATAGGTTACTCCCCAGCTAATGTCGGTACCCATTTATACTCCTGGTTGCAGAATGGCAAGTTGAGGTAAAGTGGCTTGCTCAAGGACACAAGATATGGCCAGTAGCTGAATTCAAACCCCTGACCACGATTAATTAAGAGAAGAGAGAGAGAGAGAGACAAATTGATGCTCATACAAAGTACAAAATAAAGAAATATATCCTAGTCAAGTTGAACCCAAAGATCATAGTTCAGTAAATTATTTATACTCTGTGATTGTGTCCTATGAGAGAATACCAGGCTGGACTCCTGCACAGTGGAGGACTATACAGGATAAGACAGAACCTTGTTTAAGACTCACATGTACTTTGGCATTCGTCGACTTTAAACGTTTCAGGATGGGTACTCCCGTGACAGCCTGCAGCTGAGAATCTTCCAGATGCTCAGCCAGCATCTCCTGCAACCAAAAATAAGGTTATCACTGTCAATAAAAAGCATCATCATCTGGGAGTGAAATTTTACACAAAAACAAGCTTGGACAAAAACAAATAAAGCACTGTCAATTTGAAACTGTTAAACAGGTGGAATATTCGACAGACTAAATCCTTTGGTTAACAGTTCAAAAATGTTCAAAAATCTGCTGCAAATTTTGAAATGGGATTGAAATTACTCGTTAAATATTAGGTGTATACTCAGGTCACTTTGAGTGAAGTACAGTATCTCAGCACTCCTTGTTTGCTCAACTCTGTCAGATCTATCAGCCGATGGAAGACTTCTTGGATCTAAACAAACAAAATTTACCTTTGCCTGCTGTAGCAAACCATCTGGGTTTGTGATAAGCTCAGGGACGCTTCGTTTACTCCGGGGTAGATTCTCCAGCTGGTGATGGAGCACTCTTAACCCAATCAACTCATGTCGACACAAGTAGACACGAGGTCGCACTGGGGTCTCAGTTGATGTGCCTTCCTCCTGATCAGGTTCCACTTTGATGTCTTCCAGCTCCTGCTTCACCACTGGCTTCAATGAGTGTTCCAATCCATCTGCATCGCAATGAATTTCATCCAAGGGCTCAGATTTAATTCTCACACTATTTGCGTCAGAGGTGTCATTCCTGGGAGGGCTTTTTAAGAGACTTGAAGCATGGTGATCCCCGTTGGTTAGCATCCAACCGCTGCCACCAATTTGGCCATCAGCTGATATCTCAGTTCTGTCAAACTTCTCCAAGTCCATCTCTTCTGTTTTGTCTGTGTCTGCCGGGGAGGCAACATCTACCATGTCTCCGGTCAGGGATGCTGTCTCATCCTTGACTACCATCTCCGAGTACGTATCATCATCACTCTGCTCTTTTTTGATATAGAATTTCTTCTCAACCTCCATCTTTTCTCCAGCAACATCAGTCTTCACGTCGCTCTCCACATCTAGCGAATCATTTGTGCCCTCGTCAGAGTTCTCCAGAGCAATATGTGCTACGAAGGGTTTAGTTTTTGGCTTTGCGAGATACGATTTGCCCGTCAGAGTGTGGACGTAACGCTCTAGGGCAAACCAATTCATCTCCCAGAAGAAAGGGTAGCGGAACTTAAAGGGCACCTGAATAAATAAAATAAAATATCTGCTATCGAAGGCATAACAAATTCTCTAGTTTTTGTTTAGTTCCAATAAATTTACTAATTGATTGTCTGATATTTAGAATGAGAACCAAGTTCTAACCGATGTAACAACCTGTGAGATATTGTTATACTAGGCCATCGACACTAATGGTGGCTAGCAGCCTCAAACCCTGTGGCAAAGTGGTCTTGGGATAGTTGTCCTGTTAGAGCTACTTCCATTGGGCAGCCTCTTAGATACAACATTGTGTTTAACAGGATTAGCTTTCAGTTAGAGACGACTGCTATGTCTAGGAATGCTCTCAACTTACATGGGTTCTGTCTTCAATCTGGGCTACTCGTAGCTGTCGGTGTATGTGGAAGCTGTGAAGAATGTTGCCCCCAAACACTAAGGAGTCTTCTGGTGTGTACACAGCGTGTATCCAACCTGAAACCAAATGTATAGAGACGCTGTAGTATTAATACAAACTTATGCTAAACATTGCTAAGGCCCAATTAGAAAATCTGCCCAAATGCAAATATAAGAAACCTTGGTGAATTTAATTGTTGCAAAGGTATCTCAACTAATCTTGAAGAAATAAGAAAAACATACAAAAAAATAACACCTGCATTACTGGAAATATTGTGGAGATAATTATTGTTGTACTTTTACTCTAAAACATCAAGATTATTAAAGGATTTTGCAGGATTAAAAAACCAAGCCATTCTTAATTTCGCAGTAATATAAGAATCATGGAATGGAAACCAGACTACAGAGCACTTTTATTTGGTTTAGCACATAAATTTCGGAGGCTTTCTACATAATGTAAAAACACATAATAAACTGGTCCAACTTGAACCAGTGAACCAGTAAACCAAACCGCTGTTTGCTTCTGCAATTCTTTCGGGATAACCAAAGTGAGCGGTGTCTATAGGGGGCGCTCTTACCACTCGGTATCATAAAGGTGTATCCAGCCTCCAAGACGATCTTAGTGCACTCTCGGACTCTGTCTCCAAGAAAGATGTCTGCCTGTTTGCCAGACAGGACCCAGTTCTCGTACAGTTCTAAATTGTCTTCGCTGGGCGGAATCAACCAGAAAACCTACGAAGGGAAACCGAACAGACAGTTAAAAAGTAAGAACAGGTCTCAATCTTACACAACTTACACAACTTAACATCAATTATTGCTGACCAAATTTATGTGGTCAGCAATAACATGGTTATACAAAATTATAGAAGGAAAAACAAATTATAGAAGAAAAGAATTACAACAGAAAATACTCACCTTCTTACCATGGAGTATGTGGTACCAGACTGAAGTGCCACCAAAGTCAATGTGGAAATCGGTGTAGCACCCTGCCACGCTCATCAAGCAGTACCTATTATGAGGGATAATATCAATTTCATAATAAAATTGGCTTCTAGAGCTAGCTTCGGCTATGGCTATTGCCAGATTGTCCTCAAAGAGTTGTATGGCCAAAATCACAGTCACAGTCATAGCCACAGCCAATAGCAGTGGACATTGATTCTGATTCTGGTATGAACCAGGTCAGGTTTACAGTCCTCACTATTCAAATCACAACACCTAGCCTGCCAGTGTCAGAGATTTCTCACTAGATTCATGGGTCGTTTTCCAAATGCCAGCTTTGTCTTCGTCTCTTTACACTCCGCTCTAGTCTACTTACTTTTGCACTTTGGGATATTTCATCTCGGCCAGAGTGTTGGTGCTGTCACGCTGGTCTTTCTTGAGATGTTGGGGCCAGACAATGTCCACCCAGTCAATCTGACGAACCTGGGAAAATCACCCCCAAAATATAACTCGGTTTAATACAGAACTCGACAAGGAGAATTACAGCAACAATTTAAATGTCTGTCAGAAGCTGGTATGAAAGTTGTGTTCCCAATAACAAAGTCAACCCTAACCCGTTTGAGTGCTTTACTAAGACCTTTCTCACTCTTGCAAAATACAACACCATATGGCAACTTACACACCCAAACTGTCAGACTCTGATTATAGTGGTATGCCCGACACCATGTAAAGCATAATTAGTTGAAGTACCTACTCCAACAGATTCCAACAAAACATGCATTCAGATTTTGAAAGGTTAGGGTGGTTATTAGGATGAACAAATGTTCAACTCTTTAGCTTTATTTCCAACAACAGACCTCCAAGTGGACTGGAAATAGTAGGCAATTGAAATTATTTGTAAAGCAAAGTTACACATGAAATGTGGTCTTACAATGCTCGGAGCTTCCACAAATTCTTCTAACTTGGTGCGACTGAACTCCAAGCTGATGACGTTGTAGAGCTGATCTCGTTCCTTGTTCTCGTAGTACTTAGCAAACTGGGCCATGCTCATCTCAACTCCCTTCTGGGTATGGACGTCCATTACGTCCACCTGCCTCCGACTCCCTGCAATTAATGACAGCAGTCACTCAGTAAAACCTTTGCCTACAAGATCCTTTAAGATCTATCATTATTGATTCTTTAGTGAAGTAATACAATGTAATACAATGTAATACAATGTAATACAATGTAATACAAGGTAATACAAGGTAATACAAGTAGTAGTACAATGTAGTACAATGTCCAATGCCATAAACACTGGATCATGGTATTATGAGTGGGCACTTGTGCACAGAGACCATGGTTTGTATTCGGACCACTATTCATTTGCTGCTTTGAATATGGAATTATTTGCTTACCAACGTGTAACTTCACATCGTTGACTGTGAATTCCTTACCAGGTACCCTGTGGAATGTAAAAAAAGGGAAGTTAAAACTAAAGTGTGCACAAATTTAATTGACATAAATAAGTACTTAATATCCTATAATCTTTTAAAAATCTTTCATTATTTCAAATCAAGGCCCCTCCTGTTAAAGGCACAACAGATCATGTGCATTCATCCCAAAAGTGACTTACTTAATTATCTGGTACATCCAGTGAAATGTTTTTGTCTGACTACTGCTATTGGGAACAATCAAGACTATAGATGATTTCCAACATTGACTGAATTTTGGAAATAAATGAGTTCTATAAACATAAATCGCATTTCATAATCAACAGCATGTTAAATATTCACTGAGATTAAACTTCAACTGGGTATTATTTTAACATTCTTCTGTGGATTCTGAGTGTTGCTATTACTAAAAACAAACAAAACAGCAAATGAATCTGTATGGCTCTCAAGTAACTCTAAACCTTTAGGGTGTGTGCCAAGTCATAACTAAATTCAAGGATTCAAAACTCTTAGTCTTAGGGTTACATTTAACTTACTTGATGCCTAGTCCTTCAGGGCTCTTGAACAGCATAGGAGTATCAAAGCCTCCTTCCTGCAAAAACTTGATGGTGAAATCTGTCAAACACAAACATAATTAAGTAGCTTATTTGCAGAAACTAAAAAGTTGAAATGCAGAATTTGTTGAAACTTGGAATTAATAGTGATAAGGAAATAACCAATTAAAACAAATCTATTGTTCAGGGTGAAACTTGAAGTAGCATGGTTAATGCTTTCTTAACCCTTAACATTTTGGCAGAATATAGTTATCTTTATCTTTATTTCATTTTTCGGGATATACAAAATTAGAGAACAATAATACAAATAACACTGATCAAGAAACATAACAAAAAACATAACAGAAGACAATACCCAAATAGCTCCCGCAGGATTACCCAAAAGAAACAAGTTTCTGTCGAGGGGCTCTCCAAACTAATTGGATAATACATTTAAGGGTAAATAGATTAGATATAAATAAAAAAATAATATAAACAATAAAATAAAAAATAAAATAAAAAAATAATAAAATAAATAATACAAATAAATAAAAATAAATAATTAAAATACGTTTATCCAATATATAATGCCTCCTAAAGGACACAATTGAGTTTTTTAAAAACACAAAGTGACAAGATGATTAAAATAAATGCTGGCACGCATACTATATATACTGAGTAAATACTCTAAAAGGCTTGAGAAATGGGGTCCAGACTGAAAAGATGATCACGTAAAGAACTAATGAAAGGCTTAGGTGATTGTTCCAGGCAAAGGTTTCGATCTTCAACAGAAAGAGAATTAAAGAATCTTGGAAAAAAGGTGAACAAAGAAAATTTGACACAGTTAGTCCGGCTGTACTGATGCTTGAAGAGCAGGGTTTCAGTTTTCCTAGTATTGGTTTGTGGGAGAAAATGTGAAGAGACTGAAATGTGATTATGGAGACATTTAATGACAAAGGATGCACTGAGGTATATCAGTCTGTTGTAGAGAGGAGGCAAATGAAGTTTGGACAGGCGTTGTTCATAGGAAAGAGAAATAGCAATATTGTAGGGAAAGCAAGATTTAGTAAAGCGACGTTGAATTGTCTCAAGGCATTGAATGTGGTTCTTTTGGTGAGGTAGCCAAACCGGTGCGGCATATTCTAAGATGGGTCTGCAAAGAGAACAATATAATTTGATAAGAACGGCAGCATTTCTGGATTTTACAGTGCGTCGTATGAAACCACCAAGTCTAGAACACTTGGCACGAACAACATTTACATGTTTGGTCCAGGTGAGGTCGTTGGAAAGAGTAACACCAAGATATTTATAAGATGTAACGACATCAAGTGGTTCATCAGAGTTTGCCAAAAAGTAAGAAGTTAGCAATTGCCTTCTTGAGCGGGTGACGTGCATGACTTTGCATTTGGTGGAGTTTAGCTGCATTCGATTCTCGGAGCACCATTTGGAAATGGAGTTCAGGTCGTTTTGTAGAATCGAACTGTCGTCTTTACATCTAATAACCCTATACAAAACTGTGTCATCGGCATATTGTGGAAGAGAAGATTTAACATAGTTTGGCAAGTCAGCTGTGAAGAAATTAAATAATATAGGACCAAGGACTGAGCCTTGGGGGACACCTGAAGTTACTGGTATCCAGTCAGATCTGGCTCCTGAAAAGATAACACGTTGCTCTCTATTTGAAAGAAAATTACTGATCCATGAAAGCATGTTACCGCAAATTCCATAGAGGTGAAGCTTGTGAAGTAGGATTGAATGGTCGCACTTGTCAAATGCTTTGGCCCAATCAAGAAAGATTGCATCAATTCGGGGAGGTTTGGAAACATCAAGGGCTCTGGACCATGTGTCAAAGAGAGAGGTTAACTGAGTACTACAGGAACGTTTGGGTTGAAATCCATGCTGGGAGTCTGGAATGATCTGATGTTGAGAAGAATGGTCGAGTAGTTTCTTACTTATAAAACCTTCAAGCATTTTACAAGGAACAGAAGTAAGGGAAATAGGTCTATAGTTAACAATAAGAGATTTATCGCCATGTTTAAATAAAGGAACTACGTTCGCCTGTTTCCAGTTGTGGGGAATTACACCTGTACAAAGACTGAGATTAAATATGTTAGTTAACATTGGAACAATCGAAATCCCAGCTAGTTTAAGAATGTTTGGAGATATGCCATCCAAGCCTGGGGGCTTGGATGGATTAAGTTTGTCGATGGCCTTCATTACATCTCCTTGAGAAACATGAAGATTATGGAGAGGACTAATACCAGGATGGACAGTGCAGGATTCGAAGTCTGGAAGACGGTATGAGGACTGCTGTGGAGAGAAGTTACTCTGGAAAGAAAGATTGAAAGCATTAGCAATTGGACTTGGATCAAAGAGGGTTTGGTTATTATAATTAAAAGTGTTAATTGATTGATGTTTTCTCTTACTATTTACAAATGACCAAAAACGCTTGGGGTTGTCCTTGCAATCTAGAGCCAAACTATGAACATAATCATTGTAAGAATTTCGTGTCAATTGGTTCACCAGTGATCTTAATTGTTTGTATCTGTCCCAAAAGTTGGCGTTGTTTTTGTTCTTCACAGCACGTCTATAAGCCCGGTTCTTTCTTCTTGCAGCTTTGATTATTTCATTAGTTCCTACAGGCCTGGCTTGATTAGAGTTGATGGAGTATAAATGGGGCGGGAGGCCTGAAGCACTGCTGTAGGAATTTGTTGTCCAAATACTGCTGTTGTTTTAGCCATATGTACCAACTACCAAGTCTATCAAAATCAACCAACACTTCAGTGGTGGCTCAACTTTTTAATTTTATTTTATGTAAAGTCGCCTATCGCAAGGCCCAAAAAGGGCCACTCAAGGTGATGGCTAAGAAAGGAAGAAGGAAATAACAAAAGATTAAAACGAAGAAAAATGACTGTTGAATTATCTCAAGAAGCAGATTCTGGCAGATTTGGTCCTAGTAAACAGAATTAGGGAGTTAGGGTTAATATAATACACACAAATCCTTCACATTTTTGCAATTAGACAAACCTTCTCCGTTCATGACCTTCACCCATTTAGTAGTGAACTTCTCATCGTTGATTTTCTTGTCCAGGTTCCAGGTTCTCTTGCCTTCAATCTCATCATCCTGGTGTTCTCCTTCATTGTAATGACGCCTCGCTTTCACACGCTGAAAAAAAGAAGAGATTATTTAAATACAAGTTAACTGTACAATTTTGCATTCTAGACAGGTGATCAAATTTCAGTTATCCTTGACCTTAATCTGCATTTTACAATTAAAAATGTCTTAAAATATTACAAGCGTTAGTTCCGATCCAAGTACAAGTGCGTCCCTTACAAGTTCCAGTGTTAGTTGTTACTTGCTAAAAACTACAAGTCTATGGGAAACAGAGAAAATAACTAAGATTAAGCTCATTATTAATATGACATAAATACGGATACAGTCAACATTAACAGTCACACTGTGCTGAACCTAAACTAAATCAGTAAAAAATAAATGAGTCAACTTTCCTGAAAATAGAAACAGTGGGTAAAAAGTGTTCATACTCACAAGCAAAACTAACTTCTTTCGTACGCTAATTTACTGCACTAAAATAGGCCTAAATTGCCATTTCAAGAAACCTTCTGCAAAATGTCCGGAAACTGGGCAGGTTGTCCGTAACTTAACTGCTTTGCGCACTTTTGTTGTCATTTTATATTGACACAACACACAACAGATGACAGCACAGTCTCGCATAAAACATAAAACAATATTTCTAAGCGCAGCTATAATGCCACATTAGAAGTTACCACTTCTACTCAAACGTACCAAACTTCTTCCACCAGTTCCAAAGTCTTTTGACGAGGCCATTTTCAATTCATCTTCTCATTAAGTCGTGAAACAAGTTAAATATTTGAGACAAAAAACAACCGTTTACGGTCACGTAGACCGCGTACCGTACCGCACGGTGCCCTTCACGTGCGCTCGTACCCACAACCAAGAGCCTGCAGTTCAGGTACGGTTAAACTCTCATATTGTAATGATGAAATGCATTGTGGGTGTTAGCGATAGAAACAATCCAACGAACTTGGTTTGATTTCGATGAAACAATCACGCACAGAAATATTAACCTGGGTCATCAGGAACGAATTATATCCAATCAACGCCTAAATAATTTAGGCGACACCAGATATTGAGTCTGGTTCTCTTTGACATTAGTCTGTACCCTATTGACTTTTATTACAGCTAGCTAACACATGAATTGGAAGTTTGGGCTCAGACTTAATATCCTTGAATTTTTTGCTTCGTTCTCAAATTAAGAATAAACAAAATCTTTAAAACATCGGACAATTTGGTTTTCAATAATTTCGTTTTTTCTTAAAAAAATCAAATGCAATGGTATATTTGTCATTAAACACAGAAAACCGGTAGAGTTTTACACAAAATATGCAATTAATACAGAGGTACGTTTTAAATTGAACTGGGAACGAAGTAGCAAAAACGTTATGCGATCTCCATGCAGGAATGTCAGACAATTTGACTAGCGGGACAGTTAGACTTTGGATAACTCGACCGTTGAGACAACTAAACTGTTCGCGTCGCATAACCCAGCAGGCCGAGTACGATAGTGCTGGGGCGCGATCGACCCCGCATAGGCGATGCGGCATGCATGCCAGGGCCGATGGCGTGCTGCACCGTGCTCGGTCGAGTTGTCTCACCGCTCGAGTTGTCCCACCGATCGAGTTGTCCGCCCTATACTGTTTAGTCTGCCAAAAAGGAGAGAGACAAAAAAGAGTTTTGTTTATTCCTTGTTTTATATGGTTCAACAACTTTTTTGTTGTCGTTTTAAGATAACAATCTACCCAAGTAAACTGACACTATTTGATAAAATCAATAGACCGTAGGAACCAGGCTCGGCGCCCGTGGGTTTACGTGGACTCGGTCAGGTTCCGGATACAAAGTCTGATCTGAACGAGGCGAGCGGTGCTCAACGCGTGCATTCCCCCCCGGCACGGCCCCACATCCACCCGCCAAGATTCAGCCCGGCAACAGCACCTACTCGGACTGGGTTTACCGCTCCTATGTGACGGAGATGTCAAACCAACACTCGGTCCAGGCCCTGTCCTGGCGCCGCCTGTATCTCAGCCGAGCAAAACTCAAGGCATCCAACAGGACATCGGCATTACTCGCTGGTTTTGCCATGGTAAATTATGAAAATATTAATTATTAATTATATATTTTTTACAGAAGTCGCAAATTTGGTAGAGCCACCCAGTCAGTAATTTAGTTTGCTTACTTGGCAATCCTGCATGGACGTGTATGTTGTTTTTCTTCTTGTTTAATGTTTTAAGGGGTTTTTCTTTTATAATCTGTCTTGCTTCGTCCTGTTTTAATTTTTTTCCAACTTTTGTAATTATATTTATATTTTTATTGTTTGTAATCCTGAAAATAATAAATGAAATTAAATATTTGTGTCTTTTTAAAAAGATTAACCCTAACTCCCTCACCATTGTTATTAAACAATACAATTCCTTCAAAATCCTCCAACTTCCTTTGTTGTGTAGGGAGTTAGGGTTAATCTTTATTCTAAAATATTAGTTGTATTATTTTATTTTTTATGTGTTTGCTTCTTGGTCCATTTTTTGCATTACATTGTGTATCCAGAATAATGCCATGATTTTTACAATAACGAGCAATGCAATGTTATTTCATAATTTGTCTTCCAGGTTGCCTTGGTTGAGATTCAATTTGATGAGAAAGGCATTTCAGATGGGTTGATGATTGCATTTAGCGTGTGCACAACGCTTCTGGTTGTCGTCCACATGTTTGCCCTGTTGATCAGCACTTGCATCCTCCCAAACATCGAAGCCGTCAGCAATGTGCACAACGTCAATGCCGTGAACGAGTCGCCGCACGACTCTCTGCACTGCTACATCGAGATGGCCTGGGGCTTCTCCACGGTCCTTGGCATCATCTTCTTTCTTCTAGACATTATCTTGCTATGCTGGGTCAAGTTCTATCACTACCACAACGCGGCCATCGCATGCACAATTATTGCCACACCCGTTCTCTTGATCCTCTGTGTCTTTGCCGTGCACTTCTATCGTAAGCTGGTCGCACACAAGTACGAACGTTCAACCCGCGGACTCGCGGAGTTGGAGACCATGGCAAACGAACTTGAAAATGGGGATAAAGCTAGTGAATCGTACACCATTCAGCACGTGTAACTATAAGGGCCCGCCAGCTAAGCTAGTGAATCGTACACCATTCAGCACGTGTAACTATAAGGGCCCGCTTGCCAAGCTGGTGAATCGCACATCATTCAGCACGTGTAACTGTAAGGGCCCGCCAGCTAAGCTAGTGAATCGCACATTATTCAGCACGTGTAACTGTAAGGGCCCGCTTGCCAAGCTGGTGAATCGCACATTATTCAGCACGTGTAACTGTAAGGGCCCGCTTGCCAAGCTGGTGAATCGCACATTATTCAGCACGTGTAACTGTAAGGGCCTGCCAGCTAAGCTAGTGAATCGCACATTATTCAGCACGTGTAACTGTAAGGGCCCGCTTGCCAAGCTGGTGAATCGCACATTATTCAGCACGTGTAACTGTAAGGGCCCGCCAGCTAAGCTAGTGAATCGCACATCATTCAGCACGTGTAACTGTAAGGGCCCGCCAGCTAAGCTAGTGAATCGCACATCATTCAGCACGTGTAACTGTAAGGGCCCGCCAACTAAGAAAGTGAATCGCACATCATTCAGCACGTGTAACTGTAAGGGCCCGCCAGCTAAGCTAGTGAATCGCACATCATTCAGCACGTGTAACTGTGAGGGCCCGCCAGCTAAGCTAGTGAATCGCACATCATTCAGCACGTGTAACTGTGAGGGCCCGCCAGCTAAGCTAGTGAATCGCACATTATTCAGCACGTGTAACTGTAAGGGCCCGCCAGCTAAGCTAGTGAATCGCACATCATTCAGCACGTGTAACTGTGAGGGCCCGCCAGCTAAGCTAGTGAATCGCACATTATTTAGCACGTGTAAGCGCCCGCCAGTTCTGTATTGTGTCTCGTCAGCTGTTATTGTGTACATGTACAGTTCAAATTAATTTATTTTGCACAATATGTAACTTATTGTGCTTGTCTTGTGTAATTATGCTATGTGATAGATTTGTTTTATTATGACTTGAGGTGTCTTTATTTACATGTGAATGGGATGCACGCTCTTTTACCTATGATTTCCACAAGCAAAGGTGAAGGGTATTGAGTACTGTTTTTTGTGAACTTTAAAACGTTTAACTTACATAATTTCTGTCGGATATTTGTATGTTTGCTGCTTGTTAGGTCAAACTGTGTACATACACATTTCATTCCAGATTTTGACTATTGTAATTAGTAATTAATACTTGTTTAATTAATTGTTCAATTGTCATCTGGCAGAATGCTTGTATATTGTATTTTTGATGGTAAGAGTTATTATCTTGAAATGACAGTAAGTCATTAAAGGTAGGATACACCATTGGTAATTGCCTGAATTATTATGAATGGGTAGATTTGGGGGGGTTGTATTTTATAGTAAATATCGTTTAACTGACCTGTCTGAAGTTTTACAATCATGGATGCCAAGAAAATCACGTAAAAACAGCGTTTGTTTTTAACCGGCGTCGAGCAGTTATTATGTTATCTGGGTTTTTTAATTGTTCTTTATAAATTAAATGTTTGGGAATAATTACAGGATATCTAGCGCAATCATTTTACTGGATGCCTAGAATCATTATTTACTTTCAAATGAAGTAGTAAATATTGTAGATATCTGCAAATGGTGTATCCTACCTTTAAGTTTTAACAATCCTCATTCTACCTTTTTTTTGTTTCTCTAAATTAATTGTATTTATTATATGCTACTAAAAACGTGTCTTGGAGTAATTGCCTAAAATCATTTTTGTGTGCGTAAACTTGCATTGTTTTCTCAAAAGAAATCATATTGTACATTTTGCATGTTGTTACCCAGCATGCTCAATTTTTGCAATTTTAAACTCCAAGATGTTTTGCTGACAACCATTCTGAATCTTTCATATTCCGACATTGCACTGCAATGCACTGTATTTTGGAATGTTGTAGAAATGGGACGCCAAAGACCAATCAAATGCAACAGTTTAAAAATCTATGCAGTCCTGAATCAATTAAATTCCAACAGAACAACAAGGGCGATGGATTTTGAATGACCACATTGAATGCCTTATTGTACAGGTGACCTTGTTGGTATGTTTTAAAAGGTCATATTCTTGAGCAAATAGGGCGCCGTAGCGTTATTTTCACTATGCCTAAAAAGTGTATTTTTAGAAACTGTAAATATGTAATAAGGTTATTGTAACAAATTTGCTTTTCTAGTGGTTGTACATGTACATAAAACGGCATCATTAGCATTCCCCTATGCATGTTGACAACTAAATAATCTGGCTGTTAAATGTGCTACAAAAGCACAATATTTTTTCTTTTAATATTTTCACATATTTTGTGTTTACATTAATTAATGAATAGAGTTATGCATTGTATGCTTGTATTGACTATGACCATGGAGCAATCCATGCTATGACTTATTACATGTACAGTACTGTGCCTTAGTGGTGGTGGTTTTTCTAATGAAATTTGGGACAGAAACATTCCCAATTTTGCACTTGATTCTAACCATGGAGGAATAAGAAGTTTCTCCATGATTCTAACACAACTATATACATTCTTTCCCTCAACTTGTTTTTTAAATTTTAAAGGTTTTTTCCAGTTTTACTTTATTATACATGTACTTATAATATATATTAATATTCTATCTGTTGTATCATAATACAGTGTCATTCAGAAAAAATCCATATAGTAATCACTTGTCTTTATTCCCCCCCCCCCCCCCCCCCTCCTCCCTCCCCATGACTGATACTTTCCTGCGCCCACTTCTCTTTTTATTTTTTAAATGTACCCGACGACACAGTTTAGTTATTTCTCAGTTCTAAAGATCCTCTGACTTGGTATGACTGTTTTGTTTGTTTATGTTTTTATGTTTTTTTATTTTTTATTTCTTGGGGTTTGGGGGGGGGGGGGGGGGGGGGAGCACCCTTTAATTAAGTTTCTGCTTTTATAATTTTTTGCCACGTCATTCAACCATAAAAGGGGGGTGCATATTGTGCGCGCAAGACAATTTATAGAGGGCGCTATACCACAAATACAGTGGTATCGTCGGGTGCCTCAAAGAGGTTCAACGTTCTTGCACAATGCACCAATCGATACTGGGTATCAGACGTAAATAGTAACCATGGAATTTACTGATACCATAAATCGCACACCGACTTAATAAGCGTTATTTAACCATGACTTAGCTGCGTAAATTCTTTGTTTTGGTTAGAAATTCACAATGAGATGTTAGATGCTATTTACTGAGTTTATTTGGGGCCATTTTGTAAAGGTAATTTCCAAGTGAAATTAAACGGTCGTTACTGGGGCAAGTGAGGCTATCCAGATTCTCACGTTCGCAGGCTGTTCCACCTATTGCACACGCCGCCGGGCAAAGGGGAAGCCCTCCAATCTCCATTCAGTAATGTACAGGGAATTACGTGTTTTCTATATTATTTTACAGCAATAAAAATGAATACTTTTTCCCTTTGGTGCATTGCTTCGGTGTATCGGTGAAGATTTTGTTACTTTATAAAACCATGAAATTTGGAAATATTCCGGTGTAGTGTTAGACAATAATTAATTATAGACAATAATTAATTATTCCGACTCTGATCGAGTTTCGTTAAAAATAATCCTGCGCCTTAACTAGTTGATGTGAAATAATCCCGTCGCAAACCGGTTAATGCCGGGCTAACGTTAAAACTCAACATTGGACCTAATTTAACCTTTCTCTCTGCAGATCCTTTGGCTTTGATCAAAAACATTTTAAAAAAAAGGAAAATGCCGTACAAGAAAGTGCCCAAGATGAAGCAGCCCTTGTGGAAGGACTGGGACTATAAAGCACAGAAGAAGGGAGTTAGAAACACCGTGTATTCAGTCAATGGAGACGAGTATACTGGGGAGTGGCTGGATAACAAAAAACATGGTGAGACATCGTTAGCCAGGATTACTATTTATTACACAAGGTGGGAAACTCCAGCTCCAATGCTTGACATCAGAAATATGCCAATATAAAAGGGGTTGCATTGACGTCATGCGCGCTACGCGTACGCGCTAATCGCACTAGCAACCGGGCTGAGCCGCCATTATTGAGGTCAAATAAAGTGCAGACGGTACATTACCGTGATTACGCAACGACCTCATTGGGGGCGCTGTCGTGAAGTGCGTGTGACGTCATATGCATGAAATTTATTGAGCGTTGGTGGCTTGTAGGAGCTTTGGTCAGGTTGACAAACACAGGTTTAGACTTTAATTGCCGATTTTTCTAGTTTCCATCTTTTTTTCCCTTTTTAACGTCGGAGGACGTGTATACTCGAGCTTCGAAAAGGATGATGAATAAACATGTCTTGAAAACTGCTTGATCACAACTCTGTAAATTTGTTATTGTTTCTGATTGCAGGCAAGGGAACTCAGCGATGGAAGAAGACGGGCGCCATCTATGATGGAAACTGGAAATGTGGCAAACGGAACGGCTTTGGAACTCTGAGTTTGCCAGCGGCAGACAGCGGCTTTATACGAGTCTACTCCGGTGGATGGAAGAACGACAAGAGACATGTAAGGCCGTGTAAACTAAAGAAAACAAAACTAGTTTCTCGTCAATGTTCAAGCAAACATTTCAGAAAGTTTGTCCCTTGTGAAGCAGCGCAGTCCAGCGCGACTGCTGAATGGGTAGTTAACTGCATGAAGACGCTATGGCTATTTGAATAGTCGAATTTGCATGAAAAGGCCACGCCCCATTTAAGCAGTTTGCAAAGACCAATGTGCGATTGAGGAAGCTGGACTATAAATCATTAGCGTGTGCACTGTTGAATACAGTGGTCTTCGACAAAGACTACTAATCAAACAGGCAACACCTCTATCTGTATTGCTTGCAGGGCTATGGTACTAATTTTTACTCGGCTGAGGAGTACTACGAGGGTGAATGGTACGCTGATAAGCGTAGTGGCTGGGGTCGTATGTACTACGCGGACGACAGTATTTATGAAGGCGAATGGTATAATGACCAGCGTAGTGGACAAGGCATGCTTAGATTAGGTAAGTTCTTAAAACAAAATAGACAAATCCTATCAGGCAATGAATAGAGGTCACACGCCTTGATGACAGTCATGAATATGGTAATTCACGTTAGTATAAAGGCAAACATGAAAGGCTTTCAAAGCACTTAAAAATTGCAACAAGCAAACACTTCAGACAAATGAAACTCAAGAAATTTTAAAATTAAATTTTGAAATCAGGAAAAAACCCAAAACAGTTTATTGTGTCATTTACAGTTTATTTTTTTCCCTCGCAGCTGATGAAAATAGATACGAGGGCTCTTGGAAGACAAACAAGAAAAACGGGCCTGGAAAATTCTTCTATCTAGACAAAGGGCAAGTGTATGAAGGGGTGTGGGTGGAGGACATCCCCAAATGTGGCACCGTCGTGGACTTTGGACGACAGGGGGCACCTGAACCCACCCATTACCCAATACCAGAGGTAAGGGGCCAAGATATCTGTACCTCATGACCAAGACTCTGACAATGGGTACTAAACTTAAGGCACATATAGCATCGTTTGCATTATTTTCATGCATCAAGCTAATTTATATCAAAAATCCAAAGAATGCTCGATGGATCATTTGGATATTACATTTTTTCTATAAAATAATTGAAAACAATTGAAAAACATGCACAGCTTTTTGACCATGCACAGCTTTTTGACCATGAAACACAATTCTGTCCATAATGCTGTGTTTATAAACAATAAGTGGAAATGGAAATGACCTATATTTCTTGATTTTTCAAAATTACACCAAGAATGACAATTCTATCGCAGAGTACATGTAGTACCAGACTAAGTAAGCTTTCCATATAAGAATTCCATATAAATGCAACAGATACTATAAAAATATAAAATATATTTGAAAAAATAGATTCAATTCTACATTTCGGAAACACAAAGTGCATATAATCAAACTGGGATAAGGAAAAATTTGAAACCAAATTGAAACAAAATCATAACAAAAAAACAGCATGTAGGAGCAAGTTATAAAGATTAGTCAAACTCAACAAACAATTATAAAGACGGGAGTTAAACCAGAAATACATGGAAAAGTTGAGAAACTCATTAAACTTGGTATTGAAGTTGCACAATAATGTATAAAGTGAAGAAAACATTGAAAATGTCAATGCAACAAATTAAAAAATGTGTATCATTGTGAGAACAAAAACCCAAAACAAAATAAAAAGTGCATAGTCTAGTCAGCCAATTGAAATTTCATGACATATATTTTACTTGTTGTCTTTCTGTCTTGTTGTCTTGGTTGTAGCTGACGCTGTACGATCCGTCTGGAGTATTACAAGATGCAGAGAATATCTTCCTACAGGACCAGGAATGACAGATATGCACCAACACTTCCTGTTAATATTTAAAATATAGTAAAATAATACTTAAGGAGCGTGCCGTTCAGGGGTGAGAATGGTCCGAGGGCTATTTTCACCCACGAACGGTGCGCTACCCAAACCTACTAAACACAAAACCTACTTAACGGCAAAACAATTTTTTTTCTAGACCTTGATTTGTATTTTTCAATACGAAATTCATTTTTTAAAATTATGTTCGATTGAAACAGATCACTGCATCTTATCTACTATTTAAATTTCGTCTCAGTGAATCATGTTTGCTATATTTAATGCTAGAAACCTAAAGAATTTAACCATTGCACAGTTTCTGTCTGTTAAACCTTGTAAATAAAGTAAATATTTTCTTAACAATTTGTTTTTTCAAAGTTTAAGATAAACTGCGTGTTGTATGTAATATTAATGATGAATAATGTTTGTAAATTGTTTAAATGATGTTACAAACAAGTACAAATCTACTGATATATTTCTTAAATGTCCAGATTATGGCGTCTTAATTTCAATGGGGCAAAACACATTTTTTAGCCAAGATGATTTTAGGCCTAGCAGTTGTATAGAATTTGAAAAACAAAGATACAAATATATATTTTGCATGTCCATTGAACTGAGAACTTGAATTTTTAAAAACTGAATAGTCAAAATTACATTCAATTTGGTGATTATTTGCACAAATAGTTAATATAAAAAAACAAAATCAAAAACCTTTTTCATATTTTCTGATTGCTTTTTTACATGCCAACATTTTGTAATTCCTTCATAATTTCTTTCTGTATTAAATGTACATTTGGTAAGAGATAACTAAATTGTATGTTTGTTTTCTTACTGTTAGTATTTTGGGGTTTCTTGGGCAAGACGTAGGTATCGTTTTCTCAGAAGATGAGCAGCAGCCTTTGGCTGTTTATGCCGGGTGAAAACTCCCTTCTTATTGCCAACGACCCTGATGGTTGCTGATAAGAAATGAAATAGAAAGTCACGACTTCAAGGATTAAATACATTGTTGATAACAATTTATTTTACATAATTGTTTTAACAGCAGCAATACATTTTTCAAAAAAATCTTAAAATCTCCCTATAATTTGTTTTCTGAATTTGTAACTTCTCACATTGCACTGTCATGAAGTCGGCAAAGTTCCAAATTAGCTCCCCGGTCAGGAAGTTCTCCATTAAAAGGTCAAAGGTCATGTGGTAACCGCCCAACATGTCACACTGGTACTCCTCGGTAAACATCAGAGGTGGGTCCTGACAAAAAAATTATAAAAAAACAACCAAAACTGACAATAAAAAAGCTGTGGTTACAAAAATGCCCTAACTACACACTGTACGACAAAAGCAGGTCTTGTACCAAGAATCCATCAGCTGACTACGTACCATATGGAGTCCCGGTATGGTGTCAGCACCATACTCTGTTTGGATTATTGTCTTGTTGAACTTGAGATGCCAGTCCCATAGGCTGGTGTTGGATTGCATCGTAACAAGCTCTAAATGTCCGGAATCGCTGTACCAGGAGAAGTAGGTATTCAGGCACAAAACATCGCACCACTGGGCCTAAAGGGTTCAAATTCATTTCAAGTTTAAACATGTGGAGTCAGATTGATGTAGTGTTTCTTTCCTCACCTTCCACTGCTGTGACCCGGGTTTGAATCCTGCCTGGGCCAATAATGTGGATTGGGTTTTCAGTCCATGCCTAATTCCGTGGGTTTTCCTTAGAATATTCACCTTGTTTTTTTTTCTCCCACCTCTAAAACTGGAACTTCTCATTGGAGGATTAAGGTTAAAGCAATCTATTAAAATTTGGCCATATTATTTTGCCCTATAAAAAAGAATCACAAACAATATTTCAGCTGAAATTCAATAACATAATTTAGCAAAAAACTCACCACTCTTTCTGTTTCGACAGTCGTTCTACCTAAGACAAAGGTAACTAGCCTGGTTGGGTCTAAGCTCCGGGTGAAGTTAATTACGGTCCTGAAAGAAACGATGGATAACAATGGAATTTTATGTTACGCATTTGTTTATTAATTCAGCTTCTCAGCTGCAAGTAAGGATGATTTGCTTCTTTTTCCCTATAATCCCTGAGTTTACCTTGACTAGAAAAATTGAAACTCCTGTTCCAGGTTTTTCCTGTTTGTACACAGTGGCTGGGAACCCTGACACTTAGGCTGAGCGAGAGACGTTACTTACCCAAAGTAATACGGAGCAGTGGGCAGAGTTGAGCCAGGCTCATTGGCAACCGACCACATGACGACAGACGGTCTGTTCTTGTCGCGTTGGTACATCTCCATCATGACTTCTAGGCGATGTTTTTACACAGTGGCTTGGAACCCTGACCCTTAGGCTGAGCGAGAGACGTTACTTACCCAAAGTAATGCGGAGCAGTGGGCAGAATTGAGCCAGGCTCATTGGCATCCGACCACATGACGACAGAGGGTCTGTTCTTGTCGCGTTGGTACATCTCCATCATGACTTCTAGGTATTGCTTTCACACAGTTGCTTAGAACCCTGACCCTTAGGCTGAGCACGAGACGTTACTTACCCAAAGTAATGCGGAGCAGTGGGCAGAATTGAGCCAGGCTCATTGGCAACCGACCACATGACGACAGAGGGTCTGTTCTTGTCGCGTTGGTACATCTCCATCATGACTTCTAGGCGATGTTTTTACACAGTGGCTTGGAACCCTGACCCTTAGGCTGAGCGAGAGACGTTACTTACCCAAAGTAATACGGAGCAGTGGGCAGAGTTGAGCCAGGTTCATTGGCAACCGACCACATGACGACAGACGGTCTGTTCTTGTCGCGTTGGTACATCTCCATCATGACTTCCAGGTGATGTTTGTACACAGTGGCTGGGAACCCTGACCCTTAGGCTGAGCGAGAGACGTTACTTACCCAAAGTAATACGGAGCAGTGGGCAGAGTTGAGCCAGGCTCATTGGCAACCGACCACATGACGACAGACGGTCTGTTCTTGTCACGTTGGTACATCTCCATCATGACTTCCAGGTGATGAGCAAGGGAGACGTTTCCCATATTGCTCTCTCTGGAATGAGTGTAAATCAGAGATTTTAGGCACAACTCCTCGTTATTTGTTGAAGCTTGAGTCATCCTAAAGTCAATTGTTTACATACGATCTGTAATGGGCCATATCTTGAGATCCAATTAACCAGTTCGCGTCGGATGACGTATATATGTGCAAAGTTTTTCTGAGATTCAAAACGGATGGCAAATATACACGTCACGAGCAAGGCCGGAAATATCTCACTTGGTGATTCCGACTCCAGGGCTCTCGTCAATAACCACAATGCCTTCCTACATACGATCTGTAATGGGCCATATCTTGAGATCCAATTAACCAGTTCGCGTCGGATGACGTATATATGTGCACAGTTTTTCTGAGATTCAAAACGGATGGCAAATATACACGTCACGAGCAAGGCCGGAAATATCTCACTTGGTGATTCCGACTCCAGGGCTCTCGTCAATAACCACAATGCCGTGCTCATCACAAAGATCCAGGAATTCCTCAGCGTATGGATAATGACTGGTGCGGAGAGAGTTGGCTCCCATCCACTTCATTAAGTTGATATCTTTAATGGTTAGAGGTAGATCCAAACCCTTCCCTCGAACCTGAGGAATTAGTCACCAAATTAAGGCCATTTACAAAAACAAACTAATTGCTCATCGTTCCCACTGCTTTTTATCATCAAAGGAATCACTGAAAAGTACAAATTTTTAGTCTGTGTGATAAATGGTAAACTACAAATAACAACAAAATCTTTGTCACATTTGATTACAATTTTGCAGGTGTATTATTCATAGTTATCTGCACATACCTGAAAATTTTAAACACAATTTGTTAGGGAACAGCCAAAATGTTGACTGTGAGGGGATAACAAAAATGACAAATTTGTTCGGAGTTGTTCTCCAATAAGACAGCAACTTGTCAAACTTACGTCGTTATCCTCATGTTTGTTTACCCCATGGAAATAGAACGGCTTGTTGTTGATGAACACTTTTTTGTTGGTGACGGACACCGTGCGGAATCCAACTGGTAAGCGGTAGATGTCTTCAAGTGACTCAGATGCTAATGTTACAGATACCTTTCAAAGAAAAGAAACAACAATTCAAACGTTTGAGAATTTTTTTTTAAAGACAGCTAGTATATCAAGACAAATTTTAAGACGTTGCTTGCCCCCTCTATTAGATGGTTCGTTGCTTGTACCTCTAGTGTGTACCGGTAGGCTGGCTCCTTGCTCATAGTATACGGCCACCACAACTTAGCATTCTCGATAGCTAAGTTACCAGACAGGTCTTGGGAACTCGCCACCACCCTGCCCCCTTCCCCTGGGTCTCTCAGTTGAATTGTCACTACCATTTTGTCCTGGGGTTCGCCACCGACCACAACTGTGTAATTCATCAAGCCTGCAAAACAAAGGTATTCAGTAACATATCTAATTTCCAGGGGTAAGATTAGGGGAAATACAAAATCTTTGCAATAATCGGGGGAAGGTTTTAGCGTCAACAAGGATCTGAGGAAATTCCAAGTTTTTAAATCAGGAAAAATCCTTACAAAAAATCCTGAAATCAGAAACAAATACCGACAAAAAATCCTCAAATCATTTTCAATCATTTTCCTCTGACTAACTGACTGACAAAATGACGATTTGTGGGTCTATAGGTCAACTTATAAGAAAGACTAGCTTTGTTCATTTTTGTTCTAAATTTGATTACAGGGAAAAAACCTCACCGGTAGTGCCAACAAAATCAGTGGTAACCGTGATGTCGCTGACATATACTTTTGGTGTAGTGTACAGATGCACCCAGCGATGGATACCAGCATAGTTGAAAAAGTCAAACTGGACGTTTTGAACAAAGTACCCGGGCGGATAACTAGAACATAAATAAATAAATGAAAGTAAAGTTAATAGTTAACTTGTAATAATTTCAATAATGGGACAAGAGCGTAAGACCAGGACCCAATTTCATAGAGCTGCTAATTATAAGCACAACAAATGTGCTTAGCACAAACAAGTCTTGCTAAGTAAAAACAGGTTACCAGCCACAATTTCATGTGCTTTTCATGCTAAGCAACAACAACCATCTAGAATATCGGTCACAAAGAATATATGAAATCACCTGAAATTTTGTTTGTAACCCTGTTTTTGCCAAAGAAGAATTTTCATTCTAAGCAAATTTGTGAGCTTAGCAACTCCATGAAATTGGCCCCAGAATCAAGGTCTCCTTACTTTCTAGGATCATTGTGGAATGTTAGGCTGCCGGGTGGTAGCGTAGTTGGACTCAGTGTGTTGTTGACTGCGACTGTGATCAGATTAAGTTGACAATACTTCAGATGCAATGTCACCTCTGCCTCAAATGGCAAGTGTCCTCCCTCATGCGTCATTAACTGATTTCCATTCAGCCACTAAGAGAGAAAAACAAACAGAGTTACCTCTTCTAATAATTGTGATAATTATCTTTCACCCTTTAATTTTTTTTGCACCAGGATTATTTTGACATTAATTGGGTCCAGGCGCGGGGTTGTTTTTCACAAACCTCGATTCGAGATGGGTTCAGGCCAGCATCTGTGGGAAGCACACCCTGATATTTCCAACCTCGCTTACTACAAGCCGGTTGCGAACAAATATTTTCAGAGGTAAAAAGTCTCACCCCAAAAATAAAAGTACCATGTTGCCGGCAGATCTTGTCGTACTCTATCTTCGGCATTTTTGTTCTCTTCAGTAAATTAAAACTTACCACCACAGTGTTGTAGTGAGCACTGGCAAATCTCAGCACAACGCGGACGTCAGAATTTTTCCATCCCATCGGCGGGTAGAATTCTCGGTCATACCACACCCAGCCGACAAAGTCTCTGAGAGCTCTGTCCTGTGTCACGTCATTGAAGCTGGAGGGGACAGGCATGTCAATCACAGGTCCCGTCTGAGGCAGAAATATGACAAACAAAACGAAACAATTCAAACTGCTTATGTATTAAACAAAAGAGCTGCATTCTCTTTGACTTTCCAAGTTTGCCATTTGCCAGGTCAGTAGCATTGCTAATGTTGCTAGTATGGTGACTTTGGGCGTGATCCATGGCTATAGGTGGAATATATGGCATAGCTTCTATAACTAGCTAGGCATCCTGCACAATTCCCAGACATGCCAACTAGCAAACTGAACATGTATTATCAATAAACTTTGTGTCAGAAAAACTGTACACATGCCATGTGAATACAATTGTTCAGATGACTTAGGAATTGTGACCTGACTTAATATGACTTGGTTACAATGCTGCTCTGTGAAAACTTTCTACACAACACTCAGGGGACATGATGCAAGTACCTCCGACAGACGCTGTGAGTACCATTTAGCTTTTAAGCCTTCATTCCGCGACGGAGAGTCATCAGCCCTGAATTTCCAGAGTCCGTTAAGTTCCTTGATCTCGCGACTCTCTGATTCCCTCGGATACAGCATCGGTTTAGGGGTGATCTTATCCAGGGGCAGCCTCTGGCTTTCTGGGAAGACACTGTTGTCTGATACGGCCGCCGACGTCAACAACACAAGATAGGATCCCCAAATGGTAGCTTTAATGGTCCACATTGTGGCTCTTGCTAGGATTTGAATACAGAAAGTTGATTTAAAAAAAAAGTTTTGCTAAGAAAGGGCAAGCAGTTTATAGTTTTGAACAGCATCTAATTTTGCTTTCCTTTCCATGTGACACCATGTGCATGACATACACACACAAGACCTACACTGATAATATTAATAATAATTAATACACAATCACGACAATTGATTTTCTCAATGCATTTTTCCAAGATTAAGTGATAATCGATTCACCTATATTACCGGTACTATTAATTTATTTTAATTATACTTTTATAGATAGTCCAATTTACTGGGCCCTATAGTTATTGCTTTTGTTTACATTTGGACATGAATCATGTCCAAATGTTAAAAAGCGATAACTAGGGCCCAGTATATAACTCGGACTAGATCTAACATTAACTTGTAAATGAAATTCAATTGTAAAGAACTGTGGCCGTGCTTGATGTAGAAGCTCATGTGTGAAACAGTTGTGATTGGTCAAGTGTTGGAGGCGTGGATACTTGGTCCTCATTTTGATTGGTCAATATTATTTAGCAGAAATAGCGCAACGCGTGCGCACCGCCAAACTGTATTGAATTAACGTAACATTTGTCCGGAAATTGGGCACAGCAAACTTGCTAAAAAATATACGAATGAAAACACTTCATTTATTTTCACTCTACCAATTAAAGGTAACAAAACTATTATTTACTTAAACAAGTTACTGCTGAGTAGCAACCTTGGTTGTGAGTAATATAGGCTGGATCTAATCGCTGAAAAATGAAATATTCTCCATTCTCATGCAAGTCGCCATGTTTTTGCAAAAGGTCCACATCTGCAATTGGGTTTTCGCGTTACGGCTGGTATCCCTTCTTTGTACGACTTTGGACAAATACATGTGCATGTGAGAACCAGCGAAATAAAAGGTGCCTGCCAGATTGACAATCATTCCTATTTACGTTCGGAAGGGGAAAGAAAACTGGCTGGGAAAAATAAATATTATTCGTTTACTAAAAAGAAAACCGGAGCTGGCTAAATACCTTGCTGTTATTTAAAAGGTAATTATGACATTTCATTTCAAAGCCGTGTCAGCATATGAATTTAGTTTTAAAGTGAATTAAAGTTATTTTAAACATGAATGATGAAATTATGATTGAACTTGAAGGGTCAAATTGTTTTTCCAAATATATTTTAGTATAAATTCTAGTCAAAAAAGAAAGAATTGATTTGAATAAATTACTGCTAACTTTCAACCTGTCTCTTGAAAAGTTTAATTAACAATTAATATTAATATCCATAATTGTTTTGTTTATTGCTGTTTTCTTTGTAGCCCCATTACAGACTGAAATACTGGGCTTTCGTCGTATTCTCATGGAATACTTTTTATAGCTCCATGTATAGTCCCACTACGTAGTATACAGGGGGCACACTAGTGGGACTAAGCTCCATGGTATTTCTGAGTCCAGTATTTCAGCAACATTTATGGGGCTACTTTCTTTGGAAAAACAAAGGGAAAGTTATTCACTTTTAAATGAAATACGTACCCTCAACAGTTATGTAATGGATTGAACAATAATAAGCGAGTTCGGTATTCCGACTGCGCATGTCCGAGATTTACTGGGTCAGAGGTCATTCGAGATAAACATTGGCACATGTACGTGTTTGCAGTGCACAAACACACGTCGTTCTTATGACGCACCAAATAACGATGGCAGGCTTTCTTCAAAATCTTCGGGAAAAAAGTAAGTTGTTGATATATCTTTTCCTTTATACACCAAGTAAGGTTTTCCCAACAATTTTTTTTATTTTTTGAGGCATTAAACAATGAAATTTGGCTCGAAAGTAGCTGAGAAAAGTGAGAAAACTGAGGCACCTTTTGGTCAATCACCGGGGGCCCGTCCCGATACCGTTGTCATACTACACTAGTACAAATGCGATAAGTAAATCATCTCAAGAAAATCAAGGATGATTTTAGTGATATTTTGACTGAAAAAGGGAAGGAAATTATAATGACTTAACTCTTTGAAATAATATTTATTTGTGACTGAATTTAGAAGTCATTGAACACCTTATTTCTTTGTACCATAAATACTACTCCCCATTTTCGCTTTATTTTGTTTTCCTTGAAAGCAATTTTTTTATGAAAAGCTGAAGTATTAGTCTTGATAATGAATCCAGGACTTTTTATTTATGTTAATTGTGGGCTGGTTTTACTAAATATTTGTCAGGTTATTTTGATTTGTCTTGCTAAATACTAAACAGCAATAGTACTTTTGGTTTATATTATAGGCAATGAGGATTTGTGCCGTATTGAACTGTGGAAACAGCACGTTTCAACTTGAAAAGTGGAAAGCTTTGTTTTGTAACCAACATGGTTGCAACTTTGGAGTAGGACGGTGTATCTGTAGCCCACCATTCAGACTGTTTCCCTTCCCAACCGAGAGGAAAGACAAAGAGGCCCGTAGGCGATGGACAAAATTAATTAACCGAAAAGATTCAAAGGGAAAAAATTGGCAACCAGATCCTTTTAACAGTCGAGTTTGTTCAAATCACTTCCCTGATGGGGAACCGTCCGTTCTCCAACCAGACCCCACAATAAACATTGGCTATGATCTCCCTTCACATGCTTCAACAAATACATCTCAGCGGAAACCACCTGCCAGAACTGGGGATCCTCAAGCTAAAAGGAGGAGAAAATCTGTCGCGGCACCATCTACAAGTACATCACCAGATGCAGAGTTTGATGCAGATGAACCCAGTTTGGAAAGAAAAGCTTTTATATTAGATCACCCATATGTCTTCCATTGTGATTGCATAGACAACTGTGAATGTAAAGGCTGTATTCAAAAACAAAATCTTATTGTAAAGCTAACGGAAAAAGTGAGCGAGCTTCAGGAAGAAAAAAACAATCTTGAGAACAAACTTCAGGCTGCCTCATCTGCAAAGCAATTGTTCTCTTCAAAAGCTCTCAATAATGATGCCAAAGTTAGGAAACTTACAGGTCTAAACAGTAAAAAGGCTTTCCAAGATATGTATGACTATGTTAAACCTAATGCCCAAAAAATGAGATATTGGCAAGGAAAAAAAAAGGTGACATCAAGTAAAGTTCCAAGGAAATTCAAATCATCTCCTCGCAAGTCTGGTCCAAAAGCCAAGTTAAACATGAAAGATGAGTTCTTACTTGTACTAATTAAACTACGCCTTGCTCCCACAGTGACATTCCTCTCTACTTTGTTTGGAATAAGTGTTGGCACTTGCTCAAAAATCTTCAACACTTGGGTGAAGTTTCTTTCTACCGAATTGAAGCCCTTGATTTTTTGGCCCGACAGAGATGCAATCAGATCTGGACAACCAAACCAAATAAAAAAGAAATGCTCAAAGCTACGATGTATTATCGACTGCACAGAAGTCTTCATTGAGCGACCTCGGCACCTTCAAGTGCAAGCACTCACTTGGTCTGATTATAAAAAGCACAACACTGTCAAAATTCTAGTTGGCATCGCACCAAATGGCATGATAACTTTCTTATCAAAAGCATGGGGTGGTCGGTCATCAGACAGGCATATTGTGCGCAAAAGTGGATTCCTAGAACTCCTTGACCCTGGGGACTGCATCATGGCAGATAGAGGTTTTCCAATTCAAGAAGACCTAATGCTGCGAAATGCGACTTTGGAAATCCCCCCTCCCAGTGGAGGTTACCAACAAATGACCAAAAAAAATGTCTTGCAAACAAAGAAAGTCGCCAATGTAAGAATACATGTTGAACGAGCCATAGGACGACTCAAATACTTCCAAATTCTCAAACATGTTTTGCCAGTCACACTGCTCCCCCTGATTGATGACATCCTCATCATTTGTGCAGCAATCACTAATCTGTTACCCCCACTTGTAACATAAGTCAATCTGAGAAAAGCTGAAGTGTTCAGAACAGTTTAATCACTGTGATACTTTGCCAAATTATGGCATGTGCAATTTATTCACAAAAGAACAAGTACATGTACACCTGTAGCCACAAAGTGCATCTTGCTACTTATTGCATACTACCTCTTGCCAAAGCTTAATTTAGTAGTTGCCATTACTTATAGTTTGTACAAAAAAAGTAAATTTATTTTCTACTATTTATTAAGAACATGTTCATTTATATGTACATTTTCAGTACATTATAAGCAGCTCATTCAGGGTTCTGCCCATGATTTCTTTAGTGGCGGAATAATGTTTTTCCTTAGATTATAAAAATAAATTCTAACCAAAGAAGTACTAAAAATTTATGGCTTTGGATACCATTTTTTTTTGTTACTGGTAAATGTTATTTTATTGAAAACCTTTGAAAGTAAATTGCAGGTTTAATTAGAAACATTTGGAAAATGTGGTGGTGGTCGGAAACAGAGAAAATGTTGCCAGTGGTGGTTGGGGAATCCCGAGTGCCGGGCGGGTTTTCCGGCACCAATCACTGTGGGCAGAACCATGCTCATTTGTAAACCTTTAATGTGCGCAAAGATAAATAAGACCTAACAGTGCAAATTATCCATGCTGTACAGCAATAATATTAAAGCTGAAAATGTTTAATCTTTGCAAGTGCTGCAGTACCAGGGTTCATCTTCCTGGTGATTTGCCTCGTCAAAGTTCGCACAATTCCAATGAAACCATTGCCTGCAGCGGTCACATCCAACACTATTGTCATCCCTTTCAACAATATCAGATGTGTTTTTGCATAGCTCCTGGCAGCTTCCACATACATACAAGGGTGTTGGTTCTATCCTTCTCTTCTTGTTCCTTTTTTTGCGAGGTCTGCTTTTTTCCTTGGAGCTGAGTGGAACTGAGGGGAGTGAAGAAGCTGGCTCACTTGATGTTGCTGCTGGGTTTGATGCTGATGAAGTTGAGGGTTGAGACAAGTTATTCTTGATATTTTTGGTCACTAGTTCAACAGCAAGGTAATCATGGAAGAATTTGGTGCTGGATTCCACTATTTCTTTCCATCGTTTATCATCAAAACTGATGCGTTCTTCGTGACTTTCAACATCTGCACCAGTAAATACAAAAAAGTCACACCATGTATGCCCTGAGACACCCATCTGCATCTGCACCTGGGTGTAGTATTGGTGAGATTTCTTCAGCTTCACTTGACCGTCTTCATTGGTGAGATAAATCAGGTTCTCCGGAGTCGGTGCCTGGCCGTAGATGGAGAAAGGGCATTTGATCTCTAAAAGGCCACTTCTGCAACATCCGCAGGAAACTATCCCATCAGGTGTCGACCCAAGAAAGGGTTTCTCTCTCGAAACTTGCAGACCAGTTTGTCTCACAGTCAAGTTTTCATGCTTTGTTGAAGCATTAGTTACATATACCCCCCGCGCAGTCTCCTCATGCTTCCGTCCGTGCTGCAGTGCTAGAATGTCATCACTTGGCTTTATGTACCCCATCAATCGTTTAACAAGGCTGCTTGTGTCTATTTCTCCTTTTGTCTTTAGTGTTCTCATTTTAGTCAGCACATTATGAGCTACAGATGCAGTGATCCGGCCTTCCCTTAGTCTGTACCACAGCGGATTGTTGTTTTGCCCTAGTGTTTCCTCTTCTATTGCAGCCACCTCCTCTGCCTCATAGTGTGGAAGACTTATTAAAAACTCTTCGGTTGATTTTGCCTGTGATGCGAGTTGTGGCAAGGAGAGAGGCAGGTGATGGGAAGAACTGACATCGATGGTCTCGTCAACATTTACATCAGATTCCGTTGTGTAATTTTGGGCATGTGGAACTGTAATGTATGGAGCAATGCTTGATTTGGAAATGGATGAAAACATTGCTGAAGTAATTGTTGCAATTTGGGAAGAGCTGGAACGCTTGCTTGGTTGAAATGCCGCCCGAGCTGGTGGATTTACTGATCCTTGTGCATCAACTGTAAGAAAAAATTATAATTTTTTTGAAATTGAATGTTGAAAACTCATTTTCAAATACAAAAATACCATACAACTTTTCAAACCTTATAAATGTGATAGTCACATGGGGGACAATTAACTTTTTGAGTTTTATACCTGGCTGAAAAAAAGCATACAACAAGCGTCATTTTGACATATCTTACGAACTTGTGTCATTTTTGGTTCTAAAGTTATGACTTTAACAATAAATACAATATTGTAAGGGAAACAAAGTACACAAATGAAACAAAAGGGTCATAAAAAAACTTTGTTTATTCATATTTATCGATAAAAAAGAAAGTTTTTATTGATAAATATGAAAATACAGACCCTTAAGAAGCAATAAATCGCGTATCACAACAATTTGTTTCAACTTTACTTGAAAGTTGGCTGTGCGACAAGCAACTCATTTTCATAGAGCCCGCACAAATGTCAAAACAAAATATAGTTAAACAAATAAAATAATAATAATATGACAAAATTAATAATGAGTTTGTGCCTTGTACTTACCATCTTTGCTGTAACTCGGTTTTCTCAAATCCATATCTGAGATACGCTTTCCCTCCAGCAACTCGTTGACATTAGTTCCACCACTGAACTTGTTCCATTCACATGGAAGTGAAGTGCAAGACTTGGATGTCCAACCTCGTTGGTACGCATAATCCATCTTGAACAAAACTGCTGCCACATGATTGCAGGATGAACTCAGTCTATATGAAACAAATTATAAAATACACTGGTTACAACATTATAGTGATTAAATACGTATAACTAAATATGTATAACTAAAGACCAGTAAAAATGTGATAAGCGGCCCTAACGTTTTGACCCCAGCAGAGTTTTTGGCAAAGGATAAATGAACACACTGATGGGTTGCCCACTGATGACAAAACAGATCATCAAAGTCTTTGAATTTGGACAATCCAACAAGTTTTACAAATAAATTAATTGGAAACAGATTTTAAAAAAGCCTGTTTTTTAGCAGACCAAGTCTTTTAAATAATAAGTAGTTAAATTGTATTAATTCAACTTACCCAGCATGGCAAGTGCAGTAGGCAGAATGAATTGTGCCACTGGACTTTTCTGCACAAACCCAGACACTGTGGGGGACTTGGCGTACATTCTCTGAGGGTATGCACTGGGCCTTCAAAAAACACACTGCTGAGTTCTCCGAAACAGGGTGATAATACACTTCTTTCAGCCATTTAGAATCGAAGTAGCTGTATGCCTTTCCCTCTTTATAGTCGGAGAGAAGTCTCTGCTTTAGTGACCGTGCCGTAGTTTCCGAGTGACTTGCTCTGCTCGTGCTAGCTCCAGCCATGCCAGCTGTTTCACCAGCTGGAACAGCAAGATGGTTAGCCAGTTCAATGTAACTAGTCGGCGGCCACTGAAGAAGCCCTGTCGACTCTCCTAGCCATCCATCTGTGAGGTCTTGTACAGGATCTGGCAACATGATATCACCATATTTTAGCAACTCACGATATTGCTGTGCATGCTGCTTCTTTTCCTCGGTTGCAGACGGCAGCACCGGGACCTTTAGTTGTGTTGCTGCAGCATAAGCGACCGCGGCCAATTCTTCTTTTCTTCCCGTTCTTTTGAGGCCCCTGTCTGCTAAAAAGTTCTTCAAAGCATCAACTTTCCATCGCATGAAATCATCAAGACTCAAATTCTCGTAATTTTGATCACTCATGATTAAAAATGATGACCAAAAAATCAGAAAAGAGGAAGAAGTGTGAACATGTTCGCGTCGGCAGCATGTAGCGTGCGTGAAAACGGCGTTGTTTATCTCGAATCACCTTTGACCTTACCCAGAATTCATAGCGCGCGCGAGATGCCGAACTCGCTTATTACTTCAATACTTCAGGGTAAACTAAATTCCTACCCCCATCAGAATGGATAATTTATAGGGACTGGGAAGTTTCATTTGCAAGTAAAAAAAGAGGGTTATAAATACACAAAATAAATAAAAACCACTTGCATTTAAATGAATTGACTAGTTGAAAATATATGCAGCACGTTATTAACACATTCATTTTTGGTTACTTTGTACAGGTAATAGTTTTTCCTGATAAAAATGGAGGCAGCTGATTACACTCTGTCAATGGACATCAGTATTACAGTCCAATACGAACGAGGCAACATCATAGACAATCTAAAGCTGCAAGAGTGTTGCTATGGTGACAGGTCACCACTATCAACCCTACGTGAGGATTGTGAAGAGAATGGGACCCAAGAACGACAGCATTTGCAAAATCAATGCAATTCCTTTTCTGTACCCAAGCAGACAGGAATAAACGACACAGTCAACGAGGAACCATGTGCGGAAAAGAATGATGAAGGGATGTGTGCAAGTCTAATTCTAAATGTATGCATGGATCCAATGTTAGCGTCTTGTCTCACAACAGAATTACGCAGATCAAGACATTTTGAATCCTCCTTTAGAAGCATCCTGCTGATGAGAATAGAGTCGCGTGCAGCTGTCGGCAATTTGAGATTCCAGATCTGCAAGAAAAAGGGGCAAGATGTTGGTTCTGCTTCAAAAGAGGAACGCCTTCAGCACGTTCACCTAAGGCTGTGGCTTAGCAGAACTTCTAAGTTATTTCAGATGGAGCCTGATATCAGATGGTAATCAGAGAAGCAGTCATTTAAGAAAACAGTCATTCTTGTAACCCGTTACAGTGCTGAATCTATCAACTTCAATATGAATGCTCATATATCCTGGGGTGAGGGTTAATAATTATAACCTTATAGGGTGTGTGAAGATTCATAATGCAATTGATGGATTCGGCACTAAGCCAGCGGGATTATTTTAACATCATTGAGCCGAGGCGCGGGATTATTTTTAACGAAACTTGATCCGAGGCGGGTTCAGGCCGATGGTACCAGGAAGCACACCCATGCATTTCCGGCCTTGCTCGCTGCTGACAGACATTTCCAGCCTTGCTCGTGGCGTGTTTTTGCGTCATCCGTTTTGAATCTGAAGAAAACTTTGCGTGTAGATACATTCTCCGGCGCGAACTGGTTAATAAGTAACCTTCACTCCCTAGATCTGGGATATTTGATTGTTGAAATCTCATTAATTATTCGTGACCTATGCAGGAGTGATCGTATGCTACCTCAGTGGATCAAGCGAGTTCAGATTGAGGATGCATTCTCCTGGTTGTCTACTTTGGGCGGGGCTTACTCCTCCTTGGGTGAAAATATGTATAACTGTGTAAGTATGTTCACTTTGGGTGGAGCTCGTCTCTTCTTTGGGATAATAGACCTTTTGCGTAGCAGCCACCTTGGAGGACAATGCCTATGTTTTGTTGGGCCTTTTGTGCGTTCATTGTAACTGAAATAATATAATAAAAGATGCCCTCTAAGATGGTTGCTGCGCATAAGGTCTATAATGTTTAATTGTATAAGTGGGTGTTCACTATATTGTGAGGGGTTAATTAATACTCAAAAAGTCCAAGCATCTTATGGGAAGCGGTCTAATTGTCGATGGAGCTTAAATACTTACACCTGTCAGCGGATGAAGCTTACACCTGTCAGCGGATGAAGCTTACACCTGTCAGCGGATGAAGCTTACTCCTGGCAGTGGGTGGAGCTTACATAATTTGATGAATAGGAATATTCAATTTTTCAGGCATTGGAGGCTGGTCGAGTTGCTCTTCGACAGTTGTACCTTGCTGAATGCCTGGACGATGCCTTGTTGAAGTCCCGATGTCTGTTATACGTTGCATTGAGTCTCATGCAGACGGGTCAGCTGACTAAAGCCAAGAAACTGGTCAGGTAGGGTGCAAAATTGCTGTGTTTGGAAATAAACTATGGGAACGTCTTTTTGCTTTAACGCAAAGGCCCAGCATATCGTCCTCGGACTAACGTTTACAAATAACAACAAAATATGCTATTATTTTCTCGAGACTAACAAGCAATCCTTTTCTCCAAACAGGCAGCAGTACAAGTTTGCCACGTCCAAGTCAGCGTGTCAGGATACCAGACTAGTCTGCATGTGTCAGGGTATCTGGCATCATCTGCGTCACCACTACGCCAAGAGGAAAGAGACTTGACATTTATGTATTTAAATAAAATTATTCAGATTTAGGGCTCAACACTGAGCTATATCGATCTGGGTGCTTGAAAACTAGGGCCATTTTCCGAAGTCTGGCTATGTTCATGCAGTTTGGCAATGGTGATGGAGCCTGAGACCGAGCCTAAGCTAGGGTTTTAAAAATGGCTTATGGACTCTGTACATGAACATTGAGAGGGTAGGGGTACTTGTGTAAGGAGTCTGGTGCTGTTGACATGCTATATGCAGTATTGTCAACGTTATTTAGTTTTAAATTTAGTAAAACAAAATCAAGTTAGAATTTCTAAGGCCAACTCGGAAATGCACAATATTTAATACAGCTAAAAACTTATTCCAGGAATTATGCACAACATTTGGAAAATGTCTTATTGTTCCATCAAAAATATTTCTAGGTTATGAAAGGTGGCACATATCAGTTCATGTTTAGAAACTTCCAGTTTACATCGGACCTGTCGGTGTACACAAACATTTTCCCTGTCATATTCATTCAATGTTCGATACACGACGTGTGTTTCCCATAAATTGCACATGGCACCAATGTACAAATGTGGTTTCTTAAATTCCTGTAAAAGGCGAACACTTTCCAGCTGAAATCATGACTACACCAAACAGCTCGAGTTTTTTGGGTAAGGGGGAAAGACTCCCTTGTTGTATGGCTGATACCAACAATATAGGCATTACCTTCCCTCAACAACCCTTAGCCATGAATTCATTCAAGTTCAAATTTTGATTCCGAGTTTCCCTCAGGTAATCACAAAGTAGAGCACACATTGACCATTTCATCCTCCTTTGTAAACCCATCCCCAAAGCCTTTGGTCTCCACCAATCGTGGTCTCTGGTCACACATCGGGCAGCGCTTATTCCGCACCCTCGATGATCTCATCCACACAATCAAGTTGTAGCGTTCACCGGTTACGATGGGAAGGGCACCATGCATGTGTTGACCTCTGTGCAAGAGGGCAAAGGTCGGCTTGTGAGTGTACTCGGTGCACGTTATCTCCTGCAAAGGTACCTTTAAAAAAAAGTGGGAAAGTCGTATTAGGTTTTGCTTATATCATAAGTCGTCAGAATTTAATTATCGGTAGTCAAAATAAAACCAGTCACAAACTTTTTAACTTTAGTCAAATCATAAGTTAATCACAAGTCAAATCTACGGTCACACAAAGACAATTCACAAGTCAGATCATAAGATGTCACAAATCTTGTCATCAAGACAGATCAAATAACAAGCCACGAGTCCTCCAGCACAAAAGTAATGGGCATGTGAGGAAATGTGAATTTCCGCGAAAAAACACATAATTGGTTTAGAAAAAGAACTGATTAAAGATTTAGACCACAGTACACGTAAACTCACCCATCTCATGTCGCCAAGGTACAATGACCCCTCCGAGAACTCCTTTCCTAGCGACACATTGAGGGTCACCTCCGCATTGTCATAGTGATACGCCAGCGACAGATCCTCGCCCACTTTGTACTTGACGACGAAGGCCTTATGGGAGTCTAGTGACGAGCCCCCAGAGTCTGCATACAGGAGTCGTGTAAACGGAGATATGTAGTCACGGACTAAAGGGGTCACAAACCGGTCGTTAAAGCCTAATTCATTCAGTAATACCTGCAGGAATTTAAGTATAATCGACTGACATTAACATTAGGGTCTTTAAAACCAGCCCCCCTTCTGTCTGATTTCTGGCTCCGCCCATATGTACAATAACAGTGGTACTAAATTCTGACATTTTCCCCTTGCAAAATTGCTACTTCTGGTGGAAAAAGTAAGGGTTCAAATCCACTTGGGCATAACTGTAAACACAAATATTTGCAATAAACCAGACTCGTTTTCTCACCCCGTAGTTGTTCATGGTGTTAGGACGTCCCTTGGGTAAGTCAGTGCTCTCAAAATGGCAAATCTCTTCGATGAAATCTTGACAGAATTGGCGAGTGAAGATAGGAAATGAATATACACGCCTGGCTGTAAAAAAACAAAAAACAAAAACGTCCTAAAATTTTGAGAAAGCAGAGTTAATCTTTTAAACTTTCAAACTGTGATAAATGTAAATATGATTTCTTTAAAAAAATCCCCATCTCCAATTGTATGAATTAAATAGACTTTAAAAAGATTTGAACATTTGTAGTATGTATTTAATTTTCTCTTTACTTTTGTATTAAAAGCTATAATTATTTACTGTTACCATTTTCTTGATGCAACTTTTCTACCAATCCTGCCACATTGGATGTGTCGCTTTTGCAATATTCCACAAGGCTAAGAAACTCGGACGATAAACAACTTTTCTATTAAGTAGAAAGTAAAGGAGAACATTCCTTCATAAAAATATATATTCATCCTTGTCGCCTCTTTTTGACAGCTAGAAATTCAAGTTTTCTTCATACAGAAGATTATACCAAATACCAGCAACATTTACATCGTCCTCAAAATATATAATTGAAACCACAAAATTATCTTTCTGACATGATGAACAAAAGTTCTGAGATGAGGCTTAAAGTATTATACAATTAAGACAAATTATACTCGATTACCTGTAAGGTATAAATGTGTGGATGCACAGGTGTATAGCTGGCTGCAATGAGATCGCGTCTTCGTAAACTGTCATCCCCTAACTGTTCTCGTCTCGCTACCTCCCCTCTCACCTTAAGTGGAATCATACTAAAGAATTATAATAATGTATTAAACAAATTGGGATCCACATGATATCGTACTCTAAAGTGAAGTACAGTGTTTCTCAATTGCTTCAAACATTTAGGCATTCTCTGGAATGAGGTTTCAAATATATTTGGTGTCATTCCTTTCTTTTTTCCCCTTTCCTCCTTCACCATAAGTTCTTACCTGTTGTAAAATCTCTTCCCAGTGTTCCTCGCTGCATCCTTTTCTTGTCAAAATCTGGGGGAGGCGGGGGGATCTTAATTTCAGTATATTATCACGAACATTACAAATCATTATGACATTAACTTACCTGTTAAAATAATTTTTACTTTCAGTAAAAATTACGCCTGCACTCTGCAGTTTATTTTAAAACCGAAAAGATGATATAAATGCCATTAGCAGATACAAATAGGCCTGCAAATAGTTTTAGAATCGACCGGTGTGGCCTGTCTATGCGCAGCATACGGGGGCAAATTAAGAATCCCCCAAAATAATCTAATATACCTGAATCGAATGTAAACAATGACCGGAAACTGGGCACACCGAATGTACTTCAAGTTACTTACCTTTTTCCAGTCTTTCTCAAATTGTTCACCATCGTGATACGTAACATGGAGGTTATACTCCTGTATGAATATATTGTTCGTCAAAAAACACCTACAAAAGTAATTTTTGCTTGCCATTTCGGAATGTGAGACCTCGTTTGGTTGTTCTTGTTGACAAGTTCAGGTTTGACCTTATGGCAGGTCATAAGGCTCTTCCATTTCGTGGCAGGGTTTAATTTATTCGGTTTTATTATTCGGTTACTAAAACATTAAAACACCATAAATTATATATATAATTATATAAAGTTATTTAAAATATTTTGATAAATCTTATTGTTCATTTACATCCACTGAAGTGCCAAAATCGAAAAACGGTATTACTCTTAGCATTTTACCCTCTAAAAATATAGCAAAAAAACATGAATGATAGAATCGCCCAATCGCGCTACAAAGTTTTGTTTAATATAAAACCTGGAGGAAAAAAATTCCTCCAGGTCAATGTTTGAACGAAATAATGTTAATCAGAAAGATAAACATGACACAAAAACAACCTAGCCCTAGTCTATGGACTCCAGTGCGGGCCGGGGAATGCAGTACACTATAAAAAGTGGGCGTTTTGAGTAAACTATAGAACATAATTTCTGGGGTCACAAAACTCGAGCTGTACGGGTGTAATCCTAGGGTTTTTCTCTACCAAGCTGGGTGTAGGTAATTACCGTATTGTTAGTTTTTTGGGGTGTATAAATGCAAATTTATTGTAGATCTTGGGCCTGGGTAAACATTAATTTTGTACATATTTCTTTTAATATGGTCCCAGTTACTGGACTCGAGTTATCGTTTTTTAAACATTTTAGACATGATCATGTCCAAATGTTAACCAGTTCGCACCAGAGGACCGTATACACGCAAAGGTTTTCCGAGGTTCAAAACGAATGACGCATAAACACGCCACGAGCAAGGCCGGAAATGTCTTTCAGAAGTGAAATGCAATGCTTCCCTATATACCAATAGCCTGAACCTGCCTCGGATCGAGTTTCGTTAAAAATAATCCGGCGCGAACTTGTTAACAAAAAACAATAACTAGGGTCCAGTAACTCGTACTACCTTTAATATTTAATTTTATTGTGCCGAATAAAAGACAGTGAAGACGATACAATTCATCACATTTCCTGTTCTCTTTCCATATTTCCATAATTTATTTTTAACAATACTGTATACCATATTAACTTTAGCCTAGTAGTATACAAAAATGAATTCAGAATTCTGAATTAATAAGCCAATGGTGACACAATTAATAAGTTGTACTAATTTATTTCTTGCCTTTCTCTATAGATTCAACAATTTGATTTATAATGGCGTATTCCTCCAGTGAGATTCCTATCATTGACTTCAGTGCTTATCGTTTGTCTCTGGATAAACCCAACGCTGGTCAGTTTCAGAAGCTTGTTGATGATGTCCACAATGCACTGACTTCTATCGGATTCTTCTTCATAGTCAACACTGATTTCCCTCGGGAAAAGGTGAGAATTATTTGCTGTGATGTGGTCCAAGGTGTTCCATAAGATGTAAATGTTTCACCCTTCACTGATATACATAATGTATTTTATAAACACTATATATTTATACCCAGTATTGCCCCGAGAGATTATTAGAAAACAAATGGTACAAGATTTTTCAAAGAGTAGTTATACTAGCACCTAATTTCTGGGCTGAATGGGGAGTGAATGGGTTGCACACACAGTTTCAGGCACCATGTATAAGTTAAAAATTTTTAAAGGATTTAAATTGGGACATCACAAATAACAGTGCCTTTTATATTTTGATGGGAAAATATACAATTATTCCTGTCTTTTTGTTAACAGATAAAGGAATTGTACGAAGTATCCAAACATTTTTTTGACCTGCCACTTGAAGTGAAGATGCAGCATCCCCGCACAACTGGTGTCCATGGTTACATGAATGTAGGACGGGAGTGGTAAATTACTCTGTCATAGAATTCTCCCTCAATTATTGAAGTGATTATGTATCTATTCTTTCATTGTGAACAAGGACCATTATTACTCTAGCCGATCATGCCAAAACAAAGTTCTAGAATTTTCTTCAGGTGTTAAGAAAAAACATGAATCAGTACGTGTCTCGGGTCAAAAAGTAATGTACATAATGTATACATAATTTGTGAAAATGAACATAATTATTTGCCAAACTGAGTGAACTGCTTGTGATAAAATGCCTAGCTTATGGGCACAACAATTGATTCTCAAACTGACTAAGATTAGTGTTTGGTAGCCACTATCATAAAACTAAACAAGGAGTCAATTTTACCATGGAGGAATAAGAATGTCCTCCATGATTTTGTTCAACTGCAGCACTAATCCAGCTCGACCTCACGGTGACCTCAAGGAAAATTTCAACTTTAATCCACAATTGGCGGGCGACGTAAGTATTAGGGCCGGAACTTATTATTAATTGATTATGCCAATTAGTAAATAAATTTGTTTCTCGTCTGGGCTTTCAGCAAAACCAAAAGGAAAGCCATTGTTGTCGTCTTGCTCCAATTACTACTTTATGTTTTGTGTAGCATTGGCCCGAAGAGTCCGAGTGCCCGGGCTTCAAAGCTTCCATGAACGAGTTCTTTGATTTGTGCCTTCCTCTTCACAACAGGGTCCTGGAAATCATGGGACACGGACTCAAACTTGAGGTGGGTAATTTTGTTTAGGAAAGTTCAGTCTTTAGAGGAAGTTGAAGGGGAAAAGTTTCTACCGGGGCATCAAAATTAAGTTTCTGGAACATCTCCCAAACAATTTGAAGTATGAACCTCTTGATGCAATGGCTGAAACCAGGAATGCAACTTGGAATGAAAACCCCAAAAAAGAAGGAAATCCCATTCTTCACAAGAATAAGTACAGTATTTTTCGATTTTCAATGGAAAAGGTGTTGTTGAAAAACCAGTAAATCAGCTGATCAAAGATAATGTTGCATGCCTGTGAAACTTGTGTTATTTTATTCACAGGGTGAAACTGAAACCAAAGGATTACTGTTAAATTATAAAACTTTTGTTTACAAAGATATCAGACATTTTAAACAAGATGATAGAGTTTCGTACTTTATTAAAAACATATAAGCAATGGGTCTACTTGTCCCTTTCTGTCAATTAACCTGCGAACAAGCAACAATGGTTTTTAATTGTTAATGTTTTTTGTTTCTTTTGTATAATTTTAGAACAATTGTAGAACAATTTTGAAGTGGTTTAACATGTGTGCAGATGTAAAGATAATTAATTTTATTAATGAAGGTCGCATCTCACACTTTACTTACATTTTAAGAACCTTTCTTCCAATTAGGACCCTTTGTATTTTGTTAAGTACCACCACAAACCCAGAACCGACAGTAACATCACCCTGAGAACGTTGTACTACCCACCACTCAGCGACGTCAGCATCAAGGAACAACAAGTGCGTTGTGGAGAACATTCTGACTTTGGTGGGATCACGCTGCTGTTTCAGCAAAAGCAGGGATTGCTAGTAAGTCCATTTTAGATTGACTTATGAATTGAAAAGAAGCCGTTGACAAATGTTGGCCATGCAAGCCGGGAAAATATTGTTTGCTTGTCAGGCCTAAAAATTGTTTAGACTCCCGTCTGAAAAGGGACTTCAAATCTAAGAGAAAGACTTTTTAGCAAAGATGCACCTTTTAGACATTTCAACAATTTTAAGACTTTTTTTGGAATTGACTATTTCATCCCTGGCTAATGCTGCTGTATAGGTTTACATTGCAATTTACATATTGATAATTGTGATTGTTCTTGCTAACAGGTGCGTAAGATTGACGGCAGTTACATAAAAGTTCTTTTGGTAAAGGATGGTATTCTGATCAACACCGGTAACCTGATGCAGCGATGGACATCCGACTTGTATCCGGCTACTGTAAGTATTGCACACTTGGGAATAGCTAGCCAAATAGGAGGGAAATTTACAAACTATGTCTGGAATAAAAAACTGTTTATGTTCAAAGCCACTGGAAAACTGTTTTAGCCCAAAATATGATTTGATCAAGCAAAGTGTGGCCTCTATTGAAACAGCGGCACACAAAGGGCCAAATGCTGAAACAAAGCCCGGGTTTGGAAAACCTTTTAAGGCCAATTCATGTGGCTGTGGCTATTCACTGTAGCATGTCAATGGCAATAGTATAAGCCTTAGCCGCAAACAAGAATTATTAATGCATTAATCCCTGTATTGCCGGGAAGCAACCTGCCTGTTAAATAAATGACTCTGTAAATAATAAACTGGAATACAAGTCTTGAACTATATTCAAGACTAAATAATTGAAATATTATTTTTGTATTGCTTGATTTGATTGATATTCTAGAGACACTGCGTGTTTATGGATGATACGCCAGAGGAATTAGAGAAGTCACGCCAGTCCATCGCTTTCTTTGGTTACCCTGACAATGACGCTATCATTGAATGCATAGACAAGAGCAACAAGTATCCACCAATCAGGGCTTTGGATTTTATGAATTTCAAAATGCAGGAAATGTACCAAAACACTCAGTCCTAATCACTGACAAAATTCCACCAACATGAATTGTCTGTTTCTTTGAATATGATAGAACCGTTATCATATTTTTGTAAGAAAATTCTGACATACTTTAGAATTACCATGTCACGATAGGCAATACACAAAGTATAACCCTAACTCCCAACTGGGTCTGGCCGGGGACTGGACCAAATACGCCAAAATCAATTATTTTTATACATGGTCTAATGAAACCACCACTGAAGGGTTGGTTAATGTCAATGGACTTTATAATACACATAGGGGGGATTAGGGTTATAATAATGTATTTTATAGCTGTTGTTTTTTTTGCCACAATCTAAACATCACAATTTTATTCCCAAAGGGGAAAAACGACTTAAACCCCTTGCTTTTACAATTCATCAGTTGCAAATATTGCTTTTTAGAGTAAATGGCCTGTTACAAATGATTTTGCTATTATATATTTGTGAGGGTGAACCCAAGAATTGCATTTTATTAAATTTAACTTTGTCACTTTAATAGCTAGAGGCAGCACACAATTAGACATTATTAAATAATAATCAACTCCACTGAACTTTTAAAGGCAAAACAGCTACTGTAAAAGGAAATTACTACATTTGTACACAAACTTAAACCTAACATTGAAACTATCTCAATTTGTTGAAATTAAAATGCACATTTATCAATTGATGGATTTATTTTATCGGACTACCGTGGTCTACCGACTACCGAGTTTTACTTGGTCTTTTTGTCACTTGCCAATTCTGTTTTTTCTGCTTTCTTCTGTGCTTTGCTCTTCGTGGTCTTATAAAGTGTCTTCAAGTTGTAGTCGCTGATGATGTTCTCCTGTATCGAGGCAAAATGAACAACAGTCGGCTTTAAGAACAAAATTCAGATTTGGAGGGCACCTCAATTAAATAATTTGTTCATTGGTATTATTAATGGCTGAACTCTCCATCTTTCTCAATCATTTCTCTCCTTAATAGAGCCTGAATGTAGGCCACGCAATGGGTTTCCAGAGACCTCGCAGATTAATTTATCTGACCACCCCAAGAAACACTAATGTTGGCGTTTATCTTGGTATTGTTCAAGTACAATTTAGGAAAAATCACTTGAAAATTGGTTTAAAAAGTATTTCATTTATGGCTTTTCACAGTCATTCCTCTCCGAGTCAGAGGTAAATTTCTCTTTCATTTCAGGCAATTTATCAGTTTCTATAAATTTTAATTAAAGTAACATTTTTACAAAGGCCTTTTGAGGAGTGATTTTCTTCAAAATATTCTTCAAAAGTCTTTTTCCTATTCAAAGCTTTCAAAAGCATATGAGAAGGTGGGGGTTTAGTGTTACCTAACAGTTTTTTTTGCAAAAGGCAATTTAGAAACCTCAGCTTTGTCTCCACCAACCTGAGTGAAATGATGTCTGACAGTCGCTCCTTTGCTATTTTTGCCTGGTTTTCGTATCGTCTCCTTTCCTCCTTCAAACAGCAGCAAGGTAGGAAGCTGCTGGGATAACGAAGACACATCGATCCTGTACCTGTTACAATAAGATTGGGGAAAGTCAGAGTGGATTAATAGTAAGAAATCCATGATTTCTTAGATGATTAGAAATTTGTGGATTGTTAGTATCTATAACAAAGATTTAACCCTATCTCCCTAGGCACACAAAAAACAGATGTTGGCATTTTCATCTGGGGTAAACTTACTTTTTAGCTACGTCTGCATATCTACCCACGTCAATTTTACCAAACATCAGGTGGTTGTGTGAGTAGCTGCAAAATGAAAAACAAAACACTCCAGTAAATTAGTAATTTATTTATCATTTATTCAATTTTAACATCATCGCTGCACTCCAATACGTTTTATCATTTATGAGTTCCTTTTGTAAGGGGACTGAGTTTCTCTATGCACAAAATAAACTTAAAAGTTCTTCACCTTATCGAGAGGTCAGCAAAGACCTGTGCAAATATCTGGCAACTACTTGACCAGGGTGTGTAGAACTCAATAAGCCACGTCACTCTTGGGTTTGAGGTTAACTCCTCCTACAATGGGTAAATAGACAAGTGACAAATTATAAAAATTATTATAAAAGGAAATTATTTGCAAGCAATTATTATTTGCAATTACTGCATCTGGACGAGGGCTATAATATCCATGACAACCTTTCATACACAAAATTTGAACTGATTAAACCTAACCCTGCCAGATCCAGCACAGTCCATCTGTGGTGACTGCTTGACCTTGCTGGACACAAGTCAATGTGACAAAGTATGCAATCTGTTGCGTCTGGCATGGTTTTTAGCCAAAATACCCTGGAGGGTTAGAATAAGGTTTTAACTCACCTCTAGTGTATTGCTGTTGAAGTATGTGACATCTTGACGGCCACAGTAGATTGGTTCTGGAAACACAATCAGCACAACTGCAAAAGAGAGGGGGAATTATAGAATTGGGACCAGTACAATCTTGTCACTACCTTCACAGGTACCTATTTCAACTTCTGGGTGGAGAAAGGCAATTGAGGTAAAGATTCTTGCCCAGGAACACAATTTGCAACTCACCTAATGCCAAAACGACGTAAAGAATTGCGTATCTGAAGTCGCCATAGAAAAAGAGTACAGCATTGGTCACTTTGCTGAACATGAAGATCTTGCCCAGGTACTCTCGAAATGACGGCAGTTTCCGGTTCTTGACAACCAGGATGCATCCAAGGAAAAACATGATGTTGGTTTCATACTGATGAATACAAAATATAACAAGCTTTTATTGATTGCGGCACTTCTTGTACATGGAAATTGGATTCTAATTAGCGCTACTATTACTAATTAATGCATGGTAATTTATAATAAAGCAAATGGCAAAGCCTGATAATTAATTGACTTGCATGAGATGTGTCACAAATACATGTACTTCAACTGTACAAGACTGTTCGGTATTTCAACTGTGTACGTGTGCAATCATATCATAATTCATATGTATGCATTAATTACAATTTAATTACAGAGACAATTACAATTACAGTTAATTACAGAATAGGATTTCTCGTAGTCCCACTAGTGTGCCCCCGGTATACTGCGATATCGCAGTATATCGGGGGCCCTAGTAGGACTAGCTTTCTTGCAACATGATGTCAGAGGTTTTATTCCGAAAAACTTTTTAAGTTTAACCTGGACTGCTTTATTGAGATACCATGGCATGGTTTAAATATTCAATTCATGAATTATTAGTAGTACTATACTATGTATTACTATTTCGTCAATTCTATTTTGAATTCAATTTGGTTAAATGCAATTTTGTAAACATGCACAATACAAATCAATAAGACTATGTAATAATAAATAATAATGTAATACATCGTATCTACCAGCAGTACCAACTAGTATTATATCTACGTTTAAATGATGTGAATCTAGTGTGTCGGAAATACACGACTATTGGTAAGCGGATGTGACATATTATCAACTCACCCAGTCCAGTCCACACGGCTGAACTGCATTTGCAAAAAGCGTACTACAAAATGGTCGGAATAGCTTCAAAATCAAAAATAACACGGACAGCAAACCATTCAGAATATGGTAGGCACTAAAATAGTAACTAAGATCTCCAAAATGCATCTTTTTAACCGGATTTTATTTATTTTTTATTGCAGCGCACATGCCCACATAGCTTACGGCTTTATCGTCTGCTAATTTTCTTCACTGGTTTTTGCTTTCCAACATTGATTTTGGTTTATAATGCGGTGGAATGGCGAGTCGCGTCGCCGGTTACCAGGCGTCAGTAATTTGCATGATTAAAGGCATAAACAAAAGTATGCACCAATCAGAACGTTTTCTGTCAAAATATACGAAATAAATTATTGGTTTGATATTCAGTTTTTGATGACCCGGTATTAACAAAACAAACCACTGTTTAAGAAAAACAGAATCGAGATAATTAAACTCGAGTTTTGAAAAACTGCAACATGTAAGCATTCCGCCCTTTTCTTATAAGATTCTTAAAAAGAAAAACAAGAAAACACAGTGAATAATTTTCATCTGAATTGTTTTTATTTTATTTTATAAGACCAGCGAATATTTTAAACATTGACCATGGAAAACGATAGGTACTATTCAAATACGTCCAAAACAGCTGTTAAAAGGTACAAAGGTGAATTATTGAAGTCCATTCCTAGTAGTTATTTGTATGTTCTGTACTCACAACATTTGTGCTCCAGCCTCAACTAATCTCTTAGAAGTACATGTAGTTGCAGTACAACTGCCTCTAAGCCCTTCATTTTGTGATTTACATTACAACAGCATGAAACACCGTTATGAAAAATATTTATTTGGCAGAGTTTAGAGCAGAAAGGTAAAAAGAAAATGGAGCAAAAAAAACCATATGTTGGACGGATTTATCGGAATATATATACACTACGCTGAAAGTTATGTACCGGTATTTTAAAACGTGCTATGCTCATATATCTGTTCATATATTTGAATAATATCTTTTCTTTAAAAAAAGATGAATTCAAATTAAAAAAAAATACAAAAGAATTAATGAATTGAGAATTCGCTGAATAATTTAAAATTCTGTAGAAGACAACTGCGGAAGTTTGCAACAATTTCAAAAACAAAGATTTCTGTGTTTAGGTCCACAAAAAGTTTTGCGAAATATAGTATTAAATTTTCAATTTGGTAAAACTCTACAAATTATTTTTTCCAAAGCTTTTGAAAAGCAATACAAATTACCTTGGTGAAGCTAAACATAATTTGTTTAAATAAAATTAATTTATATACAAATAAGAAATTAAAAATTTACGATTGTAATTCGGTTATAAGACTAAAGGCATGTGGAGAATTTCTTCTAACAATAACAGAAATTTGCTGAGAAATGTAGACACCAAGCCAAAATTAGCGGGGAACCGGTCAAGAACAATACTGATCACATGACACTTTGGTTGGTGACCGGATTTCACTAAGCAAGTCTTCTCTACGCTTAGCAGCTATCCATAGCAGTAGGATTGGTGGATTTCAAGATCTTGCTCCGAAGTGTACATCTTGTCACATGACGGACACACAAATGTGTTGAGGGGACTGTAATGTTCTTTGGACCTATGAGAGCCCTTGTTGTAGCCCTCGCTGTGAACCCAGCCATGCCTGTTTTTTAGAGGAGGCCTGCCATTGGTTGGCGCTTTGTCTGTGAAAAATGAAAAACAAACAATATCTTAGGAGAGAATTCCGTTCAAATTTGAATTACAGATAGTTACAGGAAGTTGTACTCATAATTCAAGCCAACATTTTAACGAATATTCAAAATTCTATTCGACTTACTGTCAAAAGCTCTGCCTGTAGTCTTCTCTCCAGCAGTTATTGTGCCACTCTGTTTCAGCTTCATGTATGCATGAAGACTTGTGTTTCCTCCAGCGTCTTGAACGGAGGCCATCTTGGATATATTTACGCTGCTGTTATAGGTTTGCTTCCCTCCTACAAAAAAGGGGAACCGTAGTTTTTGTATTTCTTTTTCTTTATGTTTATCTAAATTGTAGACATTGACAGGGTGCCTACAACAAAGTGATTTTGTATTTTATTGCCTCAAAATGTAATGACTTGTATTAAACTGGTTAATTCATCACACACCTTGTTTAGTCCGTCCATCTTTCTGTGATGGTTTAGGTGCTGAGGTTGTTTTCTGAAGGCCGTAGCTAGCTGGTACTTCTCTGTGTGGACTGCGCTTTCTGGACTGATATTCAGCACTTACTGCCTTCCTGATTGGTTGGTTCTCTGGCGAATGATTCATCGTCGTGTGACTTTCTGGTTGAAAGGAGGGGCTCCTGAAATGTAAAGGGCCATGCAATTGAATTATTAACCCTAACTCCCTACCCATTTTTACTTACACATAACCTGAATCCTGCAAAATCCTCCAATTCCTAAATTGTTAAAACTCCAAGTAACCTGAATCCTGCAAAATCCTCCAATATTGGTCACTGGTGACCATACAGCCTGTATCCTGCAAAATCCTGCAGTCTTGCCCTGGCTGCAGTCAGTAAAAACCCAAGTAACCTCAATCCTGCAAAATCCTGCGATGCATCAAACTCCAAGTGACCTCAATCCTGCAAAATCCTTGTGTGTCACATTCAGCCTGATAACCTGAATCCTCCATATTCCTGCAGGGGTAAAACCCCAAGTAACCTCAATCCTGCAAAATCCTGCAATGCATCAAACTCCAAGTGACCTCAATCCTGCAAAATCCTGCATTTTGCAATGAGGAATTTGGAGGATTTGGGAGGGTTAGGGTTAATGCACCTGTTTATCCCATTACCTTTGTTTTGTCATTTTAAAGGTTAATTTAGGCCCTTTTGGTTTTTATGTTAATGCCAAAACTTTAAAGAATAAAAGACAGTATAGAGGTGTTTCTATACAGCTTTACTTTTAGCTTTGTTGGTTTATTAGGTTGTGTTTTAACAATTTAAAACCCGTCGAAATTGATTTTGAGGAGGCAGGCAAGCGATTCAAAGATAACAAATGGCGCTTATTATATTTTGGTAATATACTTTGTGAATGTCTTCTTACTTGTATGCATAGACATACTTGTGTTCTTGCGTTGGTTGTGATGCGGGTGTCTTCTTTCTTGTGTTGTCAATCGGATTCTTCAATAGTGCTCCTGATGACTGCCACAGTGGAATAGCAGGGCCTGTGACCTAAGCAAACCAGTTGGGTTGTTTTTGTCTATTAGTTTTTCTCTAGAATTGAAAATTTTATTAGGATTTGACTACAAATATCTCAGTAAAAAAAAGGAGAAAATCCTAGACTCAGAATCAACAGATTCATCAAAAGTCAATTGTATTCAATTATTTAACTTTCAGGTGTAAACATGTTATTCAGGATTGAGTGAGAATTTGCACAAAAACAAAGAAGCAAAACCCCAAACGTCACATTTCCATTGCTGCTGAGTTCGAAATTAACTCCCTTTTGAAATAAACTCCAGTTTGCAACCCTACTACCAATTGGCTTTTTTCTATGAGGTTAGTAGACCCTGGCTTCATTTTCAAATTATTAGAATCCAGTGAAAATACACAAACTACCGCCCCTATGTGACAGGCTGGGGACTGAAGCCGAAGCCACAGAAAAAACATGATTTCGTGAACTCATTACCAGGCCAACTTGCTGTTGAATGTCTTGCTCATTCTCAGCAAGCAACTTGGCGATGTTCTTACGTAGCAGGTTGTTCTGCTCCTCTAGGATCTGGATGCGGATGTTGTTAGATTGCACCTGTTGCTTCATGTCGGAAGGGTTGTCACCGTCACCTGAAATCAATCACAAGTCAATCACAAGTCAATCACAAGTCAATCACAAGTCAATCACAAGTCAATCACAAGTCAATCACAAGTCAATCACAAGTCAATCACAAGTCAATCACAAGTCAATCACAAGTCAATCACAAGTCAATCACAAGTCAATCACAAGTCAATCACAAGTCAATCACAAGTCAATCACAAGTCAATCACAAGTCAATCACAAGTCAATCACAAGTCAATCACAAGTCAATCACAAGTCAATCACAAGTCAATCACAAGTCAATCACAAGTCAATCACAAGTCAATCACAAGTCAATCACAAGTCAATCACAAGTCAATCACAAGTCAATCACAAGTCAATCACAAGTCAATCACAAGTCAATCACAAGTCAATCACAAGTCAATCACAAGTCGATCACAAGTCGATCACAAGTCGATCACAAGTCGATCACAAGTCGATCACAAGTCAATCACAAGTCAATCACAAGTCAATCACAAGTCAATCACAAGTCAATCACAAGTCAATCACAAGTCAATCACAAGGCATTACATCTCTGTCAGTCTATTACATGCAAGTTATGAGTTAATCCCGAGGCAAATTTCAAGTGAATCACAAGTAGAGATTCGCGAGCCAATCACAGATCAATTACCTGTGGGTACGGGTCCCTGAGGCACAATGCCTGGGTTCATGTCTGGATACTGCACTAGCATTATCTCCCGTCCATGCCCATCCTCAAGCTGCTCCTCCAAAGTTATGATCATTGTCTGGAGGTCTACAATGGAACTATCAAGAAACTGTTTCTCCGCTCGGATTGAGGAAACCAACGCCTTCGGGAAAACAAATAATAATATAAAAATAATAATGCGCAATCAGTTGATCCTATAGAAAATTCAGACTTAATACTTCCCCCTTTTAAAAACAACCCTCAAGACCTGTAAATGAGAAAGAAATAGTGATGGACCAATGACGGCACAATAGACTGATGGCAGAACGATTGACCAACAGTGCACCATGGTCTGCCAATGACATAGTGAGATCGGGCAATAGCGCCGAGATAACGATCAAACCAATTCTTCCAAATAGGCACTTGGGGAGACAAATTAGCGCAAGTTTTTAGGTAATAAGGAGACAGTGGCACTTAGGGAGACATTTCAGTGTCTCCCTAAGTGTCTAGCTATCCTAAAAAATGATATTTGGGGGTTATTTTTGCTCAAAGATCTTAGAGAAAAGGGTTAGGGTAAACAAGTTAGGACTGTTTTAGGTTTGTGTACATCTCTATGGGATTGTCTCCCCAAGTGCCTATTTGGAGGTATCTTAAATACTGCAATGCTGAACTGAAAATTTTGGCTCAAAGAAGATGTTCAGAATTTAATTTGATACAGTCTCTTCAGTCTCTTGTAAGACTGTATACCTTTTCTTTCTGTAGCTCTTCTTTCAATTCCTTCACCTCCCTCTGGGTGCCCTTTAGCTGTTCCATCAACTGTTCCTGCGCCTCCTCCGCATCGGCCAGAGAATCTCGGAGGTCACTGCACTCTTGATCCAGCTCGTCTACTCGTCTTGCTAAGGCATCGTGCTTATTCTGCATCGACTGTTAGCAAACAAATGTGTTTTGAAAAAATGAGGGAAATTTTAATATTAACACTTGAGTTACCACACTATTGAAGTACAGCACAGACCAATTCTTGTTACCTGTCCGTGCTTGTCGATACTTCTGTTCCGTGCCTGTTCCTTGCCGAGCTGCTTGCTGGTACCCTGCAGTTCTTCACTGGTAATCTGCAGCTGCCTGCTCAGTTCTTCTACTTGGCTCTCTAGTCTTAGCACGGTCGCCCGGTTCGACGTGTTTCCCTCTGCCTCAAGCGTCAGTCTTTTATTGATGTCCTCTACAAAACAAAGATTTTCACCTCTAATTTGAAACTGTAAAAGGACTATGACAAAAAAAAAAATTCATGGAAAAAAACAAACCTTGTGAATTTTAAACATTAGCAGTACCACTAACCTAACACTTGTCTAGCTTCGCACTGTTTTTGCAGTTCTCGTTTCAGAGCCGACAGTTCTTCTTCGTCTTGTTTCTTTCCCTTCCTGATCTCTTCCAATCTCTGATGGACCACGAGGATGGACTCAGCGTGCTGCCTCTCAACTTCCTTGAGTTTGACCTGGTGTTGTCTCTGCTGTGACTCGCGAGCGTCTTTTTCCTTCTTGAGTTCATGGGATTTGTCACTGATGCCTTTCTTCAGCTTCAAGCATTCTGAATTGGACGCGGTGAGATCTGATTTTAGTGGGTTGATCTGATTCAAGAGATCTTTAAGACACTGTTTGATCTGACCGAGATCTTTAGATTGCTGGGCAGACCACCGCGTCATGTCTGCAGCCACCATAGTGGCGTCAATTCCTTGAAGCCGGTGTTTTGCAATGGCCGACACGAGTCCTTGTGAGTCGCAGATCTCGGTAATCAAATCTGCCACTTGCTTTAAGCTCAGCTGGACACAGGCGCACGCTTCGCAAGGCACAAACGCAGTCTCCAAAGTCTGGGAGGCAACCGTTCTGGTATCGCTGGCTATGGCATTGTGGGAATCACTGGAGTTAAGCAACATGGATGAATGAACCTGACTGGAGTTGGGAGGCAACAAACCACCAAATCCTGGACTGAGCGACTTTGACAGAGGAGAGTTTGCAGTCTTTGCAGAGAAACTCAGAGAGTCACTTGTGCCATTCAGGTTTAACTTCTTGGAAGTGTTCAGCGTTTGGATCTGAAGTTCTGCATTAATTGCCTCCAATTTGTTGACAGTTTTGCTTCTGGCTTTATTCTTGGGGGAAACAAAGACGTGAGAAAATATAAGAATTATCAGAGCTTCTTATTCAGTAACATTTATTTCTTTTGAAAACTGCCTCATATTTCAGTTAAAGTGCCAAAAAGGAACATCTTAGCTGGTTATAAGCAATTGAGGTAAAGTGTCTTACTCAAGAACAAAGTAACTAGACATAATTGTTTGGCCACATAAACATTAATTCAGGACAATAAAAAAAAAGGGTACATTTTGGGAATTTTGTATAGTCTGGTTTTTTAAAACATTTGATTAGTTTTACCTCCGTGTGGAGCTGTTGACACACATTGTTTAGTTGGACCATCTTATTCCAAAACTTTTTTACCACTAAACCGATGGACATTTGAGAACCGACAACATGACCAGCAGTCGGGGGACGACCTTGGCAACCAGAGAGCAACATCTCAACGAAGCGGGTAAAGCCTTGAAGAAGTAACATCATCCTGGGAAGAAACACAGGAATAGGTATTGGAATAGATGGAGATAAGGAAATATGCCTGAAGTTGCAAATTTAAATCGCACTCCAGGAATCTTTTTTACTTAAAACTAAAGTTTGATCACATATTTTTTAAGAAGTCCGGTATTTGGCAACTGAGTCGAGACTACAGCCATATTTTTACAAGAGCTGACAATACAAGGCTGTAAATAATAATTGATATTGTTTTTATATTAAGACTCTAGATATATCCTAAACAAATAGCTTTGCCAAGTCTAGGAAATGTTGCTAAGCAAAACCTGGTTTCTATCCAAAACTTGTTTTATGTGTAGCTATATATTATGTATGATCACATGACTTTGGTCACATGACTTGACTCGTGTGACTTGGCTGACCTGTCAATCACAAGTTCAAAGAGCATAATGTGGGTGACTTGATTGTCCTCTGTGTCGTCTGAGAAATTGTGCTCTTCAAGCAACGATGGAATGTCAAGGTCAGTGGATATCTGAAACAAAACACGGCAAGAAAAGAGAAAATTGAAATCGTTAATTTAGGCATAAACAAAGATTTTGTTGGTGCAATAAAATTGTCAAAAAGTTAAAACGGGTAAAAAGCTCTCTTTTCCCCCTTATTTACTTTATTTACTTGATCTGAACAAAATCTTTGTTTTTTCAAAGGTGATTTTTTTCCCCACCTTGTCAGGGAATTTCCATGATGGGTATCGAACCGGGCCAGCTCTAGATGTCACATCAACGACAGCTGATTGGAGATCTCGAACATCACTCTGTAGACTCTCAATGCAAAACTCACTCCCCAACATATGCGCCATTTTCTGTAAAAGAAAGTTAGACAGTAGACCATGGAGACATTTCTTGTTGTTGTTAAACCTAGCCTACGCCTACGGGCGTACAACTGTAAGCTTAAGAACCCTATTTCCGACACCAAAATTAAATAACCATACAAATCACTACGCAGCCACTTAATTCTCAATGATAAAATACCTCAAATTACAATAAGTCTCAATAAATGTATGTACATACGTAGCCTTTGTATAAAGCAGTAATTTCGATCACATTTCTAGAAAAACACTTCTTCGGCGTTGCAACTCAGTGACGAGTAGTATCACCATGGTATTTATTTTGACAACCTGCCAGGTGAGGGCGCTATACCATACAGACGGTCCCATTTAATTTGTTTTACGTGTGCAAAGAATCTTGCAATTAAAACTAAAACCATTCCCCCCCAAAAAAAAAAACCACCCAAAACAAAAACAAAAACAAAACAAAACAAACAGTAGCTGTCCTCAAAGTGGTGTCATTATATCATCGTGTTAATTCGTGTTTTGTTTTCTCTTTGTGTAATAAAAAAAAGTTTTTTGGCGATTTCATTTGCGACCTAGCTTTTCAAAAGTAGCCCTTTGTGCACGATTTAAACAAATAATAACTTCGCTGATAAAGTAATGCGCATGGCATAACTTAAATAACAGTTTTGGCAAATTAAAAATGATAAGTTTCCAACCATATTTTTCGAAAAGTGCCAACGGAAGCAGTGATCGAGGTAGAGGTGGCCAGTCGTAGTTTGGTCGATCATGGAGGAATTTATTCCTCCATGGGTCGATTACCGCTATCGTAAGCCGGGCGCACGCGACGGGAATTCAACTTTTAGAATGCCGTGATTTCCATTTCCTTTGTCACTTCAAGCATAGAGCTATAAAAAGGATGCTTTAAGGACCCAAACTGAAGTGGTAAGTATTTTTGTAATGTCGTAAAAATAATGTTAACCCCCCCCCCCCCCCCCCCCCCCCCCCCCCCCCCACCCCCCCACCCCCACCCCCACCCCTTTTCCCTACCAGCCCTGTACATTTTTAAGGGGTGGATATTACAAAGTAAACTTTTTCTTTTATTCCCAAAGTTCCATAGCCACGCCTATTCGGTAGAACAAGTGTACATTTTCTTTTTCTTTTTTGATTAAAATAACAAAATAAAAGTGTCACTTCACATTTTGCATATCATTATAATTTAATTCGTGAAAAGGCTCATTATTCAGCTTGAAAGATCTTATGGAATGTGTCATCACTATGTTGATTTATGGACCGAATACTTAGTCTGGTGCGTGCTAAAAGTCGTGAACGATCGATAAAGTCTATGTGTAAAAATATACTAGACGTCAGGGAATAGAGCAGTTACTGTATTTTTTGTGGTTTTATTTCAACCTCGTTTTATCAGGAATGTGTAAAAGACTGGGTCAGCATTGATCCAACTGGAACGAGGTTGATGGGCGAAATCTGTAGATGAAGTACAGTGCAACTCGTGGGCCGGTGTGTGGTGTCTAGAATTAGAAATTGCTGCTTTTGTCTGTTTGGGACAATCTTTTGAAGAATTGTTTGTCTGATTCTTTTACAGTAGGCCTTGGTTATTTTAAGATGTCTGGAAAAGATTCTAGAGCACAGGTATGTGGAAGATATTCAGATGATTTGTTGTTGGCCTATAAAAAAAGTATAATTATGGTTCACCACAAAACTCCAGGCTTAAGTAACACAGGCGCTTTTTACAATCAGATTGCCAAACAGTGTCACTGCATTGTGTGACAGGCACGTCACAGGAACTATGCCCTCATTGAGTGCGACGGGACAGAAATTAGACAGAAATGAAAAATAATAATAACTGTTTTGTCTTTAAAAACTGTTTTGTCAATTAGCTAGCTGGCTTGTGGGGTCGCATAAAATTGATCAGATAACAATGATCAGATTACACGTGGACCTGCGCATATCTGCATGTGAATGTCTGATAACAGAAATTACTGTGTTTTACTTTTTTGGTTTTAAATTTTAGGTATATAAATGTTGATTTTTTGCCATTAACATTATATTTTGTTTGACATTGACAACAGTTTTCTAACCCTGAGACACCAGGCTATGTTGGCTTTGCCAACCTGCCGAATCAGGTTCATCGGAAATCGGTCAAGAAAGGGTTTGAGTTCACTCTGATGGTTGTCGGTAAGTTGTCACAATAAACTACCAATTGCATTGATGGGCCATGTTGGTAATCATTAACCCTAACTCCCTCACCATTGTTATTGAACAATACAATTCCTTCAAAATCCTCCAACTTCCTTTGTTGTGTAGGGAGTTAGGGTTAATTGGCAATCTTTAATTTAATTAATGATTGTCAGGAGTCAGGACAAGATCCCATTCTTAACCCTAACTCACTAGGGTGTGTGCAAAATCATTTATGGTTAATTAAGTTAACCCTTCCTCTATGAGAGTTCTTAACTGCAAGTCAGTAATACATGACAATTCACTCCAGCTGCAGTGCTTCAGAGGATTCTTTGCATGTACAGTGAATAACACTTCTGTAGTTAATAAATGGGCATATGGCTTTGCTTATACCGTGGCCTCATAGCATGACCCAGTTGACCCGCAGTATCCTGTGGCATATCTTGGACCGGAGCGATTTGGAGTGCCATGTAAAAAACATCTAGAGGGCTTTTCTTTTAAGCGACTATTGAAGTGCGTTGGAGTGTAAAGTAAACAAGAGCAAGGGTTAATAAATCAAAACACAGAGGGCAAAATTAAAACGGGTAATAATGATGCCAAATGAAACTGTTACCTTGTCTGTTTAACAAATCTTTTATCACAACAATTCTTTATTCAGGTGAGTCTGGTCTCGGGAAATCCACACTAATCAACAGCCTGTTCCTCACAGATCTCTACCCAGAGAGGCATATACCAAGTGCAGCAGGTACCAGACCAATTCATTTTGTCAATTTCTCTTTCCAGTTTCGAGATGCTCACAATTTACTCCTTTGAAGGGAAAGTAAATAAATTGTTCTTAGTGTGACAAACCAAAAATAATGTCCTTAACTGAATTTGGGTTCAGCTTAATAAGGTTGTTTTATATTCTGCGGCCTTCTTGAATTCAACACAGCAGAGGGGAACAAACTTACCTGGATGATAGCGTGTTTATACAAAGTATGGTTGTTCCCTTCTGCCTACATGTAGTAGGCCTACAGAGGGCGCTCTACTGAGCATGCGTAACTGGAACGTGAAACAACATTATACCTAGCTAAGCCTAAACTTGTTTTATTTGTGTGCGTGATGCAGAGAAGATTGACAAGACAGTGAGCATTGATGCATCAACGGTTGAGATTGAGGAGAGAGGGGTGAAGCTCAGACTGACTGTCGTCGATACTCCAGGCTATGGAGATGCCATCAATAATAACGATTGGTAAGTAAAGATGTCTTGCTAGAATAGGCTCTCTGCGCAAACTAGAGAGGGCGTTTTCTGATCGCTTGCGAGAACCCTGAGGCAGGACGCATCTTTTGCACAAACTAGTTTATGTGCGTGAAGTGCGGAGATGTGCATAAAACCATGGCGTCTTCGCGTGAGCGTCGGGCATCAATGGCACTACGTTTAAATGCCTCAACCAGTGATGAAACTGTTCCTTACTGTTGAGGAGGACATGTGCATGGAGCCACTAGCCACTAGGTCCGTTGCAATTACTAAGGTGCTCACTCAGAAGTTGGACAAATTTTAGTCCAAAAGACACAATGTAAATAATAGACCTACAATTTGTTTGCATCCTGGATTTCCTTTTCTGCTTTCATCACAGATAAATTTGTGATGCTTTTTTTTTCTTTTCTTTTTTCAGTTTTGATCCAATTCTTCACTACATTGATGATCAGTACGAGCGTTACCTGAATGATGAGAGTGGCTTGAATCGACGCAACATCATCGATAACCGAGTCCATTGTTGCTTCTATTTCATCTCTCCGACTGGACACGGGTAAATTAGTCTTCACGGCTAAGTCCTCACGGCTAAGTCCTCACGGCTAAGTCCTCACGGCTAGTAGTCTGGTCAAATAGTTTTTATTTGGAACTTGAGGACACTCAGGGGAAGGAATTTTGTTTCTATGTAATTTTGATATTTTATTAGGAAAGAATGTAGTATCCTGACGCTACTTCAGCGGTTGTGTACAAAGTCTATAGAGAGTCGATAACATTTTCCTAACAAAATTGGAAATGTTTCTCAGTCCCAGATTTATGTCTTTCAACATTTTTGCACCGATTGACCTTCATTGAGATGATATCTGATCAAGAAATAATCAGCGTCAGGTTGCAACATTTTTTCCTTTTATTGTGATATTGCTGTACCCACTTTATGCTAGACTACCAATTTAAACCAGTCTTCAGTGTACCAATCGTTTCATTTTTGTTTAACTAGCCTCAAACCTCTGGATGCGCAATTCATGAAAGCTCTACACAGCAAAGTCAACATTGTTCCAGTTATTGCTAAAGCTGATACGCTTACTAAGAAGGAGATTACAGCACTCAAATCCAAGGTAAGGGCGTCTAGGATAGCAGGTGTAAACACTTCCCAGAGACTTGTGCGCAATTTCAAGCCGCAGCCAAGTAATTCAAACATGGGTTAAAGCTTCAGGCCCAACAATTTATTGAAAAATAATAGTTTGTGAATATGAGAACGGATTCTTAGTGGCTTTTCTCTTGTCGTATAATGTTCTCATGTTGTATTATGCGTCTGCTACTTTATCAGTCGGCGAGTGTGCCCTAGTGGCTGGAGCTTGCGATTCATGATCAGAGGGTCGGGGGTTCAAATCCAGCTGCTGGCCATATTTTGTGTCCTTGGGCAAGCCACTTTACCCCAACCTGCCTCTCTCTACCCAGGAGTATAAATGGGTACCTGAATTAACTGGGGATCACCTGCGATGGAATGGCATCCCATCCAAGGAATACAGATATTCTCATCTATTTCACGGCACTGAAACCAGAGATATAAACACCGGCCTAATGGGCAATATTGGCTTATGACAAACCTTTACTACATCCGATTTATTTTAAACCGGCAAGATTAGTGGTCGAAAATTCACAAACTTAAATTTTGGCAATTACTTTTGACAGACGGCACTCGTAAAACTATGAAGAGAACTAATAATCCACCGAATAATTATTCTTAAAAATCTGTTTGTTTTAGATCATGAGTGAGATTGAGGATAATCACATCAGGATCTATCAGATGCCAGACTCCGACTCCGACGAAGATGAAGACTTTAAGGAACAGAACAAACAACTCAAGGTCTGAACAAAATTAAAAAGAATTTTAAAAAAGTCAATCCAATTTGTTTTAAATTGTTTACTTATTCCAACTATATTTGGAATAAATTAATTTTTATTAATGTTTTTGTTTAGGCTGGAGTTCCTTTTGCTGTTTGCGGCTCAAGTCAGATGATCGAGGTCAAAGGTCGCAAGGTGCGGGGGAGGCTCTACCCATGGGGTGTAGTAGAAGGTTAGTAATCCAAATAAATTCCAAATTATTTGAATGGAAACATTTTAATTGTGGCCAGGGGCCAATTTCATAGAGCTGCTAAGCAAAAAAAATTGCTTAGCACAAACAAGTCTTGCTCATTAAAAACAGGTTACCAGCCAATATTATACGTGTTTTTCATGCTAAGCAAAAAAACAGCTGATTATCAATCCAGAACAATAAAGATCAGGTGAAAATTTGGTCTGTAACCTTGTTTTTGCCAAGGACAAATTGTCATGCTAAGCACATTTTTGTGCTTAGCAGCTCTATGAAATTGGCCCCTGGACTCGAATATTGTTTCCGTGTTAATTTATTGCAAAATTATTGACTGTCAATGAAAATGAGTCACTGCTTTTGATGTTTTTGTTTTTCAGTGGAGAACCCGGACCACTGTGATTTCATCAAGCTCCGTAGTATGCTCATGTAAGTTGTCTTGAACGTGGAGAATGGTTTCTACACCGACAAACAAATCAGGGGAAAAAACATCGTTTGGTACCACAATCTCCTGAAAAAAGTTTAGCAGGGAAATATCAGGGAATTCCCTTAGCATATTTACGTGCTGAGTAGAAATCAACTGGAATTCAATAAAATCAGATTAAAATTAAGATTTCTGTGCTTAGCGTTTTTCATCCTGATTTCCACAATTTCTTGGCAGCACCCACATGCAAGATCTGCAGGAAGTCACTCATGAGGTCCACTACGAGAACTTCCGCTCAGAGAGGCTAGCCCGTGGCGGGGGCGGAGACAAGGATATGCGAGGTGGGAGGCCGTCCCAACGTGCCCCCCCACCACCAAAGTAAGACCGCAGCCTCTTTGGGAATTGGTTCAAAGGAATTATCATTTAGTATAACTACTGATTAGAGGAAAATTACAAAGCCTAGATGAAAAAATGTCACTTGAGCCTTAATTTATAGACGGACCGAGATCTATCATCGGATGTTGGTGACAAAGTTCCTTTTTGTTAACTTTCAGAGATGATATCGGTGACAAGGACCAAATGCTTCAGGACAAAGAGAATGAGGTAAGAAAATAAGACATCAGTGCGACACTAAAATAACATTTATCTGAATGATTATGTACCTAAATCTAAAGCCAATGCTGGGAAATAAAGTCGGGGTTTAGAAAATGGTCCGAGTTTGTTACATCTTTGAATGTCGCCCTGAGTTTAGAAAATTGCCCGAGTCTGTCAAATCTTTGAATGTATTGTCTCATCAGTCGTAATGAGACAATATCATTGCTTCCTCTTTCTCTGTAGTTGAAACGGATGCAGGAGATGTTAGCTAAGATGCAGGCCCAGATGCATGCCCAGCAAGGAGCAACTAACGCTGATGTCTGAGATGGGTGGACCAGTCACAGACAGGTTAGTATAAGTTGTCACAAGCCATTGTGTAAAGTGCCACAAACAGGTCAGTGTCAGAAAGAGTCGGAGGGGTTGGCAGCTGTGATCAGATCATTACAAGTTGTCACTAGTCATCACAAGTCATCACGTCAGTCATAAGCCATCATACATCGTCCCAGTTATCACAAGTTGTAACAATGAATCACATGTTGTCAGGTGTTATGACTAGTCAGTCATATGCTAGAACAAGTCATCACAAATCAATTTCAAGCTATCACAAGCAGTCATAGATCATCACAGATCAGTCAAATATCTTCAATGTTATAGTCAAATAAGTCCGTCACAATTCCTCAGAGCAGTGTCAAATAGCAGGAATTTGGCAAAAACACCAATTTTTGAGAGGCGGGGTTACTGAAGTGGGAGGGGGGGGGGGGGTGGTGCAATAAATAATCAATCATTTAACTCGCTTTGTTTGTTGGTCTTTGCAGTTTCCAAGGACACCCGAATGCAGAATAAACAGCTCGTTATGCAAGTAACAAATAATTGAAGAGCAGTTGGACAATGTTTACTGAAGATCATTCATCTTCCAAAGTGAATCTAGGAACTCCAATTACAGCAATATAACAGGCACTTTGTAGTATTAAGCCTAATATCCTAGGTATTCATTTGGGGTACAGTACACAGTACTACAAAATACTACAAAATACTACACAATTCTCAGCGGCCAGTGTAGTAAGAGTACTGCATACTGCAGTTTACTCAAGTAGTATTTTGTAGTATTGGTTGACATTGGGGTTCAGGGGCCAAATTCATGGTGTCACTGACTGATAAAGGAGAACAATTCTTCTAATAGCAGACAAATTGTGTTAATCCTCAGTCTTTTTCAGTGTTAAATTAAACACATCATGTGATAGAGATTTCTGCTATTGCAGCCCGGTTTTAGGTGAATTAGTGAAAATTTGCATTTTTCTTCGCCCTTCTAATATCATCTTTACATCTTTATATTTGATGACGGCTCAGTTAGCACTTGGCTCCAGGAAATTAGGCCCAGGGTCCAATTTTATAGCGTTACTTAACAGCAGCAGAAAATGATGCTGTTGCTTTAAGCACTATTTCATGGTGCGGATGCTCTAAGGGGTGCGCTTGCATGGATGTAACTTTTGACAAACTTCATGTGCCTCTCGGTGTGTAGAAATGTGTCGTCGTAGAAACTGTTTGTCTTGGTAACTTGTCATAGTAACAAAACTTGTGTAGCTGTGTATTGTACAGTAACTGTAGGCTGTGCTTTAGAACAAATGTTATTTAATCACAGTTTTTGTATTCCATATTTTATACTTTTTCTGTTATTTACATGCTGAAATGTATTAACTGTTTTTTTATTTCTGCGCAGTAATCTCAAATTATATTTAAATAATCCCATCCAATTATTAAATTACTTCAGTTATTTCAACAGGAAATGGCTTGTCATTATAGCTTGACATTTACTGATTTTCACGTTTTAAATCTTTTGTCCGAAATATTCACTTAGATATTTAGTAGTATAATATATTTCATCATATCCTGTACATTAAAAAATGTACTGCACAAAAAGAGGCTTTGTTTTTGTTTTCAGAATAGAATAGACAATGGCCTTCGCTATGATAATGTTGGTATTTTAATCCCAAGTGCTTAAACTTTGTAACATAATTTGTCTATTGCCCTTACTGTATTTGTGGTGCTATTTTGTTTTAGAACGCTCCATGTCTTTGTAGCGACATAGCAGGGTATTAATTTGTGAATCATCTCGGTTTATAGATACACAGCTGTGTATTCATTGTCTTAATCTCTTGTAAAAACTGCTATCAAAATAATTTTTAAGATTGAGGAGCTTAATGTTGCATTCCCTGTTCCTTTTCCTCTTTTTTACATTTCAATTCGAAAATATTGTTTTAATTGCTGTTTTCCCTGGCCATTACAAATTTATTCACTGACATTTAGTACTTCAATTGTTTCATTACAAGACTCAAATATTTTGTAGCCCATTGCTAATTAAGTCTTTTAAAGAGGGTGGCAGATGCCCAAAATTGGAATGAAATAATGTTTCTTTTTTTCATTAAAACCAGACAAATTTGTACTAGGAAAAACCCGTTTTTATTATTAAAAGTACATGGTTTGCAACATTAGTTCCACAAGGGATAGTAATGAGAAGAATTCATTTTAATATGTTACGAGTTGGAAAGAAAAAATAATTCACATGAGGTCCTGAACCAAACATTTATTTGGAAAACATTCGGTTTAATCCGTTTAAAACATTTCCCTTATCTGATCGAGTCAATTTTTGTTGTTGAAAAAGCTAAAATTCCCATTCTAATCTTACATTAAATATTATTTAATTTGATATGTAATTCTACTATACTGTGCTATTGTAATGTAGAGGTAACGTTCAATGTATACTAAATAAAAAAAAAATGAAAAAGAAAACACTGAAAGTCGCTTGTATAACGCTTCTGAATTTGTATTTCAACACCATGCTCATACTTAAATCTATCTCCGAGGTATAGAATTATTTCTGGTGGGCCAATTTTCATCGGATGTTGAAGGTCACTCACACTTCCACATGGCAACACCATTTTCTTTTACTGCAAACAAATCATTTCACAATTTCAATTTTGCCTGAAGCAAATTGTGTTGCACTTGGAATTCTGATTAAAGATTTCTACTTGATTAACTCTACATTGAAATCGAATCAGTCTGATTAAGGTTGGGGGTCTACTGATGTCCACTCAACCTATAGTGAAACCCTACACCAGGACTATAAAAACCTTGGTTGGCATTTCAAGATATTCCCCACACAAGGAGACAATTAAATAACGACCCTGCAGGTGCATCTTTAAGGCTGATTAAATCACTGGCCTAAAGAACCTTGAATAACTTGGACAAGAATGAAAGATGGGAAGTTTAACTACTTCATTAATTGTGTAATTATTTCAAGGAAAATATTTTAATGCTGACTGATCTTTTGTGCCTGGGAGGCACTTTTTACAGTTGTTATAAATCGTGAAATGTTGTTCATGCATGTTTGAAATGCCAAGAATGGTTTCTAATTTGCATTTTTTTGTTTTTTTGGGGGAGACATTTAAAAGGATGTGAAACATTTACCAGTATTTTCAATAGGTTTTCAGTCTTAACTAATTCCTAAACCCGAGTATTTGTTTAAATTTACAATATGGTCACAAGAAGTACATTTGAGCTCCTATTCCTTCTGGAAGCTCTCAAATAGTTTTTTTCTCCTTGAGACCGATTACAATGTTCTAATAATATCTGATTGTAAAAACAATGCCGTTTGGATTTTTGGTTGATTAAATATTCAAATATTTTCAGGACACCCCTCCTTTGCAAACCACACTGCCAGGGCACTTTGAGAGTACTCCTTTGTTTATAATTACTCAGAATAAATAATTATACAGTATGTGGAGTCAATGGTCTACAGAGTCCGATAATGAAGTATTTAGGGCATTCTCTCACAAGAATGTTCAAAAATATTATGACACATATTTCACTATGGTTTCAATATTCTACCACAACTCATCATGCATACTAACAGCCAGGTCACTTTCACATGAGAAATATCTCTGGGGCTTTTCAAACTCGTATTGTATAGTTTGGCTCGGAATCACTCTGGGCAGCATTTGAAGACCGTTTCTGTTTTCCTTTCAAGTCTTGAATGCCGTCCATTAGCAGAACTCCAATCAGCAGATTGCCTGGTTAGGATGTTTTCAATTGTTCCTCTCTCAGTTGAGGTCAAAGGTGACAAGCTGGGGTCATTTATTCTGTTGTTTTGTCCACTGTTCAGGCGTTAGTGTTTTCATGGAGAAGGCATGGATAATCTGGAGTTCCTCTGACAAACAGTCGTTAACCATCCTAATTCATAAAAACAAAAAAAGAACTAAATACTGACATTAACCAGTTCGCGCCGGGATTATTGTAACATTTACTAAACATTTACAAAACTTGATCCGAGGCAGGTTCAGGCCAATGGTACTGGGAAGCACACCCACGCATTTCCGGCCTTGCTTGCTGCTGACAGACATTTCCAGCCTTGCTCATGACGTGTGTATGCATCTGTTTTGAATCTCAGATTGTTTGTTTGGTATATAATCCTAAATGCAAGACCTCAGTAAGATGGTATGTTTTTATTGTAGGTCAGGTTTCCACCACGGACAAAAATAGATCATGGTGCACTGCAGCCATTTATTTTATGCTACAACATTTCAAAAATGAGACCTTCCCCCCCAAAAAGAAATCACAACGCCTGCATTGACTTTAATTTTAGTGATATTGGGCATTTCTTCCGATGTTGGGTTTTGCCAATGAGAGCATCCATTTTATTCAAAATTCAAAAATGTCTGGATGACAGGCATTTGTTGTTAACCTTATAATTATGACCATTTTACTCGCAGAAACACCAAATATATGCACCTGTGTCTTTGTAGAAGCGGTTTGCCATTGAACTCATCTGAGACGATAACTGCATTAAATTTAGCCCCACAACCACCAGACACATCCTCAATATCCTGAAAGAAACAACCAACGATTTGTCTTATCAATTCAACGTAAGCTCACACTATTTAAAATGTAGCCCGCCTGTACTTGTTGTAATGTTGTTTGTTTGTCCATTCTCACCCCCCCCCCCCCCCCCCCCAGCTCCCTAAACAAAATATTTTACTCTCCATGCATAAGCTGATCTGATGTGCCAAACTCGGTACTCCAGAGTTCCAAATAAAAATTCAGATAAGATACTTATTCCTCTATGCTTTACTACATGTACTACTACTGCCCTCCACTGATGCAATGCCCCCTCTCAATTTGACCACTCCATCCATTAGCCCCGCCCCCATACCATACCACTATTGCCAAAAGCTAATAAACTGCAAAAGTAAATCGTCTTCCTTACAACATGTGACGCCTGTAACTGCTCCTTCAATTTGCTGGCTATTTTCTCGGCCGAAATATTCGTCATTTTGGGTCGATTTAGAGTCGACTCACGCCTGGACAAAACTTCACGTCTTTTGTTTTGCTTAACTAAAACAGCGCCCTCTCTTGTTCAGTCTAGTCGGAGCTAGCTAGCTAGCTAGGGGAGCTAGCTCATCTGACTGGTTAAATTTTTCGACCATAACGGAATTTGGCCTAACTATTACTCTCTTTTTATGATGTCCTACAAGTTAACCATGCGTCTTAGTGTAAAAAAGTGTCATTTGCGAAAGAAAAAAACCCAAGGAATTCACTAAGTTCAACGAACTATCCACCAACCGGTGTACCTCAACCAACATACAAAAAAAAAGGCTACAAACGTGAAAGCGCTTTTAGCATAAATTTGCATACTAAAAGACTCAGCTCTGGCCAAGGTAGCCGTTTTTCCACTCTCCTCTGACGGGTGATTGGGGCCCACTCTGCCAATTACTGTCCTGGGACATCAATAACGCACCACACCTGCCCCAGGTGGCAATTTTCGGTCCTCAACTTCCTTCAGTTTTGCGACGAAACAAGATAGGGCGGACGTCTTTCGATTCCCACGAGGTTACTGGACTGTTATTTCAAAAATAATTAATTAATATTATACTTAATTCTTATTTAATATGATTCATCGTATTGTGGCTTGTGAATATCGTTTTGGATCAGAGTGACTATGCAAGTTAAAAACAGAGGTCTATATAGTAGAGGAATTATAAAGATGGGTTGTCCGTAAAATAGACTTTCTTTTCCGAACGAATTTTGAAGGAAGACCATTGTACTATATACGAATAATTTAGATTTGTTGCATTAGCAGGTCTATACACATTGCGCCAATTGCGCACTTCAGTTGTACATGAGGACCCCCACAAATTAGAAGCGGGACGCTTCATCTCAAAACTTGAATTTAAAGGGATCGTGAACGTTTGGTAATTAGAACCCACTGTTTGTTTCAATCCTATATTGTTATAGATATATACCATAAAACTAACCTGTAAAAATTTCATTTAAAAAGGTGGTAGCGATTTTGAGATATTGCCGAAAATTTTGAGCGGTTATGTCCACGCAGGAAGAATAATATGCATTGGAATACACACTCTGAGAAACGTCACTGCAGTAACGCTTCTCAGATTCAAATTGTTGGGGATACAAAGTGATATCTTTTTCCATAACCGCAGTACTTCGAAGTGGAAAGTTTTTAAAAATGCATTATACTATCCAAAGCTGCTGTACTTCTTACCAAGTAAGTTTTGATTGCCATTAAATTATTGTTTGGAGTAATTACCAAACGTATACGATCCCTTTAATTAATTATTTACTCGCCGTTGGCCGATTTTTATGTGGGATGTTTCATTCGAAAGCTCATAACAAATACAAAGCTAGAAAATGTTCAATTCATTTTGAAAATCTAGTTTCAGGGTGCAACCTCTTAAAAGCACAAACACACCAACTTCAAGTGATGCGATCACACAAACACAGAAACCTTAAGTGTTGAAAACGTAAAATAAACAGCTTTACTCTGTAAGCAAAGACAAGGTTCTAAGTATTTCATCAGCCAAGTTTGACTTTTCAATATTTAAAACAATAATAATTAAACAATAAAACTATGTTGTTTTCCTATCTGAGATTACCTTGTTGTTTAGGCACTTTGCAGACAAAACAAGTTACAAGAAATCACCGAAGTGGCTAACTAACTTGCCAAACCAATTAGCCAGGTCCCTTATAATCGTGGGATTGCAAGGAATCACCTTCCACCCGGAACCTATACCTCTCAAGTGAAATGTGTCGGCCGGATCTGTCACTAAACTCGTTTGCATCGGCCACATGAAGCGCTCATCGATTTATTGGCATTTTCTAAAAACCCCGGTGGAATTTCATGAATTTGTCTTTGTATTACGTGTAGACTGTAAACTTTCTAAGCTGGAACGGCCAGGACTGACGCATGTTTGTTACGCACCGATGTTTGCATGTTAATTATTGCGTGATTATTTTAATTTACAAAGGCCCGTCCCTGGAGGTTTTGACCAATCACACAGCCGTGATTGATGTCCACCATGCGCGTAATGCATCACATGAACATGTGAGTTTCGCATAGAGATATTTTAGGATTGGAGTATAGAACAAAGGACGGATTTAAATAGGATAAGACTAAGAGGGATTAATTGGGGGACAGACCAGTGGTGGTGAAGATTAGGAGAACAGAGTAGAAGAGTAAACATTGGACTGATAAAATATGCAGTCAGTGCGTCATCAGTGAGCTCAGTCAGTCAGTCAAGAGGTGCAATAAGAACACAAGGCTGGTCGCCTGGTACCCAACTCGCCTTCCGATCCCCAAGAGCTTTAATATTGTGCAATAGAATGACATAATTTCAAACCCAACGCTTAACATTATCTGTGGCAAATAAAAATGTACATTGAACCAAACTCGCGGGAGCCATCGTTGATAATCTATGCAATCTTAGGGTTTAACTGGATTGGTATTTTAGATAATCGGTAAAGCTGCAACACTGATGGTATCGCGCGGGTTTGTGGCGGGAAAACTTGCACATCTATAAGCCATGACGCGCGCCAAAAATAATCACGGCATTAGTTCTTTATTGGATTGGCGCGCATTGCATGCAATTTGCATTTGAAGGCGGTTTTCGTGACGGTTTAATGTTGTGAACGTAGTGGGACGTGACCGGGTAATTTGGAAGTCGAAGAAAGCACTGAGGCGCTTGACTTCAGTGCCAATTTGAAATTCCTCTATTTATATGATCCCTTTTGAAACGACTCTTTTTACAAAGACTACGCAACTGTAACGTTCTTCTTTTGAAATGGGCTAATATTATTATTATTATTATCTTTATTTTACCAGGGAGACCCATTCACATAAACTTGTGGTCTTCCATGGGGCCCTGGAAAATACAATTAAAATAATAAAACCTAAATAAAGTTTTAAATATACTTTAAAGTAGAATGTATACAAAACATAAAATGGTAAATCAATAAACACAAGAACAAAAAATTAAACAATATAACACAGAATTAAATAAAAGTACATGTAGAGTAAAATCATCATCATCATACTATAATTCGAGCAACGTTTGTCTGTCTGTCTGTTTGTTTCGCTACTCCTCCCAAGTCCTTGGTCCGATCTCGCCCAAACTTGGTGGGTGGATGTAAGTTCACCCCAGAATTGCCCTTGAGGGGTTCATTTTTTGGAAAGGTCAAGGTCACTGGGGTCAAAGGTCAAATGTTCGTTTTTCGCTACTCCTCCCCAGTTCTTGATCCGATCTTCGCCAAACTTGGTGGGTCGATGTAGGTTGACCCAAGAATTGCCCTTGAGGGGTTCATTTTGGAAAGGTCAAGGTCACTGGGGTCAAAGGTCAAATGTTCGTTTTTCGCTACTCCTCCCAAGTCCTTGGTCCGATCTCGCCCAAACTTACGGGTACGGGTACGTCACCCCATCCCCAAGTCCTTGGTCCGATCTCGCCCAAACTTACGGGTACGGGTACGTCACCCCATCCCCAAGTCCTTGGTCCGATCTCGCCCAAACTTACGGGTACGGGTACGTCACCCCATCCCCAACTTCCCTTCTTCCGGTCATATATTACACCCACGGGTACTTTTGACTAGTAAGTAAAATTCCTATAAGAAATACACACAAATATATACGAGAATCAGGATAAAACTAATTCTAAATTTAGGAAAATCTGGCCAAAAAATAAAGGTTACGAATTGGAATAGTTAAAATATTACAATAAAATATACAGATAAAAACTGGGTGGGTTTAAACAATTAAATTGAAACAGCAAAAATTTAAATAACAAACTTCTTAATGTATCTATCTGCCTCAACCCTTGCACTTTCCACAAAACACTACTATATAAAGCCACTCCTATTTTTATATCAATCTAATGTGCATTCTCTCCGAAATTTATTTTGTAAAAACCATTTTGAAACAAAAATGCATTTGTTGGAACAAACGACGATATATTAATTTGTTTCTTAAATTTGACCAAACGCTTATAAAATTCCTCCGATAATCAACAGCGTAGGCACATAGTTATCGCATAAATGCCCAAAGCGCGATGTTTTTTCGCGAACCTCATTCAACCATTTCTGTTTATAATATTGTTTGTATTCATCCATTCATGCATATACCGAAGTCCTATTCACCTCATTTGGTTCTCTTCGCTCGCGCATTCCTTGAACAAAATCACACAGCCAACAGGAAGCTCGTCTCTTATCAGCTGTGCGGTGGTTACATGACACGATCGATCACACCAACCTATCTACCTAGGCCAGTAACCTACCGCGAGGCATGTCAAGAACTCAAGATAGGCGTAAAACGAGTCCTTCTTCAACGGGGTAAACCCAGCCAGTAGCCGGTCGATTATCGCCCTTTGTACCCGCTATATATTTGCCTCACCGCGGAGTGTTCTCTCGGATCGGTCCTCATCGTGTTCTTCACACCAACAGGATCACGTGATCTATTATTCCTGCAGTTAGAACCCCCCCCCCCCACCCACCCACCAGATGCGGTGTTTGCAGTCAGGTTTGACGAGACACCCGGCCCGCTGACTGACCCTCTAGTGATCTGCAATGTAACTATAATTATGATTTAAAGGTAGGATACACCATTGGTATTTGGTTGAATTATCATGAATGGGTAGAATCGGGGGTTGTTTTTATAATAAATATCGTTTAACTGACCTGTATGAAGTTTTATAATCATGGATCCCTAGAAAAGCACGAAAAACAGCGGTTTTTGTTAACCGGCGTCGAGCAGTTATTGTTATGTTATTATTTTTTTCACGATCGCCATCCGGCGATCGCAAATTTTTCTTAATTTAAAAAAAAAAAATTACAGGATATATAGCGCAATCATTTTGCTGGATGCCTACAACCAATATTTACTTTCAAATAAGTAAGATATTTCCTAATAATTCGGTAGTAATTTTTTTCGATATCTGCAACTGGTGTATCCTACCTTTAATGCGATGAAATGTGATATTGCAGCAGCGAATTACATGCAGTCTATTTTACAAAATAAATAGGTAAAAAGTTAAATCCCAAATAACATTACATACAGATAAACATTTTTTTGAGGGCGTTTTGCAAATAACGGTCTAATGTGACACAAAAACGAGAATGACTAAAATTACAATTGGTCGGTCGCTTATAAGTACCTTTCTAAAAATGTTTGTTGAAGAAACAAACAATAACCACAATGGATTTGTCTCTGCGTTATGTGGCCCCAAAATAAGCCTTTCATCTTATAAGTTGACCTCCGTAACCTAGTACTATTTATTAGAATTACACAAAGCATTTTTCACTTGTAAATTCTTCCGCCTACATACCGCTACCCTATTGTTCAAACTATCACCTGTGTTACGGTGACATTGCTTTGTTCATGATAATAATCGTACATTTCGTCTGCCAGCGATACAACAACAAAAATTAACCAATGGCAATATGTCTTTGATTTATTACCCGTTAGAGCGCGCGTTCTCCGGCACATTACCCAATCACATTCATCGTCTCACGGTAGTGCGTTTGGTAATTTTCCAAGTGGTATTTCTAGCGTACGTACCGCGACACCACACGTCGTATATACACTGAAGATATTGCAACTCATGCTGTTCGTTCCATCTACGCGGGATTCGCTTTTGTGACATCTTTATCTTTTTCTTCCTGAATCATCACCAGCTGCGACTGTGACACGAAATTGATGAGAATTCCTGGGACGTGGATGATACTTCACTCCTAATTATTGTCATCATCTCTTTCTTTTTAAAAGGAATCGGAGTTCGTCAGCGACGAGTTTGATGCCGTATAATTAACTTGGTCGCTAATTACTAACCGCCGTGCGGCGCGTTGGCGACTTAGCCAACGGTGAGGTTTTTCAGACAAGGCGAGAAATTATTCGGAACGACGTGCCTGCCGCAACTGGAACTGTTTCCACATCGGAACGTCGTCGGAATTTACATCTCAAGCGAAGACGAAGGGTGCCAGTGTGAACTAGTTTTTATTTTAACTGGTTTCAATTTACGAGGCATCTTTGTTTTTTTGTTGGGCATCAGTTCAGGAGGAACTCGTTAGTCCGTCAGTTGAGACGCGTGTGTGCTGAATGAACCGTGTTATTTGCGACCGCCATCACGACAAGTTCCGGTGTCCGGTTTGGCACGAGATACGGTTAATTGGTGGAGAAAGACCGGATAAAATGTCGACCACAATGGGTGTGTCCGCTGAGGATTCGTCAAAATATCGCAATCCGATATTCTGAATAGTTTCGCCATGTCAAAACCTTCCATTATTTTGTGTAGTGACGGGATTCATAACTGGAGAATTCAAGGAAACGTTCACCCTCCACCGATCAGACTGAGAGGTATATAGTGTCACGGACTTTAAGACAAGTAATCGACTAACTTTTTTTGATGCATGGCAGATATCTTTTGCTGGATTACAAACGGACGTCTGAATACAAGTTTTGACCATCTAGGTTATGAATTTGAATCGCATATACGTGATAATTACTGTTCAAATTCAGCTCCAAATAATATGAGGATGTTTTAAACTCTGCACCATTTTCAACATCGAAATATTTTTTTGTCGAGGAAGACACTTGCTGGGCTGACTGTAATCCTGTGGATTGAGTGAATTTCTGTGTCAACTGGTTGCCATGGATTTACCGCTGTGGATTGTCCCAACATGTCTCCTACTCTTTCATATTCTGGAGGGCGTGGTTACAACAGAGAGGCGTGTGTTCCCGTCGGTCATAAAAGTTGGTGAGTGATACCAAATTAATTAGTGACTATAGGACAATATAAAGAAAGTTCAAACTTTAAACAAGTTTAAAAAAGACTTGTTTAATTTGCTACGTCACATTTGTTCTATTTTTTTTGTATACTTTTTTTGCGAATAACCTCCTGGCAATATAACATTATTTTGTGGTAAGCCACAAGAGTAGGTTATAGAAAATATGTTACCATACGGAGCCAATAAGTCAAAATCCGAATATTTATTCCACGTTCTATTTTGTCATTGTTTTAAATTTCTCAAAAATGTTTAGTAAACTATGCCATTTTACGACTCAAGTGAAATGATTGTTGTTATATCACGTGACCGGTAGGCGCGCGTATTACGTACAACCTCGCAAACCTCAAGGTTCCCACCCCGTAAAATCCGCTCAGAAGTTCGCCAAACCTTATCTCCAACCCAGTAAATTAATGCATTGGGGTCCCGCAATCCACTGCTTTTAATTGAGCAAATATCCTAAAGTGTTCTGGTGACGAGCGCATACACTTTTACCGAGTTTGCTCTGGAACTAGCCGGGGGTTTGCGCGCGGTGTGTCCGGTCCGCGCCCAGCCACCATAAACGTCACACTCTCGTAATGACCATGAACGAAGACCGCGGTCTAAATAGACCGTATCACGGTAGCAATTGTTTGCGAAAGACAGCTGTAACACCATCGTCCCCTGCACTCACATAAACTAATAAGTCACGATTGTACTATAACCGTAATTTTCTGGTAAATAGTACACGGATATTTAACTTGATACAATCCTGCCTGGCAGGGGAATTTTCCACACAAAGTGACCTTACCTACGTCATAATGGAGGTGTAAATGACCAATAAATTACACACATGGGAAATATATAATTTACAAAAAATCTTATAATAATAATAATAATAATAATAATAATAATAACATTTAAATAGCGCTTAATATACAAGTGTTTCTAAGCGCTGAGAAAAGAAATAATCAATGAAAAACAAAACAAAACTTATACAAACTTACAAAACAAAACAGAAAATACGTGTTAGATATTGTTAGGCATGCAAATAATACACAATGTTATATGAGTTGTACGTACATAAAGACAGTAACCTTAAGAAGACATCATTTATGATAATATGAAAATAAGGGTTAAGGGACTAAATAATAACATTAAAGGGAATGTACATCATTTTTCTTTGCAAACATTTAATGAAATTGATGGATTTTGGGTGTTAGTATGTTAGAGCATTATTGTTACAATGACTTATTTCATGTTTTTGGTTCGTAGATGCTGGAAAAATCAAGAAAACCAATCATGCTCCTGTAGTCATGTTCTCTTGTCCCACTTATGAAACGAAGCAACTTGTAGACGGAAGTTGGGGAATTGTAAAGCTAGAGAATCAGTTGTACCCCTTTAAATGTGTAATAAATTGCAAAGAAAACGTGGAATAACTCAATATGAACATTTAGGAGCAGTATTCAAAAAAAGAAGTATTAACAAAAAAACCGCTGGTCCAGCGTTGGAATTTGATACAAAAATACCACTTTACTTGGACATTTCCGCACACCAGGAGCCATTATTTTACAGGATGCTTCAGACTGTCATTCCCTAACAGTCCAGTAAAGTATTTAATTATAAATACGGCCAAATTGAGACCAATAAACCCTCCGATCATCAAATAGAAATTTTATTTCTACAACTTCATAGTGCTTTTTTTAAATGATGTTGCAGAAATGTAACTTAAATTTTCCTTTCCATTTTGAAATCCTGGCTGGGTTCGCCTCGAGGATGTGGGTTGACTCACCAGGGTGATTAGGAAAAGTGGATAGGAGGGAAAAAAACCTGGAAACTTCGGGCGGGTTGAGAGATGACTAGTGAGATTGATGTTGATTATTACGCGGCCCAGTTCCTGATACGATGTTGAGCGCCGACAGGTCTCCCTAACACAAACCTTTGGAAGTGATAGCGCGTTTGTACAGATTACCCTATCACAAGAAATGCTCGCTCATTGTCCACTTCGTTGTCGAGTGTTATTAGCTTGGTAATTCAGTCTGGAATTTTAAACCAGTCTTTGAAGATATTCCGATTACAAGAGTTCAGAAGTGCGCCGAATTGGGACTAATGGGATTTTAAAAGCAGGTGAAGTGGTCAATTATGCAGTCACGATTGTCGTGGGCTCTTTTTGAAAACAGGTCAGGCCGCTTCGTCTGACTTAAAAATGAATTCAACTATTTGTTATAGTTTATAGAATTCATATTTTTGTACATAAACGCCGACATGAAGTCATTTTGTTATTAATTTAAGTACAAAATTATATAGTCACGATTGTTTTATTTTGTTTTAAAGATTAAAACTTCAAATGATTTCAGCTATTAGAATAAATATAATTTTATTAAAAATAAAAATGTATAAATATCACAGCTACTACAGCTAATACAAGTAATAATACGTATAGCAATGGGGACACAACTTTGTCTTTGTGTCAAGCACTAATTCATAAAATATTGATTGTAAAACGTGGAATTCCAAACTAACACATGCATGGTCAATGTTGTTGGCGCGAACCTTTCCCGCCTTTTCCTCCCGCCGAGCCCGGGACGCTATCGATCATCCCGCCGTTTCGCTTCCACTTCGTGTATAAAGGTAAATAACCCGGTTTTTATTTAGAACAAAAAAATACCTTCGGCGTGTAGGAAACGAGCGGAAACCACCATGGTGATTGGAGTATAACGATGGTGGCATTATTCACAGGGAAAATGCAAAATAGTCACCGGCAAATTTGGCGGGAGATTTTTATTTTTTTTAGGGGGTGCCACTTCTGCTATACCCCATTTTCCTTTCTTTTCTTCGCTGTGAAAGGCCGAAAAGTGCAAGTCAAGTTTACAAGTGAAAAATAATGAGCTTTGGTACTTAAACAGCTACTGTAAATTGGTGTCAAGTTTCATGCACAAACAATGAAATCTCCATCAGATCGCAAGGGTGTGATCAATAGTTGGGTCGGCAGGCTTTCCTGTACGTAGATATTGCTGTCTGCGTTGATTTCAGCCATATTTTCTTATTGACTACATGTTTGTGGTTGTGTGGGGGATATTTGGTATAGGTTTGGAAGAAACGGAAACCGTATGATGGCAGAATTACATGAAGGCAGATTTGATCTATACAAATTATATCAAATAACATTAAATTGATGTTTTGCTGGTGTAATATATAGCCATTTCCATTGAGACATAATGACGTTACATTTTGTTTTGTGAGTAAATCATACTAACATGTTGGGCTTCTGTATAAGGTATGGTAATGCAGCTGTATGTTTTTGTCGGACAGCCAATTTTTTTGTTAAAGCATGTCTGCTATTTCCCTTCCAATTTGTGTACATTTATTGAGTTATAAATGTTGGTATTTGTTCACTTTGGCCACAGATGTCACATCTAAAAATGACAACGGTCAAGTAAGTTACCACTTCACTTCAACAAATAACGCGTGGCCTTTGTGATATACACCCGGGCCGCCAAGCGGTTTTCATAAATCGTTAAACTGTGATGTGTAAACTTCGTTTATTAGGGCTCAAAATCAACACCATAACTGTACGTTTCTAGATTTTTTTTCTTCTCTGACCGAAGGAAGCTCCATTACCACACAAAATATCCTGCGGGCCTAAACGCTATATAAGACAACAATGAACGTACGCATGCATTGTGTTAATAAGTGACTTTGACTTATCAAATTATAACCCTATTACTAAATTATTCTAAGTATCCAAATAATAATATTATTTTCGACATCAAGTTAGTAGAAAACCTGGATAAAATTGTTTTGTGGTTTTTAATGAAATAAATATTATCATTAATTTCGTTTGCAGGTCGGTGTTAAAATTAATCAATGACATTACTCGCTAGTCGCGCGACGCCCAACGTATTATTTTGCCACTACGTGATTAAAAACGGCCTGAGGGGAATAACCTTTTGGAATTCTCAGTAAATGTTAAAAAATATGATTGGAAGAAAAAACATTTCATCGAATAATACGATTGCCCCCAAAAGAAATCTACGCTCTTCAGCCTGAGGGATATTAAGTATTTTAAGTTATGGGTAAAAATTAATTCAAATCAAGAGCGTGTCATGAAGTCACTCTACACGAGCATAATGTAGGCCCATTCTATAGCATAATGTAGGCCCATTCTATAGCATAATGTAGGCCCATTCTATAGCATAATGTAGGCCCATTCTATAGCATAATGTAGGCCCATTCTATAGCATAATGTAGGCCCATTCTATAGCATAATGTAGGCCCATTCTATAGCATAATGTAGGCCCATTCTATAGCATAATGTGGGCCCATTCTATAGCATAATGTGGGCCCATTCTATAGCATAATGTAGGCCCATTCTATAGCATAATGTAGGCCCATTCTATAGCATAATGTAGGCCCATTCTATAGCATAATGTAGGCCCATTCTATAGCATAATGTAGGCCCATTCTATAGCATAATGTAGGCCCATTCTATAGCATAATGTAGGCCCATTCTATAGCATAATGTAGGCCCATTCTATAGCATAATGTAGGCCCATTCTATAGCATAATGTAGGCCCATTCTATAGCATAATGTAGGCCCATTCTATAGCATAATGTAGGCCCATTCTATAGCATAATGTAGGCCCATTCTATAGCATAATGTAGGCCCATTCTATAGCATAATGTAGGCCCATTCTATAGCATAATGTAGGCCCATTCTATAGCATAATGTAGGCCCATTCTATAGCATAATGTAGGCCCATTCTATAGCATAATGTAGGCCCATTCTATAGCATAATGTAGGCCCATTCTATAGCATAATGTAGGCCCATTCTATAGCATAATGTAGGCCCATTCTATAGCATAATGTAGGCCCGTTCTATAGCATAATGTAGGCCCGTTCTATAGCATAATGTAGGCCCATTCTATAGATTGCAATAAAATACGTGAAAGATTATTTTACATTGAACAAAATCTACGTTGTTATAATCAATTTTTTTATGGCTGGAAATATTCCCTCGGTGAAAATCATTAGTTTTTTTTTTAAATTAGCTTCCGATGACCTTGCTTCCTAATGGACGAGAGGTACTTACTATATAACATTACTCGCACGCCTTCGAGAGGTTGAACAAAAAGCTAAATGATTTACCTTGAAAGAAACAAAAACCAATTGTGCAGGAGCCCGAACATCTGTGGCACAATCGTACTTTCAAGGTATAGGTTGGTTGGTTTTATTTCCTGTTGTAAGAATAATAGACACGATAAACGTACAAATATTGAGGAAATATTTATACATTAATACGTTAAATTGACTTTGATTTCTGAACACGTTTTTATGAAATGAAATGTAGTCGTCTCCAGACGAGTAAATATTCAAAGTCCCTCTGCGGAAAAGAATCGTATAAGATAACTAAATAACGTCTTTAGTTTACAAAAAAACCACAAATTATGTTGTTAAATTTTACCAAGATGGTACACTCGAAATGTTGTTTAGGATAGCTACGCCCGGGCGTATTGATACCAACGTTAATAGTCTGGCTTGTATAAATTACAACCACCAAGTTAATTGACCTGTGTGAAATGAGGTGCAAATTTGGTTAAAAATAACTTGGGAATGTGATTAATCTACTAAGGGAGGCGATAAAGCAAGTCTTCATTTTTTTGGTTTTTTTGGGGGAGGGGGGGGGGGGGGGGGGGGGGAGGGAATGGTGTGTATCAAATCAACTGTGATATTGCGAGATGTCGCTACCTTCAAATCAACAAGAACTCGCTTGAACTGAAGCAAATAGAGGCCCGACATTGTCGTCATAATACATTGCATTCTGAGTTGGTACCAGCAACAGAAATGGAAAGCTACTGCACTATTTCAGCACATTAATATCCATTGGTGATTCGCCCCGGGTCCCGATCCAATGCGTGATATCGTAGACACTTTTGTACTTGATCATTCTGCGGAAGATAGAAATACAACCACAAAACCAAGCACGTCAGCGTTAAAAGAACAGGGCATCGTGCATGAGTGAATTAACGCGAAGAACACGGGAGGTGCTAGCCACGTGATAAGAGGATAATCTCTAGGGAATCTTTGCCCAAGACTTCAACTTTCAAGAAATCGCATTAGAGAGACACCCTTAAAACCTTTTTACACTTTTAGGGCCAGCACTGTTGAAGTATATTCATCCCTGGCGAATAGCCTTAAAGCTTAAGTGATAGGGCTCTATAGACACCATTCAACGTTATTCACTATATTTTAATACATAAACATTCTCATAATATTATGATATGAAAATCCTTCAATTTAACATACCCTTTAGGGAGTAATAACCAAAACCTGCAAAACCTGTACCAAGCCAACGATAATGTTTGTCTACGATGCTAACATTTGACCGATTAAAATAATTATATAATATTTATATCGAAACATTAAAAATATTAACCGCCTTGTATAGTGATCTATATCTAACTAAACAATTTTGCACTTAGTATCAAACCTTAATTTGTTTGATTATTGTATTTAATTGGGGCAGGTGTCAGCATTTTTTGTTTTAAATAACCAAAATATTTTCTCTTAAATTGAAACTATCTTTGGAATACCTTGCCTGGTACTAAGGTCCTTCCAACTTATGACCTGTCCTGTTTTATAAAGGATTTTTCCCGAGTTTTTTCCCTAGTCAGTTTATTTTCTCTTGTAGCCCTGAGAGTGACTTCTAGTCTTGTTCACTGTGGATATGCAAACAGACGCCTTACGAACTCCGCGCGTGTGTGATTAGTCGTACATTATTTCAAACACTTTGTTTATATTTTTATTATATTCTTTTTTTCCTTCAAATACCGAATGTCGACAACCTCTTTGTAATGAGATATCCTCCCTCGACTTTGGAAAATTCGGAATCTCGGAGCTTCGGTCCCAAATCGAAATTGGAATTCGTAGAGATGGTTAAGGTTGGCGCCAGGGGAATATAGTGTGACAGATGAGCGAGGCAATGTTACAAAATGCACCGCTATACACAAAGTATATTGTTTCATTTAGTAACACGGTATCAGTTTCCCAATCAGATCAAGGGATATTTGCAAAGAACCAATAATTATTCAATTTCTATCTGCATAATCCGTATACATGTGTACAACTTGTTCACCGTCTTGCAGCGTATGTGAATGGAAACGGATCTAGAAATTAGAAAAAATTGAAAATTCGACACGAGAACAGCAAATTAAGTGCAATAAAGAATGAAATCACGGTTATTTTAGACGAGCTTGAACAGTTTCACAAAGTGTTCACTTTTTTTGCACAAACAAAAACCTTTAAATATTTATAAACATATTCACATTATTCAAGACATTGTTCTGGGACACTCTTTTAATGAGTTGAAAGTCGACGGGCGCGCCACATGCACAATTAATGCATTTGGTATATCATTCTATTCTGATCGAGTACATTTCGTGACATATTTTATATTCCAAAATGACATCCCCAAAAGCTCTAATTTTCGCAACACGACGAATGTCTCCCCAAGTCCTTTATTTGTATTGAGAAACAATTACCAGCACGTTTTCTTTAAACAAACAGAACAGACACCTATAGTTTCTAAATGGACAGTTTAACCCATGCAATAATTGCGAGTCTGCAATTATTGTACACGTCTTGTATTACCCGTCGTTCATCAGTACGTCGTTTATCATGTATAGGCTACTTGTCAAATTTGTAGACAGGAAGATTTAATAATAGAAACATGATTTTGCACAGTGATGGTACATAGAAGTATACGTAATTAGTTTATATGTTTTGTACTGCGACGGTGTGATACTAACGCAGTATGCTATACGAACCATTATAGACGTCACAAGGTTTATCGCTTTAAAAGTAGCCTTGAAGAGAAGACTATGGGCCTTTTCGAAACCGTTGCTTCGTCTTTGGCTTTGGCTTCGCCTCCGAATTCCGAAATACTGAGAAGCAAATAGAAATGGAAGAAAATTGAAATAGTCTAACTTTTGGGTTCACATCAATCGAGTGAATATTTCTGAAGTACAACAGGCGTCATAATGTGGCTGGAGATCTTGCAGTTAGGAGTCAAAAAATCGCCTTAAGCCAAAGACGAAGACGAAGCCAGGGATTCGAAAAGGCCCTATGTCTATCGCTAAAGAAGGCTGGTCTCCATTAGTTACATGGGACCTTAGTTTGGTAAATGGCACAATGTTTAGACTCCATCGCGCCCATATCCAAGCTGTTGAGAGGAATGATCCACATTGGCACAGAAATATAAGACACCGCGAGCAAACGTTGGTGACGAAATGCCCTAGCTGGCTAGACTCGATTCGAGTCTGATATACCGTACTTTCAAGACAGGTGTTCCTCTAACGATCGACATTATTTGCATTAAAATGTTTATTGGTCAGGTGGCTGGTTATGGTTATATACCTCATCCACGACAAACGTTTTTACCGTGAACCGTTGTTGCTGTGACACTTTTTCTATGCCAGCGCGGTCACGGTGGCTAACATGACGTTTAACACTGCAGCGCAGACGTGTTGTCTTCACATATTTAGTTAGTCAGCCTTAAGGCTAGGCGAACCAGACTTACTGCAAGTCTAGTTAATTATATATACGACCACACCGTATACCACAGTATAGTTTGTTGCAAACTCGGATGATAAATTGTGTCTAGTTCCCGAGTCTCGAATGGAGCCTACTGTTTGACTCGTAACCTCTCGCATCAGACGGGAGGTTAACCACTTCGTCTCGGAGAACCCGAGACTTGGTGATGGACTGTATATATCGCGTCTGTAAATACGGCTAGATTAGAAATGCCGCCGGCACGTTTGACATCACCACGGGCCAAACATGCCAATCCACGGCCGAAATTGCCAGCATTTTGTTCACACGTTATCAGGAGGTTGGCTCTTGATGGAATGAGTTTATGGTGACATTTACTGGTGTAAACGGGCTAATAAGCAGACCAGAGTGTGTAAACGGGATAATAAGCAGACCAGAGTGTGTAAACGGGATAATAAGCAGACTAGAGTGTGTAAACGGCTAATAAGCAGACCAGAGTGTGTAAACGGGCTAATAAGCAGACCAGAGTGTGTAAACGGGCTAATAAGCAGACCAGAGTGTGTAAACGGCTAATAAGCAGACCAGAGTGTGTAAACGGGATAATAAGCAGACCAGAGTGTGTAAACGGCTGGTAAGCAGACTAGAATGTGTAAACGGCTAATAAGCAGACCAGAGTGTGTAAACGGGCTAATAAGCAGACCAGAGTGTGTAAACGGGCTAATAAGCAGACCAGAGTGTGTAAACGGGCTAATAAGCAGACCAGAGTGAGTTAGTCTTGCATACGCACTGTGGACCTCCGAACAATATAGGTCCACACGATGCGGGAAGAGGTTACGGTGTGTGGACTTGCACACGTCCACAATCCGTTTTTCAGTTTCCGAAAAAGAGCGCTAGAGGAAAAACGGGTTAGGGTTATATATAGAAAAGATAGAAGGGACAGCTGAGAGGCCCATAATCCTAATTTGAGGGTAAATTTGTTTTGGGGAAGCGAGAAAAATGAGTATTTAGTCAAAGTTTGTTAACTACACGAATACAAAGGAATGTCCACAGTGCGTATGTAAGGTAAAGCTGAGTGTGTAATAACGAGGTATTCTCTTTTTGTGATCACCGAGCTTAGGTTTGCCGGCAGAGGGCGTTCTAGGGTATTTTTTTTAGACGGCAATCCTGAAAGCCTCCTTGTTGGTGATATAATAGCTGTCTATTAAATGTATAATTTCTACTTAGTAAAAAGTCGAGTGTTTAGCAATGCCAAGTAAAATGAGGATTCAGTATCTTAAACGTTTTGTTGGAGATATACTGCACATTGCAGTATTTATACAACATGTGAAACAATACCCTTTACACCAATGTTGAACTCTTATGGTGTAGTTGCTTTAACACTGGAGTTTTGATAGTGCTATTATCTAAGAATTAAAGGTTCAATTTTGCACCCTATAGTAGATAAACAGCACCCCTATAAGGGTGAAAAATTCAACCTATTATAGGGTTCATCTCAAACACTTTGCAGTCTTAAAGGTGAACATTTGCACCCCTTGAACCTTTCAATGTTCGGGGTACGTGCTGCTGTTGTATACCAATTAGGATGCACAATTGAACCTTTATTTCTTAGAGTGTAGGTGTATTATTGCATGTGGGAAGTTTAAAGGTAGTATACACCATTTGCAGATATCGAAAATATTTACTACCGAATTATTAGGAAATGTCTTACTCATTTGAAAGTAAATAATGATTCTAGGCATCCAGCAAAATTATTGCGCTAGATATCCTGTAATTATTCCGAAAAATTGAATTTTATAATGAAAAATTCGCGATCGCCGGACGGCGATCGCGAAAAAACACAAATAACATAAGAATAACTGCTCGACGCCGGTTGAAAAAACCCGCTGTTTTTCGTGCTTTTCTCGGCATTCATGATTGTAAAACTTCGGACAGGTTAGTTAAACGATATTTACTATAAAATACAACCCCAAAAATCTACTCATTCATGATAATTCAAGCAATTACCAATGGTGTATCCTACCTTTAAGAAGGACAACAATAAAACTGTAATGGATTGCATGAGGTTAGCGGAGCAGTCCATGTCTCTTCCGGTTGTCACCTTCCTGGTCAGAGACATGCACAAACTTGAGCTTTCAAATCGAGTTAAAGTCAACAAACCATCGAAGGAATAATCTTAAAGGAATTTGAAACTGGGCCTGGAAGTAATTCGAACAACTAGAACTCGAGATCGGCATTTAAACATGAACAATCATAAAAACAGATTTGGAGATCTGACATAACAAATCTCGTAATCCACAATAAAAACACTGCTCCGTGAAGGCAGAGCCTTATAACAACTCAGAAACGTACAGGTTCGTTTAAAATGACCCATAACAAAACCTGATACCTTCTTAATAACCTCCACCGTGTTCCTTGCTTTCCGTCTACCCCAAATAGTCCTCCGTTTGTGGTTCTCATGTTTGCTCTTTCTCAAGATAAATGCGATCGGTAAATTCCCAACTGCTCATCTAGCCTTCAGGTTCAGTGGACGCAGAGAGCAGTGTCATCACATCTCATCTGGTTTTGTATCTCGCGTGGATGACTGATATTTTACTTAATTGTGCGTTTTTGGCGCGCACCTTCTGCCATAATTACCGCACAGAAGACCGCGTCTTGCGACTTTAGCGAGGTAGAAACACAGCCTGGTTGTCAATAAACAAATATTTAAAAAAGACACTTTGAACAAATTTTAGTTTTAAAATGCCTTAAGGGCAATTTTTCGTCTGACTCGTCTGATTTCATTATTTTGTTGGTTATTAAATTCAAGATTTAGTGGACCCCTTCACATCGATCAATTTGTCAGTTCAGTGTGAAATGTTATTTAATCCAGTATTATTAAATCAAAGATGTCAACAAGTAAAACGAGTTATATCTGAGACGAAGCCAGGATGACCCGTGTATCCGTTGCTTCAGAAAAAGTGTCCGGATAATGCATTTACCACCACCAGGTGTCAGACGAACCTACAAATGGTAACACAAGTTTGACACACGAACAATAATCAATGACACAACATGACACCACAAGACTGAACCACGACGTAACTCCTCAAACGACACGATTTCACACGACATGCCACGACAAAGTACCGCAGCCCGCAATCACACAGTGTGACACAATCGCGGACTCGTCATAATACTAATCCACCATTTTCAGATTTTGTTTCCGTTCGTATTCGTACCAATAAATAGGTCACACATTAACCGTCATGACGTGTTGTGCCAAAGTGTAACACTAACGTAAATATTACCCTGTCTGTCGGTTATTTTAGCTCTCAAGAAATAATGTTGGAGGCTACGAAATCGAAATACGTGTAATGATAACAACACACGAGCAAGCCGGTCTACACGCCCACGATAAGGTGAAACCCAAGTTGCGAAATCCCATCCATCCGAAATATAACCAAATTCCAAACGCCAAAACTGCTACTCTTTTGTCATTTGAGATGTAGTTAATGCAATAAGCCGGTTTCGAAAAACAGTTATAGGTGCCGTGTCCAGGTTGAGTCGCTCTTGGTCGCGATATCTTATTACTCAACCAAACAGCAATCTTCAAAATTGAATTTTTTTTCTTCAGAAGATATGCAATCATATTTTTGTTCGCTGTATAGTCGAATATCAATATTGCTAAGTATTAAAAAAAAAATGCAACGCTTTGATGAGCATCTTCCTCTCGTGGTGAGAGGTGTGTTTCCCCAGGGGTGTTTGCCCGTGGGGTTGGGGGGGGGGGGGGGGGGGGGGGGGGGGGGTCACAACTCCAATTATTGTGATCTCCCATGTTGACATGAATGCACAAAATAGAGAAGTCTAATAATAAGCATTGGCGGTTCAGAGCTAACGATTAGGAGAACACGGTTATAATGTTGGCTTTAAGATTAGAGCTTTAACTTTGCCCGTACCTGTCAATATAGCTTTTGCTTGATTTGTCAAAAAACACCTGTCGAGTTGAGGGTTATTACCGTTCATTGTGTGATTGCACTGCAATGATAACATTTAGTGTCAGTGTAAAAGAAAAACAATAAATAAGAACTAAACAGAAAGAAAGAAAGAAATAAATCGAATTTAAAGATCTTATAGCTCAGTTGACATACAAATTCAGCTGAATTAAACTGAAAAGAAACATCTTTTAAATTACTTTAATTATTAATACTCAATCGTCAGCAAAACTAACAAACTACAAAATGTGGCAAAAATAAGTTATTCTTTGCTTTGTTTACTCGCAAATTAATTTATAACAAATCTTAATTTATTTAGATATGAGAAGAAGAATTGTCATAAAAAATGAACTTATGAAAAATGTGAATAGGCCTTTACGATTATCTTCCACCGCGACGGGGATGCCGTGATGTTGGCGATACGCACGAGCGCAGCTAGCTCTACCGACGCCGTAAGTATTCTAATTAGTAGTCACGATTTGTAGACGCGACTGTACCGTAACAACATCTTGTCTGTGAAACAATTGCACAAGACTTTTGTTCTTATTTTAATTTAAAGCTTTACAAATCTGTTCACTTATTTGTCTTTCAAAGTTTAAAGTCGTTATTTTGGTTTAATTGTGAAAATTGTCTTCCCCCTGGATGGGGTGTCATTCCATCGCAGGTTATTCAATGCTGCTATGCCCATTATACCCTTGGTGAAAAAACGCCAGTATCGGTAGAGTGGATTGCCCAGGGACACATTATAACCAGCAGTGATTTTCCACCTTACATAAACAGTCAATATTACACAAGCTTGTATTAAATCTATGCGCTCTCTTTACCAATTATACCAGCGTAGCATTTCCCTGCAGACATGCCTACCTGGCAGCGAGATTCATTCCAAATTGCCTCTATAGGAGCTGTATTTAATCACAAATATGGCTGATTCCTCACGCTCTTCGACACTGGTCATTATATCGTCTGCAGTCCCTGTTTTCTCGTCTTCGAAGTCTGGTAACAGCTCGAATTCTAGCATAGGCCAGTTTGCAATATTGTACTCTGATGGAAGTTTTCGGATATATTAATTAATCAGTTCTCACACACTTAAACTCGCTTCTAAAAATACAATTGAGAAACTGCTCACAGCGACCCTTTCCCACACTTCGGTTTCATTCCGGTTGAAGAATCACTCGAGAAGCCGTTATTGCTCAAATACAAAGAACTCGAAACGTGTGCAGAAAGTAAAAGAATTGTGGTGTTTTTGAAGCGAAGAATCAACCACAGAAGAGGAGCCTAAAGCCGAAATCACGAAAAACGCCTAAGGTTGAAATACAAATGCAAAATTACGATACCGTTTCGGTATTTGGAGAGTTATGGAACTGTGAAACAATGCTAAAACATCGACAGACAACAACAATCAAATGATTTTGAGTTGTAATACTTCGCATATATACATCCTGTCAAGCATAAATCATATCAGTTCAGTTAACAATGCCACGGCACTTTATTTCCTTAAAGATGTGTACTATGAAAAGCGTAATATATTTACATTTTTTCCGGAACTTCTCTTCATAACTTTAGTTCTAAAACTGCCATGATCGATGAGAAAATAATCATATCCACACTTGTGTTTTCTGACATTCTTCATTTCGCTTTAAAATTAATGTGCCGGCTTGATTTGTCCCGTTTCACTTTTTGAGGTCGAGATGACGTCATTCATTCTCCGTTGCCAGACAACACAGTTCCCGCGGAATCCAGGTTGTACCGACAAAAAAATAAAACTCGTTTGGGCAGAAGCCAAATTGTTATTGGGACATCACGATAAGGACGATGGCCCAATTGGCCGATGTTGTTGGTTCCGGTCTGACATCAAAGGCATCAATCACCCTCTTCGAACGAGAAGAGGAACGTTGGGAAACAGCGTACCGTACCTCTTGAGGAAGAGCTGACGGAGTACTATAAGATGCTCTATCTTGAGAGGACTAGATGAGGAGATGGAAGGTTTATAGGGGAAGATGGTGGACTTTGTCCCGCCACGGGCCCATGATGCTAGCTCGTCAGGAGGGTAATAACAGATAATTGGTCGCGATGCCAACATCCACTTTCAAAAGCTCTCTTGGAACAAAAAAAGAGAAGAGAATGCTAGTTATATAGATGAGAACAAAAACCAGGCTGCTCTGTTCCGAAAAGATATATCACAAGAGAAACGATGCTCATTCGGGAGAAACCGAACCGAACAAACAAATATAAGACGAGCAAACAAAAGCCGCACTATTTCGGTTTGTTTCTCTATGGAAACTATCATGTTCTGAGTTCACTTAAAACCATTCAGTAATGGTAAATTGTTAACCATCACCTCTAAATGGTGCAGACTTTAACATCAAGGTGAAATTAAAATGATTGATTTTCGATTCACAACAAACTCGTATCTTCTATCACTGTAATCTAATTGTGCTGTAGAGTAACGCCCTAGTGCAATTGACGGCCACTAAACATTAATGTGTCGCCGTTTAATAATACAAAATTCGAAGTGTGGTTTCGCACCTCCCATCAACGTCCTTTGAACACGACAGGCGTGAACCCAGCGACATCCGGGGGCTTTCTACATTGTCTTGTCTGGTTCCCAGACCTATTTACTTAAAACTCAATGCATCTTTAATTTAAAACTATAAACTGTATTTTTGTTTTATTTGTGATGGTGCGAATTCTGATTTTGTAAATGCTGACGGGTTATAAATTATTACTGGAGCATTTTGTGCGATATTAAACTTTAATCAGAATAAACAATTTCGATAAAGATCATCTTCTCAGAGTCGACGGGTTGATCACCTCTGCGTTTTTAAGGTCAGGGGCGGATGCTGCGACTTGGCTTCAAACCTATTTCGATATTCGGGTCAATACTGTTCTCATGTTTCATGTTATTGTCGTCATTCTCGAGAGAATGTTACCCACAAATATATCAGGTTTCTCCATTCCGCCCTTCTTAGGCGGCCCGCGGCAACAAAAGCAAAGCTGCTTCACCTTTGAGACGCGGAATATGTACGTGGGTCCACTTGATGAAGGAGTTATCAAATCAGCTTCTTAATGGTTTGGAGAGATTTTTCTCGATACGCGCATCAAAATCAATCAATACGCCTAGCGTCTTCAGATCCACCCCAGAGACTTATTTTCTGTCTGTACAAATGTTAATTTGTTGTATTTTTACTGTTGAATTTATAAAGATGTCAGATTCCTGAGCAAACCAACCACTCATTCTCAATATTGTTCATCATTTTATGCATAAAAACATCCAAAACTCTTTCCAAATTTGATTTAATGTCAACGATTAACAATAAAGTAAACGCCATTATGGCAAGTACCACACAGCACTGTCTTTTAAAGCCGCTGTCCATTATACATTCAGTCACCGCAAACCTGATTTTCTAAACAGTTTTCCATTCCAATATATTTCCACGTCGTATGACTCAAAATAAATGCATCATAAGCAACACACACGTGTTGAAGCTTAAACAAGAAAAGAAAAATGGCCCAACCTTACAAAATGAACTATACATAAATCGCTACACACACGCTCGATAATTTGGGATACATTCCGGTTTTTGTTCAACGTTTACGCTCGAAGTAAAACCGTGTATATGATATAAATTTATTTGCAGAAGCCAGAAATGATTATTTTCACATCATGGCGGATTTATTGACGGTTGTAGCTGCCACAGCCGCCTCAGCTTTATATTATTACGCGGTGCCATAGTGCTATTCATATCGATTGGGACAACATGCTACGGCTGGATATTATATCGCGCGGTGTGGTGTACCGCCAAACCAATTTGTCATTGGAACTCGTCACGGGGAGCCTTAAGGGAAACCGAAGCAAATTTAACGTGCCCCCACGCTTCGCGCGCTCGCACCCATACATAATATCGCGCCGTAATCGAGTTATCGACGCTTATGCGATCGGGTAAGGGGTACACAGAATCCCCAAATGCATGTCCCCCCCTTCCCAGTTTACAAACTGGAGAAAACTTGGTGGCGAGATATCTAGAGATTTCCGTCCGTCGAGAAAAACGAGGCTAGCACTGTATGTAGTGAAGACTTCGCATTTCGATAATCCGTGCCGTCACGATTACAAGATTGTGATGCTGCCAGAAAATGCTAGATATTTAATGTTAATTCTAGGGATGTTCTTTTTTGACTTTGAATGCGGCGCTGCATATTGTGCATTGAGCTGTGACCTTGTATAGTCAGTGTGATTCATTCAATGCAATACTAGCACGTACATTCGTGCCTGCAACTTGTCTATTGACGCCCATCAGCTTTTGTTCTGTAAACTTGACGACAGATTCAATCTTTTCTTATTTTTATTTTCCTTAGGTCGATTGGTGCTCCGTATCCAAATGTTGTAGTAGTCTTTTCGAATTCGTTGATTACTCTATTTCGTGGTTTTTTTCCCGTAAAAATTGAGTTTTTAGGAATAAGATGAGATGATAATACTATTTTATGAAACAAACACAACCGTTGTCTGAATAAGAAGTAGGGCTCTCATATTTTCCCCTAGGTGTAATCTTAGAATAGCCGTCGCCGGACGAGGATGAAAATGATAATTGACTATTTTATGAGTGAAAACAACACACTCATTATCATTATCGTGTTTTCCTCTAGGTGTAATCTTAGAACAGCCGTCGCCTGACAAAGATGAAAATGATAATTGACTATTTTATGAGTGAAAACAACTCACTCATTATCATTATCGTGTTTTCCTCTAGGTGTAATCTTAGAACAACCGTCGCCGGACAAAGATGAAAATGATAATTGACTATTTTATGAGTGAAAACAACACACTCATTATCATTATCGTGTTTTCCTCTAGGTGTAATCTATAGAACAACCGTCGCCGGACAAGAATGAAAATGATAATTGACTATTTTATGAGTGAAAACAACACACTCATTATCATTATCGTGTTTTCCTCTAGGTGTAATCTTAGAACAACCGTCGCCGGACAAAGATGAAAATGATAATTGACTATTTTATGAGTGAAAACAACTCACTCATTATCATTATCGTGTTTTCCTCTAGGTGTAATCTTAGAACAACCGTCGCCGGACAAGGATGAAAATGACAATTGACTATTTTATGAGTGAAAACAACTCACTCATTATCATTATCCGTGTTTTCCTCTAGGTGTAATCTTAGAACAGCCGTCGCCTGACGAGGATGAGATGGTCCGCCTCTCGTTTCAACAGCTGAACCAAAATGAGAACATTCTCCCCTCGTCCCGATTGGATTATACCGTGGCCAGGATAGCCTCTACTGACCCCTTCGCAGCCGTTAAAGCAGGTAAGCCTTCCAAAATACAGGAGGAAAATAGCCCATCTTAGAATTCGCACCTAAATTAAAATAGTTCTCCATTAAAGAGAGTTTCCCGTGCGTTTTCTTATGTTCTTTTTTCTTCTTTTAGTGGGGTAACAGTTTAGTGACGTCAAAGGTTGCGATACAATTTTCCAAGTAGGCCCTATATTAAATAGGTCAAATCAATTAGGGCAAAGCGTGTGGGCACAAGTTTGCTTTTACATTATGAACGTTTTTGTTGAAGGAAAACAATCTATAAGTATAAACAACAATTGAGTAATATTGTGAAAATAGTTCGGAATTTTAATTATACTAAATGAAATAAGAAATAATGAATAACATCCATATACAAAAAAAATGAGAACTTTTGTTTGCGTACTGGTATTTTACTACTAAAATGCTTTTTTTCTCAAAACCTTTGAGAAACCTGTATAAAAATGAATGCTCTGGTCTCCCACCATTTATACAATCGAATTGTGTCTGTGATAAGGTCACTTGCTTGTGGGGATGATGATTTATTTCACGAAATTTAATCCTTGGAGTCCAGGGAAGATTGTTTTGTCTTAAGGACACCAGAGCGGTGTCTCAAGATCATTCGGTGTTTTGTGGCCTCGGGGCCCGATCAGTTTGGCGGGCCAGTTCCGCTAATGATATCGGGTGAAGAAGCGCCAAAAGCTGGCCCCGCAAATAGCCGGCATCAAATTGAATTAATACATTTGCTAGTTTCTTGGAGATTGTGGTCGGCATAATAATTGACCCAGGACAACATTTTTATATAACTGGGTGTTGGGAATTTAATGGAATCTCCAGAGACGAGACGTTATAATTCGTCTCGCTGTATAAAAGTTTAATAGTAACTTATAGTTCCAACACGATTAAAGGTAAATACAGAAGTTGCAAAGATGAACAAAAAAACCAATTATTATCGCTGCATTCACGTCATTATATCTGATATACTGTGTATCAAAATTGTACATGTATGCTTCTTATTATGTTCAAAATAGCAGATTTGTTGAGATTCCAGCGGCCCCCTGGCTAAAAGTAGAGAGAGTTATATAACGTTGAGTATAGTACGGCCATTAGGTTTACACCCACCGTCATCGTATTGGGAAACGAGCTCCATTTAATGTATAATCTGTTCACAAGAGACGCATTTATACAAACCTTGGTTTAGACTAAGGATCTACAATGCTTTGGAACATGATCACTGTGTTTTTACTGCAAAAAAGGGTCAAAAATATGTTGACGTAATGTTCAAGACCACACTCCATCGTGAGCAGAACGTAAGCAATGTGATGTGACATAAGCTACTAAAGAAAATTCCACAAGCCAGGTCGATTCTTCTTTTTATGTTCCGTCTAGACGCGGGCGATTCAGTCATTAAAGACCCGGTTATTCATTTATCTTTGCACTCTCTCTGACGAGTGAACTACAGTAATTGGCCAGACGTTTCCTCTCTTTTTTTCATAATATCACGACGATAAACTTGATATGAGGCCCCAGAACACGGACCTGCAAAGCACGATACCAAAGTCAACAACCAAATGGAATATAAAACAAACCCCATTTCCCTAACTGCGTATTGTCCCAGAACGATCTTTTAAAAGCACCTCACCGGGCGCGCGCTGGCGTATCCTTCCGCGCTCGGGGCTATCGGAATAATGACTCGTGCGTTTGATAATGACTTCCCCGCTTCACGGGCGCGTCGACAAATCGCTCCCAGCAAAATAGACTCACCCCCATTGCGAATTCAAACATTTCATGAATGTTTCCCTTTCGTTTATAGGAATACTGATTGTTTAATAATATTCTCTGAAATCGCTGCATAATGCACCTCTGCCCCAGATTGTCAAGGGAAGCCAGAAAGCGTGCATTGTAGAATACACATTATACTGGAATCACTGCATGCAAATTATGTTGATCCCGATATATTTAAAATTGATGATTCTTTGGAACCCATGAAATGATGGTGCGTTTCCTTTGGTCAAGTTGAACTGTTGCAACTGAGAAGGCTGTTTTTGAGAAGAAAACGAAGTCAAGAATTTGTTATGGCGAAATGTTCAAGGAGTAAACAAATTCTGTTGAATTAGGAACATACCAATGTTGCTTGTCCAGCATTATAGTACATTACAAACATAGGGGAGAATTGTACAATGTAATGAATTTTTCCGCCATTATAATTATTACTGTTTTAAGGTGTCAGAAATAGCTTTACTTCAATGTTGTGCAGTGTTTTCAAAAAAATGTATTACAGCTTATATTATATAAAAATACAAACAAATATTAACTGTTTTGGTGCTGGGCAAAATGGGCATAGATTAAATGTACGATAAGGAGCGACTGGAATTGTAATAATCTATAAAGCTCTCTTTTTTTAAAGCTATGAATGCGTTTGGTGACAGATTTGGACTTGTTTAATTCGTGAAAAAATTACAAAGTTAATTATTCAATGAGCTTGTATATATATGCTGGTTTTTAATAACATTATAAAACCAGGGATTATTGAAAAAAAAAATAATAAGCTTAATGTTATGTCAACGTCGATTGTGGTTTCACGGGTCAAATCGAAAACAAATCGAAATTGACCAAACAAAATGGCTCAGAGCTGTACAACGGGTATAGCTCCAAGGTTTGGATGAGCCAACGTAAAATCACTCCAGTAAAACCTCCTGATGACCGGCTCCCTGTCTGTAATGAAATAAACTCCAATTAAATCCATGCGGTCTAGCATCGGCCTCAACATACGTATTCGTATACACCATCCTCGCATGTATTGCGTTCGTGTGTTAGTTGAGTGAAATGGCGGGAAATGTTCCCCGCGCTTTCGGTGACAAAATGAATACATTTTTGTTGGTGCGCGTATATTACGCTTACTGGCTACCAAGGCCCACGCGGGTAATACTAACACAGCTGGGAGCCAGATTCAATTAAAGGGACACCTTTTACACTTCCTTCCCCCTCGCTTGAGTGCGGATCACAGGCGAATTTGCCCCAATTTTCTAGCAGATGTGCCGGGGGAGTTTCCACTATTCCACCTCGGAAAAGAAGAAGCATCATTTGGACCTGGTTGTCTGGCTATATCCCGCGTGCAGTGTCGATAGCTGACGAGGAGCGTGTTGGTACTCATCAGCTAACGTTTGAACGGTTAAATTAGATCACATCGTTCGTGGAAAGTTGGCGACCGCTTTGTGTTAGCCAGCAGGTTAAATTAATGCGCGCGGCAAATTCATTCAACCTATTTCGCAATAAGCCAGGTCGGTATTTCAACTGCGCATATCAAATGTGCACAACGATATCCAACCATGTTTTTCTCGTGATAAACGCGGCAGGTAAACCACTATGGGGAACGTAGTAACCGAATTCGCATTTTTTTAATTTTTGTTTGCAATCGAAACGACGATGGAAACATTTTGTTCGAACAAACGTTTGGACACACAAAACGCCTAAAAACGTCGCTGTCTAAAGATACAACAAAATGACGATCTCTTTAAATTTGTTGGTACCCGCTATATAATTATATGCTTTTGCACGCATACGATTATGTTTATCTCGAAAGAGAAACCGTTCAATCTTCATGTGCACATGCGCAGTTGGAATACCGTATTGGATTCCGGAAACCAAGTAGTGATTGGTAACTAATGTACGTATTGATGACGTGTGGAATTTCAATTCCCCTGATTTGTTTTATGTTTTAATGTGCAGATTTGCAGTAGGCCTAACATAGAAAGGGTTTGCATGGCTTGATATCGAACTTAGAACTTGCCAGATCAGGCTGTGTTTTCTGCAGCATGCGGTATAATTAAAACAGTGGTTGTAATTAATATAATTAAAACAGTAGTTGTAATTAAAATAACTTAAAAAGTAGTTGTAATTAATATAATTAAAACAGTGGTTGTAACTAGACCGCAATAAATTACAAAGCTGTGCTATTTTAAATAAAGAAATACAAAATCAAAGAAATTGTTGAAAGAATAAAATAAAATCTCCTTGACATGTAATAGCACTCTCTCCCCTTTCGGTAAATTCAACATGTGGATGCAATATTGCTTCTTTTCTTTCAATACCCGGAATTGATCGATTTTAAATACGTAATTCAAAACCGACGTATATTGACGAAATCTCGGACTGGAGTTTAACAACAACTGGGCCTGTCTATATCGTCTTCTGTTTCTCTCGTTAACTATATTTATCACATAAAAAGGCCAGTTGGTCAACAGCTAGTCTTGGACAACTAGTTTAGTCTTGGACAAGCAGAAAAGAACACCTTGTGAAACATAAACTGGGAAAGATGTAACATAACGCAGCTCGACCACGGAAGATCTTCTCATAAAGGACCATTATAATTGTATTTGATACGCGTACGGGACACGTATACGTATGCGGCTTAGAAAAGGTATTCTGTGTGATACTTTACTTTATATATTTCAATATTTTGATGTGGGATATAGTGTATCGCTGATAGTGTATCGTTTGAAATAACAACGCAAATTGGTAATTGAATACGCATACGCATCCCGTACGGGTATCAAATCGAATAGCCTATAATAATTCCTAATAATATTAGGAAGAACAGGGGGAAAGAGCGCCCTCTAGCGTTAAATGAGACCCCGCTCACGCGTTATGAATTTGCAACTGCATACCGCCTGTGCCACATACCCTCGCAATCAATCCCATTAATTGGGTTTTGGGTCCAGCGCTAATCAAGTCGTGGTATTTCTCCCGTCCCACTTGGGATTAGACCGTCTTAATTTCCGTATATATCCCGGTACCAAGTTCCCCTGTTTAGCATGCAGCGCAATAAATATCAGGCATCGGCTGAAGTGATGAAGCCACTCGCATTATCACTAATCGATATTATAACCGAGGCCAATGGTATGGGGCCACCAGTGATTGACGCACTTATAAATTATAATCACATACAGTGACACAAATCGTTATAATCCGCGGCATCCGGGTATCGATTATTGCAAAGTTCCGGAAACACCTTAAAGCTGTGTGGTATCGACTCCAATTTGCTTACTCGATCATTGTCCCTGTCTGAGCGATAAATTTCAATATGGGGTCAGTTTTAAGTGGATTGGTGCCAGGTATGTGGCTGCTACGGTCAGTTTGTGCATAGAGAAAGTTTGTGTAAACACAGCTCAGCTGGCCGGCTTCCCTTATCATGCGTTAATAAAGGGGAGGGACATTGACACGGGGGGGGGGGGGGGGGGGGGGGGGGGGGTGGCGGCTGTGCACCCGCCCCTTCCGCTACCCATCTTCACCCCGGTGCGCTTGCGGCCCCGCTTATATTAATCATTTATACAGGGTGGCCCACACACAAAAACCGGACAAGCGCATGTACTTCCATCACCTAAAGTCCAAACTACCTGTACCAATGGATGGAGAATCCTTCTGAAGAAAAATGATACAAAAAAACCCATCCCGATTTGGTCCAGTAGTTTTAGCTCAAGGCCCTATCTTGGTATCTCTTTCTTCTAGAAATACTCTCCATCCATTATACTAATTTAGTCTCAATTTATAGCGAAAGCACGCTTTGTATGCTTATTTCTGCCATCCTGTATAGTCAGTGTCCTGACAAATTTGGACCCAAAAAGTCGAATCTGCACGGTAAGACGAAATTGAAATATTGGCCTTCTCGTTCCAAATTATCGTTTTCTGTCTTCACGAAGCTTACTAGCGCGTGTCAAACTCAATGTTTGCCGACTAAAAATCGTCTTCAGAGAGATAGAAATCTCACAATCAAAATAAAATATGTGACGGGAGTTTGGAATTAAACTCTACAAATTCAAATTATTGTTAACATTGCCTTTTAATTGAATAAAAAGACAGATTTCCTCACCTATATTTGGACACATGTTGTTTGTGTCAAAAAAACAAAACACACAACTCCTTGTGTGGACTATATAGGTTTTACGCTCAGCTATCTGCATACGAAATGGCTCTACATTTTTATTCCCGTCTACAACCCCCCCCCCCCCCCCCCCCCCCCCACCCCCCCCCCCCCCCCCCCCCCCCCGGCAAGAATCCGACTATACGGTTACTCATTTACCCCTGACCACGGACTTTTATTTGCGCTAGTCTCCATCTGAGCGTTAATTTCTTGACAGCTCAGGAGCCGTCTTCCGAATTAACGGCTTGAAATAGATCGGAAACGATCGGGCAAAGCGTTGCCTGGTCGGACATTATTTCGATACCGCCGAAGTCGGCAGAATATCAGATTGAAGAGACAGGAGTACTTGGCATGGGTGTTTTGTCTTCTTATTGCAAAAACAATCCCTCATTTTGTTTGTTGTTGATTTGTTTGTTGTTGATTTGTTTGTTGTTGATTTGTTTGTTGTTGATTTGTTTGTTGTTGATTTGTTTGTTGTTGATTTGTTTCTTGTTGTTTTGTTTCTTGTTGTTTTGTCTATCTTATCGTGATTAGGTCGGAATTAATGAGGCTGTTGTGATGACACTTTAAAATTTTAATGGGTTATAAATAGCTTCGGCCATCTTATTGGGTTCTAAGTAATAACTTATAGCACATTGTACCTGCTACACCGATACTTTTATTTCGCCGCAGGTTGCTAACATTGTTACGCAGTAATAATTATAAGTATGCAATGCTTGATAGAAGAGCCTCTCTGTCAATCCTATAGCTGGACCTTAATTCAGAATGGAAAACTGCAGAGAAATGAATACACGTAGTCGGAATCTAGTCACGAGCGAAGCCTGTGACGCTTTTGTCTCGTTATTCACTATCTTGAGCAACAATGTTCGGCAGAATGATTCGTCTGGTTGACAACTTTAATTAGTAGGAAATACCCCAGCGAGGCATTCCTAAACATTCCCAGAAGGCGGGATCTTAGGATCTTAAAGGAACACTAAGCAAACGGGAGTACATGTTGTGTTCTGTCTTAAGTCCCCCTGAGATTCCCCAAGTCAATACGCAACCACTCTCCGTGGACGACCATTATGTGCTTGTGGGTTTTAAATTTACATACAGGTGAACTGCCATTGAGTTTGGACGACGAACGCAGAACTCTGTTTTAGAAGGGTTGTAAACAATTTGAATCTATCAAGATTATCATAATTGAGATGATTTATCATAGCTCCTGTATACGAAGTGCATGCCATAGTCTGGAGCAAACTTGTGTTATATACCACGGTGAACCAGTAGTATAAGGTCTTTGAATGTTTAAAGCTGGCATTGGCTTTGAGCTCTCAACAAGATATCAAGTGAGGCATAATAATCTCTAGCTTTGAATATTGCTATATTAACGCTATAAATCCTAGCAACTACTGGTCATCCGAACCAAGGCCACTGCCTAATTGAAAACAAACATGTATATTTACTGCGTAATACGGCGTTTCTTCTCTAGCGTCCATGAATACCCACCAGGGTTTAAGGACATCCTTCTTCGGTCATTGGACCTTCACAAGACGATGTCAGAATCCACTTTATAGCTGATTTTGACGCCTCACTGCAATATTGCTTCTCAAATCTTCATCATGAGTTCAACAATGCTATCAATTCCATCTTATGAAACAGTTCGCCGTGGAGCTTACCTTAAGTTAAAACTTCTTAGTTTTATCATTTGTTTTTAATAAAGTGTATTACATTGGTTTTGCAGACTTATACAATTTAATAGGCATTCCAGCTTGAAGACCCCTTTTGCAAAATAAATATGTGGTGTTTTTTTCTGCACCATAATAACACTACTTATTGATATTGGGGCGTATTTAGAAGACTAACGCTTATATCATATTTGATATTTAAAACAGTACTATTGTATAATTCTACTAACCCAGGTCTTTCTATGTAACATGCCTTGTATTGATATAATGATACTGCAGATCGCATCATTGTAATGTTTAACTAGTACGGGATCACTCATGAAGAAGTGCACAGTGCGAAAGCGAAAAAAGGGAAACTAATATATTAATTATAATAAATAAATAATAAATAAATACAAAATAGAAATCGGCGATTTTGGTTTGGATGTGGAATACATACCCCCTCCTCCCCCCACCCCCCCCCCCCCCCACAACAACAACAAAAGACACCCCAAAACAACCCAACAAACAAAAAACCAACAACGTTTTCGCAGTCATAATCGCTTAGCTTTTTTTCACCATCTTGTATATAAACTTCATCTCGGATGTGAACATCATTAAAATGTAAATGTGTGGAGTTTTTCCACCCTTAGAAAGTTGCCCTTGGGCAAACAGCTGCCATTGGGCAGAACATTGCCCTTGGGCAGAATGTTGGCTTTTCCTCGTGGTTATTGCTTGGTATTTTACCATTTCTCGCTTTTTGTGTGTAGGGAAACTAACATTTCAATAAATATTACTTATCTGTGCATTGCTAGCTGTATGGTATGCGGTTTGTTGATTAATCCACTCGGCCATCCAAGCTAAAACGCGCGCGATCAATAGTCATAGCCCACAGTTTCAAGGAACTCCCGTTCTCTTTTCTTTTATCCTGTTTTTATATACCACCACCGCATCCTATAAATGTTTATCTTCCAGCCCCTTAATTGCATAAGTTATTTCATTTCTATTGATCGGTTGGGACCAATGAAGGTCCCGCAAGGGATACCAACCAGAGATCTTAATGACGTTAACTGGGTCAATTGCCACGCTAATCGGGCGGTAAAATCGCAGCAACACCGAAGCAGTGGACTGGGAGATTATTTCCCAGGTTCTTGTATCTCAATTATTGATTGCACTGTCTACCGAGAATTGGCGTCGTTTAAAGGGTCATGAACGAGACCCTAATAATTATCTAGATATAACCGTGATGCATTATATAATGATTTACCTCTGTCTTCGAATACATTTGTTTTTAATCTAGCCACGAACCTTTCATCGTTGGCTATAATAAGAGAATTTGAAATTTTATTTCCTAATTGACGCGAGTATCGGCCGGCATGTAGCCTAGGTCACACCGGACAAGGACCCAACAAGGACCACCCAGGACCACCCCGGACAACCCCGGACCACAGTTTTATCAGTCCGGGGTGGTCCGGAGCGAAAAAGCGACCGACGACCGTCAAAACTCCTTCACGCCGGACCCAACAAGGAAGCACTATACGGACGAACAAGGAGTCAACAAGGATGAGCACGGATCATCAAGGAGGTGACACGGACCAAGCACAGACCGCACACGGTGTCTACACGGATGACCCCGGACCGGCACGGACCAGCACGGAAGAGACACGGACTATGCCGGATCACCCCGGACCGCCCCGGACTCAACAAGGACTGCCACGGATGCTACACGGATGCTACACGGACCGCCCCGGATTAAGCCATCGCCCCGGACCACCCCGGATTAAGCCATCGCCCCGGATCACCCCGGATGTTTTAAACATTTTAAAACGTCCGGGGCCGACTCCCGGACCGCCAAGGATCATCCCGGACCATCCCGGACCGCCCCGGACGAACAAGGACCCAACAAGGATCGGACCCCGGACTGCCCCGGACCACGTCCGGGGTGGTCCGGGATGGTCCGGGAGTCCGGTGTGACTGGGGCTTTAAACTATTGAGAAAAGGAAGTTTAGAAATGTAAAGGAGCAAGAAGTAAACAAGATACCGTCTTTGCTACTCGGTTTTTACCCAACCATTCCTAATAAATAGACGCAGTGTTTGTGGTTGATATCAGGTTGATATAAAGAATGTCCCATTCATGACAGATGACAAAATATTGCAGTTGGACCTAAGATCAGAGGAAACGATCACTTGAACTTGAGAAACTTTACAGTGCGTATTAGCACTTTATTATTAATTCTTTCTGGTAATGAAACCAATGCTCCCTCAAAAGCGCCTTATAGATACTGTATCTCGTAAGCCTGAAGAAACCTGAAGACAATGAGAAGAAGGTACAGTTTTAGAGGTGGGAGGAAAACCCCATGAAAAATTTCCTGGAGAAAACCCACGGAATCAGGCAGGGACTGAACATGGGTCACAGCGGTGGAAGGCGAGGAAAGAACCGCTATGTCAACCTGACTCCCGAATCGCTCTTGCGCATCTACTGGCGATAATTATGATATGACAGTGTGATTTCAGAAGACTATTCATTTAAAGAGCCTATGTGAAGCACTAGGCAATGACAGCTGTTCCAACCATGAGACTATAGGCAAGAGGTCTGTAGTGGCACCTGTAAGCCCCTGGGTAGAATGGTTAATATGTGTCCAACCACGCACCTCAATTTATCGGTCCACGTGTGGTTGTCATATTAATATCAGAATGTATAATCGTTTCATGACGAAAAGCACAAGACATTGGTTTGTAAGCACTGGCACCTTAGGGTATATGTTTTAGGTATTACCCCCCCCCCCCCCCCCCCCCACCCCCCCCCCCCCCACCCCCCTCCGAATGTTTATACACGTGTGACTATCATAATCAAAATGACTATCGTTGTAATGACAATGGGTTATTGCAGGTTAGACAACTGTTCAGACATGTTATTGTGATATTATCTTAAACTCAATGAGTCTCATCAGAAACACATTTATACAAAATAAAAGGAAGATATGTCATCACTACGATCCCCAAAAACATTTCACGCGGACGGAAAATTACACAATGACAAGAAATTGTAGTAAATACTGTATTACACGACGGCATGTCAATAGTGTACCTATGTTTTGACGCAAAGTGCCCAGTTGTTGTGGTCAAAGTTCTTGGCAAATTTAATTCCTTAGGTAAAAAAAAAAAGAGGAGTTAATCGCAGGTATTTTGAGTATCTGCTGTTTCTACCATTATAGTCGAAAAGTTCCATGTACTCATTTAGATCACTCTTTGTGAAATTTGATGAAGCCCACTCCGCGTGGTGTGATACAGAGGCATTAAGGAGTTAATTCCCACACAGCGTTCTCGGTCGTAACCTACGAAGCAATTGCCTCCAGGAATACGGACCAAAACACCGTCAGCAAATGACCCCGGTAGTCCGTAGTATACGTCTCCTCAGGCACATTGAAGAATTGTCTTCCCTCGTGCCTCATTTTCCCCTTCGCCTCGTTTTTAATCAATCGTGGGGAATTAAAGTCAAATGAGGGGATTGACCGGCCGTGACGTCACGCGAGAGGGGGTGGTTCTCTAAGAACATGGTTCTCTAAGAAGAGTTATTGGCTCTTTGTCCACATTTTGTTTTCAATATTTTCTACGTTGGCAATTTGGCCTGTCGATTAGATGCTTCTCAGTGACATTGAAAAGGTCTTAATATTCTGGCCATAGACTATAGACATACCTGATCAATTCAGCAGGACTTCAAAAAGACAGATTCTGTCAACATTTTATACTGAACGATATTTTACACCATGAGATATCCTCAGATTTATTACCGGTTTTAAATGGTAGAATTGGATTTCATTCAAAATTTCAACTTGACCTTATTTTTTCTTTCAGCCTGTTCAATGCTAAATACAAGCATCACCGCGATCGTGTCATCTACAAGCTGCGAGACTAGTCTCGCGCTGCAGTCGTTGACAAACTCTTTCGATGTGCCCCACATAATTGTGCCAGGCGAGGAATGCCTGTCGGAGAAGCATAACAGTTTTACAATCAATGTGAGACCGAGTATACTCTACTACAGCGAAGCCGCCCTGGACCTGGTGTGGAAACTCGGCTGGAATGGAGTCTGTATATTCTACGATTCAGAGAGCGGTAACAACAATCCTGGGGAGAGGGATTTCGTTGATTATGTTTCAGTTACTGTTTCAGCTACGCCTGGGATTGAGTTTCACATTTGAAATATCAGCTACAGCGTTTATGTATAAAATACACGAACCAATCAGACAACACTTTATGTATACAGCCCCGCACCCAATGATCAGAGGAACAATTTAATTGGTCCCTGTTCATTACAAAACGTTTATAGAGAGACAGGTGTCATGTAAGAGCGAGTTATTTATTTATTAACCAAATATCGTATCTTGATTCAATCCTTCACACGAAGCACCCGAATAGACTTTGGTAGCGAATCTGCTTACAAATTCCCTTTTATATCTACCCAAGATGGGATTCCGACCTATAAACCGCTACTCTCTTCCTATAATACCTCGCACAGGATTCAATTCCCCTTCTATAATTCTTACCTGAAACCCTTATTATCTGAAACCTACTATAACATATCAATGAATCTTTGTGTCTGCCCCATTTTCCCACCTCAGCCTATAAGAACGTGCAGCAGTTTTTGCATCTAGCTGCTCAATCAGAGGATCGTAAGCCGCTTGAGGTAACTCTGTACCGCGTGGACGCCTCGGAGACCTCGGGTGAAACGCTAGGTATCATTAATATTCTGCACAAGGCGAAGGACGCGGATATAAGGAACATGATTACCTTCTGCGATCGGACACAGAGCATGAAGCTGATTAGACAGGTGAGAGGCGCCTAATTGGGTTGGCAGGTGTATAGGGGTTGCTGGGAGCGTCTGAGTAATCGTGAGCCAACCTTGCAAACGCTGTGTGGACTTGCAAACAAAATAAAGATGTCCACACAATACACAAACTGAAAACCTTGAGTGGACTTAGCCACGTCCACACAAGGTTTTTTCCTTTTTGATGAAGAGCTCTAGAGGTAAAATAGGTTAGGGTTATATTTGGGAAAGTGAAGAGGAACACTTTAGGGTATAACATTAACAGTCACAAATGTGGGTTGACAGAAATGTCATGGTGTGAGGAAAATAAAGATTTTGATGACATTTGGTTCTTGAAATTTGGGTTCACGATTGCCCGACCGTCCACGATTAAAACATCGTGTACAAAACCTACGGAAGGCCTTCCGAAAACAAACGTACAAACAAAAGATGGACAATAGGTGGTCCACGATTGCTGGTGTTTATTGGAACGGTTGACTGACTTTAATAATGAATCGGATTATTGATGTGTTAGAGTACCTTGGTGTTTTAATGTTAGACACGCTTTGAAATGGCTACTTACTAGAATTGATTTATAAAAACCCCTAACCCATGTGTTTTCTTTGATTTACAAAGGCTGCCCGTTTTGGTATGGCTGTGGGGAAATATGAGTGGATTATCACAACACAGGTAAGATATCATGCTGAATTTGTATTCATGCAGTGCGCATGTACGCGGTTCCAAAGGTTAAGTCGGGAATCTACTTGTGTCCATGCGCATACGCAACAAGATAGAGACACATTCAGCACGGGGGAAGTTTCTAACGATCGCAAAGAATCAAGTTTGGATTTGATCGTATAGTTCATGTGAGAATTGATCAGCTTGAATGTCTTTCACTTATAACATTTGTTGTGAATAATATGCATAATAAAAAGGTTTCTGTTGGCAATGTTGTGTCCGCATTTTTGTACCGAAATCCTAAGTCCAGCCTTTTCATGCAGTGAGTTTAGTGATTTTGCACTGTTCTATTTTCCATCTCATATATTTATTTTCAACCACAGTTTATTTCTATTTTTCTGAGAGCATGCATGCATTAGCCACGATTCATGTAGAAAATTGAGTTTCACTTTTGAAAGCATTTTGTCTGGCGGGGTTTTTCTTGCTCCCTCTCCTCGGGTAGTCATTAGTCTTTTTTTTTTAACCCCTGGAAGACTTTTTGTGCTTGTGAAATGGTCTACCCCTATAGGTTTATGTTGCAACAATGTTATGTTCGAATGATGTACGGGACTAGGATCGCTTTAATCGGTACTGGGAGCGAGGGTAGGGAAATGCTTTTCCTGCAAAACACTTCCGCTCGGCCTAGTTCTCTAGGGCGAAGATGTTCTCATTATCTAGGCGGACATAATGTGAGAACTACGTAGTATCTATGCCTCACCGCTCCCATTTCAGTTTGAAATCATTGATTCTGTGTGCATTTATGTCTACATCCGGGCCCTACAGTTGGAACCCATTGCTAAGCTGAGGTATAGTACCACGCGTGTAAACTGGGCCAGTGAAACACGCACTCGTTTGTAGTATTGCGCATGCCTTGTGAGGTTTATAACCAATGAAAGGCCGAAGCGACCAGGGCCCAATTTCTTGGCTCTGCTTACCGTTAGCAGAAAATCCCTGCTTACTATAGCAGAAAATTTGGTGCTTACGGTAAACGTATTGCACGCGTTAGCAAGGAATTTTGGTCTCTGAGCATGCGTACATCCCGTAACTAAGGATTCTGTGCTTACCGGGTGAGCAAATAATTTTTCTGCTAGCGCGGTTAGCGGAAAATGGTGACCGTAAGCGAGGAATTCTGTGGTTAACAGAGCCATGAAATTGGGCCCAGGGCCCAATTTCTTGGCTCTGCTAACCACAGGATTCCGCGCTTAGAAAAAATTATTTGCTTACTATGTAAGCACTTAGTTACGGGATGTACGCTTGCTCAGACACCAACATTCCTCGCTAACGCGTGAAATACGTTTACCGTAAGCACCGAATTTTCTGCTATAGTAAGCAAGGATTTTTTGCTAACGGTCAGCAGAGCACGTGACGGGCTACCGACCAATGGGAGTGGGTAAACTGTCTCATGTATTTATACAGTTCAAGTAGTATACGTAAGCTTAGCGCCATTTTTATAATGATTTCCGATCCGTGGCTAGATGGTCGCTAACAAATGTTGATGATTAAAAGTAAAATGGGCCCAAAACAATAAGTTCATAAAGTTACTCTCAAATTACTTTAGAATGCGCAAGAAACATCTTTAATTATACAATTTCCAGGGCAAGTCTCGGGTAACCCAGTAAAGCTTGTTGTCATTCATCCCTTCATATATCAACTCCTTCCTATTAATACCATTCACGAAGCTACAGATCCGCCCCTTACTGATTGATGTGGCATGATTAGTACATGTAGGCCAATATGGAATGTTTCAAAACCACGGTCTCGTGTTCGATATCGGCTCCAGGCTCCGTTATACATGTACATCCTATAGTTTTGGTAACTGACATTGAATTTACAATTTATTGCGAGGCCGCATTTTCAAGGAGACGGAACTGAAGTCGAAAAGCCGGGTTTTCAAAATAGACCGGCATAAAGTTTGAGCTCCTTTTTTCCCACGTTTATATTTTAAAAGCAATCTCGCGACTTTAATTATTGGTTGTCATCGGTGTCAAATCAGGATTGCTTCTTTGGGTGGCAAGTGTGTAAAAGCACTCGTCTCTCATCAATGTGGCCCGGGTTCAATTCCCGTCTTGGACCATTATATGAGTAGAGTTAAGTAGTTGATTCTTTCCCTGTGACACGAGGGTTTTTCTCCAGGCCCTATTTTGTCCTCTCGCGCGCCGCAACAATTCACATTTACGATCTTTGTCTGTGCTATAGGTGGTCAGATATCTGGGTCGTATGGCCGCTGCCAGATGCGCCTATATGTGTCATTGACTTGTGTATAGCCGCGTCCTTCGCAATTCAGCGTCCCAGCTGCGAGTAAGGATGATTAGCCTCTCCAATTATTATATTTAGGGAACAATAGACTCCAATTTAGGTTTGAACTGTTCAGTTGTTCCGCAGTTCATTGCAAGCAGTACATTGTATTCACATTTTAAAAGGAAGGGGAAAAGGGACAAAAACAATAAGTTTGATGTGTTTTTCAGTCACAAAAAATGTCTCCCATGCAGACTTGATTACCTTCACTTTGATGACGCACCCCGGTAACATTAGTTGTTGATATTCGGTCATCTTGTGTCTTATTACCAAGCCAACCGAAAATCATCGCTCAATTTCTATTTCCGGCACATTTTTATCGCCTAAGCGACGCACGTCACCGTGACGCACAAAGCGTGTTTTTGACTGCGCGCGTATAGGAAACGTTTCTTCTCGTAATGTCGGTTATAATTAACGATGTTTGTCGGTTGGCTGAGTGAAATTACCGTCACACTGTCAACATATATTAGTCAAAATAATGTAAATTTGTCATATGAGGCATCATTTTGACTAAAATTAGGGACAAATGGACAAAGAAGTACATTTAGAACAAATCAAAGGAATAACCATAGAGCTATATTAAATTTCCATAGGTTTGTGCACAAACATGGATGCGCCCAGCTCGCATCACTTTGTACATCCAGTCAGCGCTCTAGTAATTTAATATAGCTCTATGGGAATAACGTACTTCATCATTAATTTGTATATTCGGTCCCCCACTCGCAAAAACCGCAAACAGGTGCACATATAGAATAACCGACCAATTATGGTTTCTTTAGCACTTTAGTCGTTCTTCAGGCAGATCATTTATCTGGATTTATTTTGTTTCCTGAAGGTTTTCCCAACACCTCTCCATCACCAACAACAGCTGTTGCTAAATTCGTGACATACAATTTTGTTTCCGCCCTCAAACAACCCTCATTTTTTCCCTTCTTTCCCTCGCATTGCAATGCGGTCGCCATAACCACTATTAATCATATAAACAAAATGTCTTCATCATAACAGGTTTTTTTGTACCCATTCCTGTGTTTTGTCGATGCTCACGTAGGATTGGGATATGTTGGTGGATGACGAACCTGAAGGTTTCAGAACTACTACGGGCGGGGTGAGATATTACAGAGTCCATTTATGATTAATGGGCGAGATAAAACTAGTATCCAATTATTAAGGTGAGGCGTTGCTAAGCAACGAGGCTGCATGCATCTTTCTTTGTCTGGTTCCCCGACGATGCTATGGTTCTTATCGCATACATTATATAGTCAAAAGCTATTGCTTAATAGTCACCAGTTTGCTCAGCACGACGAAATGCAGTCAAATTTAAGTTGAAAAGAGAATTAAGGCTTTAAGTTATAATTGTCATTTCAATATTTGTACATTCGAGTCGAAACAAAAATGTATGTAAATGTATATCACTGGTTGATCGATTTGTATATCTCGTTTTAACCTAAAATAGGTGCAATTGAATATAATATATACAACCAAATAAAAGAGATTCGGACGCGACTGCTTGTCTGTGGCGTTCAATTAAATTATTATTAAGTTACACTCTTGTTATTATTATGTTAGCGTCTTTGAGAGCTCGTGATGCTGAAATCCACCATAATATTGGTACTTTGACATGTCATCTCCAGGACACATCGGAAGAAGACGGTATGAGATTCCTTAATGGCTCCGAGGGCATCATCACCTTGATGAAGCAAAAGGTTAAAGTTCAGACCCAACCTCCTGAGTTCTACAGCGCGTGGCGGGCTTTGTACCCGGACATTGACCGTGAAGAGGACGCTAATGCTACTTACCTCTCACCTGGGTTCCTCAATACGGTTCAGGTTGGAATCCAGCTTTTTAACAAATCTTCTTAAAGGTAGTATACACCATTTGCAGATATCGAAAATATTTACTACCGAATTATTAGGAAATATCTTACTCATTTAAAAGTAAATAATGATTCTAGACATCTAGCAAAATGATTGCGCTAGATGTCCTGTAATTATTCCGAAAAATAGAATTTTATAAAGAAAAATTCACGATCGCCGGACGGCGATCGCGAAAAAACCCAAAGATAACATAAGAATAACTGCTCGACGCTGGTTGAAAACAAACGCCGTTTTTCGTGCTTTTCTCAGCATCCATGATTGTAAAACTTCAGACAGGTCAGTTAAACGATATTTACTATAAAATACAACCCCCAAATCTACCCAATCATGATAATTCAAGCATTTACCAATGGTGTATCCTACCTTTAAACCACCTTCAATTATTATTTTGTTTCGTGTGAATTATACCATTAATGCAGAGTAATTCCACAGCCTTTTATCATGGGACTATTTCTGTATTCACTTTTAACACATCTGTAAGCCTACATTGCTTTTATTTAGTTAACTGCAAATGTCCCTGTACGTGCTTTTAGGTAAAACAAATACCATTAGTTTTCAGCAATCGATGGTTGAGAAGTGGAGCAAAAATAAGACGTTATCTTTTACATTTTGTTTGTTTACTGATGGTATAGTTCAAAGCTGCTTACATGTACGATGCTGTACGTGTGCTCGCAATAGCTCTGGATGAACAAGTGGAACGTGACAAATACATCGAACCTGAGAACCAACATTGCTATGACAACAGACCCAAGTCATGGAAAGGCGGTATTCGTCTCAGGAAAATGCTGCACAGGGTAATTATTCGATGGATCAATTATTGATTATTGATCGATAGATGGATATTGTAAACCCCTATGATGACAGTGATTAAAGTAACAATATTGAATTGTAATGAGCCTTTTTGGTAACATTTTCAAGTAATTTTAGTTAGTGAATTTTCCTTACATTGTTTAAGGTAACCAAACCAGTTTTTCCAAATAATTTATGAATCGGAGGTTTTCATTTATGTTTACCCTGTGTTTGCAGAAGTTTAGATGCCGTGACATTATTTCTAAACGCCGCCAAAACAAAACACGAAATAGACTGAAGCGGGATTTAAACTTGACTAACTTTAACGCGCAGAAGAATTATTTGTTTATTTATTGTTTCATTGAATTTGTTTTGTGTTATTTACCTTTTGGAACTAGATGGAAACCACAGGCCTAATGGGAAATATACGATTTAACCACAGCAGTGTGAATGATGAGATAGCAGTGGACGTTATTACAATAGAAAGCAGTCGGAACCAGACCAAGGCATGGAAGGTAAAAACACCACGAAAACTGCAGTGTACAATTTATTAACACATGTATCTAAAATGTTGACTATAAGGTTCTGATAAACATTTTTTATTCAAAACAATCTACAATTTCACCATCATATTCATTTGGTGCAGTGCATTTGAACTCATTTCCTAGAACAAAACCAGTGTTTAATTAATAAGCCGTTAACAAAAATGTTTTTACTTAGGGGACGGAATTCTGATACGACTTGGTAAAACGTGATTTCTAACGCTACCACGTATGATCTTCGCCAGCAATTTATTGGAATTTCCTTTCAGATTGGAGCCTGGGATCCAGAAAATCGCTTAAATTTGATGAAGACGCCCTTCACGAGGAGTTTTGAGGCGTTCATCAGCAACAATACGACATTCCGGATAGTTACGATTGTGGTATGGGCATAGTTTATTCCCATAGTATTTTTGTAACTTGATAATTGGTAACAAAATCAAGAGCTTTATTTTGGCATATAATAGTATTACATATCTATCTATTTCCATACAAATATAATAATTAATTGTCACGTCTGCTCATCTACATTGCAAATTTACGCAGGAGGCTCCATTCGTCAATCGGGACGAGACAGTAAACGGGCACAAATACTCTGGTTTCTGCATCGACATGTTGGAGCTGATTGCGGCCGAGATGAACGCCAAGTACGAACTGTACCTTGTACCGGATGGAAACTATGGAACCAAGAACGAAGACGGAACGTGGAATGGTCTGATCGGGGAAGTCTACTATGGTGTAGGTGTAAAACGAAATCATTTCATATTCTGCACTGGAACACCTGTACTATAGCATTAAAACGATGGCTACACTTCTAAAATCACACTTAAAAGTGTCAAAAACAACACCAGACAGTGTCGTATCACACAAAGTGCCACCCGTAGTACGAAGCTGTGGCTGGTGTTGAAATAAATTGCATCGGCAGTATAGTTGTAGAATAACACCAACATTGTCCAAAACAAACGTGAAGTGTCAAACGTGAAGTGTCAACATTACACCTGTAGAATATCACCTGCAGTATTGAAGAGAATGAAACACAAGCGGGAATGCGTTCGAAATTAAGATTAAGATGCGCCCAATTTAAAATTCAATTTGTACAAAATCTGTTTCGTACTTACTGTGGGCAGATTCTGTCCCCATATCTCGATACTCGAGTTCTATAAGCTAAAATAAGTGTCGGGATAATTATTTCTATCATTTGTTTTGGTGTGTATCTTAGAGGGCAGACTTCGCGGTAGCTGGGATGGTTATCAACTCCGACAGAGAGGAAGTGGTTGATTTTACCAAGCCTTACATGAACTACGGCGTGGGCATCTTAATGCAGAAACCTAAGAAGAAAACCAATGTCTTTGCTTTCCTTGCGCCGCTTCACATCAAGGTGTGGGGTTGCGTCTTGGCTTCTCTCTTCGTAGTGGGATTATTAATCTACATCGTGGATCGACTTAGTCCTTACAGTAGCTCCCGAAGAGAGAACAGTCAAGAAAAAGACGCCTTCGACTTGAAGAATAGCATGTGGTTTGCCTTTGCATCCTGCATGCAGCAGGGTAATTAAGGAGTATTTGTACCAATGTCTCTGTCCTTGTTTGTTTATGTCCCAGCTGTCTGTCTTCGTATAAACCCCAATACAGATTTCACTCTAGAATCTCATTGGTCAAAGTTATCTACAAACAATTCAGTTTGATCCGGAAAAGTGCCATTTTCGACCCAGAAAAGGACGGTGCAGATTCGGATGCTTTTCCGGGTCAATCTGATTCATGAGGTTATTATTAGGATTACTTTCGATTCCCCTTAGTTGTTTTTGTTGGTTAGAATTGTACTTGATTAGTTGCACATTTTTTCAATTGTCCAATTCTAAACAGCTATACCTTGAATGCCGCGCCATTCTTACAAAGGTCGTTGTACTGTTTAAAAAAATATACATGCGCCAAAATGTCAAACAGTTTTGTAAAAGTAATTATGCTCACCGATTTTTATAAGTGACTCTTTTATTTGTCATTAATTTCAATGAAGAAAAACTATGACGCACGATCTCCGGACATTTGTTTTTATAGTTGTCAAGCAAGAATTGTGTTTAAATGTTAGAAAATACGTTTCACCAATATTTTGTCTTCTTTCTGCAGTTTTTTTTATGCAGGCTTACGAGCTACAGTGACTAGGTCGTTTTTGTGAATTCTTGGTTTCAATACCAGAACAAAATTAACACATTACATAAATTCCTTGTGTGTATACTACACTGTAATTTCGTACCGAAACACCGTCAAACTCATTCTCAATTTCAATTTCAAAAAGTTACAAATGGGTTTAATTTAAAGTGCAGTAGAATGACAAATTGAGCTTCGTTGATGTTCACGGCAGAATGAAAGTGTCGTTATAACAAATGGGCATGATGAGGGTGTTAAAATAACTGGGAACCCTATAATAAAGAATACAAATATGGTGAGCCGATTTTAAACTAGTATGTTTATAAACCGGCTCGTGGGCCAGGACGCGTTAATACCCACGTGTCGGGCTCTTGACCAATAGGAATGGCTGAACTGTCTCGGGTATTAATGAGTAATCAATAATACTATCTCAATTAACTATTGGTTTGCTTGGCCCAGGTGGCGACACCTCTCCTCTCTCCATCTCGGGCCGTGTTCTGAGCGCGTTCTGGTGGTTCTTTGCCCTGATAATCACGGCTACCTACACCGCTAACCTAGCCGCCTTCCTGACAGTCACCCGCATGGAGAACCCCATCAACTCACTCGAAGACTTGGCCATGCAGAAGGAGGTAGTCTACGGTACCATCGTCAACTCCAGCCTGCACAAGTTCTTCGAGAAGCGGCAACACCAGGGGATTTACGAGCGCATGTGGAATTTCATGTCCACCTCTAAGATCACCCCTTGGGTGCCCAATGCCGAAGCCGGGTACAAGAGGGTGCAAGACGAAGATTACGCGTTCTTTTGGGACGCGCCTATCTTAGACTATATCAAGCAGGAGGAGTGTAATGTCATAACGGTCGGGAAGCCGTTTAACTTGAAGGGGTACGGCATTGCCACACCCAGGGAGTTACCATGGAGAGACGAGATTTCAATGGTGTAAGCTAACGCTCACTCGTGATCATAAGTATTCTCCTAGCAAGATCTGATATATATTGCCTTTGAAAGTATATGACCGTTTATTTGTTTGCGTTGTGTAGTTTGTTATAATTGAGGCCGGTTTCTAAAGGGAATACAGAAAGGCAAGCAGATACAAGTGTGTAAAGGTGCTTTTCTACTCCCTTCTGCCGAGCATTGGCTAATAAGATCACATCATTGTTTTCTTGGCAGCATCTTACGGTTGCAAGAGAAGGGCATTCTAGAAGAGCTCAGGAAGAAGTGGTTTGACCGTGAGTCCAGCTGTCCTGAGGAGATGATTAGTATCAACTCTAATCGCCAGGCTGCCGATATCAATCTGGATCAGATAGCTGGGGCCTTCTATGTCCTGATTCTTGGGGCGGTGCTGTCGTTTGTTGTGGTCATCGTGGAGCACATATGGCACCGGCCGTCGTTCTATAAGAAGCGAGAGAAGGAGACTGGGCGGACCACATTGGTGAGTCGTGGAGACTTCTTACTTCTTGCACTGATTAAATTTACCCCGTGTAATCATTGATGACATAATAGCTTATAACAAGAACAACACCCGAGTCTTTTCTTTATTTTACACTACTGACAATACAAGGTACCGTACCGGTAAATCACGTATATCAAGATAATTTGTGAAATCCCAAGGACCTTTTATCAAGGTGTTTTACCATAGATACCTGGTGTAAACTGAATACCACATCGGCATGTAAAGTTTGAACGAAATAACAGTTTTTAATTGCTATAGTTCTTGCACTAGTGGCCGGCAAAAGACGGTATGAATACAATCAGCACAAATAGATGATCCTTTTTATAGTTACTTGTTTTTGCCCAGAAGCAAGTAATTTTGGTCACAATATGTAAAATTATCTGTTCTTTTTAATTTAAATTTTGATATTGTGTAATTGTGTTTGTCGTTACCAGGATTGGTCGGACAAACTTCCACCTCGAGAAACAAGAAATAACGGTCTTTCTAACATTGACAATTGTTCTTCCAATAAGGTAGGTACACAATAAATGGTGTTGTTGTTGACGCAACAAATTCAGAGTCACCGCGTTCTCTTGTGGTCAGTCATAAAGCCACTTTCGTGTGGTTTGTAAAAGAAACAGGTGTAATTTGTAATATAACTAGTTTTTCCCTTCCAATTGCAGCTTTTAGTCATTCAGGAAAATGACTCTTTTGCGTTAACACCTTTAAGGCCGAATCCGTGGAGCACTACCACTAGTAAGTGTATTTATTATTACAAAATGTTCCTGCATGATATCGCTGAAAAACCAACAAAAACAGCTCCTCATTGTATTTGATCACCGAGCTCGAGTCGGACAAAAAATATATTTTTGCTTGTCCTTAGTGACTGTTGTCTTGTTCTTCTTCACTCTGCATTCTTGCTTTCTTCTATTTCTTGACCATAATTTAGACCAAAATAATTTAGACAAAACAGATACAAAAATAAGATGTATTAACATTTCAAAGTGCCAGCTATTTTGTAGTACTTTCACTGATGATAATCAAAGATGTTCTTTTAACTGGTCTTAACTGTGCCTTCGTTCGCTAAATAGTTCTTTCTATCCCCTCTGAAGTAACAGAGAATTCTTGCTAGTACCTGACACGGATGAGCAGGACAAACATGGAATGGCAAGGAATCCCATCAGGATATAAATGACGCTTTATGGAATAGCATGGAATAGCCAGGAATAAGCGATCTTATGGAATGAAGTCTGGATGAAGTCCACGGCTTAAATTTTGACAAGCTCTTTGTGAAAGATGGGAAGTTCTTTCCTGATGACAAATCTTGTTGGAATTCAGGAAGTCAACAAATAACGTGGAATGGTGACGGCCTTCAGAGCGGAGACCCAAGAAAAGAGTGTTACGTCACTTGAGAAGGAAGCTATTAAGAAATAAATAAAGATGATCAGGAATGAAAAGAAATCTGGGTCAATTTATATCGAAGATTTTATTTAACTACAACCAGGTTTAGGAATTTACAAACCCTAAAACGCAGGTATTTTAAATAATTTACAGTAATTTCGCAAACGTAATATAAAAAAAACCAAAGAGCAAATCTCTCGACTTGGCAACATGTGTTTTGGGCGAGGTGGTAACATTTTATTAATTTATGATGCCAATAATTGACCGAGTTCATTTGACTTTTCTGAAACCCGAGCTTCAGCTGTGGCACTATAGTGCCGTGTAGGAGCTGCGGATGCCTGGACCAAATTTAATGGCTGTGGCTAATATAATTCAAAATGTTTTATTATCATCAGGCCTGCAGCAGCCAGATACTTATGCTTATGTAGCCAAAGCCTGAATTAAAGCCACAATTTCCAAAATAGGCTAAAAATAGCTGAGAATTTTCCTGCGTAGATAAAGAAAAGAAAAAGGTAGATGAAAACCATGACAATTTAAAGGCTATTTGAACAATCCAAAATATCAAGAAAAGATAAAACAAGTGACTATGAAGATCACAGGTTTGAGTCCCGCCTTGTTATTTCCTTTGTTTACTTTGAAACCTACTTGTTTGGTTGGATTTTAAAGGGTTATAGTTACAAGCACTACTGCAATTCAGAATATGGGGCTAGACGTCTATACATTGTTTTATTCCAAAGAATATCCACTGCTTCATGGTAAGACGTTGTTAGAATTCAATTTGGCAGATTCGAGAAGTTTTGGGGTTAATTGATTAGATGATATAAAGCCGATATTAAGATTCTGCTCAAAGTATACATTAACATTAGCAATGATATAATTTAACGAGAAAAATGTTTTTTGATACAAATGTATATTACTTTATGTTAACGCATAGAAAACGTGCTGGGCATGCTATGAAGAATATTTATATCCATGATGTATTTATCAATGTAAATAGATGATATTTAAAAGTCGCATTTTGTTCTTATTTTGATTTTCTCTCATGTTTAGTGGAGGTGCTCATGTTTTGTAAGTTACAACCCAAAACAACTGCATTATATCTATCAAATGTGTGATTTGTCAAAAATAATTTTCAAGATTACCTAAGTGGATTCAGTTTTATGAAAAAAAATCAAAACCCGAGTGATTACATTTTTTTAAAGAGAGATTAATTCCATACCGTTTTTGATGTCGTCCTTGTTGCAAAGTAGAATTTCTAAACACACTGAATTTAGTATTAATTATGGATTGTTACTACAAAGGTAACCAAACTATTAGGGGTTCAACAAACCTAATAAAATGGAAAGTGTAGAGAAATTAGGGCAGGCTTCAAACCACATTCCTTTGTCATGAAGCAATTGACACGCCATGGCTGCATACTATACTATTAGTGACTCGGAAGCAAACTGTCTGCCATCTTTGGTCACTTATGACAAAGCCTCAATTTCTTGGCTGTTTTTGCGATCCAAGATGGTGTATCAGTTAATGGAATTTGCATAACAAAGGGCCTTTTCGAAACCGTTGCTTCGTCTTTGGCTTTGCCTCCAAATTCCGAATTACTGGGAAGCAAATAAAAATGGAGAAAATTAAAATAGTCTAACTTTCGGGTTCACATCAATCGAGTGAATGTTTCTAAAGCACAACAGGCGTCAGAATGTGGCTGGAGATCTTGCAGTTGGGAGTCAAAAATCGCCTTAAGCCAAAAACGAAACGAAGCCAGGGATTCGAAAAGGCCCATAGGCTCTTTGCTAAACAAAGTTAGGTAATGGGCGTCATTTATAATAAAATAAATCATTTCGTGGTCAAAACAGCCTGCCCTTACCTCTAAAGATTTGTAACAAAAGAACATTTAGGGGATTATACCCATTATCTTCATTGATGTACAATATTCAAGTACAGTTATTGTTGAATAATTAAAACCGCTGTATTAAAACAAATATTATTCTTGACTTTACCAAGTGTGTGAATTCTCAATGTTTTCTTCAAAAATAAGACAAAATTATCTTAAAATGTGTGTAAAAACATGTATAAGATTAATATTACATTGTTTAATCATGGCTTCCATACAAACAAACTTGGATTTACAAATCATGCATATTTTAACCCACGAATTTAAATACATGTATAATCAATAACTTAAAACCACTTTGAAACCCATAAGCAAACTTTTCTTTGGCGTATTCCGACAATTTAATAAAAACCCAAATTCAGAAGATTTGTTGAGAATGAACTTAAAGGTAGTATACACCATTTGCAGATATCGAAAATGTTTACTACCGAATTATTAAGAAATATCTTACTCATTTGAAAGTAAATAATGATAATAACTATTTCAGCAAAATGATTGCGCTTGATATCCTTTAATTGTTCGCGATCGCTGTCCATTTCAGAAGTAGAACTTCGGACAAGTCAGTTAAACGATATTTACTATAAAATTCAAATACACCCATTCCTGATAATTCAAGCAATTACCAATGGCGTATACGACCTATAACTATGCGTATGCTAAAATGTACAATTCAATTATACAATACACGTCTTTGTTGCATATTTATACAATATTTACAAGAAACAAATAAATTTTACAAAACTGATTAATAACTGAGGCCAGATCACCAAAATTATCTTAAAGGTGTAAATATTTAATTATTCCCTAAGACATAAATGCAAAACAGAGTTGGAAATAAAGTACTTTATATCTATTAATTAATGCACAATGATATTCTAAGTAATTACTCCATTAACCCTAACTCCTATAGTGTAATTTACTAGGAACCATGCCCATCCTTGCAAAACCCAACACCATATGGTAAACTGTACACACAAACTGTTGGATTCTGGTAGTGTGCCTAACCCAGTGTGAAAGTCAACCAGTTTATGGGTGCAGTGCCCAGCCTAACAGATTCCAACAAAACCTGGTGTTGAAGTTTAACAGGATTGGGGATTGTTAGGGTAAAAAAAAAAAACCACTTTAATTTGCTAAATAACATTCTGATTGAAACAATTCGAAGCACAAGGACAACATATTTTTAAAGGGCGCCCTCATGTGGTCACAATATGAACGCGGTAAATCTACCACTGGTGACTGCTAATCTGTGTCTTCAATCTTTGGAAGGAAATGCAATGCATTGTGGGTAGCTCACCTCCATACTCGGTGCACATTTAGTTCGCACACATCTGTTTAGCCCAGGTTACCGGTTAAACACCTTTATAACCAACGAGAACCCAAAGAAATTAGCACTATGGATAGGGTTGTGGGTACCAGTATAGCCAAATCAGCATTTCAGTTATGGCTTTGGTTACTCCTATTGACACACCACACTACTAGCCACAGCCAAAGAATTCAGACATGGGCTATTTTCCAAACTCCTGGCTTCGGCTCCATCTCCGGCTCCAGCCCATTGCTAAACCGCATGAATGAAGCCTGAGACGAAGACAAAGTTGGGGTTTGGAAAATGGCCTATGGACTGCCAGTCACATATCTATATATATATATATATATAATCACATATCTTCTATTGCCTCTCACATGACTAAATCCCTTAGTCCAGCGGTCTGTCTGACTTTCTGTATGTGAGCTCGGAGTAGAAACTGCTTACGAGACAACTCACGGACATGCTGCAAAAGAGAAATGTTAAAGGTAAGTAAAAATTGGTACTGGAAAAATGTGTCAAGTGACATTTACTAAAGCTCGCTCAACCTGTGACCAGGGGCCGATTTCATAGAGCTGCTTAAGCACAAAATGTTGCTTAAGGCCCAGTCCCATTGCCAATGACGCATAAATCACGCATAAATCACGCATAAAATTGGTTTGTGCGTGATTGTTCGTGGAGAAATTGGTCATTTTCTGGGGTTGTGCGTGGTCAGAATCACCGATGAATCGCGTATAAACTGCGCATGTATCACTTACAATCACTGACAAAGAACATTCCACGCACAATAATAATTTTGGTAAGTGATTGTAAGTGGAACATACGTGGATTGTGCGTGTTTTGTAAGTGATATGTGCGTGTTCTGTAAGTGATTCGTCAGTGATGTGCGTGCTAGGAGCCAGTTCCTGACGCACAAGCACTGACGGAACACTGACAGAACACGGACATATCACGCACCTTCCACGTCCAAACTACGTACAAACTGCGCATAAACTGCGTATAATCGCGCACGTTGTGCGTGAATTTTTTTTGAACCGTTCAAAACCGGCGATCGCGCACAAACCCGTCTCCGCGTACAATCACTTACAAAAACTGATGCTCCACATGTGAAACACGTGGGATTTACGCACATCACTGACGAATCACGCACGAAGAAAATTTTATGCGCAATTCATGAGTAATTCGTGCGCAAGTGCAGTGGGACTGGGCCTTTAAGAACAACAACCCCTGCTTGGTAAATCAAGTTAGGAGCCAACATTCCATGCGATTGTTATGCTAAGCTAACCACAGCTAAGTACCAATCACAAACAATATACATCACATGGAGTTGTGGCTGGTAAGCTGGTTATACTAAGCAAGAATATGCAGCTCTATGAAATTGGCTCCAGTAAGACTAGCTGCACTCCATGTGCAAATTAGTAATTCATTTGGGGAACCACAGTGGACCTCATTTCTAAGGTCTCATTTCTAATTCCTAATGATTTTTATTCCTGGAAAATACCAGGATCCAACAATATCATCTTATTTTAAGTCTTGTGAGCGCCATCTGTTGTCACAGGTCAAAGGTCAAGACTTAGTCTCACCTTCAAGAAGGCTTCTAGTTCTATGGTGTTCTTCCTCAGTGCCTCCATGAGGTAATAATAGGTGTCTTCAATCGTCATCTCCTCCGCAAAAAGGTTCAGCAATCTGAAACGAGAAGAGAAAGAAATGAGATAGATGTTAGGAAATACTTAGAAAATTGTCCCAACTCTCCATGGGCTTTTTATACAAACGCTGAAGTGGTTTCAGGATACTACATTATTTCCGGGTGGGGGAGATAGTAGGGGGAGATAGTGGGAGAGATAGTGGGGGAGATAGTAGGGGAGATAGTGGGGGAGATAGTGGGGCAGGGGGTGGGGCAGGGGGTGGGGCAGGGGGTGGGGCAGGGGGTGGGGCAGGGGGTGGGGCAGGGGGTGGGGCAGGGGGTGGGGCAGGGGGTGGGGCAGGGGGTGGGGCAGGGGGTGGGGCAGGGGGTGGGGCAGGGGGTGGGGCAGGGGGTGGGGCAGGGGGTGGGGCAGGGGGTGGGGCAGGGGGTGGGGCAGGGGGTAGGGCAGAGGGTGGGGCAGAGGGTGGGGCAGAGGGTGGGGCAGAACATTTACTCACTGTCTGTACAGTGGAGTTGTGGGTACTATCGCCTCATCTATATCCATCTGTGCCTGGCCGTCCATTTTACTCAGAGCCGATCGAATTTCCTCGTCCTTTTGTTGCAAAAGTTGAATGTTTTTCTCCAAATCAACCTGTGGATGAAATTAAATCTTAGGTCATTCTGTGCCGATTATCTAGACAAGTGAAAACAGTGAACAAGTGAAAACAGTTTTGATAAAGGAAAGTATTACTTTGCAATTAGCTTGAGTTAGGGTTAGAGTTAGAGTTAGAGTTAGAGTTAGAGTTAGGGTTAGAGTTAGGATTAGGATTATAAGGATATTCTCACCTGTTCTGCTTCTAGTTTACTGATCATATCTTCTAGCTGTTGCTGTCCTGACTTCAACTTGGGTTAGAGTTAGGGTGAGGGTTAGGGTGAGGGTTAGAAGGATATTCTCACCTGTTCTGCTTCTAGCTTACTGATCATATCTTCTAGCTGTTGCTGTCCTGACTTCAACTTGGGTTAGAGTTAGGGTTAGGGTTAGGGTCAGGATTAGGATTATAAGGGCATTCTCACCTGTTCTGCTTCCAGTTTACTGATCATATCTTCTAGCTGTTGCTGTCCTGACTTCAACTTGTCTTTAGTGACTGTCAACGAGTCCATTTCAGCCTACAAATTGAACAAATAATGTGTTGAGTTCTCACTATCATTTTAAATAAGTTCAAAGATCGTTAGCTGTTCCATTGTTGATTGTTATTCAAACCTTTGTTATTCAAATCACAGTCGGTCATATCTGGTTTCTAGTAATAAATTACGAGAGGAGATTGCGTGTCCTTGTTCACGTAACTTATTGGAGGAAATCGGTCTTTTGTAGACTTTCATTCATCCAGTATTCTGTTTTGTTAAGATCAGGCCAATTTTATGGAGCTACTAAGCACAACAAATTTGCTTAGCATGAAAATCCGGGTTACAAATTTTCAGGTGTCGTTCGTTTTTGCTTAGCATGAAAAACACATGGAGTGGCAACCTGTTTTCGTTACTGATAAGATGTAATTTGCAGTATCAGTGACATTTTTACTAAGCAAGACTTGTTTGTACCAAGCACATTTGTGTACTTAGCAGCTCTATGTAATTTGGCCCCAGGTTTATGAGTGTAATTTATTGACCTGTATTCCATCATACGTGTCCATCAGTCTGCGTTTGAGTTTATCCTCTACAGCTGACCTCAGCGATGATTTGATCTCATCATCTGACAATTCATTGCTTTTGGCACTTGAACCTGCACAATTGTAAAAGAGACAGATAAAGCTTGGTTAACCTTTGACCCACCTCATCAAACGTAGAAAATCAAATTGTTTGTGATCATTATTTGTGGTACAAGCTGTATTTAGTAGGTCTTTACTCTTGTGAGTTTTCTTAAAATTTTGGACTTCTTCAAACTAGCAAAGCCCTGGTCTTTTAAAATGTACATACCTCCATTTAACAATCGGTGTAAATTTGTACAAGGTTAAAAAAAAGCTTCCTCAAATATGCATTAGAAAAAGTGAATTCGGCTCATTTTGGACCAAGTCTCCGGCAATTCATCCTTTTTGGGATAGCCTCACAAATGTCTGTCCACTAATTTTCAGTGGAGTCCCTTGATAGAAAATGAAGTAGGAAATTGTAGTTTTTTAGAAATGGAGAAACCTAGAAATGCACGACTTTCCAGGAAAATTTTGAGAATCAGGTAAAGATGGGAAAACCCGATCCTCATGTTGGCACTTGCAGGATTCGAACCAGGGTCACAGAGAGATAAAAGGCAAGATATATGTAAGTAGGTCGCCAAATGCCCTGCTGCAATAACTGTAATAACTGAATATACGTTGGGTAGTGACTTACCAACAGGCAAGTCAGAAGAAGTAGTAGTAGCAGGGTAAGCTGGCTGACTGGTACCTTGCCCTGCAGGGGGTTGAGTGGGTGGGTAGGGGTACGATGGGGTCTGGGAGCTGGGGTAGCTGGTATTTTGGTAACTGTTGGGGTACTGATTAGTGGGTTGATAGGACGTAGAGGCAGGGTAGCCAGGGTTGTAATTGGGCTGGGTACTAGGTGGCATTGGCATGGGCATGTTGTAACCACCTAAAAGTAAATGAGGGGGAAACAGGGATCGTTTTTAGGGAGAATTTTCACTGAATTCAGGTTCGGAATAATAGACAAAAATTGTTTTATATCTGTTTTATATCATTATGGTGAAAATCAAAAAAAAATATCAGATCATTTTTTAAATTTAGAATAGAATAGAATAGAATAGAATAGAATAGAATATTTTGACAGAAGATAAAATCAACAAAACTCTACAAAAACTTACAAAATCCAACAGAATCTTACAGAAAAAACGGGATCCTACAGAAGCACACAGAATTCTACAAACACTTTTGAAACTATTTCAACTCTGCAGCTTGCCCCTACGAGTTTCTGCCTCACCTGATGGGTAAGGTGTTTGACTGGGTGACTGCCCCCCGGGTTGATAGCTCGGTCTGGTAGGGTTCGACTGCGAAGCTCGGCTAAATACAGGGGGACTCTCTCCGAAGACGGCCAACATGACTTGGATCAACTGCAGCAGATCAGACGAAGGCTGACGACAAAACGAGACAAAATTAAGTGAGAGAATACCCACAGTTCCCTTTTGTTTTAGCAAAATTATCACAACTCCCAGATGCAAAACTCCACAGAGAAGTCAATAGACTCACATTTTTCCAGTCGTGGAGGTACGGCAGATATATCTTGCCGTTAGAGTCTACGTACTTAGACGGTTTGATGAGCATATCCTTCGTGGGTTTAACGAAGCAGAGAGGGGGATTATACGGATGTGTCTCCATCACCCAGATACAAATTGGAATGTTGTAACTTGTGCCTGGCAGAAAAAAAGTCATCATCAAAAACAATTCAACCTTTGTGTTGAAGTAAATATTTGCAATATTGTTAAAAAGTAAACATATTATTATTGAAATACTGTTTTGCGCAATCACATCCTACCAAGAGGCTTAAATATTATATAATTGTTTTTCATCTTTTAAAAAAAGAAACTGTACTATTTTTCTTACAAATTATATTAAAAAAACCAAAACGAATAAACAAACAAACACCTAAACACCCCAACTTGATTTCCCCTAGAAACTCTGTGCTTGATCACTTCTTAGGCATTTTTCTGACTAGAAGCTTCCTGAATCCCACAATATCCCTAAAATGTAGGAACCCAATGGAATACTCTTTGAACTTCAAACTTTCAACAAACATCGATCCTCATATAACATAAGTGGCTAAGGTCTACTTTCCTCAATCCTACAAAATCTTTAAAAACTCTAGATTTTGAAGGATCTGAGTTGCTTATGGATTTAAATGTTTTCTGGATTGTTTAAAAAAAAATGTTTTCATGGATTGACAACCTACCTTTGTAGTAGACTGGGATGGTACCATCAATAGAAATCAGAGTTTTCCTGGATCCATCGTTGAAAACTAAATTATTACAAAAATCCAAACAAAATCACTAAACCACTGAAAATTACCCAGTGGTTTTTCTCATTCAGTATAGGGCAAACCAAATAATGAACAAAAAATGGAACTTAATTTTATTAAATATTAAAACATCTGACGTTTCATACAAGCTAATGAAGTAATGGTATAAATTCACTTGGGGAAAACTGCTAATTTGAAAGAAATTTATTGGCCATCTTTGCTATGGGCCTATTTTAATTATCATACTCACTGTATGTGTCCATTTTCGGCCGGAGGTCCTTAAAATTTGTTAAGACTTGTAAGACATCTCTCTCCACTTCAGCTGGTTTCTGGTACTGTAGTGTAGCAATTTAAACAGACAAAATTCAAATCTTAGATCCATAATTAAAAAATAGTACTGACAGACTTTTGAGATAAAACAAAATAAGTCAAGGAGCATTATTGGAACAGTCCATTCTGAATTCCTCCCAAATCCACTATTCTTTGGAAAATTCATAAAAATTCAAAGGCATTAATCTAATACTAAAATTGGTCTAACTCCAGACTGGGACCTTGCATGCTGAAAAACATGCGACAAAATGTAGGGAGAAAATTCTCCCCTGAGGATTAATGACTTTAACAATTTTTGAGGAAAGAATTCCACATCCAGTCATTGAAGACAAACTCAATGAGACGCACGCAAAGTTGTGTTTAGTTAGGCCATGGAGGAATATCATTTGGACATCAACTTGAGTATGGTTGGAACTATTTTCTCACATATTTTGTGACTAAACTTACAGCGGGATTTGCAGTAGGCAAATACTGTTTAATATACATAGCATGGGATCCTGCACCACTGCTGGCCATGGTGACAATCTGACAGAAAGAAAACATTAAAATATCAAAATATTAAAGTATGCGAGTCTAAAATATCATTGAACCTGAAGGTCCAATTTAAAATTGAATCAACAAAACATGAATTTTTAAATTACAAGACTCAGTTACACAACAATAAGGTGTTTCACAAAAACATGCGCCATCTTGGTCACGAGGCTAATTTACGCGAGTTGCTGTGTACGCATCGTTGATCGAAAACTTGTGCGCTTCCAAGTCATCATGCGTTCCAAAATGCACGCGCATCTAGCAACAAGATGGCGCATATTAAATACCGTAAAACACCTTACTAACCCCTCCCCCCCCCCCCCCCCCCCCCCATCGATTAAAATTATGTTAGGCGCCTAAAACTAAGCTAAAGCCTATTTCACACAAGGCAAGCATGACAGTTGACACAAATCCACAATATTCATTTGGCAAAGGGCTAGTTTGTCAGGACGGAAGTTTTATTTCTGATTGGAAAAATACAAAGCATTTTAATGTAACCCCCCCCCCCCCCCGCCCCTTTTTTTTGGATTAGTCTGATTGAACAAAAATAAAATATAAAATAGTCGGATGCCCTGATTGAAATGTGCAAAAATCCAATGCAAATGCTATGGGTAGGAACATGCAAAAAAAGGTGATTAGAAATACCAAATACAAACCTTTCGTGTGCTCTTGAAATTTAATGCAGTTGACCAATCAAAGCAAGTTCGCAGAATTACAGTATTACCGATGAAATCTACAAACAAACGAATTTTATGCTGCTCATTTTGTGGAGAAATCAAGGCTAAACTTCAACTACTTTTTTAACTGAATCGGTACGCGATCGTGTCTTGTAAAAATCATGATCTTGAGTCATCTGCGTGTGTGTCCTGTACATAAGTACGATAAAGAGAAACAGCAACAACCTCGTAGGTGGGGAATGGAAACTATTTCTGTGTTTGTAGGTTTAATGATCGAGGTTGTAGATGAAATGCTCAGTTGGAAACCCACTTACGTTAGTTACGTTCTGGAATGGAAGTTGCAAGTTAATGACCTCTCGTTCGTAGTATTAATTTGGCAAATTTTCGGTCAGTTTAGGTAGATTTTGAAGTAAACTATTTTTTAATATTGGTACTGGTTCTCTTAAACACAGATGCTATTTTTTTATGGGAGAATTCAAGCTCCTAGATTAAATAAAATTGCGAATGAAACGCGAAATTAAACAGCAGTGCAGTGTCCATAAATTAGACTTGCTCTAGTCCTAGTTCACCTCTTCACACTTTCTTTATTGTCTCATTCTAAATGCTATGTTGTGTCTTAGCTGAGTGAAAGGAGAAATGTGATAAATTGCTATCATAAGTGACTCAAAAGCTTTGCATTTCACGATGGGAACTAGTCAGAGTGGCGGAACTTCAACTGATGCTTCGTCGTCAGGGCAACCAAGCGACGACATTCCCTACACATCATACTCAGTCGACAGGCAGGGAATGAGAGGTATTAAAATTGTGGGCAAAACGGCTAAATTTTTAAAGGTGTTTATTTTACGTTGCATTGTACGTAATTTTTGTATTTATCACATTCACAAATCAGATTTGTTGTAATATGTTAGATCATAAACTTAACCCTTGACCCTCCAGGGTATTTTGGCTAGAAACCCTGCCAGACGCAACAGATTGCATACTTTGTCACATTGACTTGTGTGCAGAGTCCAGCAAGGTCAAGCAGTCACCACATATGCACTGTGCTGGATTTGGCAGGGTTAGGGTTAACTAACTTTAAACATTACTTTTGTTTTAATTTTATTTTAAGTACTTGTAATTGTATGTACATTTATGACTGTTTGAATATATCATTATTTCTTTGATATTTTGAACAGTGTACATTGTAGCCTACCTGATGAATGTTTATGTGTGCAGTGGTAAGAATAACTTCATGAGGTGGAATTGTTTTTGGTCTCCTGTCTTATAGACTATGCTCGGATCAGCGATAAAACCAACTCCCCAGCAAAATCATCACCGAAACTGAAAGTGCATAATTCCACTAGTAGCCCCGCCCATAACATTATCGTGGTTGCCGAGGGAACCGCCCCTAATGAAGACGCTCGCCTGGCATCCGAACTTCAGAAGATGAGGGATATCCCAACGTTCATGCCTCTCATTCGCAGCAATCCGTCTTTATCTAACTTGGAGGATGCAAGCCCCATGGACAAACTTGATCATAGGTATTAGAGGGAGGGGAGAAAGCTGGGGGAGGGGTCAGTTAATCGAGGGGGGGGGGGGAGAAAGCTTGGGAGAAATCCATCACAAGTCCTATCCTATAGGTTATTTTCTAAACTCCAGCTTGGGCTCTGTCTTCAGCTTCACCATTGCTCAACTGCATGAACGAAGCCAAAGATGGAGCGAAGCTGGAGTTTGAAAACGGCTTGTGTCACAAGTACCAATGACTGAACAATGAATTAGCTTGAATTATGATGACCGGTGATTGACTTGTAAAGACATGAAAAGACATGCAAAATTAACATAGTCACTTTTTAAGTTTACTTTTTATTCAATTATTACATTAAAAAAAAAACAAAGGGAAACTTTAACTAACACTGGAAATTTTGTTTTTAGAGTTTGAAATCAGAAATTGACTGGAGATGGGTTTAAAATTGCGACTGTGGGATTATTCTTTTCTGCATTTCCAGTTAATTGCTTTGTTTAAAGTCTAACAAAATATATCAAAAATTAAAAAAATAAATAATTGATATAAAAATTTAAGTTAAATGTAATTTTGTTTTCTGTTTCAGGCAACTTCTTTTGGTGTGTCTGAGGTACCAACAGCATCTTAAGCAGTGCGGTGAAGCCGTGTCCTTTGACCAGAATGTCTTAGCCAATAGAATTAAAGAGGCAAGTCCGTAATCATTGACAAGTTTATGTTTTTTTTTAAACTCTTTGTGGGTAATGATCCCCCTGAACAAGGCTAGCAGCCACTCTAGGTAGAGGGCTACAAGATAAATTATAAACAGAAGAGTATAGGTACTCAGACAAACTAAAGGTAGGAATTCTTCTTAAGACAGCAGGGATGTTGTCAAGTTCATCACAAGTCCCTGCAAGTCCATCACAAGTCCTCCAGTTCCAATTCAAATCACAAGCTATTCAATTAAGCTTTGACAAAAGCATTTCTTTGTCATTGTTCAACCAGTTACTTATGACTGGCCTTGTGACTGGACTTGCAGGGACAGGACAAATACAGGACATATACATAGGTTGGAGGGAAACAATCTAACTGGATGATGGGTTGGCTTGTTGCTCGACATATTGCGCCATCAAAACCAGTACATCAATTGTCAATTCTGAAATGAGTGCTAGTCCCATTTAGCGTCACCACAGTTGTGTCATGCTGCAGTTGATGATTCTGAGACAGTCTAACCTTGTAATTTGGACCTGATGAATCTTGCTTCACAGAGCAGGCTTGTCATTTTGACAGGCTTTTTAAAGTGTTGCATGTTGCTGTGTTTAGAAGGATTTGTAGCTAAAACACCATAGGGGGTTGACGGTAAGGGAATGTTTCTTACAACTTGTAAATGTCTGATGGTTTTTTTTGTAGGTGGATGCTGAAGTCAGTGCCATGACTACCCTCCTCTCAGAGAGGCAACGCAAGTACTCCAAGGTAGCGGAGAGGATCCAGAAGATCAACGAGATGTCCTTCACCTTGCAGAAAGTCACCAAGAATGTCAATCAACTGATACCGTTGATGGAACGACTCAACAATGTGCTGCCGGAGGAGGAGAGACTAGAAACCTTCACCTTGCGCAAGGAGGTTAAGAGTTAACCCTAGTGAGACTCGAACCCTTTACCATACGCAAGGAGGTTAGGAGTTAACCCGAGTGAGACTTGAACCCTTTACCATACGCAAGGTTAGGAGTTAACCCTAGTGAGACTCGAACCCTTTACCATACGCAAGGTTAGGAGTTAACCCGAGTGAGACTTGAACCCTTTACCATACGCAAGGTTAGGAGTTAACCTGAGTGAGACTTGAACCCTTTACAATACGCAAGGTTAAGAGTTAACCCGAGTGAGACTCGAACCCTTCACCATACACAAGGTTAGGAGTTAACCCGAGTGAGACTTGAACCCTTGATCATACGCAAGGTTAAGAGTTAACCCTAGTGAGACTCTAACCTTTCACCATACGCAAGGAGGTAAAGAGTTAACCCGAATGAGACTCTAACCTTTCACTTTGCGCAAAGAGGTTAAGAGTTAACCCTAGTGAGACTTGAACCTTTCACCATGCGCTACAGAAGCTGAGAGTTATGAAGTACAGGGACTTGAACCTTTCAAAAAATTGCAAAAAAATGCAATAGAATACCAAACAAAACCCCTGATACAGTGATAATGACGATATCGATTTGTTTTTGTTCGTTTGGTTTTTTTATTTTTTATTTATGCAAGTGGATGATTCTTAAGTAAATTAAGAATCTTAGATTTTAAAATATTATAAACAAACTGTTAAAAAGCACTTGTACATAGAAAAATAATTGTATATAAATACTACTACTGCTTATAATACCTACAAGGCCAAATTGTTTCAAGTAAGGAATACTGTTGCAAGACTACGACTTTCATTATTGTTCAAACCATGTTTGCATAAAACTACCTATTGCATAATTCTTGTCAATGTCATGCCTAAAATCACATCAGTGAATAAATACGATGTAGTACACATGCTAATGATATGAGTTTATACAGTTATCACTCTAACTGTCCCAGTTTCCCATAGATCCCAAGGCAATCGCTGGAGATTCGTCAGCCGGCGCAAACCATAACTCCCACATCTCATTGGTCAGTACAACTGAAACATAAATGAAATGAACAAGCCTGAAACAATATCAGTAGGAAAACTGAATGGCATTTAAACTACAAATGACCTGTGAGTACTGTTCACTTACCTGTCTGTCCTTGAAGAGTGACTTCTAACATCTCACAGATATCATGACAAGGCTCCTTGGGTCTCAGCTGACCTGTGAGGACTGTTCACTTACCTGTCTGTCCTTCTTGAAGAGTGACTTCTAACATCTCACATATATCATGACAAGGCTCCTTGAGTCTCAGCTGACCTGTGAGGACTGTTCACTTACCTGTCTGTCCTTCTTGAAGAGTGACTTCTAACATCTCTCAGATATCATGGCAAGGCACCTTGGGTCTCAGCTGACCTGTGAGGACTGTTCACTTACCTGTCTGTCCTTCTTGAAGAGTGACTTCTAACATCTCACAGATATCATGACAAGGTACCTTGGGTCTCAGCTGACCTGTGAGGACTGTTCACTTACCTGTCTGTCCCTCTTGAAGAGTGACTTCTAACATCTCGCAGATATCATGACAAGGTACCTTGGGTCTCAGCTGACCTATGAGAACTGTTCACTTACCTGTCTGTCCTTCTTGAAGAGTGACTTCTAACATCTCCCAGATATCATGACAAGGTACCTTGGGTCTCAGCTGACCTGTGAGGACTGTTCACTTACCTGTCTGTCCCTCTTGAAGAGTGACTTCTAACATCTCGCAGATATCATGACAAGGTACCTTGGGTCTCAGCTGACCTATGAGAACTGTTCACTTACCTGTCTGTCCTTCTTGAAGAGTGACTTCTAACATCTCCCAGATATCATGACAAGGTACCTTGGGTCTCAGCTGACCTGTGAGGACTGTTCACTTACCTGTCTGTCCTTCTTGAAGAGTGACTTCTAACATCTCACAGATATCATGACAAGGCTCCTTGGGTCTCAGCTGAATCCGGTAACTTCCTCGGATCTGAGCAAACCAGGTCAAATCATCGTTGGTATAGTACTCCTACAAAGGTAGAAATAATGAAAATGTAAATTAAAACCGGCACAATTTCAGATTCCCAAGTTTGCTTTTGGAAAGCTGAAGGGTATTATGATCAAACCCGGGGCAAATAATACTTGTAGTTCTGTGTCAACAAGAGTCGAGTCCATCACAATTGCAGTCGAAAGTAAATTATGTCAATTGCAAGTCTGGTCACATACAATAAACAATGACTAAGAACTACCTTTCTTTATAATTCATTTGAATAACTTGCAACTCCAACCCCTTTTTCGGGGTAAGGTTTGGAATGAAAAATCTCATTCACCTATGAGGATTCGAACCCAGGCCATAGGAAGGCCAGGCCAGGTCTGAAACTCTCTGACCAATCAATCTTATTTTGATTGGTTTCGTCGGAGAGCTTACCAAGAACTGATTGTCCTCTGGTGATTCTTTCCGACCAGATGAGAAAGCAACAAAGTTCTCAAGGGCAGATTCTACCATCAGTGGAAGGAAGTACGGTCGATGATAAAAACTGCGAAAAACCTTGATGGCAGGTAGCTTACAGTTCACCCTGAAATAAACAAAAACAAATATTTAAACCAAAACTCCTAAATCTACCATTATTTCAAGGAGTACAACTTAAAAGTGGCTAAGCTGAATCCCTTCCTAATCCTGCACAATCAACCAAATCTCTTAGCGAATTCTAAATTGATTTTCCCGAATATTTAAGTAAATTGCATAGCCTTAAAATCAGCATGTTAATGGTGATTTCTCGCTGTCAATTAACACGGCCAAATGTATGGTTTGTTTCATCATTTTTGAATTATAGAGTAAATTCCAGTCTTAATATTAAATGTCTAACTCACCATAATGCATGAAAGGAGTGATCACCTTGGCTCCAAATCTCGGCCAGTCTTTGCTTGTTGCTGTCTTTGTATTCACAAACGTCATGTGACCTAAGGACCGCATTTGTCGTATACAGCTGCAAATAATTAAGCAGTTGGACGATAAATAAGTAAACAATGTACACTAGACAGTATAGTAGAGGAGTAAATTTAGAGTAAACACAGTATACTTCTTCAAAGTGAAGAATGCGTTAGTGTGAAAATAGAAGGTTGTTGTTTCACGTTTTTATTTTTCATTTCTATACTAATTTGTGCACTGGTGTTGATGGCTAAATGCAGCAAAGGGCAACAGATTGTTAAACCTGGTGCGAGGTCTAATTTGAAACAGAGAAAAATTGAATCCTGTCAGAGAATTAAATATCAGCAAACCTTTTTAAAAGAATCAATGTTGAATTCTTTGAAGGCTCTCCAGTTCTGGGTAGCATCTGTCACGATGAATGGCATATTATCAAACAGGTAGTCTTGGGCGACTTCATCCATACTGATGTTGTGCACAAGATCAACTTTATTGTAGCCCTCACATACCTACATTTAAGAACAAAATAAATCACCTGAATAATAAAAATGTCAATGCTGTCTAAAGTCTCGCTAGATATTGAACAGCTCAAATTTCAAGTAAATGCTACATAACAATAAAGAACAGAGAAAGTACAGAGAAAGTATTTCAAAAGATAGAATTTTTGCGTTAGGATGATGTAAATTAAATACAGGGTGTCTCGAAACAAAAGTATACTATTTTCAAATCATATTTTTGCAAACTAATGAATAAAAAAGAAAAGAAAAGTGGAATGTCCTCTTTCCAATGGATACTGAACAAACAAGACAGTTATAAATGGCACTGAAATCAGCACTGTATAGAGGACAACACCCAATATAAAATATAGGAAGTAGCCACAACATGATTAAGTTTAGCCCCCTTTCAGTTTGAACCGAGGGTTCAAATGCTTCGTCACCTCACAATCTTCTTCCGTTAGCTTTTCAGTAACCATGTATGGGTTGGGAATAACGCAGTCTTCATTGTACAGATTTGTCCAGTCCCAGTATGGCAGAATCTAAAAATTTAGAAAAAAATATAGGGCCTTTTAATAGGCATACATTATAAAATTAACAAAATTGACAAATTAAATAAGGTCAAGATATATACTACTTTAAAAATGTCAGGAATGTGGGCCGTGTTTTGTAAACAATATTTCGAGTTGGACACGCCCCCTTTTTTACAATTTATTTTACCTTCATTTGGAATGACTTTCCAGCCACGCACAACCATCTGAAGGTCCAAGCATTCTGCAACACAAAAGCCACAACAGTGACAAGCACCGTTACAGCGAGAACTCTCTTTGTCCACAATCGAAAACTGGATAAATCCTTGTGTTTCTGTGCAGCGGAAAGCAGCGGTTTTGCATCTTGGGCAATTTGGGCCGAGCTCAATCCCGAAGAAACGCAAAATTCCACCACTTCATTCAAGTCTCTGTCAATAGCCTCAAGGCTTTCTACTCTAGCCATGTCTTCCCTTATTTCTAGTGACTGTTTGAATATCTTAAATCACATTTTCGTGCATTTACAGCTACTTTTTAGTGGAACCTTGCATGAAACATGATGATGATTGGTGCACAAGTACAATTTACTGAAAACAAAAACCTACGGAAATATTTATAGCGCCCTCAAGAGGTTCGATAAATTAAGGCCTATGAAAACCAAACACATACGGTCACAGGCGATAATACCCAAAATGCACTTGAAAAGTAACCTTTCTTCAGCGTTCAAAGATTCCTGCTTTTCATGTTTTGTTCGCCTGCTAAGAGAACAATAAATATAATTATTTTCTATCAAACAAAACGATTAAGAAAATAATTTATTTTTCTTGATAACAATTTTATTGCTTTTGCATGTTTTTTGCAGAACATAAGAAATGCTGGAAAAGAGGCTAGTACAGCGCCCAAAATCTCCTTGAGTTGTATGGAGTTAAGTTCACCTCTAATCTTAGTGAAGTCGATTCCACTTTGTAACTTTTAGTGGGGAAAAAGAAAGCGAAATGTCAACAACAACCATCCCTTTGAAGAAAAAGCGAAGACTGGGGAGTAAAACGGAGGTAGAACCGTCGCACATTTCGCCACCAAAAGACACTAAAAAGCTAAAACGTGCACAGGATTCTACTTTACAATCACAGGTTCGATCGAAAGCAGTGTTCATAGCTAAGTTGCTTATTTCCGACATCTCAAATACATTTTATGGGGCGCTTTCGATAGACTTGCGCTATTCCCAGATTGCGCTGCTTCATGTGGGTTATTCTAGCAAATGTATTACGGCTTATTTTATTTGTACAAAGGAACCAGCAAAAGAGTTTTAAAAAAATAAACAAATTCATCTTTGAAAATCTGTTTTAAAAAAGGGTTTCTTTTTTTTCTCTCAAAAAGCCCAGACATGAGACAAGAATTGTTTTTGTACTCTTTTTGTTACCTAAGTTAAATAAAGCATAAACACAATTATTATAATTTTTCAAATTTAACAGGAGTCCTCCGTCGGTGCGTACAGTGAAGAGCAAGAAGTTCTGAAGCGCGATGGACTGCAGGATTTGGAGCTTCATCGCAGCGAGTGCGCCAACTTACGACAGATCATGGAAGAAATCCAGTCAGCCAAAATGAGCGATGCAGACGATAAGGTTGGGTTTAAATCTCTCTCTTTTGATGGATTGATCTTTTCAATTAAATGTCAATTTCAGAGTTGTCAAACTTGTCAATCATTATCTAATCATCAAATTTGATCATAACTCACCCAACAGTTGGGCTAAGTAAAAATAAACAAGTTTTTCATCTCCATCCACTGCCTTTCTCCCACCTGCTTTCCTTTTCTGTCAGCATTCGTCATCTTGGAAAATTCCCAGCTGAAGTATCAGTCGCAACTGTAGTTTAACAGTAGTTGAGATTGTCCCAATTATAATTGGAAATTTCAATTGTCCTAACTATAGTTGAGAGCAAAATCAGTTTTGTGGCCAAATCGTCAACTCTTTGACACTTTTGTCCCCTACCCCAGGATGACTACATTGCCTATAGGCGCATGCAAGCCTCGCTGAATTTCATCACCTTGAAGAAACTGAACCGCCTGTCCCATCTACGCTGCAAGGTAGCGAGAGAGACTACCATGTCAAGCAAGCAGCGGGTTGACAGCTTACACCTGCAGCTACAGAACCTGATGTATGAGGTCATGCACCTGCAGAAAGAGATCAAGAAATGCCGAGAATTCAAGTACGATGTTATTGTCTAGTCTTAACCCCATCCCCCCTCCTCCCTAGTCATTTGGTTAGAGGTTCTGAATCCTCCTAGACCCACCACTGTGCTAAAAACATTCCTTGATTTCTTATTATTTCATGCGCTTGACATTTTCGTAATAATTAGTCAATAATCTATACATCTGTTTTAATAAAGTCCAATTAAGTTATTCCTAAATTTCTTATATACATGTATGTAATTGTGATATCTAGTTACTTTAGTTTCTTTCATAAACGCTGGAATTAAATGCCAGAATTTATATTTGATTGCATTGTTTATGTCCTTTTGTTGATTTCCAGGTCGAAGGACGAAGACATTGAGTTGGTTGACGTTGATACTTTCTATCGAGAAGCTCCTTCAGAGATTGCCGTTCCTCATGTCACCAACAAGGATCATCACAAGCAGCGATTGGCCCGACTCGACTGGGAACTGGAGCAGAGAAAACGGTTGGTTGGTTGGAAACGTTGCCAAATCCTGACTCAGAACCCCCTTTTGGTTGACTTACAATTGACTTACAATTGACTTGTGTTTTGTTTATGAAGCAATGATTAACCTTAACTCTCTAGGGTGTGTGCAAATCATATTGATTTGGGAGGATTTGGAAGGGTAAGGGTTAATAAAAGGAGATGTTGATTTTAAATATTTTTTTCTTTTAATGTTCAGGTTGGCTGAGAAGCTGAAAGATTTTCAGAGTAACACGGATAAACTGGCCAGAGAGATTAACTCCAAGGAGGAATATCTGGATAGTCTACAGCCTCAACTAACCACCATCCTGAAGGTAATTGGGATTAGTGGGATTAAGTCTAATTCCCTTCTGGACTTTTATACAACTGTAACCCTTAAACTGTAATCCTTAAAGCCTGATGTTCCTCCATTAGGCCACCATACCGGTCCAGGGGGTAATTGGGATTAGTGGGATTAAGCCTAATTTCCTTCTTGACTTTCATACAACTGTAACCCTTAAACTGTAATCTTTAATCCCTGATATTCCTCCATTAGGCCACCATACCGGTCCAGGAGGTAATTAGGATTAGTGGGATTAAGCCCAACTCCCTTCTTGACTTTCATACAACTGTAACCCTTAAACTGTAATCTTTAATCCCTGATGTTTCTCCATTTAGGCCACCATACCGGTCCAGGAGTATCTCTCTATGCCGATCCATCAGATCCGTGCCCAGCACCAGACCGCTAAACTGCTACCCAGACCCCTGTATATCCTGTACGTCCAGGCCAGCGCCTACCAGGAGGCTAGAGGTGAGAGCGCCCTCTATAGACGGGCAATAACCAGGAAGCAAAACTAATCAGTCCACCTCTAAATTACTTGTCTTATCTTGAACAAAGACAACCAAAACGGGAGTTGCCAACAAAGCACGGGTAGCTCAGTTGATAGAGCACTGGAATATAAACCCAGTGGTGACAGGATCAAAACTGTGTTCCAGTCAGTTTCTTGGTTCAATTGTAACATTATTATATATCTGGTCAGTTTTCCCCCGGGCCTATACATGTAGTTTAGTTGACACTTCTTCATATGAACATTGGTTTTTTGAAGCCATACTACGGTGTATTTCCTTTGGTTTCTTGTCAGATTCTTCCATGTCACTTAAGATTGAAGGTGACAAAGATGCAGTGACATCTGCCGGCTCAGCATCACCGGTCATAGAGGAAGAAAGTGACTCTGATAATGAGGAAAGTCGTACCCAGTCGGTAAGACATCACCAAAATTCAATTATAAAACATTTTCTATGATTATTAATTTACCGTAATTTCCTGCGGTAAAGCCGCACGGCGGATAAGGCGCAGGTCCCTAAAATCACCCAAAAAAAATTCAAACGCCAACAGATAAGGCGCACTGCCGAATAAGGCGCATGCTTGAACGCACCCAAAAGAACACCAGCCGCCACCCGGTGTAGGTACATCGCCAGAAAGGGGTCATTTTGTTGCCTTAGAACGATCCCATTATTCCAAGCATGAATTAAACCGTAACCCCATGGGCTGGTCCCATGAAGAAAAAACCCAAAGTACCTTTATCCATCGAGCCAACGCTGTGCATGATTGGGGTCATTTTGTTGCCTTAGAACGATCCCACTATTCCAAGCATGAATTAAACCGTAACCCCATGGGCTGGTCCCATGAAGAAAAAATCCAAAGTACCTTTAATTATCCATCGAGCCAAAGCTAGCTGTGCGTGATTGCGGTTTCTGACCCTGCAATGGTGCGTCTTTTTCCAAAAGAAATAAGGTTCAATGAACTAAAACCATTGAGTGAGCCGACACGAAATGTATCAACAATCGCAAACACCAGATGTTCCTGACCACAGAGTTTATACAATGGAAGCCGATACACGTGCCTCTCCCACAGATATCGGGTTTCAAAACCACGTTTAATGTTTTGGTCCGTGGGATTATAAATTAATGGACCGATCCGGATTTGACCATAAGCCCCGCCCACCTTAGCAACGGCATGACGACGCCATTACCTCGGTCAAGTTGCACACGTACGCGTGTACATGTACGTGTAGGCTAGGCGTAGAACACGTACAACGAAAATATTGATTTAAACTTTAGGCGGGGACAAAATTACTATCAGTAAGCTAGCGGGCGAACTAAAAAGGATGACCATTATTTTAAGGAACGGTATGAACAGTACATGAAGGATGGTTAAGTTGCAGTTGGGGGAAATGAAGCATGCATGCATGTCAATTTATATGGACGGTGTACATGTAAGTGTTGCTTGGTAAGTCACTACCGGTACTGGAATAAATCGCGTATTTTGTCACAACAGGATTAAACCATAGCCTAATTAATAGACTGCTATACATATAGAGCATTACTATTAACTCTACATAGGCCCCTATCCTACCTTAGACTGCACTGTCCTTGACCTTGCAATGTTTATCTTCTTGACATTCCCGCCGTTCACGTCACACGAGTTCAACGCGGTAATTCTCATTTTCGAGATTTGTTTTGGTATTTAACGGGGGTAAATGATGTCGTAATCCGAGTACCAGCGTGTTATTTACATATTTCATGACCATTTCATGCATATTTTTGACAATTTTTAAAACTCCATACAGCCGTATTTTGATTGACAAATACGGTGCTTTTTCGTACCGAAGCCATTTGTTTGTGTACACGTTTCTAACCACATGTGATAGTTTGACCGAGCTAATGGCGGACCACGCCTGTAGCAACCGTTGCTAAGTTGCCTGAACAAAACTCGTAATCTTATTGGTCAATGCGCGCGTAGTGATTGACAGGCCGGATCGGTCCATTCAGTACCGGTAGTACCGGTAAGTTCAGTCAGTCAGTGATTATAGTTTCTTTCCAGACAACGTAATCAGACAACATAGAGTTGACTTAATATATGGAAGGGATTTTTAGAGGGGATTTGTTTTTAAATAAAGTTCTTTTCCTTTATTTCAAACCTATAATTTGTTAATCACGTTCATAAGATATTTGTTTAATACATCACTACTCTTAGTGTTAGTTTTGTTTTGAAGATCATTAAACTTATTTAATATCTTACAAATAAAATAAACGAAACAGACACATGAACCATCTCTTTTCCCGTTTGGTCGTCCTGATAAGGACGGTTTGTTTTGTTGGACTCTTCAACATTTATTGGAAGCTATATGTCAGGTGGCTTATTGAGGGCGCCCTTAATTATCGCCAGATTCGTATAGGGGAACGATTATGGCGAAATAAATCAATTCGCTCGAGAAATACATTGACAAACGCCTTTTAAATAAATTAAATAACTGCCAGGCGAGGGTTAGTGTAAGTAAATACAATGTATCTTTGTTGGAGATAAGCGGGCCGGGACAACATTTATTGAGAAGCAGTTTGTGTTGAGAGAACGTCAACACCCAATGGTAATGAAGATTTTTTTAACTGGACTTCAGGGTTGGATAACGATTTTGTCACTGGGGAAGTAGTGAGCGGTGCTGAGGGCTTTGATGTTGGTCTTTTCAAGAAACTTGGTCGGCTCATCACTCAGTCACCCTGAATAATAAGATAATATTACGTTAAATTCTTATAATACTTTCTCAAACAAACATCTAAAATGAAGATATAATAAAACACCCTCAACGTTCACACAATAGAGGTTGGGTGAATGCGAATTCCAAACGTTTAAGTAATTCTGTTGCAGCATTTTCGGAATGAAAGAAAACGGCCAGAAAGAAAAAGGGGGTCGACACATTGCGGCATTGTTGGAATAAAAGCACGGTCGTGGGGGGGGGGGGGGGGGGGGGTGGAATCAACACATCGTGGCATTGTTGGAGGGTAAGCACATTCATAGGGGATCAACACATCACGGCATTGTTAGAACGGAAACACGGTCACAATGTCCGAAGAGTTGAGCTAATTGGTTGACCGCATTATTGAGTAAGATTACGGCGTTCAAAGAATTCTTCACACAAAGACCGTCACTTTGAAATCAAGCGACATCATACAAGGCGCACCGAAAGATAAGGCGCGGCGATGTTTTTGTGGTCTAGAAAGTCAGATAAGCCGCGGCTTTACCGCAGGTAATTACGGTAAGTATTTCCTCCCTAATCACTTTACTGAGGCTTTAGATATTGATACTTCTTCCTACCATCAATTTACTAATATTAGTTTGAGACCATTTTTAATTCAGAATAACTAATTTAGTTTTACTGTTGCATTTAGAAGCGAAGACGGAGAACCGTTGGGAATAGACTGGAAGAGAAAAGGCAGAAACTATTGGCCAAACACCCTCTGCAAGTCATCATGACGCTAAAGTTCAAAGGTAAGACTGGTTACAAAGAAGAAGGGGATGAACCACGACAAACAAATGCCGATGTCATTGTTCATTTGTGATAATCTTTCCGTCCACAGATGGCTCCATTCTGACGTTGACCTTCTCTTACTTGACCTCTCTCTATATCGTCTCTGTCGGCGTCGATTTAAAGTTATCCTCAGCAGCAAAGTCAACATCAGTCATAAGGTTAGTTATAACCTTTACCCTACCAGATCCTTTAAAATCCACCAGTTTTTTGCAGGATTTTGTAGGATTGAGGAAGGTACAGACAAACTACAGAGACAATGCCATTGGGTTTTTAAAGTGGTGAAGTTTGAGGAATTCAGCAAGGCCTGTATGTTCTCTCTTTTGCAGTGATCTTCTCTTTCCTGATCGCCTGCTGAGCTGTCTCCACCCAGGGGATACTGGACTTGTCTCACCCAATGCGGCCAACGCCTACCAGTTCAGCAAATTAGGGTAAGATTCCTCAGAAAAAATCCAAATATTGCTGCTAGTTTTTATCTTAATTTAGTTTTTCTGTCTTATATGGTTGCAGTCAATAGCCTACTATTGGCCTTATCTGTCAATTGGATAATAAACCTAACCAAACCAAACTCATTATTTATGCATCCTTTTACAGCATGGATTCTATGAGTTCCTACATCGATCAGACCGGTCATCCATATCGCTGGGCTCAATGGCTGGCAGGTCTAGACTTCCTACCAGAGGACAGCGAAAAAACCAAAGCAACAACGGCCATCAGCACTAGTCACATGGAATCAACTCTCAAAGCCTTGCGATCCCGCACCAGGGCACGAATGGCACTGACAAAACAACTTACTTCCTTGGGTACGAATTGTACTTGATTATGAATCTTAATCATGAATCTTCATTGATTAAGAGTGAAGAACCTGTAGTTATTTAGTTTTAGAACACAATATCATAAAATTACCCCACTCCCTATCATATGACCTGCATAAGTCTTTAACCCTATCAGTCCTCAATCCTCCAACAGGTGAAGGATTGAGAACTGTTAGAGTTAATAAGGTTCGTTTTAGCCAGTAATAAAATATATTGAGGTTAATTACCTTGCTTAGGGACACATATTCCTGATCCTCTAACTCTAACACTGTATTTTCCCCCAAAAGAAGTATGTTCTGTATTCTTTATAGTTTGTTTGATTTTTCAGAGCGTAATGCAGTACCCGTGCCGGCCCAGTCTGTGTGTCTCTTCCCGGCCAAGATAGCAGCCAGGCTGACCTCATGGGCAACAATCACCAAGGAGGATTTTCTAGTAAGCTCATCATCGTTAACTATAACAAGTTCTAGACGTATACTGCATTTTTCTCATAAGCTTCTGTTTTCTGGAAGAATTTCCCCCATTTCTAAAAGTTTGGCAAAGGTCTTCTAAAATAGAACTCAAAAATATATATAAAGGCTAGAATACCCAATTGAATGTAGGTTACTAAACCAAAATGGCTGAAAATGCAGACTGGTACCTCCTGTGTATTCTGAAACTAAGACTGGAAATTCCAGCTTGCATTCAGGGTGCCATTCCAAGATGGCCACAAATCCAGACTGGCAGCTCTATTATATTACAAAATCAAGGCTAGAATTAGAAAACTTGCCTTCTAGCTACCAGACCAATATGGCCGCAACACGACACAACTACACAACAAATACATGTTGCACTTTGTAACTTTCTGTTTAAACCTTTTTTGTTCAGGCTCTGCCGTTCATACAAGGATCACCGACACTAGATCTCGCAGAAGAATACCAGCATTTCTATCTAGCAACTTGTGCAAGAGGATCTGGTATGGTTAATTTATTCGAATTTAATTTAAGGAACTGTTGTTTGATTTGTATGGGTTCGATGTCTTATTATAATGTTTCTATTAATTTGCTAGAATTTTTGTTTAGTATACCACAGCCAATGTAAATTTTTGAATCTGAACTATGCTAAATGATATACTTTTCCAGCCAGTCTCAAAGCGGCCGTTTTGCTGAGCGTAGATTACCCACGATGCCCTCCTCATATCGTCGTCGGCGTCACACTGACGGGAGATCACAATCACAGCAATGACAATGACATCAGGGTGAGTTTAGAAATATGACCAGTGCTGAATTCGAACTCAGAACCTTAGAAATACTGTACTGGTGTTCTCCCAACCGAGCTGATGACAATCACATCAGGGTGAGTAACTTTTGATAACTTATTTTTCCCAGGATCTAGAATCGGAGCTGAACCTCCATTATGACGAGCTGGTCACAGAGAAGTCACATGACTACCTGCTGTCCAATCAGCTGCAACGATTGCTCATGTGCTTTGACGTGTACGTGGAGACCAGAGGGGAGGGTGAAGGGGCGGAGGGACCCACGGAATTCGCCCGGGAGAAGATGTTCATCCGACTTACGAGGTAAGTTAAAGAGAGTGGGGTGGGACTTTGGGAGAATGACACGGAAGGGAATTTCAGAGAAGCAACATTTTTTAAAGAAAGTGACGCTATCCGTGTGTATTAGCTATGGGCTTTGCGTTACTTCGTGAAAATGCCAGAAGTATGGCGCGCGTATCATGTGACATTAGTGTTACTTCGTGGTGACGGGGACGATAATGTAACCTGTCACCATCAAAATTAAAAAGCAGTCTAATTTATGTTTACTTTGTTGACATATCAGTTACTTGTCAATAGAATGTCTGAAGTGCAACAAACATAACCCTCATTTTGACTTCTACCTAGCTCCGTCTCATTTTGCTAGAATGCTCCACATCTCTTTGTAAACTGCTTCTCGGCACATTATTCCTATAATTCTGTACACTTTTTCCAAGTGATATCTAATAATTTCCTTTTTATTTTATTTTTTGTTTGGTCTTTGTTTTGTACACAGGGGTAGGGGGCGCTCTAAACCCTACAAGTACAACGCTCAATATCGGTATTTCACTCAGCGTTAAACATCATGTACCATATTCTACCAATAGAGGGCGCCCAGTGGTAGGGGGCGCACTAAACTCCACAAGTACAACGCTCAATATCGGTATTTCACTCAGTTTTAAACATCATGTACTATATTCTACCAATAGAGGGCGCCCAGGGGTAGGGGGCGCTCTAAACCCTACAAGTACAACGCTCAATATCGGTATTTCACTCAGCGTTAAACATCATGTACCATATTCTACCAATAGAGGGCGCCCAGGGGTAGGGGGCGCACTAAACTCTACAAGTACAACGCTCAATATCGGTATTTCACTCAGCGTTAAACATCATGTACCATATTCTACCAATAGAGGGCGCCCAGGGGTAGGGGGCGCACTAAACTCTACAAGTACAACGCTCAATATCGGTATTTCACTCAGCGTTAAACATCATGTACCATATTCTACCAATAGAGGGCGCCCAGGCTATTCCTTTGACTCATTACTCTGTTTGACTTTAATTACTGTTTTTGTTTATATGGGTCATTTTCATAAGAACAGCGTCCAAATCTGTTTACATCTGATATAACAAGTTGTCAATTTAGGGCCCTTTGTTTTATGCCTTCAATCTTCAAGAGTGATTATGTATTACCAAAGCACCTGCCAAATAAACAAAATTAGAAGATTACATACCAGTAGATCAGGTGTAACGGGCAATACAAATGTCACACTTTTTAACCTGTTAAATCATGTGATTTCATGTGTTGATGTCGAGACCAACCAGTTTTGTTTTGTTTATTTTATGTAAATCTGTGTATTAATTTGGAACAGTGATCTTGTAAGCATATGACTGTTATGCTAGCAGACAATGCATCGTGATGGATTGCATTCGAGAAACAGTTCTTACAGTGAATTTAATATTTTGACAAAGCCCTGATTTTACCTTCCTTAGTAGCCTACTGTTGCCCATGTTTAAAAGGGGTGGACCACTTATCATTTCATAGTTTGAAAGTAAATTTTAGTAATAAAAAAAAGTTCAACCGATTTATTTACTTTGTAATTGCATTCTGACAATACAGAAAAAAAAAATTTCTTGATTGATTTAAATTTGAGAAAAACCCAAATTTGTACCGGATGTTAATAAAAATGTAACATTAACCTTTTTGATATCATGATTCCGTCTGACCTGCTGCCTATTACAGAGGTATGTGGTTTTACTAGCAGGGTATAGCGCATGGATATTAAACACAAACATAGAGTTAATTATAATGTATATACAATTTATTTCACAATTCATGTATGCACCTGTTTACATTGACAACAGAGGCTAACTTTACCCCCCCCCCCCCCAATAACAAAATATGAAACTACTGTACATGTATCATTTTCTGTGGAATGACTCAAGACACAAATAAGATATTGTCGGTAGGTTTACAATAAATGGTGGCTACATTGAAACCCACAAGAAAACAACTTTATATATTTTTGTTGTAGCAAGACTGCTATGTTTAAAGATTTGTCACCGTTTGTAATAATTGTTCATCTGAATCCCTAAAAAATTGCCAAGTTCAACGAGAACAATTTTTACCAGTATTTCATTTTTGAGTAAACTAAAAAAAAATTCCCTTACCACTGAAAATAATATATTTTCAAGTTATTTACAGTATTTCAAAATTGGTTATATATTTTTACATGGGTCCGCATAAAGACTTGAATTAAATCCATGCAATACAAGAAGGGGGCGGGGCGGAGCTACGATCTCAGGTAGAACGTTTCCGGATCTTGTATTTCCCTTTCTGCATTTGTGAGACGTAGATTCGCATCTTCTGATTGTCGGCTGTTTTTCTTACCCAGACCTGTGGAGTCAATGTCAGAAAATACTGTCAAGACACAAGCAAGATTGGTGTTAAGATTTTGAAACTTTGAAGGAACTGCAGATAGATAGATTCAGTAGTGTTGGAGATTTACATATTGCTGTGAATACTGGCTTCTTACTTGAATACTAACCTCATTTGTTCCGATGGAACTTATGACCGCGCTGACTTTCCCCGTCTCCTTTGAGTCGACGTAGATATTCTGACCGCGATGAAACCAACGCTTTTCATAAAACAACTTGCTGTCGGCAATGCGGACGATATACTTGGGTTGTGGCAGGGTGGTCGTTGTAGTCGCTGCATTGCTGCTGCCAGGGAGGTTACTATTGTTGTTATTGGTTGGTATGTGAAGCTTGGTGCTAAGCGCAACTGCAGGGAAGATAGGATAATAAACATAAAATATGTGTTTGCTTTGCAAGATTAAATCCCAGGAATGTCTCCTTCCGGGAAAGAATCATTACCAACGTCAGTAGAGATAGATTAGCTAAGCCCCATGTTGGCGACACACACATCACTGTACTATGGTTTCAGTAATAAAAATATTACTATGATTTCAGCAATAGAAATACAAGTTTTAACTTATTATAATTACTGTTCATTATTTTATGCATTTGTTTAACCTGTCTCGCTAGTTTGCTATGTGGTATTAAATTGTGTAACTTTGGAGTTTTAATTGTGTAAACAACATATTTACATTCAGAAAAAGAACACACTCACATTTCTCATTGAATTATGAAACATAATAAGATATGCACACACAATTAGAATCTAGAGAAACAAAATCTTGACATTACAATAGGATTCTATGAAGACAGTTTTATTTGTCCAAGAAGAAAACTAAATGACCCAATTCTTACCTGAAGATTTCTTATTGGAGGCAGCCTTGATTTGCTGCAAAAGTAAGAGAAATTTAGGAGAAAAGGTTATTTCCAATCATGTAATTCAGAAGAGGACTTATGCCCGAGTTGGGTGCGAAGATGGAACAAATCAACACGCCTTGATAATATCAATTTCGGTATTTTAAATAAAATTGATCATTGAATTTGATTGACCGTTAGTTGAATAACTGACTAATTATAACATGAAATCACATGATTGATTGTTTAATGGACGGAGTAATTGATTAGTTGACAAGTGTATAACAGAGTGTGTGATAAGACTGTTAACTGTTCGTACATGTATCTTCATTATGTGACCTGTTCCAACGAAACCCGGACAAAGTTGCACAATTACCATTTTGAGGTTTTAGGTTTTCCTGAATCACAAACTATCGTTCTACAATCTCATCAAATTTAAACAATCCGTTAACCAGAAGTGTTATTTGTTTCCGATTTTGTGAAATAATTGTGTATAATATAATGTAGAAATAATATGCTTTTCTGAACGTCAAAGCTGTTAATTCTCATAATTAGGCTGTCAGGGTTTTATCACTAAATCCAGACCCCAGGATAGATAGGGCGGGGGGGGGGGGGGGGGGGGGGGGTACATATGTAAATCATACATCATTTTTAAGCTGAGAATCTAGAGAATTTGAAAAAAGCAAAATCTAAAAAACAAAAATTGTAAACTTTGTCCGGGTTTCGTTTGAACAGGTCACATATGAGCATCACCAACCCCCTACCAACTTTGCCCACTGTTAGTTCAAACTCGGACAATGATATTAACGGATGCAATGAGTTTGGCCTTTTAACCTTTTTCCTCCTGAACTGTTGGTTACCCGTACTAACTTTGTTCAAAAGTTTCATGTCGCTGGCAATCTCTTCCTCCAACAAGAGAAAGCAGAACTGAGGTAAGAACCAGTCAAGGAAAACAAAAAATGATGCAATTCAGAAATTGGATTCGGCAAATGTTTAGGCCAATCTGTGTTCCTCTTTGTTACCTCAACCCCTTGTTGTTTTCTCTGGGTACACTACTGAATTAACAAAACCAAGTTAGGTAAATTGACTTGACCCTAACTTGAAATCAGAGGATTTAGGATTTAATGTTGGGGTTAATTCAACAGAATCGAATGATTCAACAGACTCCTACAGATCTTATAGGACTACCCTCGTTAAAGATTGCAATAAATATTTTTTTTTTTAATTAAAATAAAATTAAAAAATTAAATTAATCAAAACAAACTGGTATGCGTTAAACAACAACTCCCAATTTCTGCCATTGTAGATATTGTCATTTAGCATCTTTAAAAGTGAAGATTTTCATTTATTTGCTCTTTTTCCATTTGAGGGATTTTAGGTTGCAAGTAGATTCAAAGGATATCTGGTGATGGTTTTCTTCGTTTCTCTGGCATGGGAGCTGGTTCATTCTGTCGCCTCCTCAACTTACGAGTACTCGCTGGCTTGATTTCCAAAGGATCAACTGCATACAAAAGACAAATGACAATCACACTGTCTCACACAATTCTAACCCTCCTGGAGTCTTCAAAATTCAACATGGATTTTGTAGGATTTTTACAGGATTTAGTGAGAACCAAGTTTAACTTGACGTGGTGCTTGATTATGATCCTTTACGTTAAAGAATGTGCTTTTGGTTCCAAGCAAGTGCAAAGTGCAGGATTTTAAAGGATTTCTTTGTTTCTAATATTTTTCTCAGACTTACCACCAGTGAGTTCCATGGTAACTCTGTCGCCCTCTATCATTCACCTCTTGTCTTCCAGTTCAATCAGTAGGGATTTTAAAGGGTTTCTTTCTTTTCTAAGATCCTCTTTCTCAGACTTACCACCAGTGAGTTCCATGGTAACTCTGTCGCCCTCTATCATTCGCCTCTTGTCCTCCATTTCAATCAGTAGGTTCTCCTTCAGGTCAATTTTCTTTTGCTAAATAAAATAATTATTCAGAACATACAAATATTTTGTGAATACTATCATTTCCTATTGGGAATCCACCATGTTTCCCAATTCAGAATGCCACCATCTTTCCCAATTCAGATTTCTTTAAATGATTTTATTTATGTATTTTTTTTTTGCACCATGTTTTACGATGATGGTCATTTAGGCAGATGATAATCAGTATATTCCAACATTTCCTTACCTCCAGATCTTCCCTTGAATTCTTCTTTTCTCTGATAAACTCACGCTCAACAGCCTCAATCTGCAAACATTAAATACAAACTGATAAATCTGTTTATCTGACACCATTTACAGCATTCACAAATATCATTGTACGTCTGTAAATATTCAGTTTGTAATTTTGTGTAAATGTTGTTGTATTTATATGGACTGTTATTTTATTTAATGATGTATGCAGGGCCCCAATGAAAACCAGTTTCTAAACTGTTTGGGCACACCCTGGGTAAAGAAACAGTACAAAACTGTTTTTTGCCCTTCGTTAACTGAAATTTGAAACAGGGGAGATTGATAAGTTTGTAGCCTAAGATAGAAGTCAGTTTTAGAAAACCAAACTTTTTTCAGCATGGTCCCCTTCTACATTACCACACTTAGTCCAGCTGTCTCGGAGCATACAGATTACTTCTGTGTACCAGCCATCGTCTTGGGCCAAACTTGGATTTTGTTTAAGCATCAAAGACACAAACATATTGAAGACGATTGATGTTTGTACCTCGCAGCACTTTGCCACCTCTGCCATTCTCAGTCGTTCCTTGTGAACCTGCTCCAACTTCTTGAGTTTCCTGTTGAGCTCGGGATGCGAGCCGTCGCCAAGACTCTGAAGTTGCTTCTTTAAGGAGGCTAACTTTTCCTTGTACATTCTGAACAAAAGTTGGGGGAGAAATAAGCGAGAAACCTTTTGCTCTGATGCGTTTCAGTCTGGTGCTGGTGATTTTGAAAGACTTGGTACACGCGACTTAAAAGACAACGACAGTAATTCCATGCTGGACCAAATCCATCAGATTTCCCCAGCAGTGCTTCAGGCCTCATGGCCCAAGTCCATCATACTCCATCAACATCTTGTCAAACCAGCAGGAGTCTACAAAAACATGTCCACCAAAATCTTCCAAATGGATGGATTTTGATGGGGTTAGTAAACAATATCAAAAAATAGTTTACTTTGTCGAATTCTGTAAAGTAATGAGAGACTTTGTTTTGATATCTTACTGTTCTTTCATCTCGGTGAACTCTTCTTCTAGTTTTGCTGCGTCCGTCTCGCTGGCATCTTCAGTATCTGCAATTAAAGTCTCAAAATTAGAACCTTGTACTGTAAGTTGTAGTTCATAAAAACCTACATTTGTGATTGCATATCAAAATTATAAAGTACACCTTGGAAAAACGGGGGTATCAAAACGAGTACAACAGAAAATTCAGCCCAGCACATACTTGACATTCCCAGTCTAGGCCTGCCACTAGACCACGCGTTTGCTTGGCCTTGGATTTAGCTATCATGTAGGCTCATTTGTGTATGTTAGCTGGTTTAAAACAAACAAATGTAGAACCAATTAACAGCATTTCAACATTTTCATTTTTATCATTTTTACATTTTTATTTGTATCAATCATGTTTAATTACATATTTTGTTTTGTAACATAATATAAAGGATAAGCAAATATTCAAACACAAAATTAAAAGTTTCTTGCATCATGATTATAAACATGATTCAATTAAAGTTTGGAGAGTATACATTTTATATGAATTGCCGTTTGGCCTATGTGATCATGTGCAATGAAAATGCAATGCAAGTGCAACAAGATTGACATTTTCGAGGAAAACAACACCTTCATCGGACTCCTGTTCTTGGTAGATATCTTTGTTGTCTTCGCCGTCACTGAACTCATACTCATAGGCTGGATCAAATCCATTCGGGACTGTTACCCCTGACAACGTGGATACCATTTTACAGCCAAATACCGGCCACAAAATGTGAGTAAAAATGAAAGCACGCGTCCAATTTGCGTTTACAGCTGAAATCTGCGGGTTGAACACTTGGTTTGGCCAACGAAATCACAAAGCATGCGTTTTGTTCTTGATAAAACAGACCGAGGCGGAAACCAGTCTGTGTTGTTGTTTGACAAACGACATGAATGATCATGCGCACTGACCTCTGTGACCGTATTATAATATTGTATTAGTAGTCTCGTTCACGTGCTGTAACATCATTCGACAACGGCGTTACGTTTAGGCGCTGTTGAAAAAGACTACGTCCGTCTTGTCGGGTTCCCATTTCGCTAAAGCCATACTGCTACATTTATTTCAATACCATGGTAAGAGCGCCAGACTCAAATAAAATCATGCTAGCCTTCTAGCCCATGTTTCCTACCTCCATGCCTAGCCTATCGCAACTGGTACACGTAGGCCTAATCGTTTTTGTCCAGTTTTTAATTGATAAATAACGATATAAATGTTTGTAAAATAAAGTGAATGTAGTCATTTGTTGATGTGGAACTGAGGTAGGCCTATTTTGGTGTAATTAATTGTGTGGTCATATAATGAGGGAATATTTTATAGTTTGTCATGATGAGGGCGAGAGATGTCGCGACCGCGCCGAGGGGGCGTGGCTTGCGGCCTTGTTTAGTGGGGTGTCGAAGATTTAGATTTGGAAATTATTTACAGTAGCTAACAGTTGAGGAATAACATTAACAACATCTTCATGGGTTGTCTTATACAAAATAATAGAAGAAGCATAAATAATATCGGCCTAATAAAAACATAGGCCATTTCTAGTAGTTGGCATTTTTTTATTTTCCCTTAACTTAAGTTAACCAACACAAATTTTGTTTAGAAAAGTTTTGAAAGATGGAATAATTTACCTTACACCTGTTTGAATGTTTTGTTTGTTGGCAGTAACCGTAGTGATTGTGCTGATCTTCAAGATGGCGTATCAAACTTTTCAACAGGAGTACCTACAAACACCAGCAATCACCAGAGCCTACTGTACATCATGTGTGCTGACTACACTAGCTGTGGTCAGTTTACTTCCTAAAACCCCTCCCTAGTATTAAACACGGGCGTAGATTTCTTGGAAATCCCCCAACACTTAAAGAACGAGACTTTTTTGACTAACAATGAGAAATCTCCCAATTTCCCATTCTTCGTCAATTATCGAGAGATTACATCCTCCCCATCCACCCAGAAATCTACACCCAGTATTAAACCCTTCTCTGTGGAGTTAAACGCTTGTATCACACTCTGCTGCGTTGTTGAAAATGTTCCTATTTCAATTTTTTCTTTTTTAAATCTTTGACAGCAATTGGACATCATCACTCCATTTCAGCTGTACTTCAACCCAGACCTTATATTCAACCATTATCAGGTAAGTCAATCCTAGGCAAACTTGACTCGGCAAACTTGTATTGAGTGAGTTTAGAATGACTCCAAGTCAAATTGCAAGCGTTAAACTCGAGATGAATAGAGAGTCAGACTGGTTGAACTCAGAAGACTCGATGTGTACGTCACTGAAAAACATCAACACAAGAAAATAAAAGCAAAACAGTCGGTGAAAATATTGTTGTATATGAGCACATATTAAAATGGATGCACCGTTTGCAGATATCGAAAATGTTTACTACCGAATTATTAAGAAAAATCGTACTTATTTGAAAGTAAATAAAGATTCCAGGCAACTGCTTTGTACATGTACTAAGCAAGTTTTTGTGCTTAGCCGCTACATGGAATTGGTCGCTGGTTTATACAATAGGCCGGATATAGACGACTGTTATAAGGGTTACTCCTATATGATAGCACTGCTCGAATCACATGTGAAATCAGTCCATGAATCAGTCAGTCAGGTACACAGAGACCACTAGGCTGGCTCCTTATCTTGTCTTCACTTTCTCTTGCAGGTTTGGAGACTGTTCACCAATTTCCTCTTCTTCGGACCCATTGGCTTCAACTTTTTATTCAACATGATCTTCACGTATCGCTACTGTCGCATGCTGGAGGAAGGGTCATTCAGAGGTCGCACTGCTGATTTCTTCTTCATGTTCTTCCTGGGTGGTCTGGTCATGACTGTATCCTTGACAATAAAAATGAACATTTGCGAAAAATGAGGGAAAGCAAGCTTAGTCATAATGTCCTATTGCCCTCAACATTCTGATTGTCCTTAACCAGTTCGCGCCGGGATTATTTTAACATCACCGAGCCGACGGGCGGGATTATTTTTAACGAAACTCGATCCGAAGCAGGTTCAGGCCGATAGTGCTGGGAAGCACACCCACGCATTTCCGGCCTTCCTCGCTGCTGACAGACATTTCCGGCCTTGCTTGTGGCGTGTTTATGCGTCATCCGTTTTGAATCTGAGGAAAACTTTGCGTTTATATTCGTCATCTGGCGCGAACTGGTTAACCCTAATTCTCTAGTGTGATATACTAAGAACAATACCCATCCTTGTAAATTGATAAACTCTACACACAAACTGTTGGACTCTGATTCTAGAGGTATGCCTAACCCAGTGTAAAAGACAATCGGTTTAGGGGTCCAGTACCAATCCTAATTCTAACCAAACCTGCAGTTTGATTTTAATGGGTTTAGCTCGGTAATGGTGAAGACTAATTTGTGATCTCGTTCTCCTTAACTGAATTGTGTGTAGATTATTTCCTTCTTTGTCAACCTTGTGTTCCTGGGGCAAGCGTTCACGATCATGTTGGTGTACGTCTGGAGTCGTAGAAACCCCTACGTCCGCATGAATTTCCTCGGTCTCATGAATTTCCAAGCCCCTCATTTACCCTGGGTGTTGCTGGGTTTCTCCTTGTTGCTAGGCAACTCTATTATTGTCGACTTTATCGGTGAGTGAAAGAATCAGACCAAAATGTTAAACCCTGCCCCCTTGATGCTTTGACCAATCACAGCCCTGGTTGCGCAATGACATGTCCGAATTAAGTCCGACATTGCTGCACATCGGTATGATACGAGTCTTGGCACGAGTACTGCTGTGAGTCTTATACTCATGCGAGGTCAATGCGTTTTGTTAAATCCTAACCCTTTGGGATACTTTGGCTAGAAACCCTGCCAGACGCAGCAACATGTACCCTTAGTCAAAGGGACAACCCTGCCCAGTGCAGCAAGGTCAAACCGCCTCAGAGTCTGCAGTCATCCAATGCAGCAGAATCCATCTCTGGCATTGTTCAATGAGGACTTGCACATATTACTCTTTGACTTGACTGTTTATGCACCGTTGTTGACGGCCCAATGCATCAGAGTTCACCATGCTGGTTCACCTGATGCACTGTGCTGCGTGTGGCAGAGTTAGGGTTAACTCACTTGATTAATTTACTAGGAACAATCCTCACTCTTGCAAAACCAACCAAAACAAAGTCAACTCGACATCCAAGTAATTCTTGTTGTCGTTATATTCCTACTCTTGTTAGGCATTGCTGTTGGTCACGTTTATTTCTTCCTGGAAGATGTTTTCCCCCAGCAACAAGGTGGCTTCAAAATCCTCAAAACACCCAAAATTTTGTAAGTTGATGTTTTGTCTATTCATTTTCAAATTTACTTTTTCAAGTAAAAACAGAAGTGAACTTGTTTATCTGATGAGTCAGATACTCCCACCTTAGTTCAGACTTAGTTATCTTTTTGTTCGGACCTAACAAATTATAACGGGAGTCATTGTCCGAAAATTTAACACATTTTGAGATTTTCTAATTTTTTTCCATAGGCTAGTTTCATCTCCGAACTGTACATGAAATATTTTAGTGTTGAATATCTGATTATTTCTCCACCATCCAATGGTTATTTGAAATAATCACATTTTGATTGACATCTTTGGCAGGAAAATAATCTTTGATCCCAACCCTGAAGATGCTAACTACAATCCCTTACCAGAAGAAGAGAGGCCAGGGGGGTTTGACTGGGGTGGGGAGGGAGCTAGACCTGAGGATACACCTGGTGACGAACCCCAGGACAGACAAGGTGATGATCAAAACCAAAACCAGAACCAGTAAAGTATACAAGCAGCTGAAACCAAGACTAGGTAGGTGTGGTCCCAGAGTGCAGATTCTTTTTCATTGATTCACAATGGCTGTTCATTGGTGGTCTTTGTATGCATCTGGTCTACACAATGGGCAGGATTGAACTGAATTGAGAGTTATCCTATACAATAGCACTGCCCAGCTGTCTTCACAGCCAACAATGGAGCTGATTCTCAAGTGCAGGTGTATTTTAGAACATGCTACATGTAGTAGTCGGGGAAATGTGAACGTTGAGCAGTGATTTCAGAAATCTAATGTCTCAAATGACGCTGGTGTTTCTATTGAACTGGTACGCTATCGTGGAACGGTTGATCTTATATGAGGGAAGATAGGCTAGGGTATATTGGCGTCGAAGATGCATTTTTCTTTAAATTTGCATTGAAATGCTCGCCAAACTAGTGATGTTTTTCAGCACATATTTCCGTCAGAAGGAAGTTTAATTTTGATCGACTCGGCAAGAATCTTATAATGAAGTAAAATTTGTAAAAATTTGCGTTTATGCTTGGAAAAATAAAAGGAAAAAACATATTCAACATGGCATGCGAGATTGAATTTTGAGCTTTAAGGGCTGTGCATAGTGTGTTAGTTGATAATATGTCTGCTGCCATCTATTGGCAAAAAGTAGTCAAGTCCAATTTACCATTTTTTATTTCTTTTTGAAAAAAATGAACAAGGAAAGATTTTAATGTTATTTTCTTACAGAGAAAATCCGTTTTTGGTGATCGTCTTTAGATTTCAAGTCGACTTTTGTAGTTTTCCTTGCAGTATAATATTTCCTTGTGGTTGGGCAATGCATTTGTGATTTTTAATTAAAACAAAAAAATTGACCATTTTGAAATTGAATGGCATAATTTTGTATCATTCCTATCTATGTAATTATATATTTTTCTTGAATTTTATATTAATCTTAATTTTCCCCCATGATGTACCAGTTTTAGTTTACATTTTTACTCTGTAATTCTAGACTTTGGCCTTTACGGTGTTTTAATGCCAAGCGATCTCTCCAAAATCTTTCGTCTTGTGCATAAAACACTGAATTACATTTACTGATGCAGAGTAATCTGATTTCCTTGTCGTTAAGCAGCCGTTACTGTACATAAGCTGAATGGGCATCAGACTATTTATGAATAAATGATGACACTATCACGTGTACAATGTATGTACAGAACACAGTGTCTTTCTTTTGTATATCGTAGAAATAAATCAATTCAAAGATTTGGCACGCCAACGAGTGTACAAAAATGTATGTGAAATTATGAGTTCTGAATGTGCGTTTTTTGGGCTGATGATGATGTAATTAGTTCAATTGTCGTGATTTTCTACAAACTATCTACTTGTCAAAGTCGGAGCCAAAATTCCTTTAAAAAAAATGCAACAATACTATTTTTGTATTATTAACACCTGTATTTTTCTAAAAAAGCTTTAGATTAAAAATTTGAAAACTTAAAAAACAACATGTTCATAATGGTGCCTTAGTATGGGTAGTTTTGGGTCAAATCTGTGTCGCGCACAATACAGTACCTGCATTTCTGCCAAGATTATTAGCACCCTTGTATTTTGTGGTCGTATAAAAATCGCCTTCTTTTTGTATGCAAAGCAATACATTTTATTTTTTTCTCTTTTTTATTGTTTCTCATGAAAACCTTACAATATTAAAGCTAAATTCAATAATAGTACATTAGTACATTTACGGCTATAGAGCTGACTGCATTTAGTTTGGGTACCAGTCAACAAGTCAATAACTTTAACATGTGTTGATATAGTAACTATGTCTTACAGTACATAAATATGTTATTCAGTACAAACAAAAAGAGTACCGCAATTTCTATAGATATAATTGATTAAAAATAATGTATACAAAACTTATCAAAAGGATTGCTATTTTAAGAGTTAAGAAATAGTTGGAGATCTTTATGTTTAACTTTTCTTTGGCTAAATAATTATCATACTACTAGCATGGGGGTTAAAGGAAACCAATGAAATGGGCATTACAGATAGGAATGGTTAAATTAGACATTACGCCATACTGCTTTTAGGCGAGTTAGTTGATATTGTATTAAGAATTAAAGTGTATCTGCAATGGTGAATTAATATTAACGGTCTACAAAATCATTCACATGTTGCGTGAAACTGCTATAATGGTTCCTACTAAAGTTGTGGCCATGTAATGGCTTATTTATATGTGGCCAGTGCAATCCATAAAATGATTTTGTGGGCTAACATTTTTGTCGATCACTTAAATAAACTGGCTGTCAACAGTTATTGCATTTTTACTCTAGATCCACAATTACTTAGATATTTAGACAAACCAATCGACCCAAAACATTTGAAAAGTATTAACAGAGGATTACACTTAACATGGCAGACAATTTCAGAGATTTTGCATAAGCAAATGTAAAAAACCTTTCTCTCGAAACAAGGGAGATAAAACTAAATGTCTGCCAGTGGTTTTTTTCAAGAACAAATGGCTATTGGCTGTATCTATGGCAACAGAAGCATTTGAAAGTATTGCATACTCTACTAATCGGTGCCCTTTAAAGAGCAATGTCAAAGAAAAGAGTTGACCAATTCTGACAAGATTTTACATAAATTATAACTAAATTCTTTCCATAATCCATGATGGTGTGAAATAATATTGTAAAAATATAAAGTTATTATTTTACATGGAATAGGCGGTTTCAAACAAAAAACACAAAGAAAAACACAATCCAAAAACAAAGATCCAAACATCTCGCTACATGTACATGTACTTCTGCAATATAAATTTGTCTATGTACAATTCATTATACCTTTATAATAATACCTACACAAAGCTATTTCAATTAAATAATAAAAGCTTGGTACAGAAAAACCAACAAGACACAGAAAATACAATTTCAAAAGGGAAACTAGTTAAGGTTGGTTCATACTACATGTAGATACGAATTGGAAGTAATTTTAACATCACGAATTTGCAAAGCTAAAATTTGCCTCGACGTCATAAATTTGCCCTTGTGTTTGCATCGAGTATAGACCAGCCTTCAGGATGCACAAGTGACCCACATTTTATCAAAGTTTCCTACAAAAAATCCCCAAAATCACCAGGAGATATATTTTTTTTAATTTAGGAGGCGGGGCTTTGTGCGACTTAGCCAAAGGTTTCTGTTCAAGTACACAGTTCTGACAGAACAAGTAGGTGCGGTCTTTATTAACCCCGCCCATATGCCTTGCTCTCCTTTATAAGCGACATGTTCTTGTTTATTTACTAGTTTCACTGATTTTATTGTGTCTATGTACACAGCCTTATTTCAGAATTCTACTCAACCTTTCACTATTTCTTATACTTCTCTTAATATGAAATTAAACAAACAACCAACTGAAACCATTTACAAAAGAACGCAAATTCCATTTCAAATTTCCACAACAATTCTTTTTTGGTTATAAATCAAGTACAGTGGTGACCAGTTTTTTTAAATTGTTGTTGTTCAAAATGTGAAACTAAACCCAACTGTAGCAAGGAACAAAAAAATGACCCAGCTACAATATTCAGAAACAATATCTAAAGGTCAAAGTACTGGACTAAAAAATAACATATAATCAAGAACAAAAATTCAAAAAATAAAAATAATAAAGTCTGATGAATTGGAAGTGTTCAGAGACAGTACATGTACAAGTGCATGCTTCATTGCATTGTGAGTATTTCAAGCCATAAAATCTGGGCAACAAAGCAAATAACATTTCTGATCAGATAGCTACAAGGGTCCACAGTAATGTTATTATTTGTTATCGAATTTTCCCTCCCTTCATTAAACTTTTAAGATTTAATCTCAACCACAAGTGTGGTAATAAAATTTGTATTACATTTGTCTAATTGTTTGCTGTTAACTATAAATCTTTGAAGACCTTAAATAGTGTCACTATATTATTGGTTTGTATAGCTCATAATGTTGCCCTTTAAGTGAAGGTTCTGCTAAAGACACCCCTTACAAGATCTGGTAAACAGAAGCACAAATACGATGGCATTTTAACAACTTCATAGCTTCGTTGTTTTCTTTGGTAAAATATATTTTAACTTTTCAAGACTTGGCAACTACTCACAAATACTATTTTACACAAACAAATTGCATTTATATTCTACATTATGCATGTTAGTCATGTGCTTACTAACTACATGCAACATGTTTTTATATCGATTTATTTTGTACAAAATTTCTTCATATTTCAAAAATATTTCTGTCAACATTTTTTTGTATATCAGTACTAAATAATAAAAAAATCCATCTGGATTTTACCTTTAAAAAAACCTGTACCACTTTTAATATATAGCAACTATCTATAGTATATTTTCTTAATACATTCTTGCAATTTAGGCAATATATATAAAAGTGTTTTTGTCAAGAGATAATCTTGCACCTATCCCATCATGCACTGCTCAAAATGGCAGTCATCCTTAGCAACAATATACCACTCACCTATTTGGTATAAAACAAGTATTGTACAAAATCATGTCATGGATGTTGTTTTCAACAAGTAAGCCCAATAGAATTACCCCTCTGGTAAAATACTGATTTTAATGTTTAACTACGCTGCAATAACTCTTTTTTAGGGTCTAAACTATTTTTAGAAAAAGTGGAGATTTATTTTAACCTTTTTTCCCTCTCATTTTAGTTTTCTATGGAAGCCTCAATCTCTCTCATCATATCATTTCCCTCTCGTCCACGCTTCGCTCGACGTGCTTACTGAACAGTGCCAGCAGCTCGCTGCTGCTTCGTAGGGGCGACGCGTGATTAGCCGCTGCCTCAGCAAAACTGACGAGGGCTTCGCGCAGTCGCTCAATCTCTATCCTCATCGCCTTCTTGTCATTACGTTCCTGAAAATAAATCAAGTTCTGGAGTAAATTTCTATTGCTAATCTGGTCAAACTGGAAGTTTGTAGGTCCCAAAGGTTTAGCCTAGTGTCTATTTTGACTGTCACTTGTGGACTGGGCAGTGCTATTGTATTGGATTACCCTGTGGTGGATGGGGGCAAATATATCTGACTTAAGCTGTGGTCTTGCTACAAACCTTGACAAGTTGTTTCTTGAGTAGCAAGCACTGTTCACAGGACAGGACCCTGTCATAGTTGACCGATGGAGGCGGCTTGGTTTTGTTTTCTTGGTCGTTGCTGTGATCCATGTCACATGACCTGAAATAAGTACAAAGGAAAGTTGGTAGAAACATTGGACAAGTCGATCTTAAAGAAGCAGGAATCCATTTTCTTTCAATTTTGGAAATTTCATTTTTGCATGCAAGTACCATACATGTATACAGTTTCTTTAACTGGATAACCAAACTTTAGAGTCAAGAATATTGTTTAATCACTTTTCTTTCCTTTCTGTTTTTTTTCCCTGAAAAACTAACATTTGTTTAAAATGTAAATTTTACAAAGCGTCCTCAAATAAAGTTGAATTTAGATTGAACAGAAAGACTGACTGTAGTGAATTTGAACCTGTGAGATTTGAAAGCAATCCTAACTGTAACTAAGGCCGTGTTTTAATTACTTGGAGATTTCTGTGGCGATTTCGCTTGTTATGTCCTGATTTTAGCAACCTTTTCCTCCGGGGTTAAGTGTGTTTTTACTGTGCTTACTGCTTACAGTCTATGAAATAGACAGAGGTTGTGTTAAGCTCAAAATCAGCTGTTAAGCAGCACTATTGAGCAGCACTTTAGTCTCTGTACCTTGATCTGCTCCTGGTTCGAGGATATCGAAGCTCTTGACCATTGACCTCCTGCATCTTGGCTGCTGTGTTACGTTGTTGTTGATGATGGAAGCACCTTGGAGAGTTACTGGCGTAAGATCTACTCGGGCTCATACTAGGAGACAGGGAAGAGCTTGTAGGGTCGTTTTGGTTGCAGCAGTCTCGGCACAAGCTCTTGTCAGCATCAGGGTTGGTGTCAAGGTACTCGGAGGTTTCCAGTGGTTCCTGCTTGATAGCGATGCGGGCTCTCTCATGTCGCTTCCGGTGCGCCCGGAATTCGGAGTAGAGGAGGAAGGAGATGCCACACTGTTCGCACTTGTGTCGATTGTTAGTCATTAGGTCCAGCAAGGCAGAGGAAGGCTTAGGGATGCCATCGGCCATGAATGTAGAGGTTCTTATTGGGGGACTGTGGTGGTCAACCCCACCTTCTAAGGCATTTCTAGTGACAGAGAGGTCCATGGCTCCAACTTCGGATCTCGGAGAGACTGGTGCTGTGGCGCGGGGCTCGCTGTGACCGTTTTGACAGATGACACTCTCGGATTCTATTCGTCCATATTGACCCTCTCGCTGTGTGCGGGAGGTTTCCAGGATGTAGCGGATTTGGCTTTGTGGTGGTGGCTGGGGAGCGGTGTTGACTGCTTCCCCATCACTTTCGTCATTGTCCATCTCTTCCTGTTGGCTCTCCATCTTCTTGACTTGTTGCTGCTGCTGCTGGATGCGTTTTTCAAGCTGCTGTAGCATCTGTAGAAGCTCAGCTTTATTCTGGACGACTTTGGATGTCGTTGCCGCGGATGAGGGATGGTGGTGATGGTGGTGATGCGGCGGCGGTCTGTACCCTGTGTCGCCATTCTTGTCCACGTCCAGCTTGCTACGTACTGCATGGTTGTTCCGATGGTGAGTTAGGTCTGAGATGAGATCAAAGCCCTTACCACACAGGTTGCACTTGTACTTCTTCTCAAAGACGTCGTGGTGCCGGACTCGCTGGTGCGTCTGAATCTGCCGGAGTTTCTTGAACTGCTCTAAGCACAAGCCACACTTGTAGGATGTCAGTACACCCTTGTGTTTGCCTCGGGTTCGTTTCGGCGGGGTTTCCCCGTCACGAGCAAAAGCTGTCTTGCAGTCTGGGTTTTCTGAGAGATGCTGTATCAGGTAGGTCTCGGATGGAAAGACGCAACGACAGTGGAAGCAGGGGTAGGTCTCTGGACCGTGGATAGTCTCGTGTTGTCGTTGGTGGTCCCGATCGCTAAAGGCTTTGCCGCAGATGGCACATTTGAAGGGTTTTTCTCCACTGTGGATGCGTTGCCAGTGGCGTTTGAGGTGGCACTTGCGACGGAAGGCTTGATGGCAGTCTACGCACTCAAAGGGACGCTCATTAGTGTGAGTACGGCGGTGACGCATTAACTGACTTGTATGCCTGAGGGTCAATAATCACACAATCAACATGCCAGTAACACTATCCAACTTATTGCAGGTCAACCTGATGTACATCATGTACAAGGTCAATAACCAGTTTACGCCCGAGGACGTATACACGCAAAGTTTAAAAGTGTTTCTTTATTCTTGTTGGTGCTTATTATAGGAGAAAATGCATAATAGACAAAGACAGGAATATATAAAATAAATTCAGCTATAAATGTAGATCATTGTTGAGCTGCCGTTGTATTTTTTAAAGCTTAATTTACATTGGATTTTATGGTAGCAAAAAATTAAAATTCTTTTACCAAACCTGGAAATATGGGTGGCATGGAATTTTGGATGCGAATTTCATCGCAATAACTACATTATTGCAATCTTTTGCATATTTTCTTTTTTTTTTTACTTTTATTTTTCTTGCTCAATGACTTACCTGAATGTCATACTACACAAGGGGCATGTGTAGATGGGTCCCATCCCATCATCTTCAACTTTCTTCCCATACTCGGCATCAATGGCCATCTCCCCGGGAGTCAGGGAACCATCCTCAGCCATGTCGTCGTAAGGCGATGGGACCGGTGTGAGGAGCGCCGGTGATCCCATGGAACCGTTCATCATGTACGGTTCGTCTTTGGCGTGAATTGCCGTGATAGGACTCATTTCATCCTCGTTAGGTTGGTGCGACGGGACACCTGCATTCACACTTGGGTTGCTACCAACACCAGGCATGCAGAAGTGCTTGCGTAGACTTGACTTACTCACATAATTCTTCTTACAGACTTTGCAGGGGTAGAACTTCTCTGGCGATTCTGGGTCTTGGCTCGGACTTCCCGCTGACACACTATCCATGTCTGGTGTATGGGGCCGGACTATTGAGCCTGACTGCTGTAAGAGAGCTCGGAGAACGTTGCTGTCTGAGGAGGTAGGCGGGGTTTCTTGTCGGAGGAGAGCAGCCTTCAAACCGCTCAGCTCTGTATGATGCGAGATGGTGCCGTCTAAAATATTATACCGCGTCACTTCCCGAAACCCCCCTTCTTCGTGTTTCCGTTTGCGAGTCCCGGCTCCTCCCTCTTTGCCTACCGCCCTCGTGTGCTTAACTTCAATTAGTCCGCACCCTGTGTTTTCATCTATGGTATCGTCGTAGCCTGCAATGCACTTGCGGAAATCGTCCAGTAGGCCAGGCAGTCTGGGCACTGTGGTCAAGTTGGTCACTTTGGTTTTGGATAGATCCATATCTTTGGCTTCTAAGCTTGTAGTACTGTCATCTATTCAAAGGAAGAAACAATTAGAACAAATATATCAGATATGAGATGCTGTCACCAACTGCTTAGTAAGCAGAGAGGGAAATAAGAGACAAAAAACCTGCTCGTATAAAATGAACTAGCACAATCAATATTTGAGCTGTCACATGTAGAGTGTCAAATTTCTTCAATAACTCAGAGTCCAAAACTTGTCTCTAGAGATTTTGGTGTGTACATATGCAGACATATGGTAAAGGGTTGGCATTACCGGTATGTTATATTTAGTAAAATGCTATTTGGATCGGATTGTCCGTATATTCAGCGCAACCCTATTGCCCAAAGTTTGGATTATAATAGAAGTTTGTAATTCCCAAAAAAGATTTGTTTTAAAGTCTGGTCCTAAACTTGCTCTAGCATTTAAAAAAAAAAAAAGTTCAAATTTAAATTTAAAAAAGATCTAAACACAAATTTGTCAACATCAAAAGTTTGACAACTTTTCCTGGGATCAGCTTTTCTTTCCTCACTATTTACTGATTCCATTGAAAATGGAAAAACACTGTTACAAAGTCTAGAAAAGATTGGAATTGCCTCGTTTTTTGTTTATTCCAGGTTGCATGCCATTGGCATTATTATTGTTTAAATACATTTTGCACACAGTCTACACATACAGCTTTACCTTACATGTACATGTACGTACTGTGGACATTCCTTTGTCTTTGTGTAGTTAAAAAAACGTTGACTGAATACTAATTTTTCTCGCTTCCCCAAAACAAATTTACCCTAAAATTGTGATTCTGGGCCTCTCAGCTGTTCCTTCTATCTTTTCTATATATATCCCTAACCGGTTTTTCCTCTAGAGCTCTTTTTTGGAAACTGAAAAACTGATTGTGGACCTGGGCAAGTCCACAAACCGTAACCTCTTCCCGCATCGTGTGGACCTATATTGTTCGGAGGTCCAGAGTGCGTATGCAAGACTAACTCATATTATAATATGAATTCTGGTAGGCATACAGCATACAGGACCAACACACACAAGGGGGGAAAGTGGGGGAAGGTGAAGGGCAAACAAATATTTTGACCTCATGCCAAACTCATAACAGAATGCATCCCACTGGTCCTCCTAATTACCAAAACAAAAGAACACTAACAAACGCTTTGGCAATGCCCAGAGTGATGTTAATAGCTACCTATCCTAACCTTTGACAATTACAAAGTCGACAGAGGTCAGAAATAGGTCAGCAATAGGTCAGCAATAGGTCAGCAAAAGGTCAGCCTTGCCCCCTGCTGAACTGTAAGGGCAAAAAACTACAACACTGGACAAAATGTGGACAGAAAAGAGCAACAGACCGGTCTAAATAAAGGCACAAAACAGCTCAGATTGAGATGAATAAACACAAACACACAGTTAACGCACGCAGCTTTACCTTACATACGCACTGTGGACATTCCTTTGTCTTCGTGTAGTTAACAAACTTTGACTAAATACTCATTTTTCTCGCTTCCCCAAAACAAATTTACCCTCAAATTTGGATTATGGGCCTCTCAGCTGTCCCTTCTATCTTTTCTATATATAACCCTAACCCGTTTTTCCTCTAGCGCTCTTTTTCGGAAACTGAAAAACGGATTGTGGACGTGTGCAAGTCCACAAACCGTAACCTCTTCCCGCATCGTGTGGACCTATATTGTTCGGAGGTCCACAGTGCGTATGCAAGACTAACTCAAAAGTACAAAAACTGTTTAGAAAAAGAAAAGGATTTTTCTTTTAATTGCTTACTGGCTGAAAACATACATGTACAATGTCCATGTTTCAAAGAAATGTAGCATTTCGATCCTTGCTCAATTTTTGTCAAGGGCACAAAACATTTTTTTTATAAGGAATCAAGGAAAAAAAGAGCATCATAAGACATAAAGACCCTTGAAACTTAAGTTCAATTCAATCAGAAACAGATGAAGACTAGAAAGCTGGAGGATTTGTCCTGATCATTTTACTTGACGCCTACACATTTTGTTTACTGTGCCGGCTGTTGAAAACTGATGTACATGTATGTTAAATATTCCTACGTCACAAGAAAAACCAACCTATGGCCAGCGATCAACTGATGTTTAAAGGAAAATATAGTTTCACACTTGCAATTCTTTTGGAATGAATTGTGCCGAAATGCTCCATTTCACCCGTTCTCATTGCCACCCTCAGGGTGAAATGCCTTAAGTTCTGGCACAAACTGGCAATGACTACAAATAGCATTTACATGCAACCTTTCATCTACGTGAAATTTCAAACAACTACCCTCGAGTCAAGGACATGGATCAACACTCTGATTCTGGTGGTACATGTAGCCTTAGAACCTAATGTAAAGGACAATCAGTTTAAAGGGAACAGTACCCATCCTAACAGTATTGTAAACTCTACAATCAATCCGTGATTCTGGTGGTATGCCTAACCCAATGTAAAGACTACAGGTGCAGTTACTATTTCTCAAAAACAAAAAACACTTGCAATTTGAATGTTGATGGGTTGAGTTTGGTTTAGGATTCATTTAATGTACACACTTTTAGAAACTTTAACACCGGTATGTTCAATTGAAAAGCTGCTTTCCTAAGTAAGTAAAAAGATGTCTTTAGTTTGCCCTAAAACAAAAGATGCACTCCACATAGACATTTTGAGTTATCAAATTATTGTTAGGAAGTGGCAACATTTAATCAACATCATCTTCAAAACAAATCAATCAAATTTGATTTTGAACTTTAACATGCAAGTAAAAATAGAATCATTTATTTTATTCAAGTCTGCGTATACATGCGTATTATATAGCACGTTTTCAAATTTATACCGACTTTTTACTGTAAGTTTCTTTCTTTCCGCAAGACTAACTTACAATCAGCATTCTCTAGAGTTGCCTTTGTAATTCTGTGGTTTCATGCCATGTGAAGATAATCAGATATATACCGTACATACCCATCTGTGAATGCATCCTTTGACGATTCAGTCCACACCAAAGCCTCAACAGAGCGTTCCACAGAAGCAGATTGATAGAGTATGCATTCATACAATAAACCGCTACCAAAAACTAATTGTTATTGCTGACCGACTTCATCGATGTGTGCCCGAGTTGTCAAATTGGCAGGTTGCTTGTGTCAAGATGACAGGCCTTTCCTTCACCAGACGATTTAAGTCCCGCCAGTCGGTGCCACACAGTGCGAACGATGGCTTTAGTACGAAACAAGTAGTCACTCCAAAAAGCGAATGGGATGCAATCAGAGGCCTACTCGTGTTCAACCATTTCCTTCAGGTTGAAGACAAGAAAGAAGAAGAAAAAAGGCGGGCGTTCAACGGAGATGGCTGGATTGGAAAGATACGTGCAAAAGCGTGGACACCCAAAAATGAAACAAATCCGTGATCATCGCTCTCCGCAAACCAAGGGTTGCTCATCTTACCATCGGCCTGCGACAAACAAATCTATCATTTCATCTCGAGTAGGTAAATCTGTCTTCCACCGCCGTCACGTGCAAGAGAGAGAGAGGGTTGGAGCAGGTCCTCATCAACGACTTCCCAACCAAACCAACCAACCAAAAAGAAGAAGAAATGAAAAAAAATGCCAGCGTGTTTTACTACCTATCCCCGGCGCGGAGTGTGTGTCACCGGGCCCAGGATCGCATTCACGGGCTTGAAATTTGTCTGACGTAAAGCGATATGATTAAGAACGGGTTGGCTAAGAAATTTTAGGATGTGCCACTTGCAGAATTTCTGGCTAGTGATCTATACGTCTAAGCATTGGAGGAGATAGCTCTGGACACTAGCTTGGGATAGGGTGTGCCATGCTATACCCATCTTTAGCGTTCAGAGTAGTTGGCCGCGGGCAGGCCCAGGGGGCTATTAGTCTTACCTTCCCGTTAAGAAACTCTTCATACTCCTCCAATGGCCCAGGAAATTAAGGCAATTTGGAGAGCTGCGTATCGGATGCAATATGGGCAACTCTAAGTTAAAAAAAAACCTCGTCATCATATACACGCAGGATGGAAGATCCAACCCATATACAAAAAAAAGTCTGTAAAGTTCTGACATAACCAGATTATATTATTTGCGATGACAAGGTTTTGGTTTTGGTGACAAGTCGTTTAATAGCATCGGTAATCCTAGTGGACACTCTACGCCAAGTTTTTGTCCAAGTTTAAGGGAATCTTCTTTAACTTTTCTGTTCATGCGATACACTTTTAAGATAAATGGACGCTGCTTTAAGTTACACCCAGGACCGTAATGTTGATCAACACACTCCGAAACCATGAAAAAAAACGCCACCAAACCCAACACTAAATCTTCTTTAAAACTCAACATGCAGATACACTTGTTTGTAACGTGTCCTCCCAATTTTTTTCTTCTAATCTTTTTTTTTTTTAATAACTCAAACTTGTGTTTCGTTTAATACAGGTAGCAATTTCACGTTCAATGACCGCTTCAACATCTAGAAACAACACGGCGCAAACTCCCCAAACTCTACTCAATCTATTGAGTTTCACTGGTGGTTTGCAAACTTTGTTTTTCCAAATGAATCCGTCAATGGTGTAATTTTGTTAAGGGGGGGGGGGGGGGGTGGGGGGGGGGGCCTTGAGGTGGGGAATTAAACCCAAGAGAGGGGCTGACATATGATAGATGAGTGTCCACAATGGAGACCTTTTTTGGTGCATGTAAAACCAAGAGAAGTTTAGAAGTTTGGACGGTTGGGCACTGGTCATGTTTGGCAAAATGAGTTGTTAGTGTAGATCACAGTTTGATGTTGTAATTTTTGAAACCAGTGTTTTAATCTGTAGATGAATTGTGCTGCAATAGAAAACAAAAATCACAAACATGTGAGGCCGGAATTGACAAAGTATTTTGAAAATTGTAATATTTGCTTCAAGCTACTATTTTTTTAAACATTTTTTTGAAATTTGTCATAGAGCTGTCTGAATAAACCCAATATTCGATCATCAACCAGACATTTGAATACATCGTAGTTTCTGATAGTTAGGATGTTAAAACAAACAAACAAACACCCCAACAAACAATCGCATGTATACACATTTTACGTTATTTTAATCTGCAAAACATTCCAGCTACCCACAATAACAATAACAATAACAACATGTACCAGTACAGTGCATACCCGGTACCTTTATGGTGCGCTTTGCAGACAACTTTTGACCAGCGCGCACGTAACTGTCAAACTTCATTAGTGAGTTACTTACGGATATTCAAATATTCGGTCAAATGCAGTTTCAATACTAATATATTTTCTTAAATAATCTGTACTTTCACAAGCAAAAGCATTTTCCAGGAAGTTCAGAACTGCCACTTCATGGAGGAAACAGATGTTTTTTAGATAATAAAAGTAAAGGACATCCTGAGAAAAATTGTCAGGTTTTTGTGGGGCATGAGAACTCTTTTTAAACATTTAGAAATTAAACGATTTAAAAACAATCGTCATCAGAAAACATGTGTTCACAAGAATTTTCATGACTATTTCCCACTATATCCCACAAATTACCGGCAAAACTTTGATTTCAATAACTGGAAAGACTCTTCACTACATGAATATTCATCAGCACGACGTATGAGAATTCGGTCAAGCATGAACACAGCATAAATTGCATTCTAAACAATTCCTACAAAATGTCAGAAATTCTCATATTTATAAAGTTACGATTTCACACTCATCATTATTACTATTCAGTTACAACATGGAGGAATAAGAGCAGGGCCATAATATAGAAGTCTGTTTATAAACACACACACATCCCACAATGCACCACTCTTGATGTTTACACAAGCAAGAGGTGTTAATTTGGGGATTAGTGAAGGGAGGGAGGTGGGGGTGTAAACCAATTTGCAGATGTTGACCCTCACAGTGGGGGGATCTAGATAGGGGAGGGGGAGTGGGTTGAGGTTGTACCCCACCCCCCCCCCCCCCTTTAGCCTTGAACTAATGTTATAAATTGGGTTCCAAATAATAGATGGAATACTATACTAGACAGCAGTCTAGCTGACAAATCCACCACGCATTGATTTAGATTGCAGATTGTAGATTTGTAGATTTGTAGATTTAAATTTATTTATTTATTTATCATCACTCAAATATCAACCCCCCCCCCCCCCCACTAGATATATTGACTAATTTAACCCTAACAGTTCTCAGTAGAGTTTAGGGTTAATGAAACCTTGATAAATGCTGATGTGGAAATGCATGATGTCAATCAGTCATGTGACCAATATACAAATTAGCAACACTAAACACTGACTTTTTGCTCGGATTAGCTGCTACTTTTCCCGTGCAGAAACCCAGAGGCAATACGTGTTCATACAAGGCTTGTACTATTGAATCAAACCCGTGTTCATGAAACCGTTCCAATCAACGCAGTGCCCATCCTTACTTTACAAGCCTTCAAGGCTAAACCTGTCCGAAATTACGTCCTTAGATAACCAAACTACAATCACTGACAGTGCATCGGTCAGAAAAACCCGGTCAAACGAGACAACACAAGAAAACTGGCAACAGGAAACCTTCAATTTCTTTCGGCAATCTTTTTTTTTTTACTTCATTTATTCGGAGCACTCGCAATGATGTTCGTTCATCCATCTACCGATACATGCACATGCACAAAACCCCCGAGCCTATGGATACAAATCGCACCGTGACAGATCCCCTCTGTAAAATGGTTTAGTGATTGATGTGTAATCGTGGACGGTAGGATTCCCTCAAGCTATGGATGCTGAAATGATATAATTATTGGTGGAATAATGGTTGTATCAGAGGGCTGGTTATGCATCGCAGACCCTTAGGCTTGGCTTGGCTTGCCAGACAGGATGATGAATGCTCCCATTTTAGTTTGGTTTTCACAATGGGCACCGATTCTCTGAATTGGAAGGGAAGTGTCAGTTTTTGTTGATGAAAAAGTCAACAGGCTGGATCAATAAGTGTTATCAATAAGTTTCCAGGATGTTCTAACGCTTTTATTGCCTAAGATTATAGGCAAATTAACCTATTAATAAAATTATAAGTTCAATTGCTTAAAAGTTATAGATTCCCATTCAATTTCTAAAACTCACAAATTTTAGCAACAATTCTCAAAGTTTTTTAAAAATATGTTGACATAAATTCACTAATGATCAAAGTTTGTTTACATTTGTAATGTTTTTGTAATGTAATGTTACTACAAAATTATTAAGAAATATCTTACTTATTTGAAAGTAAATAATGATTGTAGGCATCCAGCAAAAGGATTGTGCTAGATATCTTGTAATTGTTACAAAAAGTTGAATTTTATAAACAATAATTCACGATCGCTGACCGCCAAAAAAACAAGAACAACATAAGAACAACATAAGAACAACTGCCCGACGCCGGTTGAAAACGAACGGCATTTTTTCCTTGCTTTTATCAGCATCCATGATTGTAAAACTTCGGACAGGTTAGTTAAACGATAATTACTATAAAATACAACCCTCTAAATCCACCTACATGTATTCATGATAATTCAAGCAATTACCAATGGTGTATCCTACATATACCTTTTAGTATGCTTAACAACATTATGCTCAACAACACAAAATCCTTGCTTAGTAAAAACCAGCTTAATTAGCAGCCACGTGATGCCGGTACCGGGTACCAGCATGTGTGTACATGTATCAGTATATTGTTTGTGATTGTTATAAATTGAGCCGTTGTTAGCATAGGCCGTGTCCGATTCTCTTGTCTATGGCTATTGTCTAGGTGTTCGCACATTGCAACTACACGAGAGCAGGCTGACAATAGGCATGAGCCGTAGGTCTAGAAACCCGTTTCGGACACCGGCCTTAGCACAATAATCACATAGGCCTGCAACCTAATTTCACAATAAAGCAAGGTTTTTTGTCCTTGAGAAATGTTTGTGCTTTAAAAGAAGCTACTGTGAAACCATGGAGGAATAAGAAGGAACCTTATTCCTCCATGGTGAAACAAGCAAATGGTGTATACACTGCACTGGCACAATGATGACATTCATGTAAATGTAAGTCCCACATGAACATCTACATGTTATTGTACTTGGTGAATATTTACAAACTTAATTGACAAACGGCTTTTGTACTATGTTTAATAATGCAAATTCTTAGAAAACAAAACAATACTGCAATTATGTATGCATACGTACAACAACCAAAACTGCAAAATGAATTTGTTCAAGCCGGGTTTCATTGTTCCTGTGGAAGGGGCCGAATATCCTGCCCTACTAACTGCCTTAAATGTATTTCCTGAAAAATAACCTGTGTCATATCAATGTGTGATCTTTACTAACTTTCAAAGGATACACCATTTGCTTTTGATGTAATTTTCGAAAATGAATGGGTTGGGGGATTTATATTCGATAGTAAATATCGTGACGCTGACTTGTAAAACCCAGAAAAACGCTGTTTTTGTTGTCTCGTTCCTTGACTTCCTTCAGAAAAAAACAGAGCAATTTATAGACGTCAGTGAATTATAAGGTTAGGAAACCAAACTACATCATTAGTGGTTGGCTTGTGCTGATTCATGGATGCGTTACCGTATTGGGAATAAAATGAGTACTAACTACATGTAAATTCAATAAATTGGGGACAGTGTTTGACAATGGTCAGGCTTTTCCAACGATTGCAAGCTGGCAATCGTTGGAAATTGATACATAATTCCCCTTTTCCGTGATTTCCCAGGATACTTGAGACTGTTATTCACTCACAGTCGAGTGTTTTTCATAATAAATCAGTAGTTTTGTTTTTGATGTTTGCAAATGGTGTATACGACCTTTAATTGTACTGAAAGAGCCGTCTTTTGAAGGATAAAACTCGCCAGGTTATGATTTCATTCACAAGTACCCGGTATTCACAGCAACAATATAAATGCCCCCAATCATACAATAATAAAAACACTGCTTGAAGCTTTATCACCACTCAGCAGTTTTTAGTTTTTTTTTATGAATGAGAGATTTCATGGGGGGGGGGGGGGGGGGGTGGAGGGATGAGGGGGAAATGGTGTTTTGAAAGGACTCGATGAATAACTATGAAATGTCAAGTTTTCATTGCTCCATCCACAGTTTCTCAAACCTCACAAAATGCTCCAAGCAACAACGATGGGGAAAAAAAGGGGGAGAAGAAAGAGTGAGATATAGAGAGAGTCTAGGGCCCACTTTGCCAGTAGCTTGGCCATTTACACCGCAGCGCGCGCTTCCTAAAGCAGCCCCGGTAGCCAAGGGGGCCGGAAAAGAGTCGCACTCGGCAAATTGTACGGCGAAACTAGAACCGACGTTGCGCCTGGGGCAGGCTGTAGCCAATACTGTAACAAGTAGGGCAGCGAGGATATGTGTCCACTTGGAGGGTGATATGGTAGCCCCCTAACTTATGGTTGTCAGCGGCCCGGCGCTGATGTTGCATACCGCTTCGCCGCGCTGCACCGCGCCGGACCATTCTGGATTGAGGGCTTGAAAAGTCGTCACAGCCGCATGACTTTTGGATGAGTTTTTAATCAGGGGCGTGAAAAACTAAGTCTATCAGACTGTATACGTTCATCTTCAAGGACTTCTGCAATTTCCATTTTGTTCCTCCTGCGAGTTTACAGTAACGTGTAAACTGATATAGGAACAGACATTACAGTATGGGATAAAGCGATACAGCCACTAAATAATGATGATATAAAACATCAACCTCCCTACTCAACCTGAGACCGGTAAAGATACAACTGTAACCAGAGTCTTATCAAACTTTAAGAGTAATAATGACCAAAACAAAAAAGCGAGTGCACTAGCAAACTCTAATAACATGTCTAGTCAATCTTTATTATGTATCTCACAAGGATGGATTTGGTTTTTTAATTTGTATAGTTTAAATACCAGTAATGATTGGGAATAAATATAGAGCAACTTGAACCCGTCTATGGTTTAACAGCAAAAATATGTTCAACAAATGTCCTGAGTCCAGTCTTTTGCATGTGTTCCTATTCTGCCCACAGCTTCAATGCACAATCACTATGCACAAACACAGTGTGTGCATTTTTGTGCAGTTGAACAACTGGCCCTCAAAGTGACTAACCCATAGGAGGGTTAATGTACATGCCTGCCATTGTTTCAAAAATATCAAAAGAGGCCACTCCATGCACGAAGATCTACATGTAGATGCCAGTATTCAAATCAATTTCACAAACAGATACTTACATGAACATGCGAGGTACAAAACCTTTAAACCAGCAAAATATTGTACAGCAAAATCTTCGCAATACAGGTAAATGTATATTGTATGCACTCACTTCATTTTAGATCAAACTGAATTTTATGTAATGAACGTCCTTAAATGTTAAAAACCAAACAAGATACAGTTTGATCTGCTAAAAGCATTATGATCTACCTTACAGAACACAAATTTATTGAAAAGTAATATCTACAGTTTGTGGGGTAAAAAGTCAAATTAAAAATATAGTGTCATCTGACTGAGAATTTAATGATGTGTTCACATTGTCGTGTCGGTTTCCTGACTGAAGTTTCATGTTCAGGCTCGTTTTCGTTCTGAAATTACTTGGCAACAAAACTTGATAGCTTTTTGGCTGGGAAAAATAGGCGACAAGTCTGTTTGTCGTTTGCTCTCAGTTCTCAGAGTTCAATCTCGCTCACTCACAGGTATTTGTAATTTTTCGGCCAGGACCTCAGAAGTTTTTTTTTGTTTAAAGCTACGAGACAATTAAAGGGGTTGCTAAATATCCAATCTGCTTAGTGTTTGAAGAGATGCACCCACTGCTCTCGTGTTGAGTACATGTAATAAAAAGATGACCAGAACGTTTTCATCCGTTTGTTGTTTGTTCGTAGGTTTGTTATCAAATCTTTGATTGTTCCCATTCTTCGGTGTCCACAGATTAATTGCCAAACGGGCCCATAAATTGTGAAAGTCTGTCTGACGGGCTACCAGCGTATCCAGAGACTCCCCCTTCTACTTCATACCTAGCCTAGTCTGGAAACTGATGAGGTATCTAGGTTAATGACTAATGCCCCTGACAAAACCTAATACCACCGAGCACACATGTGGGAGCTAGCACAAATTTACGGCCTCTCACTCGCTGGTGTATTCTTGCACGCTTGGTGAGGCTCCTCTTACCCCCTCGCAACAAGCGCCGGTTAAGAGGCTTGCGCGTATCCACTTACGGTGTGCGTTTCATCGGTGCCCCGCTACCAGAGACCGTTGTTGGAGCCTGCCTCCCTTCTCCTCCAAACTGTGGTATCGACCTTTCATGACAGGAAGGTATCTGAGGCGTATCTCTTTGGCCCGGTGTATCAGGTGTACGTTTACCGGGGACCGGGGAACCGGTGTGGAGGAGTCTGGGTTTTTGTTTCACGTCGAGGCGACATGGATAGGGAAGTGGGGCCAGTTGAGTAGCTCAACTATAGTAGGCAAACTGTTTGGACAAACACTTCTCGATCCTCTTACTTTTTTTGTTTCTTCTCTCTATTGGAGACCATCATATCTGGTGTGGTGATGATCAGTTTTCCAACTCTTGGAGTTTCTCTGCATGCATAGCAGCATTCTTTCAAGTTTCTTAGATATCCGCAAGGCTTGGGAAATTGGTTCAATTGAGTCTGTGTACACCAGCACCAGGAAAATATTCAGCAAAGTTGGAAATGTAGACTGTTAGTGTCCTGGTTTTACAAGGGGAAGTGCCATGTGTCAGCATATCCTGGATTCTTTTGTTGGAATTTAGAAATTCGCTATCAAATTTGTGTACATATGTTTCTGGTTAGGTATGTTTCCATTTGAATTGTAAAACTATATGTCACCAAAGGCAAGAGCTTAAAAATGTGGTTTACTTTACACATGTACAAATTTGTAATTGAAACATAGTTCTAGTTTTCTTCGGTGGCCTAGATTCATTTGTATATATATTTTATTGTAAATTGGGGGCAAAGTACAAGTTTTTGGAGAATTCAGAAAGATTGCTCACCACCAAAAAAGCCTTTTTGCGTTAAAATTACTCTACCTGATCTTAACATATTTTCATTATTTTCCTCTAAATATCCTAGACAAAACGATCACTTGATAAATGTTCAATTCTTTGAGTCATGAGAAAACATACATACTTATGTTTTCACAAGTGGGGAAAATAAATAATTTGGATCAAGTTTAATGACAAAATCTGTAAACTAAACAACTCTGTTGATATTTTGTAATCTTTTGAGTACGAGTAAAGAAAACATTGAAAATTAAAGAGTGGGAAAAAAGAAGTTGAAAATCAAGGCTTGGCTTCACAGTGGGTAATGTCGACCTAGAAATAGACAAACTAAGGTGAGGTTTTATGCCAGGCAGGGTTGTATCACAGTCACACCATATCCTGTTACTGAACAATGCCTGGTGTGGCCCCCTATCCAACAAGTACCAAGGCTGACATGCTATAGGGTCACATTACTGTTAGGTTGGCATATTCCCTGAAAAACACACACCCCTTTAGCTTTTAAGAGGGGGAACCTTTGTTGTTTACCCCTGGGGCGCTGGTTACAAATGTAGTATACAATTATGTATTCTGAACTATCTGCGACAAACTAAATAACTAAATTTGTGTACCCCTAAAGTAAACACACACACACTTTATTAGAGGCTTATTTTTATGCCCTAGGGGTGCGTGTATTTTCAAATGTTGAATCCACTCACAGCATTGTTCTCCTTGTACAGCACTCCCCCATTTGGAGGACGGGTTTTAAATACTGTACTTTCCAATGATAATATACAGTACAGTGTAGGCCTATATATTTTTTTAAACTGGGGGAAAACAATACATCTTCAAACAAACAAATAAATAACTACCACCAATCCATTGACCAGGGGCCAATTTCATAGAGCTGCTAAGCACAACAATTTGCTTAGCATGACAATTTGTCCTTGGCAAAAACAAGGTTACAGACCAAATTTTCACCTGATCTTTATTGTTCTGGATTGATAATCAGCTGTTTTTTTGCTTAGCATGAAAAACACGTATAATTTTGGCTGGTAACCTGTTTTTAATGAGCAAGACTTTTTGTGCTAAGCAAATATTTTTGCTTAGCAGCTCTATGAAATTGGCCCCTGACTGTATGCATGGAGGAATGCTGTTTGTTAATAATAGTCTCAAGCCTATGTAAATGTACTGTGTCATTTTCAAAAAAGTTGAATTTTCATATAGTACATGGACACATCCCAAGTCGGAACTTTAAAATGAAGTTCACCAGACGACTGGGCCAGTGGCTCAGGAAATGGTTCAGACCAGTACAGTTTATGCTTTAAACATTCTATTGCACATATCACCAGTCATATTAACCCTTAAAATTAGCATTAAAGCAAATTATCAAATGATAACAAATATTCACAAGTAAATATTGTTTACATTATAAGATGAATGAACAATACACTAACTAAAATATGGGACAATAATGTAAATGTCACCATATGTCAAAGGTCATGTCATCGTCAGAATCACCATTCCGACTTTAAAGGTAGGATACACCATTGGGGTTGTATTTTATAGTAAATATCGTTTAACTGACCTGTCCAAGTTTTACAATCATGGATGCCGAGGAAAGTAAGAAAAACGGCGTTCGTTTTCAACTGGCATCGGGCAGTTGTTCTTGTTGTTTTTGTTGCTCTTGTGTTTTTTCGCGATCGCCGTCTGGCGATATATTTTTAAAATATCTGCAAATGGTATATCCTACCTTTAAACAATATTTACTATAAAATACACCCCCCCCCCCCCCCCCCCCCCCCCCGCCCCGCCCCCCCAATCCACCCATTCCTGATAATTCAAGTAATTACCAGTGGTGTATCCTACATTTTAAACAGTTTTCAACTTAATGACATTACAAATAAATATACAGATTCAACCATACATACTGTACATGGGTCTGTACGTGCACACAAACAAATACACTACACACAATGTACATGTATGGTTCTATTGTCATAGTAAAATGAAGTCCTACTGGGAACCAGTGGCATGAAGCTACACACCCACGCATTTGGATCATTATACCGGCCCCCTGCCCCACTGCAAAAACAGCCCCTGTACCACAAAACAAAAAAATTAAAATTAAAAGTATGAAACCGCAGACATTTTGTGACCTCAAAAAATATGCCACTGGCCTAGAGGGTTGGTGTTGAAGCTTGAAATGCCAACTATGTCCCCTTCTGCCCCCACTCTGCTAACATAAGGAGAAGCAAGATTAGGTGGGATAGAATTACAGGTAAGCCAGAGCTGGGCACTGGCCAACAACTTTTTGCAAGTCTCAGGTGTCATACTGTACCATACATATGTTGGTGTTACCAATACAAAAGAAATTGAAAAGTGTTGTCAAGCAAACAAATGTAACATTTCTGAAACAGCTTTTATTTTGTATTCTATTCTGTTTGTTAGATAAGATGTGAAGGTTTGCATTGTGAAGAATGTGATACCGGTAGATACAGATAGCTCTCAAATCTCTTTTGCGAGTTTATGCGGTTCTAAAAAGAACAGGGGAACTCATACATGTACCTCTGAGGTTTTTTTCCCCTTTGTTTTTTTGTTTTCTTTCATTTTTTTTTTATATATTTTTTTTTTTTTTGGGGGGGGGGCAAATTTAATCATAAGTTCCCATGCAAATTCAAGGTACAAGTACATGTACATGCAAGCATGCTATTATGGCAAGCTTAGTAGTATGCTGGTTTTTTTTTCAAATTCAAATAAACTTATTGCCATGCAAATGATGCAGGAGGAGGCAATGATTCAGAGTGTAACCTGTGGTTTTAAGGCCCCTTCCCTCCTCCTTCCCTCCTCCTTCCCTCCCCTGCCCCCCCCCCCCCCCCCCCTCCTTCTTCCCTTCCCTGCCCCCCCCTCCTTCTTCCCTTCCCTGCCCTCCCCCCCTCACTACCCCCCCCCCCCTCCCCTGCCCCTGCCCATCCCCCAACCCAATAACCTTCACCAATACAACTCAAAATCACATATTACATTCTAGATCCCTCCTCCATGTTTACTGTACCATATTTGTCCCTATTTCTGAAAAATGGATTTGCTCGTGAATATTCACAATTGCAGAGACTTGATGGAATTTGTGCCGTTAAACCACTTACTTGGATTCACCTAGGAAGCTGCTTCCTAACAATTGAAACACAGACAAAATAAACACATTGTAATACATTTAAACCTACGATCTTTAAAGGTAGGATACACCATTTGCAGATATCAAAATTATTTAGTACCGAATTATTAGGAAATATCTTACTCATCTGAAAGTAAATAATGATTCTAGGCATCCAGCAAAATAATTGCGCTAGATATCCTGTAATTATCCTGAAAAATTGAATCTTATAAAGAAAAATTCGCGATCGCAGAATAACTGCTCGACGCCGGTTGAAAACAAACGCCGGTTGAAAACAAACGCTGTTTTTCGTGCTTTTCTCGGCATCCATGGTCAGTTAAACGATATTTACTATAAAATACAACCCCCAAATCCACCCATTATTAATAATTCAAGCAATTACCAATGGTGTATACTACCTTTAACTCGGTTATGTTAAAAAGAACATTATAAACAGTCTCTTTTTTAAATATTTTTTATATGATGCAACGATACTTGAAATAATAGAAACCCATAACAGGTCAAGAGATTAGCATGTAACGGTATCCCGCTGGGGAACCGGTCAGATATAAGTTTAGCAATGGCACGGTATAGGGGCAGTTTATCACGCTACAAAGATTTATCCTATCGCATTGCAAAGACTGAAAATTACAGTCGGTGTCATATCCTGTCCCATAAGACGCAAGAAGCTTTTCTTCTTCTTTTACTCTTCATTTCTCGTTGGGTATCCGGCATTTTATTTCCAGTCTTAACAGGATAGAAGTTGGAGGGATACTTAAATCTAGGGTAAGGTCTTAGATTGTAGAGGAAAACAAGGTGGATTTAGAAGCTCGTGTGATCTGTATTGGGAGAGCTACGGTATATGTCCCTATCCCCAGCCATTTGTGTACATGTACATAAGCTTGACATTGTCTGTCTATGTCTACCCCAAACCCGACAAGGAAAGCTTCACAACTTCTGTTGATTTGACCATCAGGCACACACACACACCCCTAAAAAAACCATTAAAAAACAAAACCATAAAATGGCCTTTTGTTTTTTCATTTAAAGGTCATATACCGGTAGTATACTCCATTTGCAGTTATCGAAAATATTTACTACCGAATTATTCAGAAATATCTTACTCATTTTAAAGTAAATAATGATTCTAGGCATCCAGCAAAATGATTGCGCTAGATATACTGTAATGATTCCAAAAAATATAATTTGATAAAGAAAAATTCACGACCGCCGGACGGCGATCGCGAAAAAAACAAAGATAACATAAGAATAACTGCCCAACGCCGGTTGAAAACAAACGCTGTTTTTTCGTGCTTTTCTCGGCATCCATGATTGTAAAACTTCGGACCTGGTCAGTTAAACGACATTTACTATGAAATACAACCCCCCAAATCTGCCCATTATTGATAATTCAAGCAATTACCAATGGTGTACATCCTACTTTTAAAGCAAACCGTACCGGTACGACACCATTATATAGATGTGCTTGGTTAAAGCCTAATCTGTAAAATCTTTAAACTGTACAATTTCCATATCCCTTGCAAAAATTAGTAAGACGCAACACAATTGTGTAACCAACACCTACAATTCCTTCAACTGCTCTTTCCACTACATGTACCAGACCTGCCCACCCACTTCCATCTTTGCATATGGAATAAACTTTGATAATCTTTCACCTCAAACTGTGCTGTTCCAAACTGAAGCCACTTTGCCCACATGCCGTAATTGCTACCAACCAGTACAATTCCTTGCACCATCGCCCCTTTCCCCCCCTTCCCCCTGCATGTACCGAATGAACTTTAATAATTAGACACGCGACACTTTCACCATATCCCTATCAATCTTCCACCTCACCCCGCGCCACTCCGAATTGAAGCCGCTCCCTTAATCAGAGCGGGAATTACAACATCTCGGCTTACGTTGAGTGACACGAATGCTCCCGAGATTTGGGAAGATTCAGATGAAGAGAAATTTTTGGTTTTTTTCCCCTCCACTGATTTGATCACAACTACTGTAGCTCATGAATACAAAGCTTTTATTGAAAAATTTAATAATTTCATCAAACAATTTCCCTCCACAAATTTAAGCGCTTTTAACCTCAGGAGTGCTGAATCCACCAATTTCAAAAAGTAGTCAGAGTTAATTAAAGGACCTTCTACTTAACACCAAGTTAAGCTGCTTATACAAATAATTATCTGGGTAAAAAATAGTAATTTTTTGTATTGCATATTACAAAAGTGACCAAATCTTCCATGAAAATGTTACAATAGAAACCTCAGATTTTGGCAATATCAACCATTTATAAGCTAACAGACGTTTATTCTGAATGTTACAAGCGATGTCAGCCAACAACCTCCTAAAAAGTTCAGCAACCTTGTCGTTATAAAAGCTCTATTTTTGAAAATAAGCGCTGACAATTGAAATATCGCATTAAAAGAGAATTTCTCAGACCTGTTGAATTTGTCATGTTGCAAGTCATTTTCACTTTGCGGCTTATTAGAAAATTTGTAATAGAAAGCTGTATTGTCCCCGAGTGATCCCTGTTTGGCATTTTTAAGGTTTGAAACAGTACTCATGTTGCTACACGTAGCATCGTAACTTTAGGCATAATACAAGGCTACAAGTTATCAGTTATCAGTTATGATTGCTTCTGAATAGCACCCCCTGACCGAGCACATTGACAAAATCACAATGGCAATCTGGAGGGCGTAGGTTCGAACCCCATTCAATCAATTTGTGTTCACTGTTCAACTTTAAAGTCATAATCTTAAGATTCATCAAAACCCTCTCTCCAATCACCCTAACCAGACAAGAAAGGAGATGGGTGTCCAGATTTAATAATCTTTTGTAGTTAACTGATATTCTTCTGATTAAAGCAACAAATGGCTGATACTGTTCAGTAAAATATTTAAAGGGGCTTGAGAAAACATAACAAAAACTATTACTGCTCCTTTTTTGTCTTTGTCTGAAAAAAACCAACAATATATTGTAGCGACACTCAGGAGATGAAATTGTAGGGGGGGGGGGGGGCGATATGAGGGGAAACTGATACGACTTTCCTAATAATGAAAAAGACTCGCTGACAAATGCCACCAAATGAATGATGTCGGTAGAATAAAGGGGGGGGGGGGGGATGGGTTGGCTCTTCTAGGCTGGGCCGTTGGATACTAAGATGATTCCTAACAGGTGTCGTTGCGTATGCAAAACATCAATTTGAGTTGGCCCTGCTCATTAGTGTTGGAGGGGGGGGGGGGGGGGGGGGGCAGGAATGGGAAAACAGTTGAAAATTACTATCTTGATCTTGTGAGCAGGGAAATATTTCACAGTATGGATACTGGCGAAGGAGATATTAGGGATACTGGTAAAGGGGACATTAGAATGTATGTGACAGGAGATGACTTGTAACAATGCACATTTACAATTCTGTTAGTATGTTGGGGCCTTAGGCCGACTTTTTTTAGGGGGCAAATGTAGAAAGGTGCGTTGCCTGTACCAATACGTAACCTTTTTCTTTCACAATCGTACTTCAAACATAACCGAGCAAGCACTGCCCCTATCAAACCATGTTTTCTAATTATAGCCTACAAGAGGTATCATCAATTGCGATAAAAGGGGGTGTCCAAATTCCAAGGGGGTGATATCTTGTTTGTGGGGGGTAAAGAATAAAATATAAGCTAAGCTAAAAATAGCCACTGCACCATATAATATATCTAGGGCAAGATAAGGGGTAAACCCTTGTGGGTCCAATATTTACTGTGACAAACCCATTTTGCAAAACGGATTTTTGTTTAGAATTGAAAAATGAAAAAAGAAATAAATTTCTGAAGTACATTGTAATACCAGTACCACACCACATACAATTAATTGTTGTGTTTTACTTGTACTTGAATGATAAGAAGTTATGAAATTTATGTGGGTCTCCAGAACTATTATACAAATATTGTAATATAATACCCTTTATCACCTAAAGTGCTTTACCCCGACACTAATATTGTGAAAGTAAGTAAATTTAAAGGATCCCAGGAATTTGAAACGGATAATTACTAGTTATAAACATGTAGGCATAAACGAAAACTTTTTTTTTTAATGGTCTCAACTCTCATTTAAAGAAAATGGTTAATTTACAAGTCATTTCCTTAATTTATCTTCTTATCAAAGATGCTTTCTTCAAATTGAAAAAGAAAAGTAGAATCATTTTCATCGACTGACTTATATGGACTATCAACAAAATAAACCAGGAGTTGAGACTATCAACGGAATCAACCAGGAGTTGAGACTGTCAGCAGAATGAACCAGGAGTTGAGACTGTCAGCAGAATGAACCAGGAGTTGAGACTGTCAGCAGAATGAACCAGGAGTTGAGACTGTCAGTAGAATGAACCAGGAGTTGAGACTGTCAGCAGAATCAACCAGGAGTTGAGACTGTCAGCAGAATGAACCAGGAGTTGAGACTGTCAGCAGAATGAACCAGGAGTTGAGACTGTCAGCAGAATGAACCTGGAGTTGAGACTGTCAGCAGAATAAACCAGGAGTTGAGACTGTCAGCAGAATGAACCAGGAGTTGAGACTGTCAGCAGAATGAACCAGGAGTTGAGACTGTCAGCAGAATGAACCAGGAGTCGAAACTATCAGCAGAATGAACCAGGAGTTGAGACTGTCAGCAGAATGAACCAGGAGTTGAGACTGTCAGTAGAATGAACCAGGAGTTGAGACTGTCAGCTGAATCAACCAGGAGTTGAGACTGTCAGCAGAATCAACCAGGAGTTGAGACTGTCAGCAGAATGAACCAGGAGTTTGGTAGATTTGAATAAAGGATTTCAGTAAATTTCTCATCACATTCAGATTAAAAAAGATTAGTCATGTGACATGCCACTACAAAGTAAGCATAAAGTTGGACTTTGTTAGGAATTGAAATATTTAATTTCTGGATTCTGCAGAATAAGAGTTGTTAATGGTACCGGTATTAAACATTCAGGGTTACTAAGACCATAAATAAATAAAAATAGACGACCAACTAAAGTAAAGCTAAATTAAAGCTAAAAGTAAAGTAATCTTTGAGAACAATTCCTGCTGTTGTATCTATTACAATGAATGAACAGTCAACTCACAACTGTAAAACCAAATGCTTAAAGGTAAGACTTGCAAAGTGAGGTTCAGATCACCCTTTCAAACTATTTGCCTCAATATACTGTAAAAAGACAATTTATGTACATGCTCAATTTGTGATGAAATGTACAGATTTTAGCGTTTTAGGTTTAAAACTAATCAAATTCCTGGTGACAATAGAAAACAATTTTGCTTTTGTGATAAACACCTTAAATTGTTATCCACACTGCAATCAATATTATAGCTTAATTGTCATTAATTCCCCAATGAGGTCACGAATAAAAATGGGGAAAACCACAAATAATTCTTTGTGTGATGCAAATATTCAGACACAATTGTTAGCTATCAAATCTCATACAGTGGGATTTTGTTCCTGTTTCTTCCCATGTACACTTCCTTTGGTGAAGGGAAACTGTAAAGGAAACGCCTAGTACTGACCTGATGACCTCGAGCCAATCTCACACACACACACACATACAACTAAACCAGGGTCAAAGCCAATGAAGGAATAAGCATCACAGTGGGGGGAATCAAATCCCCATGTTACTAGCTTCAAAGAGCGACAAAAACAAACAGGAGAAAGACAGTCTAAGCTTTTTAGCAAGGGCACAATTTGCATAATACAGCCCTCTTTTCAGGCCAAGGTCAGCCAGGACACTGGTATTATTTTTTCCCAGAAGGATGGGAACTGGTTGTATTAATTGTTGGATCCTACCCAATGGATGGTTGATGGTATGGTGCAACTTCAGCAGGAAGGAAGGACACACGCCCCTTGACCATACCAGTACCCCCTGAAGAGGCTGACAGGCAGGCACAAAGACTAATCAAAAACAAAACGCATTGTACTTCTGTGGTCTATGGATATACTTCAAGGCTTTTATCATGACAAACTGCTGGTCTCATTTCTAACCCATCAATAACACAAAATGTCATAAAATATTACAGCGCAATATCATTTTACACTTTCTTTGTCAGTGTTATTGAATGCAACAGAATCAACACGTTTTACCATGTATTTATTGTAACTTGCTCGAATAATTATCTTTCTGATAAAATCTTATCTTATATTTTCACTGTATTTGCAAATTTTTCATAAATTTACAGGGTAGAAACTTGGATGAAATATGTACAATTCTTTTTTTCATGGGAAAAGCTGTCTCATTGTGTTTATATAAATATAAAAAAAAACAATCGTTTACTAATTTGAACCTGAAAAAAGGGTTAACATATTTCACTCATATTTTCTGATCTATTTGAAATCTTATACAGAATAAATAAAATATTGTTGAATAACATTTCCTCTGTAAAAACCTGAATTGTGACATCAAACATGTTGTAAAATACTGTTTCACTAACAAAATATCTTTGGATATTTGATCCGATTTGGGAAGAGTGTAAAACAATACCATTAATTTGTTTAAGCTTTTGTTATTTGTCAGTGCACGCCATTTACAGTGTGAACTATAGTCATAGACTTTACCAACTAATATAATATTAATAAACAACAATTCGCTAAATCCAACATTTACAAAGATTTGCAAATACTTTAAAATTGTTTATTGATACATTTTAAAGATGGCAATTCTACTGCCTGAGAAGCTGTATTATAACATGGAGGGATGTGGGTAAATGTTTCACTGTTTTTTGATAAGAAAATTAAAAAAATTAAAGCAAAAATGGTTTATGCCGATCAATATAACAGCATGATAACAGCAAGAAAAAGCCAAAAAGGAAACTTTGGCTTGGGGTGGCAAAACTCACACGTACCTGACCTGTACATTTTGAAGATTTTCTAACCAAAATTGCTGATATTTATTGTTGGTTTTGTATTCGTTTTTTTCAATCACTTTCTTATTTCTCCAGGGTGCGCCCCTATTAATGCTATTGTAAAATACATAAATTAAATAAACTTAGTGATGTAGGCCTAGCGGTACAGTACGGACAGTTAAACTTTTGATCTCTGTAAAAAAACCAAATAACTTACAAAAAGCAAAGCCATTTTAATCTTTGAAGCTTGCATTAAAAATACGAGTCACAGACAAAAGAGGTTTACACGTAACATGAGACACCCTGGCAATTTCGTGTTGGGGTCCGACGATGCTAAATTCCCTCGGGTTAAAATAGCCATTTACCCCCGACCGACCAACGATTGGGCGCAACATGTACAACGCGAACGATGCCCCCGCATACAGCGCACGGGGTCCCACGGTAAAGAACACACAGACACGGTGTAAATACGTACGTGCGTGTGAAGGGTCAATGAAAACATCTGTGTTGTCCCCCACCTAGTGGCCTAAAACCCCACGATCGCGATGATCAACCTTACCTTGAATGTCTTCCACATCTTCTTGATTATCTTCGTCGTTTGGGAACAACAATTCGTCTTGCTCCATCGTAATTTTGAGAGGAAAATCTCGTCGAAATTTGACCTGTGTGTGTGTGTTCCCTCTCCCCGTTTTTTTAGTAAATAAATCGCATAGACTTCTTGATGTACTGGTACCCGCCCTTGGCCTTCTGCACTAAGAATTAGTAATCAATGCGGTGTTTGTGGAACCAGCGGAGGAGAAACCCCCCTTTTCGTGGAGTTTAACAGCACGTCACGTAATGAAGCGTACTTTTTTTCCAAACTTTCTTTTTTGACTTTCTGAGAATTTTGCAACATGGGGGGAAAGTTGCTGGTTTTCCATTTCGTACATTTGAAGTGGTTTCTGTATCATTCTTTGTGAGTTTAAAACAGAAGACACAAAAATATAAGACGTCCTAGATGTTGGGTTTGGACTAGGCAGCATAAATAAAATGCTGTTATGCGATTTTGGGTCACAGACATGCGCTTCACGAGCCTTTGTTTTTCTCTCAAAATCTCAGTTTAAACACGGTTGTTGTTAATTGAGGGTGGGGCGTGCTTTCTATTCTTTTTTGTTTATTAATTTGTTAATAAATTATAGATTTTGTTGTTTAAATGTTTTGTTTATTTGTAATAGCGAATTTGGTAATTATTTTGTAAAATTGTTAGGTGTTTGAATATCATAATAAGGGAAACAAAAAAAACACTGTAATTTAGTTTTAAAATAAACAAAATAAGTCCAGACAATTTTGTGAAAAACATAACTGCCTTCTCGCAGTGGTTTCAACAATATATTCAAACATAATGAGATGCCAATTCCAGCGAACATGCAGCGGGTACCACGACTAACACGCGCCGTGCATCGGCTCAAACGCCCCCACCCGGCCATACACACCTTCCCGCTGAGTTCCTTAAGAAACATTCCGGCGGAGTGAATCTGGAGAAAATCCAGCAGTCACAAACAGATACATCTGTAGTTTTTGCATTTTTACAAAATGTCACTTTTTAAAGTAAGTAATCCGGTATTAATTCAGATATCATGTCCCCCCCTCAAAAAAAAAGATTAATGTAATTTTCATTTTTTGTTTATTGCAACAACAACAAAAACTGCCAATGCATTCATTCATCAAAAATTGTTATCAACAACTTAAAAATGATGAAAATGGATAATGGTGGATCTAGAAAGTAGAAAAGTAGCTTATTATAAAGTCCAAGGTCAATGAATTCGCTCGTGTTTCTGTAAAATAATGCGTTTTCTGTAAATAGGAGGGGGGGGGGGGGGGAATAGGAAAGAAATTGATAACAGTTACTGCCAAATTAAATATATGAAATATTCCGAAATTTCGCTTGTGAGAGCGACCCGTATTGTATTTTTTCGCATTCTACTTTTAATCCTACCTCCTCCTCCACCATCTGCTTGTTTTGTATATATATTACACAAACATATACTGTTGCCATCGATATTAATTTTGTTTAACACAATTTGTTTATTGGGGATGGTTCTGACAAACTCTTACACCATAACCGGCCTGCGTGTATACAATTATTATTCGGGCATTAGTTTTTGGACAGTGACACCTCGAACACGGAAAGTTTTTTCCCCCGAGCAATAGGCTAGCTGCAGAACCATCAGCACCGCGGAATCCAATCATCTTGCTGGTAGACTTTGTGCATTAGTAAACCTATCTCTTAATCCAATCTTCCGATGATATTATTTTGGGGAGATTTGATCATGGTCCAATTTTTGTCGTTCAAAATAGACGGTTTTGTATTGTAGGGAAACACCGCCTAATATATTGTTCGAGGCCAAAAGGGAAGGGACTGTTTTTTTCCCACGCAACTTTGTAAGTAAATAAAAAGGGGCGGACTCAGTTTGGGGGACCGGGAAAAGTATGGTTCTACACAACAATGGGCCACACTGTACAAATCTGTCACAACTATAAAAAAAGAGCCTTTATATGGCTCATCGAAAGAGTGAAAATTCACTCTTTTGGAGTTGTTTTCACTCCGCTTTTTTGAGTTTTTTTTTTATAATAGCCTCACTCTTTTGAGAGCCTACCACATTTTGTTAAATTTGGGGGAATAATTCTTTGAAATTATTAGGTTTCGAGAAGATTGTGCTGGGGAAGATCCCCTTAGGTATTTCTAGTAATACCTTCACGCGGGACTTAAACCCCTCGCTAAAAGAAATTGCAGCTGAATTAATTTGAACAGAGATGTTCTTCGATTCTTGGATGGAATTCGCATCACGCTGTTTGGAAACAAACATGCAAGTTGTGTAGAGACAGTACTAAAGAGACGGATAGCTTACTTGACTATTTCACAGGCGCTTGTAAGCTGTTATTCGTTTGTATACGAACTATTTACAATTTAAACACTATTTTCAAACTCAATGTTCGCTCGGGGTGCCCGGCTAGTTACCTTTTCGCGTACCGCCCAAAATATGGCACTAGTTAAACCACAGAGCGAAACTGCAATGACGAACAATAATATACCGCCCTCTTGTGGCTGAGTGTATTAAGCTTTATTTAGCTGGTAATCAGCAACATGCATTTTCTCTCAATGAAGCCTGTGCATATTTGTGAATTTTAAGCTCGGTACCAGCAATTGTGAACTGACGCCACGACAGCGACCGTTTTTGCGGTAAGAATCGCCAGCGAAATTTCTTTAAAATTTCATAAAGTACTTTTAATTGTGAATAATTAACAGCTGAGAATTACCCGCTAGTATTTCTAGGCCTTGGTGGTATGATTTTTGGTCACCAAAATAGCTTAGTTTGTGGAATATTTTGGAGTGATTGTGTGGGCGTAAACTGTAGATTTGGCCAAAGTACCTGTACACAACTCTAGCTACGTAAAGGCGGCGCGCTTCGTAAACCCCTTTGGGTAAATAAACCAAACCCTGGCAATGGGTATAAACTTGTGCGCATAGCAGTAGTACTTATGTAATAAGCCAATTCGGTATTCCAACTGCGCATGTACACAACAAGATTCAAACATTTTCTCATGGGATAAACACGCAGACAAATGCACACAAGGGCAGGCTATGGCATGTATAGGCTAGTGTAAAAAAATAAAAAATACATTTCATGCATTTACAACTGTTAACATCATTTAGAGTATATTTTCAGGAACATTTTAAACCATAAATTAGCTCTATACGGTGCTGCTGAGCAAATTTACTGCGATTTTTGTGCGAGAACACTTCAAGCAAGTTCATTACATTAAATGCATTGTTTAAATGGCACAACTATAGTGATTGTAGTTTGGTCCTAATTACACTAACTAAACAGTTCAGATCCAAACTGCTGGCATTCAGTAGACGTATTCCATTTTCCCCAAACACATTTAATTCCCCAAATTTGTTCCCTAATATTAATGCTAGAATTTAAGGAATAATGTTAATAATACTATTACTAACCAATTTACACCTGGGATTTTTACCGGAGATTTAGAGGCACAGGAATATCACATTTTATGATTACACAAACATCAAAACGAAACTGCACGAGCGCCCGCCGCTAGCAACGGCACCACGCCGCATGCGCCACGCCGCATGCGCGAGAAAAATCTCCCACGCGACAATCGCCCATGACGCGGTGAAATTTCAAGTCCCGCGTAAAGTGCATTTCGCGTCAAATAACTCCGATTCCGCTGCTTTTCCCCCCCAAGTAAATGCAATATTACATAAAGAAAAACAAGATTTATCAAATGTTAGGTCGATTAGCCGCGAATAAATTCATTTGGTAGTTGAAAATCGGACTCCAAACTTACCTTTAACAATTTGGCAGACGAAAACCGATCGTAACTAACGTGAACACCCATCAAAATGGAGCGTGGTTATTCTATTTTTAACCAAGCTCGACTAAAGTGTCTCTACTGCAATGAGAAAACTGTTTACTACTATTTCATGTATGGTATAAATAAGTCAATTTTCACAACAAGTTTCCATACGCGAAATAGCATTACGCGATGAACAGCGCCCTCTCGGGGTTTCGCACGCGCCTAGCATGTATGACTATGTAGCTATGTGACAAAAAAAATGAAGTTTACAAAAACCCAGTAAATTTAGTATCACTGGAAAGCCCTTTACAATACCTTTCCAATGATACCAAGAACTTCCTTCTAGGACCCTTAATAACAAAGTTATGGCATTTTTAGTGTCGTCTAATTTGGCATTTTAGCGGCTATTGTCTCAATGGAAAACTATATAGAGCATAGTAGAATTTGAATTGTGACCGTTTTGACCCAAAATTGTGACCGCGTTGACCAATTTTCATGCCGAAGTCTAAAAACCGTAACTTTCTTATTTCTGGGTCATTTTTCGAAAACTTGGTATCATTGTAAAGCTGACAACATGCTACACAAGTTCAAGACACTGTTATTTTAATGGTGGGTAAGTGTAGGTGAGTATATATCTGTAAAGAATTAAAGAAAATTGGCGGTTACCATGTGGACAAATCAATATTTATTACACAAATGTTCTCATTTACAATCTTCTATGAGTGCCGATGCTGGCAAACAAGGACATAAAGACCATTCAAGTTTATATGACATCATTTGTTGGTGGGGTGATCTCCCTCCTTTTATTAGGAGCACCAAGATAACAAATCTAAGATAAAGAATTTAGAAAGATAAATAAAGAAAACAAATTAAATAAAGAAGATCTATTCTTGTCAAGATCGAAATATTACTAGGCCCAGTCTTAACTTATTTAAATAAAGAAAGAAAGAAATATTGTAAATGGTTATTACAAATGACTAGTAGTAGTACTAGTAGTAGATTATACAAATAAATAAATTGGGAAAAAAGAACAAACATTCATTTAAATACCCAAAACTGAACTTTGTTTATAATCATGATATGTTTACTATACAGTAATACATCCCAATTGGGCTCATGCTTATTCGGTGGCTCGCGCTCATACGTATGCATTACAAACACAGAGCACGTGTTACCCGTGAAAAAACGCATGGCTTTACGTAGTTCAACGCAAAACAGTGCATTGACATCGATTACTGCTCGTCTAATAAAATCGTTGCTCTTCGATCAAAACGTATCAAATTAAACATTTAGATGGACAAATAACTAAAGAAAGTTATTTTAATAGTTTCAAGGAATATTTCACTCACCTTCAGCAAACATGACGAGCGTTTTGGTGACCACTCACGAAACACATCGCGCAATATACGGGATTTCACAAATTTTTTTTCAACGAGTTGAGGGGTCAATATGTGAACTACGTCATCAAATTAAGAGGAAACGTGTGCAAACGCAGGATAACACACAAAAAACGAATATCCTAGGGGGTTCAAACGCAACTTTTGCGCGACATGTTGCCACTTGCGCGTGAAACGAAAACGAGGCCGCGTCGAAATGAAGCCGCAGTTGCTGTGCGTGAAATCGGGGAATGTGCACATAGCTAGACTATGGGGGACGTCGTGGTAACCGAATCTGCATTCTCTGTATTTTCTTGTGAAATCGAAAAGATGATGGGCACTAAGTTTGTTCGAACAAAAGTTTGGCCACACAAAACCCCTGAAAACACCAAAACGTAAAATAAAAATGTTACTTAGTAACTTTAGAACACGACAATCTCTTTAAATTTGCTGGTACCTGGCCGCAATGCCTTTGCACGCATTCATGTGCAGTGGGAATACCGAACTGGCTTATACTAGTTGTACATAATTATGTACATCTCATTTTGAACTAATTGTTTTGCTGAATTATAGCCTAGCAAGTAGCATTAGCAACTTTTTGTGCTGAAATAGCTGTAACAAATTTAACTAGAAAGTAGAATGACTTAACAGATTGCTCATAAATATGGAAATTTTCATTATAATAAAAACAAAAAAAGCCCTGAAATACCCTTGAAAATAAGTTAAATCTTATTCCTCCATGGTTAAATGGACAGATTTGGAAAAACTAACTTGTATCACGTTGCATGAGTCCTTAATTCCTGTGAATTTGCACTCAAAAGTATGCAGTGCTGTTTCCCAAAAACTTATTAACAAAACTGTCTCTTTTTTTTCTGCAGGTTATATCTAGTGTTAAAAAGAAACTTTGCCTTAGATACACTGCACAGTGAACGAGATGGATGTTAAGTTTGATCCACCTCGTGGGGATCTGTCAGCAGAGGGCGCTATCATCACCGATAGGGATGCGACTGTAGAGGGGGTCATCACCACTGACAGGGATCATGTGATAGTAGCGGATGCCACTAGTGGAGATCTGACAGCAGAGGGCGCTGTGATAGTACAGGGCATCATGACTCCCGAGCTAGCATTACAGATCAGTCGGGCAGGAGGGCAAATCATTACTGCTAGTACAGAGACCCTGACTAACAATGCCCATGCCATGATATTGCACAGTAATGTGCTGGATACCAGCTCTGAGGTCATGGAGCCAGTCAGCCAATTGGTAGAGACCTTCGTGGAAGAGCTTCCAGGTGTCAGTGTAACAGTAGAGGGCCCAATCATTTATGAAGAAGATGGTTTTGAACAAGAGGGTGTGGTCAGCCAAGACACAACGGAGGGAGGTAGGAATTTGTTTGGGTCCTATAAAATAGACTCCTTACTGTAAATGGCACTGTACATGTATGTACATGTACTACAAGGGCTGTGCAAAATATACCAATATACTGTTCTGGCATTTAAGACTTGCTCTACCCGTGATCTTCCAAATAGATTTTCTCTACCTACCAAACTTTTGATTTGTATATTTTGAATGGAACACTCTTTTGGTTTTTGGACATTGTCCCTTGGATACACCTGAAGTATTACTAAATGTAACTTTTTTGTGTCATTCAAAGTGAATAACTTATATGTTTTGGAAAAACTTTTGTTTTGTGTAAAACTTAAAAAAATTCAAGATATTTTTTAATTTAGATGATGTGCACAAACCTTTTAGTTTTATACTCATCAAAATTTGTACAGGAATAAGCAACTCAATATGAATTAATGTCAATTTTTTAATTTATTTGTTATTGCAGGTGTTCAGCTAGAAAGTGCCCCTGATCAGATGCAAACAAGCAATGCCAATGATGGAAGTGAAGTCTTAATGAAGGACCATCAGGTACCAGACAATAATTTACTAATGTCAGAGGATGTAGCTGATAGTAATTCACAAGGTGAGAGCTCCCAAAGACAAGACACCAATGTCGTCATGGAAACACAAGATAAGGCTGCTGAGGCTGACAGTTTCCCTGACGCTCCACCAGAGCAAGAGCCAGGAACCAAGGACGCAAGCAAAGGAACCAAGGAAGTCATCTTTGTTTGCATTCATGGCCAGTCTTTCCGGTGTAAACCACAAGCTGGCATCCCTGTGGAAGAACCCGTTAAGGAGGCTCCGGCAAGCAACTGTGCTTGCAGTAAGATCAAGAAGGCACAACCAGCCTCCAAGAAGCCTTCCCGAATGACTGTGGTCAAGGGTGGCAAGCTAGCCCGCAAACTCCGCAACAGGAAACAACTCTTCACCTGCGACAAGTGCGGAAGCAGGTTCAACAGCAAGGAAGCCTTGGATCTGCACATGACTGCTCACGAAGATGACAATGAGGAGGATGAAGAAAGTGAAGAGGAAATGGAGACGACTCAAGAAATGACTAAACAAAAGTCCAAGGGGGCAGCAAAACCAGGAAGAGCCCAGCAACAGAAACAGACGAGGCAAGTAAAAACTTGCCCAGATTGCGGGAAGGTCTTCCCTAAGCTTTCTTCTCTAGCTGCTCACAAGCGACAGCATAATAAAAACAAAAATCTAAAACAGGGTGGGGAGAACTCAATAAAACAAGAGGACAAGAGCCTAAGCTGTACTATATGCCAGAAGTTATTTACTAGATTATATGATGTCGAACGCCACATGGAGACACACGTGGATAGCGACCGAAGGAAATGCAGCTGGTGCGGCAATACATTCCACACTATTAGAAGCAAGGAGCGACACGAGAACATGCACTGCAAACGGAATAAGCAGAACAAGTGCAGCACCTGCGATTTGGTCCTGAGCAGCAAATTCAAGCTACTCAGGCACGAAAGGGAGCACCTCTCTTCTGATCAGATCAAAAGTCTGTCTTGCAAAACCTGCATGAAGGCCTTCACAAATCTGCAGAGCCTGATGCGACACGAGAGGCTGCATTACAAGGAGAAGGGTTCCTTCATACATTGCAGCCACTGCCCCGAGGCATTCGAAGATAGATTTTCCTACAATGTCCACATGAAGGATCACAATGTGAGAGCTTACCATTGTGAGTTGTGTGGCATGAAGTTCAAGCATGAGTACCTCCTGAAGGTTCACACAAAGCGCCTGACCTGCCAGAAGAAGCGGGAGAGCCTCCGCGATGTTCAGTGCAGCATCTGCCAGAAGACGGTCAAGGGAACGGCCACGCTGAAGCGTCACATGCGCACCCATACCAAAGAGAAACCCTACCCTTGCCGCATAGGTTGCAATGCTTCCTTCTCTAGCACCAGCAACCGCTTGAGCCATGAGCGCATGTACTGCAAACTAAGCCCCAGTTTCCTATGCACCCATTGTGGGGAGGTGTTATCTAACCAGGCTAGGTTGATTTACCATGAGAGCAAGTACCACGGCATTGGTCCTCTTGTACGTGGCCAACGAACATCTAATGCTGAATACCCCTGTCGACACTGTGGCAAGGTCTTCTTCTTTAAAGGAGGCCGCAAACGTCACGAGCGCATCCACCTTGACGAGAAGCCTTACATGTGTCAGTATTGCCCCAAGGCCTTCGTGCATGCCAGTGCCCTCGTCTGTCACGAACGTGTTCACACAAAAGAGCGACCTTACAATTGCAATGTGTGCGACAAGACCTTCTCACAAGCCACGCACCTGAAGACTCACATACGCGTCCACACAAAGGAAAAGCCGTACCAGTGCCGCTTCTGTGACAAGGCCTTCTCTCACATGGGCACCCGGAAGAGCCATGAAGGGACCCACAAAAACACTGAGGACCCTGGAGCACAAACGGGTGTACCTCAAGTAGAGATGGTACCTCAAGTAGAGATGGTCCAACAGGAACATCTCATGGTGATACACCCAGAGATAAAAGTAATCCATCATGAGACTATCGCTGAGGAGCCAATACAACACAAGGTTCATGTCAGTCATCATGAACACGAGGTTCAAGCCGCTGACGTCATCTTGCAACTGCTGGAGAGTGGGAGTAGAGTATCAAACTTTGAAGGACTGGTGCACATAGCTTCAACGTAGTCACTGCACATCTGTAAAATAAACATTTATTCATCATTTGCGGTTTTCATATAGTATCTATAGAGGGCATCACTTTAACTTTGTAAGCCCGCCCTACATGTATCTGCCTGAAATCATTCAACTCCACACACAGAGTACATGTATTTTAACTTTGGGGCTTGATTTCCCACTTGCAATGTTGATTGGAGGGTAGTTACTGCCAGTCTTTGATTTTGGTAGATTCGGGAATTTTTATTGCATTTTACCACGAGAGTGGGTAATAATAGTGAAAACTAATTGAAGGTTTACTTTTAACCAGTTCGCGCCAGGATTATTGTAGGGGAAATCGAGCCCAGACACGGGATTCAGTTCAATTTCATTATCAGTTTAAAGCATACCCATGATATTTTCAGCCTCGCTCGCTGCTGACAGATATTACCGGCCTTGCTCGTGACATGTTTATCCGTCGTCCGTTTTGAATCTCGGAAAATCTTTGTGTTTATATACTTCATCCGACACAATTTGGTTAAAAACAGAAAAGTTACTGTTTCAATTTGTGTGCAGTTTTGGTGTATTTTGAGTTGCTTTTGCAGCCATAATGTACAAAAGACATCATTTTGTAAAGTAAATACTTCTTGTGGCAGATTTTGTTTATGTGCCATTCAAAAGTTAACAGAAAATTAGCAACAAAACCAAAACCTTTTATTGTTTGGTTTTTCAGAGTAAAATTCCAAAATAACACAGAAGAAAACATCAGTGCTTCAATTTCAAACTGAGGTATCTTTGTTTAAAAGAGGCAACCACATGCAAAATGTTTAAAATATAAAGTGTCGACAGGAAAGTTCTTTTCTACAAATATGATGACATCAAAAAAGTCACCTTAACTCCCTCACGGCTTTTACTAGAAAGTATCCTGAATCCGCCACAGTCCACCAATTTTGGTTTGCAAAAACTGCTGGTGTCCCGAGTCCATCAGACTCTACCAGTATGCATTCTGGAGAGATCCTGAGTCCATCATTCTCCACCAGCAAAAGTTTGATGGACTGTGAGGGATTCAGGATACCTAGGTGGCATACACAAAATTGCAGTGCGTTTCTCCATAGAGTCCATCACAGTCCATCACCTGAATTTCTGTATCCTGAATCCATCACACTCCTGCAGTAACGCTATGCTTAAAATCCTCAATCCATCACACTCCTCCAGTTGGTTCAATATGGAGGTATCCTGAATCCGCTAAAATCCTCCAAAACAGGAAATGGATTTTGATGGACTCGGGGTGGTTAGGGTTAAGGTATAAATACTTTAATAATGTATTAAATTGTAAATATTGTGTACTGATTGTGCTAAATAAGTACGTAAAAGAATCGTTTGTTCAAAGTCTATAAAATTGTAGATCAGTCAATATTACATGCACGTGGCTACCTGCAGTAAAAAAAATCAGATTTGTACATTGTACAAATGTACATTTGCTGAACAAATTCTTTTTCTACATTTGACAAATACATTTTGACAAATTCATGTGCTATACAAATTTAGCTCAAAAGTTTTCGTTGGCATTTTTGCAAACATAGAGTTTAAGGCGGGCATGCAACTTTTCCTTGAATCAGCTGATTTCCTCTGTTTTTTCCCTACACTTTTCACTGATGCCACTAAAAATTGAAAAATACTGTACATAATCTTGTAAAGATTGGAATGTCCTTGTTTTTATTACTTCCAAATTGCATGCCTGTTTAATGCAAGTAATTTTGAAGAATTCATATATTAATTTATTGCTCCTATGTTGTATGCAAGTATACATGTGTATACATATTAGTATTCAGCTCCAATGTACATGTATTTCAAATAAATTGCTGATTGAATTAAGACGAACCAAAGCTCAATTTTCATAATAAAAATGTCTTTCTTTCAGCAACTTGTTGTTTTTTTATTCTCCAATTTATTAATTATATTTCCTGCCATGTTCTTCTAAAGAAAATGCATTAAGCAGTGAAAATTATGTGATTGTGATTTCGTTGAAAAAAAAGAAAATGTTCTTGAAAATTTGTTTCTTTACTGCACACATTCACTGTTGCTGTGTCAATGTGTACAGGGTATTCATATCTCATGTGCTAAACTGATAAAACGACCAATAATTGACAACCCCTCCCATGGCATCCCCATTTTTTTTTGCTCCTCCCCATGGCATCCCAGTTTTCTTTTGCTCCTCCCCATGGCATCCCTGTTTTCTCTTGCTCCTCCCCTTGGCATCCATGTTTTCTTTTGCTCCTCCCCATGGCATCCCTGTTTTCTTTTGCTCCTCCCCTTGGCATCCATGTTTTCTTTTGCTCCTCCCCATGGCATCCCAGTATTCGTTT